>OY720635.1:96020264-97220264 GCA_963169105.1 Ceriagrion tenellum
TTGAGTTATTCTTTCATTTCGCCTTCTGTGTGTGTCATTCTCTCTCTGACGGTGGGTGAAATGCAGCCCTGGCGCCATCTATTGGCCGGTCTCGTGGGTCATGCCTTGGGGAGTGTTTGTTCATATAAACCCCGCCGATTTCAGTATATTCTTTGTAGACTGGGTAGCTCGGTGGTCTGAGCAGTGGACGCAACATCCAAAGGTCCGTGGTTCGATTCCCGGTCCAGTCGAATTTTTTCTGCTTGCAATTGGCCACCTTTACATCTTCACACCACCATTGTGTCTGTTGATTTTATGTGTTCCTATCCACTTTCTTTCTACCTTTCTGTATAAACATTTATATGAGTATATATATAATGGGCCAAATGGGCAATTTGCTCACCTCGCACAAACGCGATGCACTGGTACGTTTCCATTTATCACTTCGGCAATTCCTCAACCACACAGCCCTTCTTTTGGGATCAGAGGGAAAACGAAATAATCTTTCCCCTTTCCTCGTTGAATTGAAGCACATCGGAGCACTGCGTCACACTATTATGTGTATTTCTTTCATATGCCCCGTGTAAAGCTTACGCACTTACCCGCTTAAAGGAACCAAGATGCAATAATCGCAGTGCATTGTGGGATCATGTCATGACCTGGGTATAATGACCTTGCATGAAACGTCAGAAAAATCCTTAAGTCTACCCACCTCCCTGCTGATACCCAAATCTTAATGGCCACAATAGATGTCTCCTCACTTTATACTAATATTCCTCACCCTGAGGGTCTGTCTTCCCTGTGATTTTTTCTCTCCGAACGCCCGCATCCTCAAGTTCCTAGTATGAATTCCTCTTAAAATTGACGGAAATCATCCTCACTCACAATTCCTTCGCCTTCCATAAAAAATTCTATGTTCAAACTAACGGCTGTGCCTTGGATATTAGGTTCAGCCCCTCTTATGCTAACCTCTATCTTGGGCGGCTGCAGCAATCCTTTCCCTCTGGATATCCTTCAAACCCCTGTTGTGGCTCCGCTACATTGACGACATTTTTCTTCTTTGGCCTCATGGCACCGTTTCTCTAAATACTTTCCTTTCTGATCTCAACAATTCTCACTCCGTCTCTTTCACCTCAACTATCTCTAATTCAAATATCACCTTGTTCGATGTTGACATCAAATTATTAGACTTGAATTTTCAGACCGCCGTTCACATCAAACCCACAAATAAACAACAATATCTTCACTGTAGTAGCTTCCACCCCTCCCATACCAAACGCTTTCTTCCTTTCTCACTGTCCATCCGGGTCCATCGCATTTGTAATAATACAGATTCCCTCAATACATTTCTTACCAACCTTCACCACTCGCCCCTCAAAGTACCCAGAATCCCTTCTCGTTAAAAAAATCAGGAAAAATACTCCCTCCACCATACCTCCTCCCACTAAAGATTCCCCCATCCTTTCCATTTGCACAACTTATTTCCCGGTTTTACAATCTATCAACTTTATTCTCTAAGATCTCTTTCCCATTCTGAAAAACCACTCCTCCACTTCAAAAATATTCTCCCAGCCACCCTCAATCACATACAAGCGTCCTCCTAACTTGTCCGATATATTCATCTCCACGAAGCCTCTTTCCAAAATCTTTGTTGCATCAAAACCCACCTCCTCCCCTTGTAATCGTCCCAGATGCAAATTATGTCCAATCTTCAGTTCCTCCCCTCCTCCCAACCCCTCCATCGCCTCCTTCCCCAACCCTCTTCCCTCCTCTTGCGTCACCAGCAATGTCGTTTACCACCTACAAAGTAAGCTATGCCCAAGCTTCTATGTCGAAAAAGGCTCCACGCTGCTTAACATACGTATCAATAATCACCGAGGCAATTGTAAAAACCCATCTCTATCTGCTTTCCTTCCCGTGGCGATCCACGCCTCTCATCATAAGAAATCTTTCGACAATTGCCACAATGTGTCAGTTCTGTACTCCCTTCCACCATCTGCTTCCACTACTGACCTTAATTCTGTAGAGCTCTCATTAATAAGTTGAAATGGAAGTTGAAATAAATTGCGGATGGGAGATGCTTTTATTTGATTACTACTTTGGTGTGAACAAACGGTGAAGGTATGTTTACGTGATACAATACCCGCGCAAGTACATGCCCAGACAGATGCGCGGACAAATGCTCCAAATTATCACGGGATATTTTATGGCCAAGCATTCGTGCATTAGCACTATTTTGGGCGTTGGCATGGTGAAATTTTAATTGTGAATGTGCTGATGTATCTATCCACGTGGGTACATGCATCGTGTAAACACGGCTTAAGAGTCATTAACTTATTCAAAGCTTCATTCGCTGCAGCTAGAGAGTTAGGAGTAACAGTGGGTGCTGCATCATCTCCGAAAATATTTGATTGAGGTTCCGGAAGTATCTCTCTTACCAGTACAGCATCTTCGTTCAAGGAACAATAAAAATCAGAGGGTTAAATCCAAAATGAAAATGTATTAATATCTCTGTGAACGTTTATTTTTGTGAAATTAAATTACATTGGAAACTGAAATCAATTGCCTGCTGCTGGTAATAGGTTGGATAGACTCGCAGTAGGTCCGAGTTTGGACCCGAATGTTTGAATCATCTGTCCCAGTTGATTCATGAAAGCGCTGATTGCATTTGTTGGGTTTGGATCATCACTGAACTGAAATCCGGGGATGTTTATTTGAGGTACCACAGGTATCTCTTTTGCCTGTTCATCATCCTGGATCATGGAACATCAAAAATCAATTTTAATTAGAAACATAATATGAAAATTAGAATAATACAGAAAAATATACCACAGAAATCCCCTGTCACTCTAAATTTCTATGGAAAGAGCAGCCCCTGGGAATTTGCTTATACTACAGCAACAGTCATGACCGACAGAGTTACACGTAACCCTGAAGCTCTCTCTTTAGCACCACAGTATTTAGTATCCCCAAATCATTCCAACTTTCTCATTCTCATGAGTCAGTCGCTTTAGTCAAAGTAAAAGATAGAGAAGATCAAGTGCACAAAGTAGCTGTAGCCTTTGATTATTTTTATTTATTTGATTTACTGCATACCGATGCATATTCTTCTCGAGCTTCCGTCCAGGTTGAATTTTCCATCTTCACTGACGCCTCGATGAAAAACTTTTCCATCGTCTTCAGGGCTGTTAATGGTGAGTGTCAAAGTTGTAGTGTTTATAAAGCTTATCCTCCACTTAGTCCAGGTTTGATTGGTGGTACTGTATAACAGTGAGTGAGTGAATATGGCTCCATCAATCAAAACCAGTCTAACCTGGAGGGAAGACTATATAAACTCGACAACCTAAATATCCGGCATTCATGGCCCTGAATATGATGGAAAAATCTTTCATCAAAATATCAGTGGAGATGGAGAACTTAATTTGGACGGAGGCCTGAGAATAATGTACTCTAAGGAGTTTTAAAGGAACTGGGCAAGAATGGTGGGCTATAGTCAACTGATCGAACAGATGATGAGCCAGGATATGAAGAGATTTATGACCATAGACAAGTAGGCGCTCTCTAGTAGAAGGGTTGTGATCACCGAGACCTACTGTTAGCATGCAAAGGAAAAGCTGGGAGTATAATTTATAGAGTAGCACCTTTCAGTTCAGTTATTCGGAAAGAGAATTAAAGTAGATTGGGGTGTTTGAGATTAGCGTATGGAGGAATGTGGAGTGTGTGAGGTGGATGAGAAGACAAACGTGGAAGTACTCGGATTGGAGGTGAGGAGTGAAGGTAGGTGGAGGAATATGAGGGGTAGAGTAAGCGGATAGAGCATGTCGTCATGGTTAATGGATTGTTGAATACAGTATTTTAGCACTGTAAGAATTAGAGCAAGGAGGATAATTTGTGAAGGGGAAAGGGGGAGAAGAAGAAAAGGCTTTCTAGGTTTTGTGGAAGGTAGTTGGACTCAAGCTGAGGTGAGAAATCATTAGCTGTGAAGACGAAAGTATCTGCAACTATTTACGATCTGACAGCAATGCTCCTATCTACATCTGAAATCAATTTGATCGGAAGACTACCTCTTATAAAGAATATTTATGTCATCCCTCTGGATGATTTGATGAAAACATTCATGCTGGTCTTCGAAATTACTATGCTACCAATGAAAATTAAATTGTACATCGTATACGAATGAATATCACATTGGAGAGTGAACAACCTGCAACTTTTACAAGAAAATTTCCACGATTTCTCTAATAAAAGAATCATGTTATGTCAAAATTTATCATTTAAACTGGATTTGCAGTCTCTTTGACTTTTCTTAGATCATACCTTTCTTCTTGTCGCTCAATAAATTATTATGCTGCTTTCATTAGCATTAGTTAACTCAATGCTTCATCATGAGACTTACCAAGCCATAAGACTCCTTTGATGGGGCGCTTTCAACGATGAGTGATCCTGTAAATAAAAAAGGGACAGCATTCCTTATTCATTCATCATATTTTAAACTATATTTTAAATAGCTTGTAGATATTATTAATGGTGAATACATCATTCCGGCTGTGATAGTATCATTAATTGCTCACCTGTGAGGAAGACTGATAAAATAATAGCTGCGACAAATATCTTCATTGTAGTTGATTTTTGGATACAGACAGATTTTTTGTTGGACTAAGGAGAAAAAGATTCCTGTTATTTATTGCAAGTATTATTAATTTATAGGTATAGTGAAAGGTAGGATGGAGAAAAGAACTTAATTTTGTAAATATTTTAGCATGGAAACCCTTAAAATTTGGAATATACTTGTGATTTTTGTGGACGATTTCAAAGAACAGCGGAACCGACCGCGAAGTAAGTATAACCGGGTCACCCACTGGTGTACACGTAATTGTGTGAATCTCATTGTGAAAAACGATTTGCCTGGACTGAAATTCGAACCCGGACCCCTCGATCTCGCTCCGAATTAATCTAATAAGTTGAGCTATCCGCGCATCCTCTTCCACGTATGGTTTAAATCTCGCTCATAAAGACTCGCCAATTGCATTTTCCTTTGATTTATTGGTTTCCTCCACTATAATTCATCATACTGTAATAAATCCAGCCGTATCAACTATGATTGTGTAGAAATGATTTGTGTTTCTTGATTAACTCTTTGCTGAATTGGTGTGTGCAATGATTATGGCTGTTTATTTGGCCTCTAACGCTGGATAGGCTGGAGAGTATGAGTCATAAAGTATTCCACTCATCATCCATACCTCAAAAAGGTTGATTTCAGAAAGGCAAATAACCACGGGTATAGCCAGGATTTAAGTGGGGCACCTCAGGACTTGCGATGTTGCGGTAGATTTATGCACGGTGGGGTCAGGATATCCTTCTTCCTGGCTCCACATAGTATATTTGGAATGCAATTTCTTATTTAAGGGGGGAATATGCCCCCTCTACCCTCCTGGCTACACCCATGCCTCTGACCTCAGTGAGGCGGCCTATCAATAATAATGTTACTGTTGAAGCACCTCGAAGATCGGAATCGGGTGATGACCTACGTTCGGAGCAATGACATATTATTACACATTCCTATGGATTTCCTTAAGTATATATGTCACTCACATTACAATAATACTGGGCGTACTCCCATTAAAAGTGCTTCATCGGCCAGCGAGGGAAGCGAGGACACCCCAAGCGTTAAGTCGAAATGTATAATTAAAGAAGGCGCAGGAAATGTCAGATATGTACATATTGAATAGGGACTAAGCTGAGGCCCTGAATGCTGGAGATATGTTATTGTGAAAGAAAATATAGACGCGATACGTTTTTAT
The DNA here is from genome assembly GCA_963169105.1 of Ceriagrion tenellum. NCBI lineage: Eukaryota > Metazoa > Arthropoda > Insecta > Odonata > Coenagrionidae > Ceriagrion > Ceriagrion tenellum. The sequence goes on from OY720635.1 coordinate 96,026,045, forward strand.
GAGGTCAGATAGGTGGACAGAGGATATTACATCTGCATCTAGATCTACGATTTTCCGTGCAAGCCACCACTAGGATGGTGGCTTGGGATGATTCCACACCAGGCATGAAGCACTGATCCAAGTTCCAATCAGAACCGCACGCGTTACCCCGTCCGCTAAGAGCTGGCCAAAAGCAGTCAGGATAACAAAGCACAGTCAGACAAGAAACTAGGAAGTGCTACGTAGATGAACATGGTTCCATGCAGTACAATATCTAAGATACGACTACTGGTTTGTAATATTAATGCAATTTATAAATAGTACTACAAGCATCTACTAAATCATGCAAAAGCTATATCATGCGGGGTGAGCTTGTTAATGATGATGGTAAGTCATTTAGCTCAAGCACAAACCTAATTTACTTTGTGAGGGTTAGAATTTCATAAAACTGGTATATCGTAACTATTATGGTCCCTTATTGTACGTGGAGAGAATTACATTCTAAATCTATTGGGTCTGCGGTCTACTACTTATTGTTATGTATGTGATCGTTTTTATCATAATGGTTTGGCTCAAACAAATATATTGAATGTCTGGCAAAAAAATAGTCTACCACAAACTTTCGTGAAAGATTTAATCTGTATTGCTTCCGTTCGATCAGATAGAGGTTACCAACCTAATTCTTTCAACTATTCAGTGAGGCGATTAAATTTTTCACAGCAATGAAGGTTCATTGGACAGAAAGGAAGTCAAACGAAGATGTACCTGGCATTAAAGGTGAAAGGTAATTTCCAGATAAGATTATCAAGGAGAGGATGTTTGAAGGAAAAAATATTTAAAACAATAAATTGGATGCAAGGAGAAGTTGAAGACCTACCAAACCAACCTCCTCCCCTACTTTCAGGGTCCATGATTCGTCGTTATACTACAAATCTTGCTGCCTTCCGCTGTTTTCTATCTACATCTGAAACCAGTACTACTTCGAAAGGGTCCCGGGACCTTTTGGCCATATGTTGACGGCATACTCCAAGTGAGGTCACATTAGAGAAAAATAACTCCTTTACTTTCTTGTCACATTTTCCCAGTATTAATTGAATAGATCCCAATTTACAATTGATCTGTCCGCAAATTTCCTGTATGTTCTTCCCCCAAGACCATTCCCGAGTAAGGATCACCTTTAACACCTAACTGACTCTTCAGTTGATAGTTCAGCCTTTGATAGTCACCAAAAGATCTAGAACACTATTTCCACTCGTCGGAATTATTACTAATTGAATCCAAGAGTTTGATGTAAATGTATAGAGAGAAGTGTCGCACAACTCCTCATCTTTGCCGCCATTTTTGAAAATAGAAGGAAGAAATTTGTAGAGTTAGCGGAGATAAATGATAATATGTTATTGATGTTGCGTGAATTGCAAGGGTCGAGGATGGGTTGCAGAATAGGGATACATCAATTGTTTCTCTTCACTTGCCTTTTCTGTCCTGTAGTCCGCATAATTTTGCCTCTCATCATCCCATCTATCATGTCTATCCTTAAAGCTCTCCTGGCATTCTACCTGAGATAACGGTCTTCAACTTCTCCTTGCATCCAATTTATTGTTTGAAATATTTTTCCATCAAACATCCTCTTCTTGATAATCTTTTCTGGAAATTACCTTTCGCCTTTAATGCCAGGTACATCTTCGTTTGACTTCCTTTCTGTCCAATGAACCTTCATTCCCATTCGCCAATGACCTACCAAATGCCTGCAAACCATTCTTATCCCCTACCTTCAGGGTCCATGATTCGTCGTTATTCTCAATTGCCTGCTCCATGTGAAACTCCTCACTAACTATTTAATACGTAAAGGGTTCTCTCCCGTTAATGAATTCCTCTTTCCCTAACGTGTATCTCTTCCTAATATATATATACTACAGTCTGTTTTCTTCCAAAACGTTTGTTTGATTGACTAATTTGCTTCCAATAATCTGTTGTATGCTTCTCTACCAATACTCTCAGCCTAGATTAATTTTCCTGGGTAACTATGGTATTTTACATTTGTTCCGTGGTCTCCATTGTTTTGGACTCAGTCCATTAGCTTTTCCGGATAGAAGTCATTCTGAAAATTATGTAATTTCGATAAAAATGAAGATGTTCAGTGGAAAATCTATACTAAAAGACCTTTGCGTTAAATAAAAGAGTCGCTGGTGCAACTTAAGAGCATTTTCAATATTATTTTGCAGCAGCATACCATTTTTAGTAGTGCTCCTATTTCACTAACTTGTCATCCATTTTCTCGATAAAATGATGTACTATGCTCTAATAACAAATAGTAAAACCCCTAAATTATATAACATGGCACAAAAGCGTTCGTTTCTGCTATGTGATGGACTTGCGAATTTGGGTTTTACACCCACCCGCTTTAGGTGTGGAGTGAACTAATTGTCGATAATTTGAAACTATTGTCTTAATCTTTACAGAATATTTATGGGTAAAGTAATAATTTTAACCTTTATCTTTAAAGTATGAAGAAAGAGACAAACGTAATTTTCAATGCAAGTTTTTTTCCTTCAAGCTACATTTGGAGGACAAAGATTAATGTAGGTGGAGCAATAAACTTACGGCTATCAGTAATGGACGAATGTGGAAAATTAATTGAAATGTCCGGAAAAACATGCTATCGGAAGAAGTACTGGCATTGAGGGTAGGGCTGATATGAGGGAGTATAAGAAAGAGTCAGTAAAATCATTTGATTTTTCGAAATTTTGACTTCTTTGATTTCGTTTAGAGTAGACTAATGCTAAGAGAGGGTAACCCATATGAAAAAGATTTTGCTTTCCTATTGCTTTTCGAAAGTTAGGTACTTTCTGATTGCCTTCCATTGGAGCAAATGGAAAGGAAGGTAACGGAAAGCAAACATTTTTATCTGGGAAGCGCCCGGTCTTTCCTCATTTCGTTAATATCCCTCTACCTACGTATCCAATTGCACGTAATAGCCTCAGTTTCTCTAAATACCAGCCAATTAACCAGGAAAATAAGGTGGAGAAGAGCACATTTAATTATTTGAAGTGGTCTATAAAATTAAACTGTTAATCTATTATGCTCCGTTTTTCACGCGACGAAAAATGTGCTTTATCGTTTCGAATAAGAAATTTTGAGTGCTATTTGAAAGCGGAGCCTTAATTTCAATGATAAAAACAGTCGGCAAATTAGTCAGTAATTGTAGAATCGAGTAAAACTCGATTGATTTTGTTCACACGGCAAGCACCAAACTCACGACGAAGGAGTTGAACAGAATAACCAAACGTCTTCGAATTTTGATGGGAATTATGATTTCTCCGAATGAAGCGCTTTGACCTTGACAAGTCTACAGATCTTTGTACTCATTAATATAAAATTATTGCGGCAGGTATGCGAAAATGAACAATAGCGTAAATTTCCTTCCTTCTATTCAAGTATGATCGTTCATTGTGTAAGAGGAGGACTTGAATTATTGGCTTCAATGACAGGTAATGAAAATTCTATGAAGGATTAATTTGCGAAATGCCACGTGGAAAATTGCTCGTGGTCATTACTAAGAGTGCAAGTCAATCATTAATATCGAAGTGTTTCGTTGCGTAACATCTTGAGGAAAAGCTAACTTCGTGTATCACAGCGTCCGAGAGCAGCAGTTAATCACTAATTACCCTGGCCCTCTTCCAGTTTCTTTTTCGGTGGGTAAAATACCTTAAAGGAAGCACTTGAAATGTTTTGTCAAAAAGTCGAAGTTTTGCGCTACAACAAATGAAAGAATTTAGCGGGTGATGCTTTTGAAAATCCCGGCGCGTGACACTATTTTTGCGTGAGGCATAGATTCGAATTTGCGTATGTGCTATTCATATTTAAACGGTATCACTATTTTTGTCAATCATTGTGGCTATCTTTACGTAGAAGATTCTGATGCCATTACGCTGCTCACATCAGAAATGTGATGGAATTTCGATAATGAGTTCCTTCATTTGATAGTTATGACGAAAAATTGAACTCACTGTGACAATTATGTAAAAATTAGTCAATAAAGAAATGTATATATGTAGACAAGTATGTAAAAGTTGGTCAATAAAGAAATGTATATACTTGTTGTACAGCTAGCGTACATGTCCTTGGTAAGAGAGAAATTTTAAAGGAGGCTTAGAAATTTAAGCGGGTTAAACTTACCTCTTCGTGTTCTGCTTGGTGTTCGTCTTCTGATGAATTTGGATTGTACACTTGGTTATATATAGGGTCTCGCTCACTATCAGAAATGAGCGTAGGAGTTTTTTCAGGTTTCTTAATCGCGGGTATTATCCGTAGAATATTTTTCGGGAGGTCTCAAAGAAATGGTGAAACCTGTTTCTTTCAACCCGTCTATGGGAAATCCCAGAGTATTGTGTTCGCTTGCTTACAGTTCCTTTACTTTATCATATTGTGCGTATTTCTCGTTAACTGAAAATTCTTAGATATAATAGTGGTATTCTTGATAATAGGTAGGGTTGTCTCGGAAATTTCCATCTGAACTTTGTCCCGTTGTCACTTGTACTGCCCTTGAGAGCAGTAGAAGCAGCTGTAAATGAAAATTACGTTCATTTGACATGTTAAAAAATTTTAAGGACAAATTTCATTTAGTTGGGCATTACTTGATGACACTTATTCCGCCTTAGATTAATGGATGTGACTATTACTGATGTTTTGTTATTTTCACGAGCCAGGTTTTGTTGCACGGATATATTATTAAGCGACTACCCGAGCCATCGAAATCAGTTGAGAACCATGCTTGTTCTTCGTTCGCCGGGTTCTTCTATTGCTGTGTGTACTCATGGTTTCTGACAACATTGACGATCATTCATTCATGGCATAGAATGGGACCCCTTAGTGGAGATGATTCCATTGATGAAGGCAGGGAAATATGAACAATAAGTATTTTGAAGAGAGGTCAGCAACCTGCTACTCTTCACCTTCATCAATGAACATTTAGGTATTCATTATTTTGGAATATTGGCCAGTTATCATAACAATATTTGCACGGATCCATCTCCTGCCTTGGCTTTCTTAATCGCACGACGCAATTCAGTGGAGCGGTGAACAGGGAGAGAGAAAATTCTACACTGGCTCGCAGTGCTTAGATTTTAGATCCATTAAACTACAAATTCTGACGATTCCGGCGATAATCTGTGGAATCGAAACATAATTGACAAATCACAAAACGAGCTATTTCCACTCGTGCAAATTTATAACACGACCTAGATTTCGCTCGTGGAATTTACTCGTTTGGTGATTCGTCAGTTTTCCCCAAAACTCTTTTTACTAAATCCTTCCTTATTCTTGTCCCCGCATTCTGTTACATCAATGCATTCAAAGAAACGAAAAGTCGAGGGTAATGTATACTCTTCTTTATGTGGAGTTAAGTTGAGTAGTCTGAGGTCAAATGTACCTATTAAGTCACCTATGAAGAATTTTTCGTAATTTTCTTCGAATATTCACCGTTCGCGTTACGCGCGAGGTCGCGTGGTACTCGAGTAAAGGCAGTATATCCCGCTCGCTCACCAAAGTATCATTTATACATCAAGGTTAAAAAATAATGTGCTAAGATTATTTGGAAGTTGGGTCTTCAATGTACTCTAATTCCCTCCTCTAAAGAATTTCTCCTTTTCTCAAGTCAGGACTGTCTTTCCAACATGCACGCGATACGTAATATACCGGAGAGGCTCAAGATCGCATCTGACCGTTCGCTCTAAACGGTTCCACTAGCAACCTTAAAGTGAGTCCAGACCATCATTAGGCGTAGTTACCAGTGAATGGATACGAGATAAGTTAAAAGGACAATTTAAGTGTACAGAAAGTGAACGCACAGAATGTTAAGTTAAGTGCACAGAAAGTCAAGTGAAACCTGGATTATTTCTCCTCCATTTAATTGTGTTTCTCAAATACTTTTCATCAATTTCAAGTAGATTCGTGAATAACTTGAAAAAAAGCCTAGCGTTACAAAAATTCTGGCAAAGTAATTCTTCAGAAAGTAAAACCCTGGAATTCTGTAAATGTCAAGGCAAGAACAATTTCAATCATATTATGTACTCGATCATGAAAATATTAAAATAATGTCACCATAAACCTCACACATAGATTAATATGCCCAGAAGAGTAAGAATTAAGTGCTATTATAACGTAAAGCAGACAACCATTTAAAACTACCTACCAGCAAACAAACAACTAAATGTACACTTGGGATGCTCAATGTATTTGCAGTATCTGTTATGTATATGAGGACTTGGATGAAACTGGACTTTGATGAAATATTATTTCCCGATTGTAATGTAGAACTTTTTCAACTCATTAATGCATTAAATTATAACTATAATACTAATTACGTATTATAAGCTGAAAAATACGTATTAATGCACGAAGTCATATATTCTGATGACTGACGAAATTAATATTGCGGAACGGTGAATGTAAACATCAAAGTAAACATGCAAGCGTGAGTCCATTGATGGTGTGAGATTTGCATTAAAATATGTTTTTTTAATGTTAATTATGCCTACTATCCTTGTGATTAAATAACATATGAAGTGATCCTTTCCTATGTCAGTTTTGGGAAAGCAGTTTCCCTTATTGAATACCATTCGTAGCGTCGACGTATGCACTTTATCCGCAGACACTGTTTTACATGCAAATCTTTCAGTTTTCCTTCGATAGAGGATACCTACCGGTATTGCAATGTGCATTGTTCCACTCAGTGATAATGTTTTGTGTTGGCAGTAATGGGCTGGGAGGTCTCAACAGTCTCACTGCATATTGTTAAAGCTTATAATGGGATGACCACTGGACCTCAATGAGAGCGAGAGGTGGGCATAGAAAGTTTTTATCTTCGGCCGCATTTAGAATGGGAGAGAAACTAATATACTGCATTTTTAACTGTAAGAGATTGGCTATTTAGTAAATTCCAAAAGTGTTTGTATTGGATGACACTATATGATTCATATGACATTATGGGTAACGTTATTTTTCGTGACTTTCATACGTCTCGCAGGGCTTCATTGTTACTTGTTACGTGTTGTTTTTACTCACCGATATCATTAAAATACGTGGTTAGCACTGCAAGTTCATTTGAATTGGAGTACTCCTTGAAATTCAACCCTTGTGTATTTATTGTGCGTACATACGTGCTTGTAAATATCTAGCATATAGCCGAGATCCAAGAATTGAATCTCTTTACTTATATGACTAGCGATGTTATACTTGCCCCTTGCAAGCGAATTTCATAAGAGTATGAAATAATTATTTTTCAAAGTGGCATTATCCAGTGGCCAGAGGAATATAGTAATGGATTTAGTTAATTGTTTGTATAACACGCATCTAATTGGCATATAAACGATTGTGATCTCAATTACATATCATTATGGCGCCATAGAAGCGATATTGGATCCTTAATTAATTGAAGGTTTTTCATTGAATCACTGAAAAATGCTTTTAATCATTACGAAATGCGGATATCCTGCCGAGTTCATGAGAACTAGCCGTCGCTACTTAGAATTGCCCAGTCTCCGTGACCGCGCTATATAATTGCGACCCGGCCGGTAGCTATTCACCGTTCAGAATACCGAATTGCGACCGCGCTATAAATTTCGACTACCGGTGGCCATTATAAATATTCAGAATTCCGTATAGCGACTGGGTCGAAATTCTGGCATATAGCGCGGTCGAAATTCCGTTCAAAATGAGGCTCTATGTACATAACTTTCGCGATGAAACTACAATTACTTTTGCTCTCAACTGACGAATTTCCTTCTTAAGTTCTGACTCCTCGTCCTGCCGACTGTCAGATTCGTCCAAATTGGCAGTCTTTTCCGCCGACTTCTATCGGTTTTCGTCGAGGTAGACAGTATCATTATGTGCTGGTTCAGGGAGTACGATCATGAATGTAAACAAATCATGCGTTAAACCAAAGCACTTTTATCTCAAAGATGACGGCACATGAGTTTGATATAACGACTCCATTTGCCATTCACCGATTAATTCACCTTCACTATCAACAACTAAAGCATTGAAAAACTTGCCTTCTTCAGGGACTATTCTTTGAACGAGCGCGACTGAAAGCTGAAGCGGTAAATGTCCGCTTCCGTCATACACCTTTCAAAACTTTTTTTCAACCCTTTTCACTTAGCATATCGCCGCGAAATTTATGTGACAAAAACTAGAAAGATGTCGGTATCTAGTGATAATTTTATTTTTGGGGAATAACTAATCTACGATAAATAGGAAATTTTCAAACATTTAGGTGACGTTTTTCCCGGCCGCCATTGCAGTTTCCACTTTTGGCCGCAGCGTAGCGCGACAGTCGCTGAGTTGCCTTTCCGCACTAATTTTCCCCGTCCATGTTATTCCTAACCGCGCTATATGTCGTAGCTTGAAAGGTGGAAACATGATCTTTGAACTTTCGTTGCACTCCTGCTTAAGCCTATCTTCACAATTTATTCCATTGCCATTTTATGCCTTTATATACACTTCCCAACCTTATTCGTGCGTTTTAAATGCTAGAACCATGAAAAGACGTATATTATCTAGAAAAAAAACTCCCTAGTGACGGTTGGTGATTTGAAGGGTAAAAATAGGTGTAGGCATGTAGAAACGTATATATCCTGTAAAAAAGTCTCGAGAGACATTTTTTCTGGAAAATATAAGTTTATACACGTCTCCACGTAATATTTTTACCGTTGAAATCACCAACCATCACGAGTGAGATTTTTTTCTAGAAAATATACGTCTCTAGATGGCTCCAGGCTCTACATTTCCCCTTATCATCACCAACCGTCATGAGGGAGATTTTTTCCTAAAAAATATATCTTTACATGGCTCCAGGTCCTACATTTCCCCTTATAATCACAAACCGTCTCGAAGGAGATTTTTATCTGGACAATAAACGTCTATAAATGGCTCTTGGTCTTGCATATCCCCTTTGTATCACCAACCGTCTCCAGGGAGATTTTTTCTAGAATATACACGTCTCTACATGCCTACACCTCCTATTTCCACCCTTCTAATCACCAACCGTCTCGAAAGAGATTTTTTTCTAGAAAATACACGTTACTACATGGCTCCAAGTCCTACATTTCCCCTTATAATCACCAACCGTCTCGGGAGAGATTTATTTAATTACAAACGTATATTTTCTGGAAAAATCTCCCTGGAGACGGTTGGTGATTAGAAGGGTGGAAATAGGAGGTGTAGGCATGTAGAGACGTGTATTTTCTAGAAAAAATCTCCCTCGAGACGGTTGGTTATTAGAAGGGTACATATAGGACCTGGAGCCATGTAGAGACGTACATCTTCTAGAAAAAAATCTCCCTCGAGACGGATGGTGATTAGGAGGGTAAATGTAGGACTAGGAGCCATCTAAGGACGTATATTTTCTCTGAAATTTCTCCCTGTAGACTGTTGGAGAATGGGAGAAATCGGCTTAGAAGACTTGGGGAAATGACAAAAAGAGATAGAAAACGCGAAAGAGCGGAATGAAAAATTGCAGAAAAAGGCGTAAAGAGGTCGAAGGAGAAGTTGGAAATGGAGAAAAGCGACTTCAAAAGTGACATTTACAACTTCGAGAATAGGTATTTCGAGGTCGCGTACCGTCCCATCCCAGCACCCCTGTTTCACTCCACAGGGCCCGTAAGCTTGTCGGCTGGGGGAATAATAGGCATATTTTAATGACGTTATCGTCGCTAGTACTCTTAAAAACACGAATTTCAAATCCGGAAACACTCCAAAATGCCCTTTTCATCACTTCCAACCTTCCGAAAATCACGAAATCGCTTTTTAAATTGTCATTACTGCCTTCTTCAGTACCAAATATCCCTACCAAGGGCCTTTGTAGAGTCCCACCCAATCACCCGTATCACTCCACAGGGCCCGTGACCTTATCGGCTGGAGATATAATAGGCATATTTTAATGACGTTATCGTAGCTGGAACTCGTAAAAACACGACTCACCTCGCACAAGCGCGATGCACTGGTACGTTTCCATTTATCACTTCGGCAATTCCTCAACCACACAGCCCTTCTGGGATCAGAGGGAAAACGAAATAATCTTTCGCCTTTCCTCGTTGAATTGAAGCACATCGGAGCACTGCGTCACACTATTATGTGTATTTCTTTCATATGCCCTGTGTAAAGCTTACGCACTTACCCGCTTAAAGGAACCAAGATGCAATAATCGCAGTGCATTGTGGGATCATGTCATGACCTGGGTATAATGACCTTGCATGAAACGTATGAAAAATACTTAAGTCTACCCACCTCCCTGCTGATACCCAAATCTTAATGGCCACAATAGATGTCTCCTCACTTTATACTAATATTCCTCACCCTGAAGGTCTGTCTTCCCTGCGATTTTTCCTCTCCGAACGCCCGCATCCTCAAGTTCCTAGTATGAATTCCTCTTAAAATTGACGGAAATCATCCTCACTCACAATTCCTTCGCCTTCCATAAAAAATTCTATGTTCAAACTAACGGCTGTGCCTTGGATATTAGGTTCAGCCCCTCTTATGCTAACCTCTATCTTGGGCGGCTGCAGCAATCCTTTCTCTCTGGATATCCTTCAAACCCCTGTTGTGGCTCCGCTACATTGACGACATTTTTCTTCTTTGGCCTCATGGCACCGATTATCTAAATATTTTCCTTTCTGATCTCAAACTTTCTCACTCCGTCTCTTTCACCTCAACTATCTCTAATTCAAATATCACCTTGTTCGATGTTGACATCAAATTATTAGACTTGAATTTTCAGACCGCCGTTCACATCAAACCCACAAATAAACAACAATATCTTCACTGTAGTAGCTTCCACCCCTCCCATACCAAACGCTCTCTTCCTTTCTCACTGTCCATCCGGGTCCATCGCATTTGTAATAATACAGATTCCCTCAAGACATTTCTTACCAACCTTCACCACTCGCCCCTCAAAGTACCCAGAATCCCTTCTCGTTAAAAAAATCAGGAAAAATACTCCCTCCACCATACCTCCTCCCACTAAAGATTCCCCCATCCTTTCCATTTGCACCACTTATTTCCCGGGTTTACAATCTATCAACTTTATTCTCTAAGATCTCTTTCCCATTCTGAAAAACCACTCCTCCACTTCAAAAATATTCTCCCAGCCACCCTCAATCACATACAAGCGTCCTCCTAACTTGTCCGATATATTCATCTCCACGAAGCCTCTTTCCAAAATCTTTGTTGCATCAAAACCCACCTCCTCCCCTTGTAATCGTCCCAGATGCAAATTATGTCCAATCTTCAGTTCCTCCCCTCCTCCCAACCCCTCCATCGCCTCCTTCCCCAACCCTCTTCCCTCCTCTTGCGTAACCAGCAATGTCGTTTACCACCTACAAAGTAAGCTATGCCCAAGCTTCTATGTCGGAAAAAGCTCCACGCTGCTTAACATACGTATCAATAATCACCGAGGCAATTGTAAAAACCCATCTCTATCTGCTTTCCTTCCCGTGGCGATCCACGCCTCTCATCGTAAGAAATCTTTCGACAATTGCCACAATGTGTCAGTTCTGTACTCCCTTCCACCATCTGCTTCCACTACTGACCTTAATTTTGTAGAGCTCTCATTGATAAGTTGAAATGAAAGTTGAAATAAATTGCGGATGGGAGATGCTTTAATTTGCATACAACTTTGGTGTGAACAAACTGTAAAGGTGTGTTTACGTGATGCACATACCCGCGCAAGTACGTGGCCAGACAGATTCGTGGACAAATGCTCCAAATTACCACGGGATATTTTATGGCCAAGCATTCGTGCATTAGCACTATTTTGGGCGTTTGCATGGTGAAATTTTAATTGTGAATGTGCTGATGCATCTATCCACGTGGGTACATGCATCGTGTAAACACGGCTTAAGGGTCATTAACTTATTCAAAGCTTCTTTTACTGCAGCTAGAGACTTAGGAGTAACAGTGGGTGCTGCATCATCTCCGAAAATATTTGATTGAGGTTCCGGAAGTGTCTCTCTTACCATCTTCGTTCAAGGAACAATAAAAATCAGAGGGTTAAATCCAAAATGAAAATGTATTAATATCTCTGTGAACCTTTATTTTTGTGAAGTTCAATTACATTGGAAACTGAAATCAAACGCCTGTTGCTGGTACTGCGTTAGATAGACCCGCAGTAGGTCCGAGTTTGGACCCGAATGTTTGAATGATCTGTCCCAGTTGATTCATGAAAGCGCTGAATGCATTTGTTGGGTTTGGATCATCACTGAACTGAAATCCGGGGATGTTTATTTGAGGTACCACAGGTATCTCTTTTGCCTGTTCATCATCCTGGATCATGGCACATCAAAAATTAATTTTAATTAGAAACATAACATGAAAATTAGAATAATACAGAAAAATATACCACAGAAATCCCCTGTCACTCTAAATTTCTATGGAAAGAGCAGCCCCTGGGAATTTGCTTATACTACAGCAACAGTCATGACCGACAGAGTTACACGTAACCCTGAAGCTCTCTCTTTAGCACCACAGTATTTAGTATCCCCAAATCATTCCAACTTTCTCATTCTCATGAGTCAGTCGCTTTAGTCAAAGGAAAAGATAGAGAAGATCAAGTGCACAAAGTATTTGTAGCCTTTGATTATTTTTATTTATTTGATTTACTGCATACCGATGCATATTCTTCTCGAGCTTCCGTCCAGGTTGGATTTTCCATCTTCACTGACGCCTCGATGAAAAAATTTCCATCGTCTTCAGGGCTGTTAACGGTGAGTGTCAAAGTTGTAGTGTTTATAAAGCTTATCCTCCACTTAGTCCAGGTTTGATTGGTGGTACTGTATAACAGTGAGTGAGTGAATATGGCTCCATCAATCAAAACCAGTCTAACCTGGAGGGAAGACTATATAAACTCGACAACCTAAATATCCGGCATTCATGGCCCTGAATATGATGGAAAAATCTTTCATCAAAATATCAGTGGAGATGGAGAACTTAATTTGGACGGAGGCCTGAGAATAATGTACTCTAAGGAGTTTTAAAGGAACTGGGCAAGAATGGTGGGCTATAGTCAACTGATCGAACAGATGATGAGCCAGGATATGAAGAGATTTATGACCATAGACAAGTAGGCGCTCTCTAGTAGAAGGGTTGTGATCACCGAGACCTACTGTTAGCATGCAAAGGAAAAGCTGGGAGTATAATTTATAGAGTAGCACCTTTCAGTTCAGTTATTCGGAAAGAGAATTAAAGTAGATTGGGGTGTTTGAGATTAGCGTATGGAGGAATGTGGAGTGTGTGAGGTGGATGAGAAGACAAACGTGGAAGTACTCGGATTGGAGGTGAGGAGTGAAGGTAGGTGGAGGAATATGAGGGGTAGAGTAAGCGGATAGAGCATGTCGTCATGGTTAATGGATTGTTGAATACAGTATTTTAGCACTGTAAGAATTAGAGCAAGGAGGATAATTTGTGAAGGGGAAAGGGGGAGAAGAAGAAAAGGCTTTCTAGGTTTTGTGGAAGGTAGTTGGACTCAAGCTGAGGTGAGAAATCATTAGCTGTGAAGACGAAAGTATCTGCAACTATTTACGATCTGACGGCAATGCTCCTATCTACATCTGAAATCAATTTGATCGGAAGACTAACTCTTATAAAGAATATTTATGTCATCCCTCTGGATGATTTGATGAAAACATTCATGCTGGTCCTCGAAAATACTATGCTACCAATGAAAATTAAATTGTACATCGTATACGAATGAATATCACATTGGAGAGTGAACAACCTGCAACTTTTACAAGAAAATTTCCACGATTTCTCTAATAAAAGAATCATGTTATGTCAAAATTAATCATTTAAACTGGATTTGCAGTCTCTTTGACTTTCTTAGATCATACCTCTCTTCTTGTCGCTCAATAAATTATTATGCTGCTTTCATTAGCATTAGTTAACTCAATGCTTCATCATGAGACTTACCAAGCCATAAGAATCCTTTGATGGGGCGCTTTCAACGATGAGTGATCCTGTAAATAAAAAAGGGACAGCATTCCTTATTCATTCATCATATTTTAAACTATATTTTCCATAGCTGGTAGATATTATTAATGGTGAATACATCATTCCGGCTGTGATAGTATCATTAATTGCTCACCTGTGAGGAAGACTGATAAAATAATAGCTGCGACAAATATCTTCATTGTAGTTGATTTTTGGATACAGACAGATTTTTTGTTGGACTAAGGAGAAAAAGATTCCTGTTATTTATTGCAAGTATTATTAATTTATAGGTATAGTGAAAGGTAGGATGGAGAAAAGAACTTAATTTTGTAAATATTTTAGCATGGAAACCCTTAAAATTTGGAATATACTTGTGATTTTTGTGGACGATTTCAAAGAACAGCGGAACCGACCGCGAAGTAAGTATAACCGGGTCACCCACTGGTGTACACGTAATTGTGTGAATCTCATTGTGAAAAAAGATTTGCCTGGACTGAAATTCGAACCCGGACCCCTCGATCTCGCTCCGAATTAATCTAATAAGTTGAGCTATCCGCGCATCCTCTTCCACGTATGGTTTAAATCTCGCTCATAAAGACTCGCCAATTGCATTTTCCTTTGATTTATTTGTTTTCTCCACTATAATTCATCATACTGTAATAAATCCAGCCGTATCAACTATGATTGTGTAGAAATGATTTGTGTTTCTTGATTAACTCTTTGCTGAATTGGTGTGTGCAATGATTATGGCTGTTTATTTGGCCTCTAACGCTGGATAGGCTGGAGAGTATGAGTCATAAAGTATTCCACTCATCATCCATACCTCAAAAAGGTTGATTTCAGAAAGGCATATAACCACGGGTATAGCCAGGATTTAAGTGGGGCACCTCAGGACTTGCGATGTTGCGGTAGATTTATGCACGGTGGGGTCAGGATATCCTTCTTCCTGGCTCCACATAGCATATTTGGAATGCAATTTCTTATTTAAGGGGGGAATATGCCCCCTCTACCCTCCTGGCTACACCCATGCCTCTGACCTCAGTGAGGCGGCCTATAAATTAAAAATGTTACTGTTGAAGCACCTCGAGGATCGGAATAGGGTGATGACCTACGTTCGGAGCAATGACAGATTATTACACATTCCTATGGGTTTCCTTAAGTATATATGTCACTCACATTACAATAATACTGGGCGTACTCCCATTAAAAGTGCTTCATCGGCCAGCGGGGGAAGAGAGGACACCCCCATCGTTAAGTCGAATTGTAGAATTAAAGAAGGCGCAGGAAATGTCAGATATGTACATATTGAATAGGGACTAAGCTGAGGACCAGAATGCTGGAGATATTATTGTGAAAGGAAATATAGACGCGATACGTTTTTATGAGGTCAGATAGGTGTACAGAGGATATTACATCTGCATCTAGATCTACGATTTTCCGTGCAAGCCACCACTAGGATGGTGGCTCGGGATGATTCCACACAAGGCATGAAGCACTGATCCAAGTTCCAATCAGAACCGCACGCGTTACCCCGTCCGCTAGGAGCTGGCCAAAAGCAGTCATGACAACAATGCACAGTCAGACCAGAAACTAGCAAGTGCTACGTAGATGAGCATGGTACCATGCACTACAATATCTAAGATACGACTACTGGTCGAATAAGAAATTTTGAGTGCTATTTGAAAGCGGAGCCTTAATTTCAATGATAAAAACAGTCGGCAAATTAGTCAGTAATTGTAGAATCGAGTAAAACTCGATTGATTTTGTTCACACGGCAAGCACCAAACTCACGACGAAGGAGTTGAACAGAATAACCAAACGTCTTCGAATTTTGATGGGAATTATGATTTCTCCGAATGAAGCGCTTTGACCTTGACAAGTCTACAGATCTTTGTACTCATTAATATAAAATTATTGCGGCAGGTATGCGAAAATGAACAATAGCGTAAATTTCCTTCCTTCTATTCAAGTATGATCGTTCATTGTGTAAGAGGAGGACTTGAATTATTGGCTTCAATGACAGGTAATGAAAATTCTATGAAGGATTAATTTGCGAAATGCCACGTGGAAAATTGCTCGTGGTCATTACTAAGAGTGCAAGTCAATCATTAATATCGAAGTGTTTCGTTACGTAACTTCTTGAGGAAAAGCTAACTTCGTGTATCACAGCGTCCGAGAGCAGCAGTTAATCACTAATTACCCTCGCCCTCTTCCAGTTTCTTTTTCGGTGGGTAAAATACTGTAAATACAGTAATGAGTTCCTTCATTTGATAGTTATGACGAAAAATTGAACTCACTGTGACAATTATGTAAAAATTAGTCAATAAAGAAATGTATATATGTAGACAAGTATGTAAAAGTTGGTCAATAAAGAAATGTATATACTTGTTGTACAGCTAGCGTACATGTCCTTGGTAAGAGAGAAATTTTAAAGGAGGCTTAGAAATTTAAGCGGGTTAAACTTACCTCTTCGTGTTCTGCTTGGTGTTCGTCTTCTGATGAATTTGGATTGTACACTTGGTTATATATAGGGTCTCGCTCACTATCAGAAATGAGCGTAGGAGTTTTTTCAGGTTTCTTAATCGCGGGTATTATCCGTAGAATATTTTTCGGGAGGTCTCAAAGAAATGGTGAAACCTGTTTCTTTCAACCCGTCTATGGGAAATCCCAGAGTATTGTGTTCGCTTGCTTACAGTTCCTTTACTTTATCATATTGTGCGTATTTCTCGTTAACTGAAAATTCTTAGATATAATAGTGGTATTCTTGATAATAGGTAGGGTTGTCTCGGAAATTTCCATCTGAACTTTGTCCCGTTGTCACTTGTACTGCCCTTGAGAGCAGTAGAAGCAGCTGTAAATGAAAATTACGTTCATTTGACATGTTAAAAAATTTTAAGGACAAATTTCATTTAGTTGGGCATTACTTGATGACACTTATTCCGCCTTAGATTAATGGATGTGACTATTACTGATGTTTTGTTATTTTCACGAGCCAGGTTTTGTTGCACGGATATATTATTAAGCGACTACCCGAGCCATCGAAATCAGTTGAGAACCATGCTTGTTCTTCGTTCGCCGGGTTCTTCTATTGCTGTGTGTACTCATGGTTTCTGACAACATTGACGATCATTCATTCATGGCATAGAATGGGACCCCTTAGTGGAGATGATTCCATTGATGAAGGCAGGGAAATATGAACAATAAGTATTTTGAAGAGAGGTCAGCAACCTGCTACTCTTCACCTTCATCAATGAACATTTAGGTATTCATTATTTTGGAATATTGGCCAGTTATCATAACAATATTTGCACGGATCCATCTCCTGCCTTGGCTTTCTTAATCGCACGACGCAATTCAGTGGAGCGGTGAACAGGGAGAGAGAAAATTCTACACTGGCTCGCAGTGCTTAGATTTTAGATCCATTAAACTACAAATTCTGACGATTCCGGCGATAATCTGTGGAATCGAAACATAATTGACAAATCACAAAACGAGCTATTTCCACTCGTGCAAATTTATAACACGACCTAGATTTCGCTCGTGGAATTTACTCGTTTGGTGATTTGTCAGTTTTCCCCAAAACTCTTTTTACTAAATCCTTCCTTATTCTTGTCCCCGCATTCTGTTACATCAATGCATTCAAAGAAACGAAAAGTCGAGGGTAATGTATACTCTTCTTTATGTGGAGTTAAGTTGAGTAGTCTGAGGTCAAATGAACCAATAAAGTCACCTAATAAGAAGTTTTCGCAATTTTCTTCGAATATTCACCGTTCGCGTTTCGCGCGAGGTCGCGTGGTACTCGAGTAAAGGCAGTATATCCCGCTCGCTCACCAAAGTATCATTTATACATCAAGGTTAAAAAATAATGTGCTAAGATTATTTGGAAGTTGGTTCTTCAATGTACTCTAATTCCCTCCTCTAAAGAATTTCTCCTTTTCTCAAGTCAGGACTGTCTTTCCAACATGTACGCGATACGTAATATACCGGAGAGGCTCAAGATCGCATCTGACCGTTTGCTCTAAACGGTTCCACTAGCAACCAAAAAGTGAGTTCAGGCCATCATTAGGAGTAGTTACCAGTGAATGGATACGAGATAGTTTATATGGACAAGTTAAGTGCACAGAAAGTCAACCCTTTTTTACATCTCTCGATAATTTTCCCGCGTAGGTACTAAAAGAGAGAGCAATAGGCAGCGTAGCAAAGGGATAGGTATGTGAAATATAGTTAGAGTAGTCTGTAGTGCATAATGCATGTAATAAAAACCATTAATCTCTTTCTTACTATGTAGATACTAACCATGTGACTCTAATATCTAGCATGCCTTCATTAAATATCCTTGTTGAATGTCAATAGTGCATGTTTGGTGATCTTCACCCTCTGCCACACACCCTTGTGGTGGCTTGCAGGGTATTACGTAGATGTAGACGTAGATAATATATTTCTGAATTCTAATGCAAAATGACTGGTGCCTGAAGGCTTCGAATGCAACCCTTTCAAACCAGACTTCCCTATAACGCTCCTGAGAGTGACTCACCCGTCTCTTAGTATTCGAGAAGAATTTTTAGGCCTCATTCTTTTGAATATTTTGGGGTTTTTCCCATGATAATCATAATTGTTCCTTCTGCGACCTTCCTCTTTTCCTTTTTGTCCAGACTTAACCAGTTTGTATACCGGTGGCTTTTACTAATTTCGTTGGCACCGAATCAATGAGAAATTTCTTTTTAATTGGGCAAAATTTTTCGGAGAATATCAAATACATATTTGAAAAGTAGGCTACTGATGACAGAATCTGAGGTTTCATCTACATACTACATCTACATAATACCTTGCGAGCCGCTGCATAGGCGTGTGACAGGGGGTGAACGGCAAGGGTACCTCTGTCACCAGCCGTGTAAACATGTAAGTTTTTTGGAGATGAAATGGTGACATGTATTATAGGAGTGTATTTAGTGGAGCTCATTTTTATTGTGGTCGCTTATTGTGCGCGGAAAGAAGGAGTTTTGGTACTTATCTGTTTGGAAGTGTATCTCTTTTATTTTATCGCATCCATCAGACCTAGAGATACAGAGAGGAGTCGTGATAATATTCTCTGGGTCGCTCTGAAACACATCAGTTCTGAATTTCTCAAGCAACCTAAGCCTAGTGTGTAGCCTCAGAGTCTCTATTGGATCCCACCTCAATCCCTCTAAAAGTTGTGAGACACTATATGTACGATCGTAGCAGTTTTTAACGAAGCGCGCTGCTGTCGTTTGTATTTTATAAATTTTTTTGGCTAAATCTATTTGACCAGGATCCCAAATGCTCGCGGCGTATAACAGGTGTGACCTAACCAGAGTGAAGTAGCATCTCTCTTTGACTTAGACATCCGAGGACCTTCCTATTATACGTTAAACAAAGCCTAGTTTCTTTAATGTTGTGCCGAATATGTTCTGTATGTGTGATCCCCACGATAAATCTGAAGTTTAGGTAATTCCAAGATATTCAATAGTATCTGAAGATTTTATGTTTACTCCGCCCACAGTTTAGGCATGGTATTTTTGTGACGACTTTCGCAGGAAGTGAACTGTGGTGCATTTGCTGATATTTAATTCTAACCCCCACTCCTGGCACCACTAATGAACGTTGATACGGTCCGATGACAGAGCTTCGAAGTCCGCGTCTTCGCTTATTTCACGGTAGATTACTGTATCATCTGCCAATAGTCTTAATTTTCTACTAATTCGAGAACTTAGGTCATTAAAATAAATAATGAAATAAAGAGGGCCGATCACGCTTCCTTGAGGAACACCGGGTGTGACTTCGATCATATCAGAGCTAAAATCATCAATAACTACTTTTTTAGTCTATCTAATAACTACCCTGCTAGCCGCCGCATGGGTGTGTAGCAGTGGGTGTTAGGACACCAGCCGTGTAAAGATGTAAGGGTTAAGGTTTTGGGAGGAGAAATGATGACGTGTATTTTGGGAGTGTATTGAGTGGAGCTCAGTTTTTATTGTGCGTGGAAAGAACGAGTTTTTGTATCTATTTGTTCGGCAATGGATCTCTCTTATTTTAACGCTTCTGCCAGACCTAGATATGTAGTGAGGCCTCATGATAATATTCTCTGTGTCGCTCTGAAACACACGAGTTCTGAATTTCTCCAGCAAGCTAAGCCTGGCGTGCAGCCTTCAAGTCTCTCGGGGCAATCCATCGTAAGCCCTCCTAAATTTGTGAATCATTATATGTTCGCTCGTAGTAGTTTTTAACGAAGTGAGCAGCTTTTCTTTGTATTTTATTAATTTTTTGGTTAAATCTTTATGACTAGGGTCTCAAATGCACAAAGAATCAAATAATAATAATAACATTTATGAATTAAAAATGAATGAAATGCATAATTTGATTCATTTGTCGGACATTACTGATTAGTTATTTGATCTTTCAATTCTCGAAACATATTTGGAAAATCGGATATATTCCTTTGATATATTTAACCTGCACAATCACTGATCAGTAATCACCCGTCAGCATTGGTGTCGCAATGAGATCTTTTAATGGTATTTAGTTAGACGTAAGTGTGACTTCTAAGAGACAGTGTCACGATTCGTACCGCTTATAAAACCGTCACCTACACAAAGACCGTTTTTACCATGGACGATTACATACATTTTTGTTGTGTTAAACTCGTGAAATATATTCTAGTTTCTATCTTTAGGGGGACAGCTCAAGACGAGATATAGGAAAGCGTGAGAGAGCATTCGAGAATTTATTTCTTTGAGCATTTGGTAATGGGGGTTTCCTGGTGATTGTTCACTCAAGGGAATATCTAATCTTAAGGAAATATCTCTACTTGAGCTGACCAAACCACTTATATGACTGGAGTGATATGGGCTCACATTGCACCGTTCCGATATCTTACCACCTGCGTTCGTTCACTTCTCGTCTTCTCGTTATTTTTTTATTTGTTCCCGAGCTCGAGAGCATGGTAGTACTAATACCAGTATTGAGGTTAGATATTATCTTCTCTACTTTTGAATAAATTGCTTAGTGATTGTAAAATATTAGTGTAGGCAATGCCGAAGTTGTTTGAATTATGTACGCTAACTGAGATACATTTCGGAAGAAGATTCTAGGCGATTATACATACCAATTCGGAAGAAGATTCTAGGCGTTGCATACATACCAATCACGCTTTTCCCTTCCGGTTTAGGCAGAGTCACTAAGTTTTACTCATAAATACATATTTGTACACTCTGCTTCAATAACTAACTCTGCTTCAATAATTTCCTGTATACTGATCTATCCTTGCAAACCTCTTCTGCTTCATTTACCTCCATACACCGCTTCATACACGCCCTCCTGTTTTTAAGACTCTTAACATTCCTCCTCCTAATAATTTCCTCAACCACAACTTTCTCGGCCTACGTCTTCCTCTCGCACCATTCATTTCACTCTTATACATCTGCTTCGTTATTCGACTCTCATCCATTCTCTCAACATGGCCAAACCAACGAAGCACACTCCTTTCATATACGTCCATTACTGGAGCATCCAACCCACCCCACACTCAGTCATTACCCACTCATTTCTGACCCTATTCATTCTACTTTTGCCGCAAACACTCCTCAGATAACTCATACCCACGGCATTTAGTGTACTCTTATGTCTATCCTGACATACCCATGTTTCACTACCATTTTACAAAGTGGGCAGAAGTACACTTTTGTGCACGGCGATTTTCGCGTAGTAGTATATACCATGCTCGAGAGCACATAATTTCTGCACCGACAGTACAGATGCAACAAGTCGCATGGCAAAGTTCGCAAAATATTTTGACCCTTGCCCTCCTTCCAAAGCCCAAACCGCCCAAACGCTGAGACCTCGTTCGTTATTAAAGCCTCCGGCTCGAGCCAACCCTGCATATGTGTTTAAACTTAGTGCATGTACTACACTGTAGCCATTGCCCATTATTTTCCGTCGGTGAATGCATCACACCGCTAAACGTGTGAATGAACAACCACCGATGCTCCCTGCAAAGGTCTACCCTCCACGTTCCCTATTCCTACCCTCGTGCGAGAGCTCGGATTAACATTTGCCAGCTGATTTACAGCGTTAATCTTGCACTCCACAACCCCCGACGAACAGTCGTTCAAAGTCCCTAAAATCTGTCGAAGGTGAGAAAAATAAAGTGCCTATATTAATTTATTTATGTTCACTACCCCGAATACAGCACAATGGGCCAATTTACGTCGGGTGAATAACAGTAATAAAGTACGAGACACATACATCCATGTCCTGGGCAGAAAATATTTTACCCAGGCGGGACTCGAACCCGCGACCCTGGGGTGGCAGGCGAGGACTTTACCCCGCCGCCACCGGGGCCGACAAGGATTGTGGTTGTGTTGTGATTGTGTGATTAAGGATTGTGATTGCTGGATTGGTGAGAGTGAAGGTTACAGAGTCGGAAGCCACGATTGGTGGGTATGGAATTGCACGGAATGTATGTAATAGTAAGCATTTTTTTAAATTCATGATGTGTTTAGTTTAAAAATTGAACAGTTAAATGATTTAAATCGCCCAAAGAAGCTAATAATATGTTAATTCAAATTTCAGAATTCTGAAATTTCATGTGCTGCAAATAAGACTATCAGGGGACTTATGGTTAAATCTTAATGTTGAAACAATTTAGAAATAAAATGAGCTTTTTTCAAATTTGTGAGGTATTTAGATACTAAACTGAAGATTTAAATAGATAACATTGTCAATACGAACTGAGAAAATATAAATTCAAATGTTAGATTTACAAAAATTCATGAACATCGAATGGGACTTTCGGTTGGACTTTTGTTTAAAATGTCATAACTATAATGATTTAAAAATATAATGAGCATTTTTTTTAAACTAGTGAGGTATAAAGTAGGGATGAGTCGATTCCACTTTTTTTCGATTCCAATTCTAATTCTTTCAAATCGATTCCCGATTCTCGATTCCGATTCCATCGAATCTTATCCCTGATAACAGGTGGGATATTGATATAATAGGAGCGGACGACTATTATTTAAATTCAAGTATTGGCTGAAATTAAATAACAAAGACAATTAAGTCACTCAAAAAGTATATTTATTTACAAATAGCAAATATATCCTCTGCTAATTGAGGTAGATAAAAAGTGAAAATTGATAGCGTACACCCAAAATTATTGAGACTAATATGATGTGATAAATGAAATTTGATTGGAATATTTATCTATCTGGAATCGACGGAATCGGAATCGACTTTAGGCGATCGATTCTCGATACCGATTCTAATCCTGAGAAGCGGTGGAATCGAGAATCGACATTTGGATTCGACTCATCCTTAGTAAAAAAGGTAATAATCAAATAGCTGAAATGGTTAATATTTTTGCGACTTTTTCATTACATTCACTTTTGCAAATTACTAAACTTACGCATTATTATTTTTTTGCTATTAAATGATAATTTCGGCTAATAATTAAAGAAATGACAAATATTGGCAAAAATTTTCTGCATGAGATTGGTTTTCTTAAACCTCAAAAGCACATGCACAACTAATTGCATCATGGTCATTCTATTTCTTCAATGAAAATAATATATTTGCGAATAATTTTGCAAAAGAGTACCTTTTTGCAACTCTGGCTTCGGGTTTGTTTTTAGCATACATATTTCAAATTTTCATTCAAATTGGTAAAATATTTCTCATGGTGACAAACTTTCAAGGGCACATTGACCACTGTGCAACGGTTAATTGGCGTGCGGTCTCACGCGCAACCATAGAGATGGACATTGTAGATGTACATCTGGAATGAGCATATTCACGGCCCAGATAAACCAAATCCTACCGGTGCTTCCTTCTCCCTATTTTCACCATTCGGGCTTCCCCTTATATTGGTTATTTTTCATTCCCCGCCGTCTGACCCTTTCTTCCGCCGATGACACGCTCTCTAGGCTTAGAAGACATTATTGTGTATTTTAACAATAAATCATGTTCTCCACGGCTCAATAGGGTCTGCCACACTGCATACCTCGGTCAATGCTTGTCTAAGTCTCTGATTTATATTGCAGGAAGGTTTCTCGGGTTTTCCACCGGTTGATATTCTGCATCTCTCCCGGCATAGGGAGAGATGCAGAATATCAACCGGTGGAAAACCCGAGAAACCTTCCTGCAACTGATACACCGGGAAAACCTGAGATCTGATTTATATTGTTTGGCTAACGTTTACCACCAGATGATTGCCTTTTCGTTAAGTGGATGCTGCTTGTGAGTTTGAGCTTATTTCATTTCCGCGTTTTTCTAGTGTATATTTCTTTGCACTGTCGCGACAGTACGATGAAATATACAAATGTTGGTTTTCTGATGTGAGAATTACCACTGAGTGACCTCATTTACTTCGAGAAAATATTTAACCTGATATTTTGTGACCAGACCCTCGTCCTTTTTGTGCAAAATGGTCGCAGAATTTCCCTTTAAAACTCGATTTCAGACTGTCTCAGGCAAGGAGTATACGTACTCTACTCTCGACTACGTACTCTATACTCCTTGGTCTTAGGGCTCCATCATCTTCGCAAGGAAATATATTCCCAACGAAGATATTCCTGTTATTCATGACACTATGTCATATGCCAATATGCCATAATCTATTTGAGGCTCAATTTATCATTTTTATAAGTTCCGTCTGATTTTCTCCCGAATTTGCTAATTCTTTATGTGAGGAATTGCCATTGATTTCCCAACCATTTGACCGGAGCAAGGGTGGCTACATCAGGTTGCTAGGCGAACGTAGTGCTCACGTTGAACCCTGAAAAAAATAAAAATAGGAAAAATTAGACACTTGAGCTTTGGATGCTACGTGTAAACACAGCCATTTGTACTAAAAATGCCCGCCTTCACATTTTTGTGGATATGTGGAATTCTCTCTGTCCTGAGCATCGTCTCGCAGTATCTTTTTAAAAGAACAAAGGCTGAGGGGATTAAGCAGTGAAGAAAAAATTCCCTTAACAGCAGGATTTGAGAAAATGTGTACATGTACCGATTCTGTACATGCTACCAATACCTATCGGTGTCTCTAATTCGCCCCAAGCGACATCGTTCGGTCGGAGCGATTCCGGGGACGTCTTTCGATAACTCGAGCGACACTTTTCGGTAAGCTCGGAGGATCCTACCGACGATTTTGAAAGCCTCTGTAGGGGCTACCGGCAAATTATTTCGCGCTTCGCAGACTGAACTCTGAGTAAAAAATAAATGGTGAAGTGTTTTGTTTCTCCATCGATGTACATTATTAACTAGATTGAGCGCTCTTTGTTGGGAAAACGAGCCGTTACTGCGGATCACGGCCATATTGTTGGACGTATAAACTGCGATATTCTTATCAGAGGTTACTCTTTACGTCCAATATTCTCTCTGCCCTTTTTACCCCTAAAATATCCCCGAATGAAATATAATACCATGTGGTATTCTATAACCGAGTTCATTAATATACATACCATATATTTTTGTGTTAGCTGCGCACATGTTTTCCCAAAATGACGACGAAGAAAGAGAGTGCGCGGATTTCACAAAGTACTTGCATTTTACCCAGAGCGATTTTTTTCCAAAGAAGTGAAATAAATAATTATGCATTAAGTGTAACTTCAAAACTGTGAGTCCAAGTAGAGCAAATACTAACTTCAGAAATTCTGTGTTTGGGGATGGAATCTTTGAGCGTGCGAAGTTTTTCTAAAATATTCCTTGACGAAATAACTTTTCCCCTGTAGAGGCTGCCCATTAACCAAGGTACTAGGGGTATCCAGGAGTGTAGCATGCTCGAGTAAATCTGAGCAACTGCGCTGATGCAACTACCTATAAAATAAAATTTATTTAATTCACAGAGTTATTTTTTAACAAAACTTTCTGAGGTACATTTGGAGCTAAATATTAAATAAAATTGTTATGGTTCGTCTTTTCCTCGTACATACGGCATTCCCTGAAACCTGAGGGTCAATGCCATGGCGTGTGAATGCAACCTAATTTTTTATATACAGCTCGGCGATTTTTCGAATGAGCCGCGATGGATGGCAGATTCCTCATTCCCGCCACTTCCTTGTCATCTCAGACTATCAGAAGTAGACCAAAACACTATGCACAATTGTTTGAAATACCATCTCAGCTTTCATCGTATTCTCCTTCATTACAAAAAAACTGAAAGATGTTTCTGAATATGTCACTACTCTTAAAACAAATTGTAATGGTATAACAAGGCCTCCACTGGTTAAAAGATGGAGAAACGATTTGTTTGAATAGTTTTGGTCACTGATTCTTCGATGGAAAATGAACAGTTTTTGACACGCATCGCCACGCAAGTTCAATAATATCTTCTTTTCTACACACCTTACTATGTATCCAACTATATTTTCAGCAATCTGTGAGGGACTCGGAATCTATCAGGCAATCCAAAATTGTGTCCTCATCCATCTTCAAACCGGTTATCTCCACTAAAAATCTTTTCGAAAACCTGAACTCAAACTCTGATGAGGAAGTGAGATCCATAGGCTTGCAATTATCCCCCTCCACCCTCCTGTAAAATAACAGTTACCGGAGTGTTCATCGGAACTGATCCACGTACGTTTGGAATATCATTATTACCCCTTCTGGCTCTAAAGAACAGTTCAAGATGATCTCAAGATAATATGTACATGAGCAAATACTTACTGGTACCGTGTAAGTCTGTCACTAAAATTTCCGTCATAAATGGGTAGCACTTTTTATACATATAGCAAAACCTAACGCAAAAGTTGATCTGGGGCGGTGGACTCTGACAGTCCCCTCCACTGACAGATTTCACAAACGGAAATGATTCATCAAAACCTTCTCCCAACACGTCCGGTTTTCCGTTTTCAATGACTGCTTATAACCAAATGCTTTCTCGGGGTGAGATGTTGAGAAGATGTATTTGGAAAGTCCACCGGGTGGGAGACTCCATAAGAACCGACGCACTGTTGTCCCAAATCGAAAAAAGCTGGCCAAAAGTAGACCTGTGCGCCGATGAAAAAACTATTGGTGGCGGACGCCGACTGAAAACGGGTCGGCGGCCGGCTGCGCGCCGGTCTGATGGTTTTTACCGACGGCGTAATATTAGCCTGCATATGTTCACTAGTATTGTAGCACTTAAGCAAATTATAGGAAAAAGTATTAATTTTTTCTCATTGATAAATACATTCATTTGTATAATGTAATGTAAAAACTTCAACTATAATCAAATTCCTACATACGTATGCGACAAAAAATGTCCTACAATTTTAAGCGTTTAGACAAATGACGTATTTAATAGATTTAGTGAAAGCTATCACTATACCCGTGTCTTTTATCTCAAATGCGAGCGACATTTCCTTTTATCGCAAATGCGAGCGAAATAAACGTTATAATATTTGGGCGTTGGCTGTGCGCAGACTTGAGATGTAGCGAAAGAGTCAATGCTTATAGTAATTTTTATATAGCTGTGTTAGTTTTGAGTCGTAGGGTGTACGATATTTGGAATTTCACGTACAAATTTGCAGGTGAACAAGATCTAGCAACGCCTGATTTATGCATATAGTTTTAGAAGTCGAGCATTTTTAGACGTTAGAACGAGGAAATTTGACTTTTTACAAACTATTCATTTAAATAAAGACGACTAACGGTTTGTTTTAACATTCGTTTTGCTTTAAAAAGTGAAAATATAATGTCTTAGAATTTGAATAAGAATGTCGCTTTGAAAGATTGTCGTTTCTCTTCGAGTTTTGTGGCCGATTCATTTTAAACATTGTTTGTTCGTGTTTGCGAGTGTTTTGAACAGTTCTTGCGAGATTGTGAGTGCGGAGTAAAGACGAAGACTAGTTAGGTGAGTTTTGACGCTTATCCTGCTTTTCAGGTTATTGACAACGTTGAGAATAAGTGATAGCAAGTATATCGGACGTGAGGATGACGTGAAGCTTTATTTAATGAGACATGCTCCTGCATTGGTTGATTGTGACTTGAAAAATTGTTTCGGTTAGTTTTTAACCTTGGTGATATACTGTATCCATGCATAGATGAGTTTAAGAATTGGATGAGTTTTTTTGAGACCTGATTTTGATTGATTGGTAATTTTTTTTGTTGTGTAAGCTGTTATGTAAACACCATTTTACAGCCTGTAATTGTTGTTACGCGGGGTGCGAGGTTTTGAAAAGTGGAGACCGAACGACTGAATAGAACTATTAAACCGAATGACTAAATAGAATGTGTGCTATATTTAATACACTGTGTAATTACATGGATTTATCTGAAGATAAGAAAACCTACTACAGGAAAGCCTGTAATAAGCTGTTGGCACAAATTGTTAAATCGTAAATTGTAAATGATAATGTATATGTATGTGTATTTTATTGGCCAGCTGGACTCCTTGTCTTTATAGAAATTGTAAACATTTGTATTTGTTATTGTTCACCCTGTAATTATATTTCTATGTTGGGTGAACGTTAAACTCAATAAATTCAATTCAATAAGCTCTCTGGTGTTTAAATGAAGATATAGCATAAAGGCTATTAGGAAAAGAATGTTAGCGGTAAAGCTCAAAGTGCGTTGACGCAAGATATAAATTGGGCAACTGTTTCAATTAGCAACTTGCAATCATGTTATTAAAAATTGAAAAAGTAATGAAAAGGGAAAAGAAAACGAACCTTTATTTGAGAGTGAAATACAAAAGCGCAAACCGAGGTGGCAGCTTAAGCTAGTACATATTGCTGTGAACAATTGTGTCCATGCCATATAAACTTATGTTAATAAATACATAAATTTTTATTAATAATTTTTAAAATACGATAAAATTGGGCTCCCACGATCATGTTTGATATCTTCGTATCTGTATGTCACGGTGTAATAGAGTGGAAGAGGGAGGGGGAATCAGAGTAAGGGAAAGGGAATTATAGTTTTCCCATCATTGCTCGAAAGCCTGACTGGAATCTGTTGGCCCCCCTTGCACTCCTCGAGTTCCGCATATCGGATCAACATGTAGCAACTTGTCAGGGCCTCTTCCTTCCCCCTCTTATGTTTCGAAAGAGACCTCTACCCCTCAACACCATTCGTTCCCATTGTGTCTCTTTGCATCAGGGCTGGGATCACTCTCCAATAAACTCTCTCATTATTCACCCGTCTAAACTTTTCCAGTAGGGTCCATCACATGCACTTAAGCACTCTGTCCATCCGCATAGGAAAATTCCTATGGCATTCGGTTTATTATTGAACGGATTATAGGATGCGTTATGGATACTATTTGCATCATTTAAATAGTATTTGATGGAAAATTAAGCCTCATCAATGCCGTGGGGTATAAAAAATTCCTATGAAATTTATTTCTTCTCCTATTCCGATTCATTTTCCTATCCTCATGCGAGGCGAGGTCCTTAACATCCTTCTAGATACTCTCAGACTGCACCGTAGATTTACTTCCTTGAACTTTACTTACCATAACCAATGATCAGATACAAAAGAAATATCGTTCAAATATTCTCCAAATGTTTTCATTTTGAATTTAGAAGTATTAGAAACCCTTCAGTATGTACATAAACCCTTTGGTTAACTACTTCCCGTTTTCCAATTCATTGCGTTGTAAGGCTGAAAGACAGTGAACCTTGCAAGGGAAAGAAAGAAGAGACAGAAGTCTATGAGATGCGGATGTGGAGAAGGAAGGAGAAACTTCAGCAGACGGAGAGAGTTATGAACATTTTGTGAGGTTGTTCAGCGAGGAAGGGAAATCTATCGATATCACACGTCCTTATTACGCATAGTTTCAAGAACACTAGGGTGAAGTATATTTGATACCTTTTTCGGTTATACGGCCTTTCAAATCATCATTATAATCTCTTATTATACAATATTGATTAAGACGGCATCAAGCGGGAAACTGAATATATGCCAATCATGCCGCATTAGAGGCTTGAGCCGAGTGAAATCCACGCCAACGAAGGGTGAACACTGAACACGTGGCCCATGGTCCAACAGAAATGGTGACCTTGCTATTTCCTATCGCACAGATTGACTGAAGACCATTTTCTTCAGTATATCAAATTCAGACGGAAGAGCCGCTCGTTTTTAATAGTTATCAGCAAAAAAATCGATCAGGAAATAGAGGAACGCAGGGGATTGGGACATTCCGGTGGGCGGGAGCGGGATAATATACATACAGGCATATTAAGATTGGCGGAAAAAAACGAAACGATAAGTGGAAACGAGGGTGTTAAGGAGCAGTGGGTTACGCAAGGAATGATTGGGAAAATAGAGGAGAGAAGGAGGTGAAAAAATGCCAACACTGAACTAGGTAAGACAAAGCACAATGAGCATAATCATCAACTCCAGTGAATAACCAATCGGGCGAAGGAAAACTGGTGGATAAGGCACTGCGAGGAGATGGATAAGCTGCAATAAGATAGGGAAAAGGGTGCATTTTGCGAGAAAATAAAATTGATATCGAGCGGGGAAAGAGAGAAAACGGTACCAAATATTAAGGGCAGAGCAGGTAGGATATTAATCGAGCAAGAAGATATTCACGGTAGGTAGAGAGAATACGTGGAAGAGCAATAGTAGACAGCGATAGTAGATTAACTAATTTAGAGGTGAAGGAAGAGGGAACACTAGATGAGGATAACCTCGGTCCAATGATACTCTACGGTGAAAAAGAGAAAGCGTTGATAGAGATGAAGGCAAGAAGAGCTGTAGGAGTAGAGAACATACCTTCGGAGTTGCTAATTAATTGGAAGTAAAAATGTTAGGCAAGCTTTTTCTAAACTAATTTGATTGATCTACGAGGAAGGAGTACGGCCAGAGTGCTTATTCCTATCCCGAAAATGAAGAAAGCGACAGAATGCGAGGAATATGGAACAATCAGTTTGATTTCGTATGCAGCTTAAGTTGCACTTAGAATAATCAATAAACGGTTGGAGAGTTAGGCAAATTTCCACTATGGTGTTGACCAGTTTGGGTGCTGGAAAGGAAGGTCAACTCGGGATGGAATTGCGGTGATGAGAACAATTATTGAATGAAACAGAGTAAAACCAGGATGTTTCCTCATGTTTTGTGGATTTCTAAAAGGTTTTTGACAGAGTGAAGGCAACTATTGGTCGTGGGGTAGACCAAGGCTGCCCTTTGTTTTGTAACATATATGCTGAGGAAATGGTCTGACAGGCAAGTCAAAAACTTCGTAGATATGGAAATCGAGGTAGGAAGGCAGCTAATACAGTTAGTTATGATCGCGGACCACCAGGCGCTGATTAGTCAACCTTCGAAGGGATTGCAAACTTTAGTAGATGCTTTAGCAATTTTATGAAAAAAGGGAGATCCTTTGGCTCTAAAGAAAAAAAATGTCCTAGATTATTTGATGGCAAGACTTTATCTAAACGGTGACGATGCGGCCAAAAATATTGTGACTCGCTTCATGCTGAAAATATTTTTCCCCAAGTATCTGAAGAAGTGGGAGCAAAGGTCACGAACAGATAGTATTTTCAGGAGAGCGTTCAGAAACTGGTTGCAGCAGAAATTAAAACTCCCATCAGATGTATATAAATATCTTCCCAGCACATCCGGTGAGTACCGATTATTATTATGATTGCTCAATTAACGAGTATGGGCTCATATCAGTAATTAAGTATAACATAATTCTTCCATTGCCATCAGAGCATGCTGAAATGGGACGACCGAAAATGATATTGGAAGAGTCCAGTGATAGAGCAAAGAGAAGAAAAACGGAAAACTGATATTCAGCGCGTCGCCAGATGAATTTACCCACATCTACATCTATCTACAACCATCTTACATCCTATGCATCAATGTGCTACCGTACCAGAGGCCATGAGGCGGCTGCAAATCTAATCAAGGAAGTGACGACGACCACGCCGACCAGAGCAAAACGCGTTTTAACAAGATGGAGAGGGTAGGAGGTCCACCAAACCGAATTAACTCCGAAAGAAGCAGTGTCCATGATTGTGTCCGGAAATTTTACAAAAAAAAACACTATGTGCTGCTCCGCAAGTAGTCAAATAAACATGGTCGCACCATGTATCCTAGGTACCAGGCAGTACTGAAAGCAAAACATGCAGCTTACCCAGAAGGGATTTGTGTTACTGAGAAGTGCGAGGTCAATCTGCAAGCTCTTCTCACGCACGCAGAGAAACGAATTGTTTCTTGTGTGTCAACGCTGCAGGATATGGAGGAAGAACTTCAGTGTACTTTATTCTGTAAGTATGGCTTCGATGGGAGTTCTGAACACTCCCAGTACCAGCAGTTGTGGAAGCAAAACATTAGGACGGATGGAAGTGTTTTCGCAAGTTTCTGTGAATGACAGATAATGACTCAGGTAAGAGTTGACATTTACATATTACAATCGCAGTAAACTTAAATACATTCTGGGAAGTTACTTAGTTATTACCTTATTGCAGAAAACGTTTGGTGGTCGAACCCTCGGCCTTCATCGACCCGTTTTAGCCGACCGATTCGAATTCAGTGGGTACAAGAGACCAAAATCTATTGCAAAAGACGAAGAAAGGCTTTTGTCGAAGGAAAATAACAGACTTCAGCCAGTCGACATTGCAAATCTCACAGTGAAATTTCATATGATGCTCACAACGGATAATGGCAAGGTAGGTGAC
Organism: Ceriagrion tenellum; assembly: GCA_963169105.1. NCBI lineage: Eukaryota > Metazoa > Arthropoda > Insecta > Odonata > Coenagrionidae > Ceriagrion > Ceriagrion tenellum. Next base: position 96,058,630 of record OY720635.1, read on the forward strand.
TACTTAATTTTTAAAGACATTTTTACTATTCTTAATTCCTTCTACTTCACTTCTTGTATTCTTAAATATATCTTACAGGTGTGCAACGCTTTAACAGAAACCAGCACAATGATGTGTTACGTTTGTCGTGCTAAAATATCACAAATGAATAATTTGGAGAGCTTAAAAAGGAGGCCAGTGGATGAATCCACGTATTCTTTCAGCATATCCCCCTTCCTTGCTACTTAGTGTTTCGAGTGTCTTTTGAACATTAGTAACCGTTTGGAAATAAAAAAATGGAAGGTCAGTGAGTAAATATAATCAATAGTTTTTCTCAATAATCATACTTGCAAATTAGGCATAATAAATTGTGTTAGGGATTCTTTCCAGATTAGAACTCCCGATGAGAGCAAGCAGGTATTGAAAGAGAAGAAAAAGGAAATTCAGAAAATTTCAGATCGAGGATCGGACTAATAATCGACGTGCCAAAGCAAGACCATGGAACGTCGAATGATAGGAATACGGCTAGGCGTTTTTTGCGGATGCCAAGTCGTCAGCTAAAATTACTGGTAAATGCACAACTATGATGAATCAGAAATTACTTTTGTCCCTCAATTGCATTTAACTTTAACTGATACCGTTTACTGCATTTTGAAAAATTAACGAACTTATTTAGGGAATATATGCAATGTAATTTATTCTCATGCTATTGCAATTTCCGTTACAGGTATCGAAGAGAAACTTATGAATCGCTTTTCTGTGATTATAAAGGCATTGTACAGTGGTCATAAGATCAATAATTATGCATTTGCCGAATACTGCATGGAAACAGCGGAACAAACGTGCCGAAGTTGAGCATATATTTGAAAACGCAGATTTAGTAATTGGAACAGAGAGCTGGCTTGCAGAGGATATTAACAATAGCGAAGTTTTTCCGACAAAATCTGTAGAAGTGATCGACCTGATAGGACTGGTGGTGGAGTATTCATAGCAGTTAAATCGTATTTGAATAGTACCGCACACATATTAGGCAACAATGGAATAGAGAGCGTTTGTTGTACCATTAAGCTGCTAAACAAAATAAATATTCATATAATTTTGCTCATTTTACATGCTACCAGATTCCAAAATCGACGTTTTGTTCGAATTAGATGCTCAATTAACATCATTTACCTCGGAAGATAACAAAAGCGTAATAATTATCGGTGGGGATTTCAACCTCCCCACCAATATATATAATAATATAAATTGGAAAACCAATAGCGTTGAACCAAGCGTGGAAAGCGTGGAAGCGTGATATAAGCGAGGCCTTACTCAATACACTTTCACACCACTATCTTCCTCAAATAGTAAACGAACCTACGAGAGGTAATGAAATATTAGACCTTTTAGCTGAAAGTCACCCTACAATGATTAAACACCTAGATATCCTCGAATGCATAAGTGATCATAAAGTAATTTTTACGACTTTGAAAACAACAGTAGATTCCACTGTAAAATCCAAACGCAAAGTCTACTTATTTGAAAAATGCGATTGCGTAAAATTCGGAGAGACGTTAGAAGCTTCATTCACGCAATTCGTAGCCACAATGAAGAACGAGAGCACCGAAGTATCATGGAGATATTTTTTGGAAATACTACGTTAAGGAATCGATGAATATATTCCATACAAATTCAAACGGGAGAGTAAAGAACCTCGTTGGTATAACCACGAAATAAGGTGGGAGCTCAGGAGACGAAAACAACTACACAATCTATGTAAAAAAATTATTAAGTTAAGTAACAACACAAAGGAGCTTGCGGCGAGAGAAATATACGTTGCTCTACGCTCAAAAACGAAGAAAATAGTGCGCGCTCCTCTGCGAAACTTCAAGAAAAAAATCCCCGGTGAATTACTAGATAAAAACCCCAAGTCATTCTGGTCTTACGCGAGAGATCTCCCGGGCGAATCTTTGACAGTAGTTTTTCCTGGATACAAACGGGAAAGTGGTCATCAACAGTATTGACAAAGGCCATTTATTAAACCACTACTTCGAAAGTGTATTCACTAAGGATGACACAATTCACAATTTAGACATTCCTGACTTTAACGAGCCGATGGCTGACATAATAATTCAACGTGATGGAATAATAATAACAACTGAGTTCGATTGAAAGCAACAAGTCCCCAGGTCTAGAGGGAATTCCTGCACGCGTGCTGAAGGAGATAGCGCCATAGATTGTACCATTCTTAGAAATTATATTTAACAAATTGTTGTCAGAAGGAAAGGTGTCCCAAGACTGGAAATAGCCAACGTCACTCAGGTATTCAAAAAAGAAACTAAAAGCGACCCAGGAAATTACCGGCCAATATCGCTAACTGCACTTTTATGCAAGATCCTCGAACACGTTGTCGTTATTAATATTATGACATTCCTGGATAATTGTAACTTCTTACATAGCAGTCAGCACGGCTTCCGTAAGGTCAGGTCCTGCGAAACACAGCTTGCGATCTTCCTTCACGATATCCTAAAATCAGGTGAATCGAATAAGCAAATCGACGCGATATTCCTTGATTTCAAGAAGGCATTCTACAAGGTTCCTCACAAAAAACTCATACATAAATTGCAATCATGCGGAGTTAATAGAAAAATAATGAATTGGATAAGTGACTTTCTCAGTGACCGTAAACAAAAAAATAGTTATTGATCGTTTTAGCTCTGATATGGTCGAAGTCACATCCGGTGTTTCTCGAGGATGTGTGATCGGCCCTCTTTTATTCATTATTTATATTAATGACCTAAGTTCTCGAGTTAGGAGTAAATTAAGATCATTTGCTGACGATACCGTGAAATAAGCGAAGACGCGGACTTTGAAGCAATGTCATCTGACCTTAACATCGTTCATTCGTGGTGCCAGGAGTGGGGGTTAGAATTAAATATCAACAAATGTACCACGATTCACTTCCTGCGAAAGTCATCACATAAATTCCATACCTGTACTGTGGGTGGAGTAAACATAAAAAAATACTGTTGAATATCTTGGAATTACCTTAACTTCTGATATATCGTGGGGATTACACGTACAGAACAAATGCGGCACAGCATGAAAGAAACTAGGCTTTGTTAAGCGTATAATAGGAAGGTCCTCGGATGAATAAGTGAAAGAGAGATGCTACTTCGCTCTGGTTAGGCCACACCTCGAATACGCGGGGAGCATTTGGGACTCTGGTCATAAATATTTAATCAAAAATAATAATAAAATACAAAGGAAAGCAGCGCACTTTGTTAAAAACTGCTACGAGCGAACTTAGAGTGTCTCACAACTTTTAGAGGGATTAAGGTGGGTGCCCCTAAAGACTCGGAGGCTACACGCTAGGCTTAGGTTGCTTGATAAATTCAGAACTGATATTTTTCAGAGCGACACAGAGAGTATTATCATGACTCCTCACTACATCTCTATGTCTGACAGATGCGATAAAATAAGAGAGATACACTGCCGAACAGATAGGTACAAAAACTCGTTCTTTCCGCGGACAATAAGCGACCACAATAAAAACTGAGCTCCACTAAATACACTCCTATATTATATGTCACCATTTCATCTCCAAAAACTTACACCTTTACACGGCTGGTGACATAACACCCCCTGCCACACTCCCATACGGCGGCTCGCAGGGTATTATGTACATTTAGATGTATGTCCAGCTCTATGTATGGTACGTCATGCCGCCTGCACAAACTGCTATTACACGGCGCTGCCATTGCCAAAGAATCTCTTCTTCCAATTGGACAGCTGTCAGTAGAAGCGCTAGAGGCGAGAAATAAGGATATGAGAAGATTTCGTGAGCATCATACGAGGAAATCTTCAAGGTTTCAACAAATGAAGATCTACTTTGGAGACTCCTATTGACATCTGATCCGTACGTTTCCATTTTATCATGGGTACCGAAAAAATGAAGATAACCTACCAGGTGAGGTTCAAAATCTTCTCGTCATAAATGATTCGCAGAGCGACAATGCAGTGACTTCGGACGATTATTTCAGTTTAATTTGATTTTTTAGGGAAAAATAAAAGTTTTACTTTTAAATGTTAGTATTTTTCTCTTTATTACCCTTAATTTCAGTAACTATCGATTAAATGCAACTCATTAAGTACTAGGAAGCCAAAATTACAGTAAATTTATGATGCTTTCCGATAGGGTAGTTCGCCAGCAATGCTGATGGTCGCGGGTTCGAATCCCGTCAATCACATGTCCGTATCAGTATCCTGGTTCATTTTAGCACAATTTATTTATCTGTTTTGTATAATTATGGTGTCATAGGTTCCAAATATATTTCTACCAATCCTGATAACTTCTACTGTCAGATTTTCAAAAATTGTTTAAATAATAATAGCTCTTTAAAATGTTAAAATGCAGAGATACTACAAAAATAACTTCAAAATCAGATTAAGCTGATCGAAACAATAAGGTAATGACCGTTATACTTACTTAGTAGGGCAATTTTGGCCAGTTTTTTTTCGATTTGGGACCACTGTGCGACGTTTCGATGGATGGCCATCGAGACGCTACAATACCCTTGCCTTCAGTGTTGTCGCGCTATCATTAAAACGTCGTCTAACCAAAGTTTCTGTGCCGTCCTGATAAATGATACAGCCGAATAATTATTTTCAATTGCTCGGGAAAATATCTGAAGGTAATAATCCGTAGAGAAAACGTAAATGCATCTTTTACAACTTTTTTATTCTCTAGATTAGGTAAAATATCCAGTAAGGGGGTTAATGTGGTGTATGAGAGTTTCATAATTATTGCATATTTTCTTCGTTATAGTCATTTTTTCTGGATGCCACGTAGGATTTCTGGATTACCAAAGAAAATAAAGTTAAAAGTATCCGGCGATATATTGTGGAAATGAAGCATTGATAGCATTTTAAAAAAATGAAGGATACTGTGAATGATTGCACACAGTTTTATTACACTGGCTAGATTTTGACAAACTACTGCTATTATAAAGGTAAACAGGTTCATTTTAGCGAGGTCATATAAGTTCCAGCAAAATGTTATATTCTTATACATACACTCGGATAAATAACCCTATATACGTACCTTGATTATGGCATAAGCATGTCATAACCTATAGGTAGGCGTAATAAAAGTATATATAACTTTACAGAGTATCATTCATTTTGTGAGAATATTATTATCATAGAAAGCATGGAAACTTTAAACCTTGAAGATGCCATGAGGGCGATCGTCACCAAAAGATGACGTAAAGATTGCAATAGTTTTGAGAAGTAGTGAACGCTTTGCTGTGGAAAATCTGACAAGCACTAAGGATTGGTATGGCGTATTCCAAGTGTACAGAGTCTGTAGAAGGAGTCCGAGTAAGAAACTAATGCGGTGAAGTTGAAATAGAAGCCAGTGTCTTCGAGTTATCAGCGAAAAACTTTAGTGCATCATCTTCACACATTTAATAGTAGTAGTGCACATTTAATTCGTTTTTCTGAGCGTATAGTAGTTGGATAGCAAACATCAAACCGTGAAGTGACTTTCTGATATTTAAAGTTTCCTCATTTAACATTTCATTGGAGAAGAAAAGATAGGCGTATACATAAGATCTACAAACCTGAAAACTATGCCGGTTTCATCTCGGTTTACGGTAGATAGTTTTTACCATATTTTAAACGAATGAACTTTGAATATATGAGAGGTACTTTTCTCTCGAGTTTATCTCGCAAATACTTTCATAACTGGAAAGAAATAGAATTGAAATAACTCCTCTGCCACAGCACCGATTTCATTTTTCCTCAATAGTATTCTACCAGGCGTTTTAGATTCAGCCTTAAGGTGAGGTGGGAAATCAAATACTGTTTTCCCTTAGGCGGTTTATATCTGCTCCTGGCCGAACTTGATAGCATCCTTCCTTGAAGTTAATAGTGCAAAGTCTACTATATTTAGTGTTTTTTCCAATTCTCCCTTCGTACAGTAGATAGATATCCATTTGCGGATTTGATATTTGATAGACATCTGCGGATTCCCATGGGGGAATTCAAACCACATTTTCGTATCAATACATCTATTTTTTCCGAGCATTTTCTTCATTGAAATTGTTTTTTAAATTTCAGCACAGCCATATTTCTTAGTTAAGCCAAGGCAACTTTTTTATTGGCTTACTTACCTATGGAAATTCAAACTTCTATAACCCAATTTTTGTTTGTTTTTGCATCCGTAGGTCACACAGTATATGCTCATAGCCAATATAGTAAAAAATTGATTGTGTTTACGTAGTTTACTAGTTGTCACTACTTATACAAACCAATATTCTTTGCAAAAACGGGGAAAAAAGGCGAACTCACTCTCGCCAGCGCATTACGGCACCGACAAGACGTCCAACAATATGGCGGCGTTGGCTTAATTTTCCTGCTATTTGTTGCGCGGTAGCCCTCAATCCAGTTGTTTATACATCGATGGGTATCTCCATGGCCATCTTTAATTTCAGATTATTCAGGAAATTAAAGATGGCCATGGTATCTCTCTAACTTGGTGGTGTGATAATCAGAGATAATCAGTAAATCTTTATACACCGACTGCCTTAAATTTTTGTGCGCTCAGTAAGATATTTCTCATTCCATCTTTATTTCTTATCACAAATATCGCGTTTCGTTGCGATCAAAGTTTAGTTAGCAACTTTTTCAGCAAACGAAAATGAAAGGTATATATTAATTGATTAATGTTTAACATCAATTCCTTAAAACGAATCTGTAGTGGTTTAACTTTTATTATGATGAGGACAACGGCAACTCAACCATCATTCCCATCTGCTACTTCATGTCTCCCATTTGGATTTGGAAAACGGTTAGACTGACAAACATAAATACCAAAGATTATATAAATACTACGAGACTAATCGAGGAAATCATTTGTGTGAAAGTATTATAATTCCTCTGATTTATCATTAATTATTTCGAAGGATTAAGCCACCAACGATGAGGGATTTCATTTTCCCGCCCAACAGTTGAACTACGTTAAGCGTTTGCCTGACATTATGGCGGAGAGTACACCCGAGAGCGATTTGGGCAGCATAGAATGTTTTCAGAATTACACGGCACCTGAGGTGTTTATTCAAGGTTTAGCTGGAATAGTTAACCAGCAGGATGTAGAGGCAATGATAAGAGCACAAAAACAAATGTAATTTCGATTTTGTTATGCAGCGTTCGTGCGTTGGTTATTTGCAAGGTGACGTTTATTCACGATCCTTTTTTATGCAGGTTACAGAGATTTGAGAAGACCAATGAAATGCTTATTAACTGCAATGCCCTGTCAGTCAATCGGCTGAAAACAGCTGGGTCGGAATTCAAGAAACATACCGCCCTGCTGTTGGAGATGAAGAAGGATCTTGACCATATATTCAAACGGATACGTATTTTAAAGACAAAACTAGCAGCTCAATATCCCCAAGGTTTTGCTGGTGAGTTATGTACCTAAAATTTACTTCAGAAGTAATGGTGATTAGGTTGATCTTATTTCGGTAAATGGGGCGTGAAGCTGTAATGCTGTCCATGGTAGGTAAAGCAAATTAGACACTGAGTAATTCATTGGGATGATAACAAAGTGACCTCATTAATGGTTACCGACCGACCGGGAGAAATGTAATAAGCGGTCTCAGATGACAATTTCTATTTCTTGGTTGTGGCTAATTTTCGACAACGCTTGTTCTTGGTGTTTGGACCGAGCAAAGGTTACGTTAAAGGTATTTATTCATGGTAGGTTGCCTGTGGAATGCACGGAATTGCTATTTTGTGCGATTTTTATCATTGCATGTGTGCTGAAAGAAATATATTAATATTTATCAATTTTAATGGCCACTAATAGGCACTTCATATTGTTGATTCTGGGTTACCTCATCAGCTGTCACTCCAATCGTGTCGCTGCCACTCATGCGCATAGTTAAGACTGCCAATTTTTTTTGCGATTCTTAGGCAGAATCCTTAATTTGGCGAGAAACCAGGATGGAAAAAATATTTTCATGGGTAGCTTATTCTCCATGTTTATTCAGTATTTTCAACCGTGTGGACCGAGAAATGCGAATCACATTATACATAGTAGATGAGAAAGAATCTAAATTTGGAGTGTTGATGGGATGAAAAGATCATTAAAGTCATAATAATATTTTATTTTTTCCAAAAGACACTGTACCAAAATATAGCTACCAAGTAAGTGTATAGGACCCGTCAAAAAAAAATAAGACAGGAAAATAAGGTGTACGGTTTAAGTTTCATACAACATGAGATATTCATTGACACTGTAAACACACCTCACAACGAAAAAATAAAGCACCTTTCTCTGAAACACTCTCAGTTTGCTCTCTAGTTTTATATCAACAGGTAAATTATTATAAAGTTTTATGTACACATTTCTGGGACATTTTAGATGTTTAATGGAACTAGATGACAACTCATGCATATCATATTTTAGTGTGGTATCATACGAATGGATTTCGTTATTCTTTACACAATCGGTGATATTTTTTTAACATAAATTATAGAGTGATATAAATAAACAGATGGCATTATTAACAACTTTAAACTCTTAAACAGAGGTCGGCATTAAGCTCTGTAGTGCCCTTAACAGATAGTTCTTACAAATTTCTTTTGGATGACATAAGTACACATTACTTAAGAAGGATGTAGATCCCCATAAAACTTTTCCAATAGATATACAGGGGTAGAATAATCCATATTATGGGGTTTTCATAATATCTAAATTAACTGTGTTTCAAAATAGATAGCAAGTGGAGTAGAGAATTCAGTTCTTTACATAAGTTGGTGTTATGCACATCCCACTTCAACACAGAATCAACATGCACCTCAAGGAATTTAATATTACTCACAACATTGAGATCACCGAATTGTCTTCTCGATAGCCTTAATTGCTCATTCACGGGAAGCTTTGGGAATTCATTCAATAAAACCCAACACGTTCTTCCGTCTCCATCTTTATTCTCTCTCATACCTGATACCGAACACCAACTCCAACAAGTGACGGCCTACAACTGTCTTGTTGCCAACATAACATTGAAAAACACTACACTACCCCCCTCTTTTACAATGATGGAAAATGCTTACCAAGTAGCATCAATATAAAGCAACATGTAACAAAATACAATTGTAAAATTAGACATGAAATACAAGGAAAAAACAAACACATCACTAATCCCTTAAACACAATGGTTTCTTAATAAGTTCTCTTGGACGGAGCACTCTAGCAGGATTTTTGCAGGGGTGCAACAGGAAGAGCAGGACTAGTTCCGGGTACATTGTCAACATATGGAGCTACAGCCTCATTTGGGGTATTTGGCACATTTGGGGATTGTTGCATAACACGGGTGGCAGGGTTCTGGATCTGCACAGTCTTTGGATTGGGTGGTACAGTACCTGCTAGAATCTTTGGTACAGAGACATTATTTGCTAAATCAAAGACAGGTATCTTTTGCTTAGAATCATTAGACTCAATAGCACCAGGTCTAACCAATCTTACTTGGTTTACACTTAACTGCCAGATCTTATTGTTTGCAGTGACTTGTAACAAAGTGGGACCGATTATTTTCACAAAAGCGCCCACAAAAGGCTTGTGGTTTGCTGACAACTTAACTTCTACAACATCATTGACATTGAGACGCTTTTGACATGGCACATAAACATCTTGCTTTGGTTTAATGGCATTGATTAAAGTTCTAGGTCAAAGTTTAACATTTCAGCTGGTGATCTCTTAGTGACACTGAAAGGAGATGTACGATAAGCTAAAAAGAAATTTGCAAGTTTCATATCAACAGAATTTCCATCATTTTTCTTAAGAGCTTTATCTAACTGCAGTTTTACAGTTTGAACATTTCTTTCAGCAAGTCCATTGGCTTCCGGATGAGATGGAGCACTTTTAGAAACCACGGTCAAATTATTAGTACAAAAATCTAGAAATTCCAAGGTACAAAATGGTGGTCCATTGTCACTAACTATTTCAATTGGTAGGCCCCAACAAGCAAAACACACGCTGAGATTTTCTTTTACATGGCTGGCTGTTGTTTTGTTCATGGGAAAAACTTCTATCCATTTACTGTAACTATCAACACACAGCAAATAAGTCTCATTATTAAGGAAGAAAAAATCAATGTAAACCCTCTCCCATGGATGCATAGTTGGTTTCCATTGAATGGTTTCAGCTGAGACAGGTTGGTAATTTGATTGAACACAAGGGGTACACCTTGTGGCAAAGTCCTCAATGTCCATATTAATATCTGGCCAAAATACAACAGACCGAGCCTTGAGCTTCATACGTACAATGCCTGGGTGACCCTCATGTAACAGTTCAAGCATTTTAGGTCTTAACACAGAGGGAACGATTACCTTATCTGTAAACATTATACATTCCTGTTCTACAGACAGAGCAAATCGAATGTCAGAATAGGGTTTGAGGTCAAGAGCTTGGCACTTGTCCGGCAACCTTTTATGATGAGTGCTTTGACCTTGCTCAACACAGGGTCTTTATCAGTTTCCACAATTATAGTCTCATTACTAAGAGTTAACTTAGGCAAATTCTTAACTTAGGCATAAATCTTCTACAAAACAGCACTCATCCTTTGCATACTTTTTCACAGGCAACCATGACAAAGCATCCACAGGACCCATGTTGTCAGTACTACGATATTCAATAGTATAATTATAGTTGCTCAACACTACTGCCCACCTCGGAAGTCGAAGTGCAGTTACTTTGGAACTTAACCTATCTGGAGCAAACAAAATTTTCATTGCTGCATTGTCCATTACTAGGATGAATTTTCTTCCCCACAAAAATTTATTTAACTTCATAAAAGCTACTACAATAGCAAGGGACTCCTTTTCAATTTGTGAGTACCATTTCTGAACATCTGTGAGGGCACACGACATGAACATCACTGGTTATTCAACTTTGTTTACTCTTAAAGCTAGTACTGCTCCCATGCCAACAGGAGATGCATCACACACAAGTACCATGGTTTTAACTAGGGTCAAAAGTAACCAACACTGGCTCTGAACTAAGAAAACATTTAGTTAGTTCAATGGCAGCTGTACAATCCACAACACTATACACAGTACAACCATTTAAGGAATTAAAAATATCCTCAGGCACAGGCAACAGATAATGATCGATAACAATGTTAGGATTGACAGTACGCTTATGACCTAACTTGAATGTGGCTTTGGTATAGGCCATACTGGAGAAGCCCACAAAGACCTATCCACTCTTACATACCTCCCTTCCTGAATCTTCTCTCTCAATCCTTCTGCAACTGCATCCCTTAAACTATAAGGCACTACATACTCCTTATGAAATACAGGTCTTGCCCCTTCCTTCAGAACCACTGTGGCTCTAAAGCCTTCAATACTCTAACTCATATCCCTGCTAAACACTTGAGGAAATTTAAACATTAGCATTTGCAGCTCCTTCTCAGCAACATCACTCCACAACTTTTCCTTTACTGCCTTCACTTCCTCTAACTGCCATATAGATCTCCAATGCGGAATCAACTGGTCCAACCACTCTCTTCCCAACAATGGCACAAATTCCCGAGCACAATCACAGAGTACCATCCTCAACCTGTACTTTTATTCCTTATCAATTACAGACAAATCCCTTTCACCAATAGCTTTCATATCATTCCCACTCAAGGAAGCAACCTTAACGTTGGTATTTGACACTTCAGTACCATGAATGCAGTTCTACATTTTAACTGGCATCAACGAATGCTTTGTTCCTGTGTCCAATTCCATCACAACCTTTTTTCCCTCTGCATTAACTTTTACCAACACTGGTTTTCCTTTATCACTATATAGGTATACACTTAACCTCTCTTTCTTCAATTTCTTGAATTTCATCCGGAGCAGCAACGCAATCTTTTCTTCTGACCTCCCCATTTCCCTTTATTTCTTGACACAATAATTTAGCCTCTTCCTCAAGGTTATCTTCTTCAGCATCCAGGTACAATCTCCAAATTTTTTATTGCATTCAACCTCTTTGACTTCCACACTTTCACTTACATACAGTTTCTTCGAAATGTACACTCCATCATACCTGTTGGACAAATCTTCCACCTCCTGCTCTTGCTTGACTTCTAGTTCCTTGTCCTCCACAAATTTTGCACGGTTATTACATGCGAAACTAATATGCCCTACTTGACCACACATATAACACTTAGAATTTCTATGCTCACAGTCCCTAGAGAAATTATTTGGTTGATTGCAGCTATAACACAGCTGCGGACTATTTCCTGCAGTGGCAATTCTTCCTCCTCGCCAGCCCCTGACTTGGTCCCGGACTGCGGCCTCCATGCTGGTTGCTGGCTCCTCCTTCACGACCTCTGAACGATGGGGAGGGCCCACCACAGCCACGATCACCTTAGCCCCAGACCCTAGGTGCATACACCTTGCACAATGTCGATGCTGTTCTTTGCTCCTTCGCCTGCTCCATACTTTCTGTCAGCACCCCGATCTTCACAGCATCTGCGAGCGTCTCCAAATTGTCCTGCTTATCTAGCTTGGCCTTCAGTAGATCATTTCTCACTCTGTGACAAAAGGCATCCACCAGAACAGTTTCCAGATGATTGTCCGCATATCCACAATAACTTGCCGAGTCTCGCAACACATTGGCATACTTGGTACTGTTTCATCAGGCGCATGAAGTCGGCTGAACAGCTTGCGGCAATATGTTCTTTTTAACGTTGCAGGCTCATAATTCTTCTTCAAAAGTTCAGTGATGAAACTTGTGTCTTTGTCCTTCAGTTTACCTGGCAAGCACACCTGATGAAACCTTCCAAGCTTCTCCCAAAAAGGATATCAACAGCAAAGCTCTCTTGTTGTCATCAACCACATCACAACAATCTGCATACACTTCAAACTGTTCCAACCATTCTGTTGCAGTATACTTGGACGGATCGAACGTTTTGAGAGACCCCAATGCTGCATTGAAGCTACCTTGTCCATTGCCATTATGACCATCATCACTCATTTTTCACAAGTTTGCCAATATCTTCTCACTGCCGCAAAAGTTTGTGTTCCCCTTGTCGCCAAAACTGTTGTGTCTTCCCAATAACCTCAATTGTTCATTCACTGGAAGCTTTGGGAATTCATTCAATAAAACCCAACGCGTTCTTCCGTCTCCATCTTTATTCTCTCTCATACCTGATACCGAACACCAACTCCAACAAGTGACGGCCAAAAACTGTCTTGTTGCCAACATAACATCGCAAAACACTACACAAAGATACACTATAAGTCATTACTACCCTGTGCATTATGTATGGATTGAAAATTTATAATTTGTGGTTTGTTATTATTCAACATCAAATCATTGCTGTCACACCAGCTTGTCATTTGCTGTATTGAAAGTTTTTGCAGACATTAAAATACTGATGTCATCAGTGTACATTATACATTTAGTATTTACATTCATCATTAACTTTTTAGGTAATTTATTGAGGTGAAATAAAAATACTATAGGGCCCAGAACTGAGCCTTGGGGTACTCCTTTGCTCACGCCAAGTGATGAGGAGAGAAATATCTTGCCATCTTTTTGATATGCCACCCTCTGATGTCATTCAGCAAGATATGACTTAAGCCACTGTAGTGCTATGCCTCTAACACCATACTTCTCCCACTTAAGAAGTAATTTAGTATGATTTACAACATCAAAGGACTTTACTCAAGTTGAAAAATATTCTTATCACCTTATATTTTTGAGCCGTGGCAGCCTCATTTAAAGTCAGCAGCAGCTTGTCAACAGCCGCTTCCTCGGAGGGCGTGCCTTGGGTAGCCCGGGCCGGAGGTCTAAAGTGGACCGGCCCGGCATTAGACCCGACGACTGCCGAGTAGACTCCCCTCCCCCCCGGCTCCAGACCTATATAAGCCCCGCGCACTTTCACGCGGGATGGCTTCCAGGCTTTGCTTCGGACGTAGTGCTGTCCAGCTGCTGCCGCCGTCTTCCTGGTTCCAGCCCGTCGTCTTCGCGCTCTGTTTTACCCCCTTTTTCCTTTCCCTTTCCACCCACCGGCCTACCCGTGTCACACCACCACCACGTGTTTGGTTGTTGTAATATCTATTTCATTAAAAATTTTCCGTCGAGTTGACGGGTTTGTGCACGGATTTGGATTTTTTTTATTTTAGCGAGTTCCCTGCCCGGGCGGGCGCATACCAACTGGTAGCAGAGCGTGGTTACGTGTTTGGTGTTGGTGGTACTGGGATATGGCCACTCCTGATTTAGCTACGGAGGAGGGTGTTCCTCCGGTTGCGGCGGGTCCCGTAGTTACAGCTTCCGAGTTACCCACGGGTAGTAGTTGGATCAACCGGATGCCTAAGAGGGAAGCGTCTGCCATGTGCAGCAGATTCGGGTTGAGCGCGGAAGGATCGCTGGACGAACTCCGTAGGAGGATCCGGGAATACGTTCGTTCGGTAAGTGAAGGGGCCGCAGGCGCGGTAGGGGACGATGGGGTCGCTCGTGACGACACCGAGAACATTTCGGCGTTAAGCTCGAGGTGGGACATCGCCGTGGCAGCAGCTCTCCGCTGGGAGCTGAAGTTCGGTGGCAGTGCCGGTGAAAGCGCCATGGGATTCCTTGAGAGGTTCGAAAAGCTAATTAAGCATTATAATTTGGATGAGGGGTTTCAGTTTAGAATAATTCCTGAACTTTTGGTGGGACGGGCGAGAGAGTGGTTTTGGTCGAATGATTTTTTGGACTTCGGCTCGTTTTCCGCAGAGTTTCGGTTAGCTTTCGCTCCCCCAAATTATCAGTTTCGTCTAAAAAGGGATATACTCAATCGAACGCAAGGGCCATCGGAAAAAATCGGTGAATATGTCACGTTAGTAAAAAGAATGAACGCCAGACTAGTAGATCCCTTCGAGGAACGAGAGTTACTAAATATAATATGTAGCAACTTGAATCCCAACTACCTAAGACAACTATCGTGTTCCCTGCGAACGTTTGGGGAATTATTGGAATGGGGTCGGGGTTTTGAAGCGAGGAATCATTTGGCCGAATCTTATCACTCCCCTGAACATGCTCGGGCAATGGTAGATTCCGAATTTGACTACCCAGGACAATACTCCGGAAAGCGTCAATCGAGTGGCCGGGAGGGTTCAAATAATTATTTGTGGCAAAACCGATCAGAGCGGGGGAGGCCCCTCAGGTGTTGGGGGTGTGGTCAGGTAGGGCATGTGCAAAATAAATGTCAATACAATCCGGGAAACGAAAAGCCCGCAAGGCGTTGAGGCCACGAGGCCGAAGCGGGCATATAATGGCCTTGTCTGGTCGGGCAGAACGACCCAAGTCTGGAGGTATCCCCACAATACCCATTGAAATCAACGGGATTGCTACGACGGCCCTTTTGGATTCAGGGGCCTACTCTGCCTGTGTAGCGGAGTCGTTACTCAGCCGTTTCCGTATAAGTCCAGGGAAGTTTAAGGGGGTATCGGTTGAGTGTCGCGGATTTCAATCAGGACAATGGCTAGTGACTAAGCAGGCATCCCTGCATTTAAAAATAGACCAGTTTACATGGGAGCATAACGTTTTGGTCCTGGAAGACCCCCCAATTCCCGTTATTCTAGGAGTAGACTTCATGGAGAGATCTGGGATGAAACTAGATTTCGTAGAGGGCAGTTACTCATTTCAATTCCAGCCAAAAATATTAGGGCCGTTATTTGGGGAAGACAGTGGGGTTGAAGAAGATCAAAAGGCTAACGCCCAACCTAATTTAAAACATCTGGGTGTGGAGGAGCAGAGAAGGATAAAGGGACTTTTCGGAGAGTTCAAGGACGTAATAACGGAAAGATTAGGGTGCACTAACCTAATGAAATATGAACTGATACTATCCGATTCGGTCCCGGTGAGATCCCCCCCGTTTCAGTGCGCTCCACCCAAACTAATACAAATGAAAAGACATGTCAAAGATCTTTTGGAGAAAGGCGTAATAAAAAAAATCCAAATCCGTGCACAAACCCGTCAACTCGATGGAAAATTTTTAATGAAATAGATATTACAACAACCAAAGGCGTGGTGGTGGTGTGACACGGGTAGGCCGGTGGGTGGAAAGGGAAAGGAAAAAGGGGGTAAAACAGAGCGCGAAGACGACGGGCTGGAACCAGGAAGACTGCGGTAGCAGCTGGACAGCACTACGTCCGAAGCAAAGCCTGGAAGCCGTCCTGCGTGAAAGTGCGCGGGGCTTATATAGGTCTGGAGCCGGGGGGGAGGGGAGTCTACTCGGCAGTCGTCGGGTCTAATGCCGGGCCGGTCCACTTTAGACCTCCGGCCCGGGCTACCCAAGGCACGCCCTCCGAGGAAGCGGCTGTTGACAAGCTGCTGCTGACTTTAAATGAGGCTGCCACGGCTCATTTTTGTTCATTTCATTCATAATATATTCAATGGCATTAAATAATGCTTGTTCTGTGGACTTTCCTTTTCAATAGCTGAGCTGATGAGCAGACAACAAATTGACTCTATCCAAGTAATCAGTCTACTATGAAACACATAATCAAATATTTTCCCAAAATGGGGAGCAATAGATATAGGCCTTTAATTGTTAATATTATTTCGATCACCTTTTTCCATAAAGACTGGGATAACCTTCGATGTTTTTAGAGCTTCCAGGTGTGTGCCTTCAGTTGAAGACTGATTAATAAGCAATAACAAAGGGTTAATTATAGCATCCCCACAATTTTGAGATCTTTTATGAATTATGTAGTGTATCTCTTAATTTACATTAAAGTGCATAGTTAGTAGTAGTACATAGGCTATGGTTACAACAGGGTACAGTTTTAATTAAGCTATTTGAATTTATTTTGTGAGATTCATTGTTACCTTTGCATTTGAGTCCAAGCATCTCATGAGCTTGTTAGTAGTTGCTTAGTTATCCCTTATGGAAATTTCAGATCAGGTCTGATCTGAAAATTCCAGATCAGGAAATGAGCTGATTAAAATCCTGATCAGGTCTGATCTGGCAAACCAGATCAGGTCTGATCTGGAAAACCTAATTAGAAGATGAGCTGATGTATAGTACCCAGATGAAAAAGATTTTGCTTTCCAACTGCTTTCCAAAGGTTACTTTCCGTTTGCCTTCCATTGGAGCAAATGGAAAGGAAACGGAAAGCAAAGCGATACTTTCCCGTTGCTTTCCGATTGGAATCCGTATTTAAATTCTAATCCTTTCGTTTGCTTTCCAATCTATATTTATATAAATAAAAACCACCCTAAACACACACTAATGCAAATGGAATAGAAGGGATAACGTAGCCACTTGTAAGATATTATACTTAGTGTTATTTTACGTATACTTAAACATTAAAAAGTAAACTGCAGCAAAATAGACTTTCATTGATAAAAGTATTTATTTTAAGGATAATGTCAGTTGGTGCATGGATAAACAATAACAGCATACATACTTCATTTGTAGATCTCAAATGCAAAACCTTCCTTAAGGATCCAAAGTTTCATTGACATAATTGACAAGCATATTTGAAAAAACCTAATCGAATGATTATCAATATTTTTCACAAATGACACCTTGAAATAGTTTGATTTTTCCCAGGTTCCATCATGACGAAAACCTATAAAGAAGATAAACACTTTTAGAACATCAAGCACCTAAACCCTTAACTATTTTATATTTTTTAAATTGACTATTTCGGTAATGTATGTGAAATACTTCACACATTTGGATCGCATGAACATATGTACATTTTTGTGTATGACCAAGGTAGATGATATCAAAGCATTACGTTCTTACCCTTGACGTAGCAACAATGAATTTTATCCTCATATTTGGCCATCTCATACTACGGCAGGAAGCACGCCTCACCGAAATCTTAAACAAAAATTAATATAATTGATACGAGGCACAATCAAATTTTACATCATCTTATAGAATACATAACAGAAAGGTAGGTAAACGTCCGCTTCCGTACACACTTCTAAAAATGTCTCGTAGAAATTCCTGTATTTCACGTAAATGACAGCGTTAAGTGAGAATGGCTCATAATTTTTTGTGGATGTGACGAATGCAGACGTTTACCCATCGACTAAGTCGAATAATTTCCGACGGGCAATACAGACACGACTAAGTAACGAGTATGAGACTTAATAGATTTCACACGCATTGCAAACAGAATTGAGGCATAGGGAATGACTGAACTTACCGTCAAGAAGAAGATTTCAGCATCTTGGAATGGTTCCACCCCTCATTCGATTCATTCCACAGATGTTTGTCCACATATGAGTAATTGATGAACATGTTCACGCAAGTTACATTCCAAGTTCACTATGGAAAATGTGGTGTCCTCGCCCGCGTCATGATGATTTTATGAAGCACAAATTCCACAACTGAGGTATGAAGTGTGTGAGTATAAGATCGGCGACGGACGCCAATAGTATTTTTTTCGTTGTTATATGATCTTGATCCATCAAAGATAGCAAATTCATGTCACAAACACTTTAACAAACACATTAAAAGTTTCAAGCTAGCAAACCGACAAAGGAACAATGGAGCATCGTGATGCGCAGGAAACTGGGAAAAAAGCACAAAATAACTGAGGCGCGGTATTCAAACTGAGGAGTGCGCTTCTAAATATTCTTGTCTGACTTATAAATTACTTTTCATCTTAACTTTAGAGGATAACTATTGGATTAAACTATAATTTCGGTGGTTGCTGGATAAATCTAAGTGCGGCCTCCCTATGTGCAATGAAACGAGTTCTTTGGTAAATAAAAGGAGACTTTAATCTCTGATACTTAAAAGGCTCATTGAGATATTTTTTTAAGAACTCAAAAATCGTAGTCATACATTAGCGCTTGAAATTCCATTGTCACATACACTTCACTCAGCTATCTAACAGATTTCACAAGTTACCGTTAAACGTAGACAATATCGTACTTAATACCTATTTAAGACTTGACGCTTTACAAATCCTATGTTTAAAGTCTTCAAAATGTTAGCGCACAGTATTTTTAGAATAATGAATATGCAGAAAGAACGCAAATGGGAGAACACACAGGGATAAAGCAAAAGAGACAGGAAAATACACGTGAATTTCATATGGTTGCATTACAAATTTCTATTGAACGTTCATTAGGCATTAAAAATCAAATTATAAACACATCTGAATATTCTGAAACTTTTCTGAATGTTTAGACATACTCTTCCCGTGCGTTGCAGGAGCATGCGTCAAACGTGGAGTTTCCGTAACGCATGTAGATAGTTTACAGCAAGCTTGATGCAAACTTGCCACAACAACTTTGTCGTGAAAAGCCTATGACAAGTTTGCCGTAAGTTTGCATGCTATCTGGGAGTTAACTGCACTAAATTTTTCAAATTTTCAAACTACGTAGTACTAACACATTAAAAGTTAAATTTAACAGTTTACATTCCACAGAAACTGATTCAGTCTTATTAAAGAAACTATCATATACTACGTGCCATCTCATAAATGGTGAAAACCTTTTCCATCGAATGTATATTATATGGCAATTATAGAGCATTATATGTATATTAATATTCTACGTATCATACGTACATATTGTGGTTCACATCAGGTCAGATCAGACCTGATCTGGATCAGATCAGACCTGATCAGGTCAGATCAGACTTGATCTGGATCAGATCAGACCTGATCAGGCCAGATCAGACCTGATCTGAAATTTCCATAAGGGATGGCATTTTAAAAACTGCATTTGCTTCTGTTAAGCAGAGGTTCATACATTTCATCTCAAATTATCTCAACCAATATTCAGTTGCATTTGAGTGGAGTGCCTTACTCAGGGTGTGTGAGGGAGGTAGTTCGATAATTAAGAAATCTAGACTCAGAGACAGTGCATTAAGGTTCCACTGTGTGTCAGTGAAAACAAATGCTGGAAATACTATTGTATTTTTAACTAGTAAAAAGTTCTGCTTTAGGGAAGAATAAACCTTAAGAATCAGGAATCAAAATTGTGGCAGAAAGTGTACAGATACTTTTACGAATTAACTTTTATAGAACCCTTTATGCAGGCCGTAGGGACCATTTTCCTTTTCAATCAACCAATACATTATGACTTCAGTTCTGGTAGTAAATTGGTTATAGCTCAAAAGCTAAGATGGATTGATGCCTAAATTTTATCACCATTCAATACCCTGGGAGAATAATCTTCTCTCCAACAGTTTATTGATCAAATGACACATGTATTAGGTAAGTAAATTATATTATGGTAATGTTTCACTCACTCTCTCATTTAACACCTTGTAATATCAAGTTCAGTGGGCCAATTTTTCTTTAAGTTGCTGGGATAATAATAAAATGCCATCAAAGCCATTTTACTGTGGAACCATCTTGAAAATAGCAGCATTCTATTTGGAAAACTCCTTGATTTGGTAGGCTCAAATCTGATGGCCACTCCAAAATAGGCCTTGGAACTGATTTTAATGTTGTTTTGCCTCTGCTAGCTGCCAGCACTAGTGCTGCTCTGAAGGAAGACAGTGATGCAGAAGAAGTAGCTGCAGCATCCAGGGATGAGAAATGTAAAGAGAGCACAAGTCTGTCAGAGAAGGATACGAAGAGTATGCTCAGTGATGAATTGAAGCAGACTGATGAGGAACTGGATATGGATGATGATAGAGAAGATGGAGGGGGTGATGAGGAAGGAGACAACTGTGTCAGGAGGCGGCAAAAGAGGAGTAGTTCCTCTACAGAGAGTGCTAATGGAACTAGTGCCAATGACACATCCCCTTGTACCTCGGATACTGGATGATGATATGAAAGGAAAGAGTAGGTTAATTGTCTTTATTTCTGATTTTGCTCCAATTGTCTCTATCGAGGCTGATATATTCATGTAGGAACTAGAAATAATTTATTATTTATTCTGAAGGTGAAATGTGTTGAAGTCTGTTGAAGATTATGTATGTCTCTAAAGGGTACATTTCAAGACTTACAGGGTTTGAAATTCATTGTCTTAGGTGTCCATTTGTAGTGTCAACAGTGTTAGGCTGTATTGGTTATTTGAAGAGTTTTCTGTTCTTTGAAAAAGTGTTGCTCCCTGAGCTGTGTATTGAATGGTATTTTTATATTTATTTTTGGTGTGGTGTGTTTGGACAATCTCTAGTAATGGTGGACATTCGTATAAACTGGAGAATATAATAGTTACCTAAGACCAGCTCGTCTCTGTGATTGTAGTGTTTGAGGCTGTTAAAGGTGTTGATGGCATGAGACCGTAATGCTATTTTAATAAAGTTGAATCATAGCTTAAATAATAGTCAAGTGGTCTGTCTAACTTCATACACTTACATTCTGTGGACCATTTGTTCCTTGAGAACAATTAGACTAGTCTGGTTTATCTTAATTTTATAATAATACTAATACTTGCATTTGAATAACTCTCTCTGGCTTTTACTAAGTAGCAGTTTTTTTTATTGTATTGTTGCTTGAAATGAGTAAGTGTTTTTTGATTTATCTCATCAAATTAAATTAATGAAAGTTCTTAGATGGAAAAATCCCCATTTTGTTGTATGACAGGTTATTAATGAGAGTTGATGAAAGAAGAGAAACAAAAGCAGAATGGAAAGTTTAGTGATAGCTATGGAATAATTTAACTTCGTGGTATAAGTGAAGACCCAAAAAAGATCATATGATGACTTTAATTTTCTGGGTAATCACAGTTAGATCAGCTGAAAGGCTGGTGATAGAGCCAGAAAAGGATTGGAACTATGCAGTTCTATTTGTAGTTCTAATGAAGGAGTTAAAATGAAATGAAAGTGAACATCTTTGGGGAGGGATGGAAAGAAATTTTTTAGGGTGGAGATATAAGGAAAATGAAGTTTGACCTGTGATAGTTCTCACATGTCAAACTTCATTTTGCACTTTTCTGTACTTTTTGATAAAGTGCAACTTCTAGAAAGATTTCCATTCTCCTTTGTTATCTCTACACTCTTTTATTCAGTCGGGGGATGTTTCTCAGCAGAATGAGGGATTTTCTCACCGACTGTTTTCATCTCCTATTTGTAACTTACAAAATAAGTATGCAGAGTATCAATATATACCTGTAAAGAAATATGTATGAAAAACATATGCCACTCAATTGTATGTTGTTATTAATTTTGCATAATGTTAATCCTTTTGGGTTTCTAATATTTGCTCACAATGACATTATTTTATTATTTTTTAATGATATTCTAGTCGATTATCTGTTGCTGCTTCAATGGAGTGTCCCGAGTGTGGAATGGAATTCCTCTTTCAACTTTTCTGAGTTTGTGGGAATTCTTATCAGCTTGATTTAATGTGAATATGTCACAAATTTCTTATATAGTGGAATTGTTTCTTGTTCAAATCAGTGAAATTTGATTCTTTCTTAATTCATCGACCGGTCATGGTTGGAAAGAAAGTGATAGATTAGAGGATAAGGTCATCAGTGTGTTCCTCAGAGTGATGTAATATGCCTCGTAAACATTTCTTATTTTTCATTTATTGCACTAAGTCACATTGTCATATGAATTGTTGTTCTTTGTCCATATTAACCATCCACTGACTCAATTCAAGAAGTTTATTGGCTTATTAGAGCTGATTTTTGTATTCATTGGATCCTCATAAAGTTTATTTTTTTCGTTATCATATAATTAGTTTCATTAAGGTTGGAAAGCTAAGTTCTTTGTTATTCAGTTTGGAAATAAATTGTTTATTGCTTTATTGGTGATTCCTGATTGTTATCCATAGAGTGCTTTCCTTTCTTAGTTTCCCAATGTAATATCCTCTTCACCACTGATATCTAATGAATTAAAGAACGATGGGAATTGTTGTGTCATCCTGCTTGCTTTTAGTATGTGAGTTTTGAAATTGAGAAATTGAAATGAATTTTCTCTGGCTGACCAACTTACTCTTTTAGTTTGAAATGCTCTTCAACCATAATATTACCATGTGAAATCTGTTCAAGATTTGCATCACATGTCTTCCTATCTGCATATCCCATGACTTCTTAAGTAGTTCTAGCTTCTGGCTATTCAGTTGTACAGAGTGCTGGGATATTACGTATCCATTTTTTCAATATCAATCAAATCTTTTCCACCTTATGCCAATCTCATGTCATAAGATATATCTGGGGTGCAGGTCAAATCCTGCAACGTTTTTACTAGTAGACTCATAATTAGTGGTGACAATCACCAGTTACCTAGTTCATTTTAGATGCAACTACAATATTAAATGATAATTTTGCTTTCCCTTGTGATCTCTGAACCTCGTCCGCTACTCAAAATAGGGTTAGAACCCATGGTGGGAAGTCCTGATGTAGATAAATACTACACAATCACATAGAGGACTCACATCCAGATGTCATACCTGTTTATTAGAGCATGCTGCAGCATGCTATGCCTTTAATTTCACCTGATAGAAGCATGTTAAGGACCACCAAAATGCCCTTGAATCTTTGGCTAGTCAACCCTGCTCCAAGGTGGAAGAATACCCAACTGTTGATCATTTAAAAAATCCATTAAAGTGAGCTATGGTTTTCCCCTACTGACTTGCACACGTATGTGGAAGAAAGTGATAGTTGATTGCTTTTAAGAGAGAGATTGATCCCAATTAACATTTCTAAATTTGGTTGCAGAAACAGTTATGATGCCAGTGACACAGCTAGGATTTCATGTGAGTCATTCATGGTAAGTATAAATAAGGAGAGGGGTGAAATTTGTATATCTAGGCAATTAAGAAATTAGGATTTTGGGTGCAATGCAACTACCATGTTACAGCTGATATTTAAAGATTTTAGCTGTGAAAACTGAATGATATTTAAAACACCACAATGTTTTGTGAGAAAACTTTATTCAGCATTGCATAAAATGCATTTATTTATAAAGTTATTCAAACTGAAGTAAAGAAGAGTAAGTAAATTCATCATTATTTGTGAAAGAAAAATAACTGTCTCTATTGGTGGTCCTTTTAAAATCAAATTCAAAAAGTAAAATAAAAATTGGGGGCTAAGATGCCCCCCAAGAGGTGAATTATGTTGCGGCCTCAGTATTTCTATTTGCCTCCAATTATTCAGTTTAGTTTCTTATGTTACATATCTCCTTATAGGGTAATTGATTTCTGCAAAGGTAAACAACTAGGATGAGCTTCTGGTAGATCTTAACATCTTGGAGCAAATGTTCTATTAGCATAGCTACTAGAAGTAGTTATAATGAATGGGTGAGAAAATTCATTTTTCTAAGTTAAGGCTAGACTAGCAAGTTCATGGAGCAAGTAACTTCCTATTAATAATAATAATAATATTTTTATTTGACATTACACACAATACAATGTGATGGTCTTCATCACAAAAAGGATTTAAAAAAATATAATAATACTAAGTAACATACAGATATTCAGTCTTTTGCAGTCCATAAATTCATTTAAAGAATAGAATGCTTTGTTCACCAGACATGAGTGGAGAGCCCATTTAAACCTTGGTAAGGCGACATTTCTAGCCTCCTGGGGTAAATGATTGAAAAGGCATAGTTTAACTGAATCAAATGATTCTGAGGTAGTGGTAAGCCTACAGTGAGGCAATACCAAATTAGTTTTACTCCTGGTATTGTGCTGATCAACATTAGCACCAGTTTTAAGAACTTGGAGGTTTTCTTTAACATCACATAGACATTTAAATATATATTGGCCATACAATGTCGTGATGCCAAGCTTCTTGAAGAGTGGCTTACAATGTTCCCTTGAGTGGGAACTGGAAATGATCCTAACAGCTCTTTCTGTATAATAAACAAGTCTTTTGCTATGGAGGCATGACCCCATATCTCAATGCCCTAGTTTATATGACAGTGGAAAAACAAATAAACAGCTCACAGATAGTCAGTTGGAAATAACATTTTCAGAGTGGTGATCGTCAGGGAAGACTGAAAAAATCTGACATAGTCAGGGAATTTTGAATTTTTGGAAAATTCAGGGAAAGGTATGGGAATTTTCGTAACTGTCAGGGAGAAACTAGGATAGGAATCCTCATTATTTTTCTTCCATTGCATTTATCAGTCAGTCTGTCCCACCCTTTATTTCATCAACTAAAACTAAAGTCTGATGCTGACGTGCATGGATTAAGCCCCATCAATTCGTGGAATATTCAGTTGTGAATCTTAGTTGTTATAAATGTTAGGTATTTAGTTGTCAATCAGACGTACAATGTATCCCTTTTGTATATCCCTATTACGATATTTGCCTAGTAGTGTTTAAATTCATGATCACAATGTTTTACGCTCATTACAAGGAATCCGAGGCTATTTTGTTCGGAAAATTTTACCTCATTTTTTTTACTTCCGAAATTCAGGTTGAGAGGTAGCTGGAGCTCATTAGCTTATAGTAAATACATGCTTGCAGTTCTAAAAAATATGAAACAATAATTAGAAAATTTAAAGCTGCTGTAGAAAATTTAATTCAGTAGAAATAAATATTCCATTAATAGGTGACCTTTTGGCGATCGGTCTGGGAAATCGCTAAATCCATCAGGGAAAAGTCAGGGAATTTCAAAATTTGATATCAGTAGCCACCCTGATTTTCAATTTCCTTGGCATATAAATAGCTTCTGAAAGCTTATCACGAGTGGAGGATGTGTGACTATCCCATTGCAGCCTGCAGTCGAGCAGAAAGCCTAGTAGCTTTTAATTTTCAGTGTGATTTAAAGCTGGACTTAAGGAGAGTGCCAGCTGCTGTGTTTTTTCCTTGTTTCCTTGTTAGCAGAGAACCACTCTTGAGCCACTGAGAGGATCATATCAGATTGGCTAAGGCTGTTGCTAATAGGGTCAATTGGATCATGTATAAAAGGAGTGTCATCAGCATATAATACTGAAGCATAAGGTACATGGTGTGGGAGATCATTTATTAGAATTAAAAACAAGTGGGCCAAGTACTGAACCTTGGGGAACACCATGCTTAATTTTTAGGGGCAATGACAGTGTATTATTTATTAGAACACATTGTGTACTATTGGAGAAGTAGGAGTCCATGAGTTTCAGTTCAGTATTTTTGATACCCTAATATTGCTGTTTTTGAAGGAGAAGTGTGTGTGAAACACAATCAATTGCTTTAAAGAGGTCACAGGCTATCAGTGCGAGGGAAGATGTATTTTCAAATGCATCCAGTAATTTATCAACAACATGCTTTACAGTAGAAGAAATAGAGTGATATTTACAAAAGCCAAATTGGCTCAAGAATATGTGTGACATATGAAAGTTTGGGCAACATGCTTGAAGTAACAAAATGTTGTCCATGTTAAACATCTTGTAATGTATATGTGTGCTAACTTGTGAAATAATTTTTCTTTTAATATAATTCTCCACCAGCACTTACAGAAGTATGTTGCCTCTTTAAACCCACCTTCAAAGAATAAATTCTTCATTAGAGAGATTTTTCAGTGCTTAAAAAATAGATTACAAAATCTTTGCACAAAAATCCAGTTGAATGGTATCTTAGGACTTACTCATATCATGTGTATTGATTCTATGTATAATGTAGTATAATTGCTCTCTCCTATCCTTCATTCTCTCGTCTTAAGTAATGATGGTTGAGGATTTTTGTCCTGCAACAGGTATGTGCAACCTTGCATCAAATTACATCCACATCAGCATTCACAGTTTCTAATCCAGTTTCTCATCTTGTTTTTTACTCACAGATTAGCACTTTTTCTACAAGTACTTGATGATTTATGTTTAGAAGCCCAGCAGTTTTTAGATTTTGTTTTCATTGGTATGAGGTTCATTTTTTGCTGACACATTGCAATCTCCATAATATCCAAACTTTCAACCCAAAGCAGATGGCAAATCTGAACATTTTTATTGTCTTTGATGTCCTCTTAGCAATGTGCCAGCTTTAATGTACTTGGTGCTATACTATCTTTTTGTGAAGTGCACCTCTGTATTTAGGAGTGAGAACTTATGATAGATGGTTTTGATCCATAAATATACAATTCAAGAAACTAGATCAGTATCTGGGATTGGATAATGGTCTAAGCATAGTGGTGAATGTGACAAAAGGGTATCCTTAGATTGGTAGATGACACTTCAGACAGAAGAAAGACATCTCAAATTGGTATTGGAATGCCACATTGAATAAGCTGTAACTGTTGTTCTCTCTTCACCATCAAATGATTCACATGAGTTTGCACGGTAGAGACTGCGTTATCAGCAGTAATTGCAATATTAATGTGTGTTTTCCTAAAAGCCAATGAAAGGTAATAATGATAAACATTATAATTGCTAACCTCCAAATACTTAAAGTAACTTATTTAGTTAGACATCTCCTTGGATCCTCAGTTGAGTTTTGTGGATAATGACATACATAATTATTTATATAACTTATATACTCATATGAAATTCAAGCATAGTGGAAAAAATTTCCCAAATTTTCAAGAGAGCCCTTTTGTTTGAGGCATATCATTCTTTTTGGTGGTTTTTTTACCATCATTGCTCTTTAACTTTCATATTTTCAGAATGGTAACTAATTATTTACTTTGGTATGCTCTTTGCTGATAAGATCCTCCATGTATTCTGTCCACTTTCCCTCTATTTCTGTCAACCCCATTAAAGAGTGTTCTGTCTTTTTTTGTACTTTTGGCACAACTTTACATTTTTAACCCTTTTGAGATTTCCTTGATATGAAGGGAATGTCTTCTTTCCTCTGTCTCTAGTTTTCCAAGCAGTTCATTTTTATTTTCACTAATTGCATCCTTACGATGGTAACTTTGAGAATTTTGACTGTTTATGTATCTTACTTAAATGTATTTGAGCTTATGTAATTTGATGAATAGTCAGTGCTTACATTTCCTTATATTTTCCAACACTGTGTAAGTGATTTTCAAAGTGTGTTGTCCTACTGAGCTAAGGTTGTTTTCAATTTCTTAAGGCAGATTCTTCCTCCTCTCTGTGGTTGCTGTGATTCAGTTGTATTAAGTATGTTTTTCCCTTTCTGGGACATTTCCAATTGTTTCCTCTAGTTTATGATCCATCTAGCTATCTGGAAAATGGAATATTCATTGTTCAAGTTCTTAATGCAGATTCTTCCTCCTCTCTGTGGTTGCTGTGATTCAGTTGTATTAAGTATGTTTTTCCCTTTCTGGGACATTTCCAATTGTTTCCTCTAGTTTATGATCCATCTAGCTATCTGGAAAATGGAATATTCATTGTTCAAGAACTTCAAAATTGTAGTACCCATTTGCAAATAGCAGTGTTAGCATTTATGAGTTACTAATGGCATCATTATTGGCTCTAAGATTTGTCGAGTGTGAGTGTTTCAGGTGCTGAGGAAATCAGAGGTGTTCAGTGGTTGGAGGTCTGGTTCAGGGAGTGGCTAGAGGATTAAGTGGGTGGTAATGAGAGGCCGTGTGAGGTGAAGGAACTTCATGCGACAGGTATAGAGATGGGCCATTCTGAAAATTACTATGGTAATTATAATAAATTACCATGATATTTTATGTAATTTACCACAGCTCCTGAAAATTACCATAATTTTCGTTAGTATTCACCTCTGTCTCAGATATTGTTCGTACTGATATATTGCAAACATTATTTTAAGTCTATATACATTTAATACAATCTTAATTATAAGTAAAGGCACACATGACTCATTTCTGGAATATTTTAACCTATGGAATATATGTGGGGCCCTTAGTTGTAATGGTTTGAACTAAACTTCTCAGACCAAACAAAAGAACACCAAATTGCATTTGGGTTGCCATAATTTTTTAAAATTCTATTAATTTTTTATGCATTAATGTAGCAATAGTAATGGTTTTAATGGTCGGATTTTAAGCTATCTGGTACTAGCCACGGAGTTCCACTTTTACGGAGTCAGCCGCAATACACAATTGTGCGAAATTCCAGAGAGAAAAAATAATCTGCCTTTTTTTTGTGACCTTTATGGGACCAGATGTTCTCAACTGCCGGACATACAATGTAACAATCAGTCGCTACTGAGCACTTAGCGCCACTGCCCACGAGGAAAGATGGTAGGTACTATGAACACAAGAGAGCCGTTCACTCTATTTGACGGATTTTAAGTTATCCAGGACTAGCCATGGAGTTCCACTTATAGGAGTCACCCGCAATGCACAATTGTGTGAAATTCCACAGAGAAAAAAATCATCCACCTTGACCGGGATTTGAACCGGGATCCCTTGACTTCCGGCCAAGTGCTTCTGCCAGTTAAGCTACCGAGGCATCCTCTTCCCCTGTGGATTTTTGTGACCTTTACGGGACCAGATGTTCTCGACTGCCGAACATAAAATGTAACAATGATTTTTTCTCTATGGAATTTCGCATGGTTTTAATGGTGTTAACCCCTTGCTGTTGCAATTGGCTTTCCTATTAAATCCTCCTATAGCTATCAATTGTAGAAAATTATAAATTACCGGAAAATTATGGTAATTTTTGCTTTTTCTTCACCATGGATATTTACCTCAAATGAAAAGTATGGTAATTTTCCCATCTCTATGCAAGTATTGAGTTTGTAGGGAGGGATTGAAAGTTGGACTTACTTGGCCCACTGGCTCGGGAATGACAGAACTAAGTGGCAACAAACAGCAAAAGGTTTGCAGTAATGGAAGATGAAGCAGGATTAAATGAGTGGGCAGAGGAACTGAAGATCTTCTTTTCTTATATTTGTTCTTCTTTCACAACATTACTATATGATTTACTCTTTCTGATGATCCATACTGTGTAGGCAAATGCAGTAATGTCCTACAATAGCTATATATTTATGGCATTGTTTTCTTGGTGGGAAGACAAAACAATCTGGGAGTTGTCTTTCCTTTTCAGAATTTCAGTCTCTGTTTAGGATAAAAGTGTGCTAATGACTAAAATAAAAAATCTTGTTAAATGTAAAATTAATATGAAAACTTTTTTATGTTATTCCTTAATTTATGTCAGTTCCAACATGAATATTCATTTATGGTGTATTATTAGTTGAGGTATTAAAAAAATTAGTCTTCACCTACAGCTATTATTTATTTCTGGTTTTCTTTCTGTCATTGTTGAATGGGTAAGATGTCAAAAGAAACTATAAAGAATGATATGCCTCAAACAAAAGGGCTCTTTTGAAAATTTGGGAAATTTTTTCCACTATGCTTGAATTTCATATGAGTATATAAGTTATATAAATAATTATGTATGTCATTATCCACAAAACTCAACTGAG
This sequence comes from Ceriagrion tenellum, assembly GCA_963169105.1. Lineage (NCBI taxonomy): Eukaryota > Metazoa > Arthropoda > Insecta > Odonata > Coenagrionidae > Ceriagrion > Ceriagrion tenellum. Next base: position 96,088,789 of record OY720635.1, read on the forward strand.
GATCCAAGGAGATGTCTAACTAAATAAGTTACTTTAAGTATTTGGAGGTTAGCAATTATAATGTTTATCATTATTGCCTTTCATTGGCTTTTAGGAAAACACACATTAATATTGCAATTACTGCTGATAACGCAGTCTCTACTGTGCAAACTCATGTGAATCATGTGATGGTGAAGAGAGAACAACAGTTACAGCTTATTCAATGTGGCATTCCAATACCAATTTGAGATGTCTTTCTTCTGTCTGAAGTGTGAAATGGAGTTCACCTATACAGCATATATGACATATCATTTGGTGCCACTGAATTTTATGGCCTGAGCATGATTTGCACCTCAGGTATTTGAACCAACTATGGTGACATATTTTCTCTGTGATTGGATATTTTACATATTTATATTATATAGTTTAATGCAAAACTACTTGGTCAAAAAGTTTTGAAAAATTACATCATCTTGGTTATTTTTAAATTAGTATAAGTAACAGTGTAGTAAAATCTCAGAAGCTGCTGTGTGCAAGGCTTTGTTTTCCAAGCTGTCTAATCTAGTGCAGTCTGTGTAGTTGTAGATGAAAGATGAAATTGACTGCAGGTGAGTTTTAGACTTTAAGGAGACCTTTTTCCCTCTCCTTCCATGTGTGGCCTCCCATGTTACATTTATCTGAAACCTATGTTCAGCAGTACTTAAGTACAGTCATTGCTTAAGCTTGTATTAGATGCTCAGTGAATGATTTTTGGTGTGGATGGTTTAAAAACAGTTTCACCACTAGGGGTGCTCTTGCATCTTGGGGGGACAAGATTGCATTCCAGAGGGTGTGAGATAGCATTCTAGATATTTAGTTTTTTATTATCACTCGACTGCTCACCCTCTTATTGGTAAGACGTGCTGGACCTTATTTCCTTACCATAAAGCCCTTCAACATATAGGTACCTTCCACCTCTCATGGATAACTTATGGCTCTATTGTCACATTTCCCGTCTTGTCTGTTATTCCTGCAACTCACTTCCCTTTCTACCACCCGTCAGTGTCGAGGATGATGCCTGAACCATGTATTTGTGATATGTTTGCTATATTTGTGAACTACCGACATATCACCATCAAATTACCCTGCTTGCAAACACCTAGCTTTACATTTGCTCACAACCTTTCCTGCCGCGCCGTTTCTTCTCCGCATCCCTCTCGGTTGAATAGAGCTCTCGTAGTAAGTCTGCCGTGAGCTTTTGTGAGAGCAATACTTTTAACACATGTTGCAGTACAAACCTGGGTGGCAGGAGAGAAACGGTAACGATACAGTCTTGTGAATGTTTATAGTGTTGTTCTACTATTTTTATACAACTTTACCCATGTGTCCCATTTTATTCCGCACAGTTATTCGATGCTCTGGCATAAAAATTTACCATCTAAGCCATGTATATGCATTGTGGGTATCTTGAGTGTCATCTTTTACGTTGACCTATACTTATATATGGTAGCCGTTATGGTTCTTGAGTCATGAATATTGACTCATGAAAAATTCCCTTTGGCAATTGCATCGCGAGGAATGACCTTATGTCATATGGGTTAGTTTCTGCGTTGCGCAAGAAAATGAGTTCCATCTAGATGTTTAGTGTTAAAAACAGGTAACATTTATCTGATTAGATAGAGCGTGGAGCTCTTCGACGAAATTTCCTCGGAAATTTTTTCTAGAGTGGGATAGTTTTTTTTGCAATTTAGCCGTAAGATCTGGACCAGTCAGGAAGCGGCCAGGTAGATAATGGGGCAGCTGATGAGGCAGTGTCAAAACTGACGTAAAGAAGCGCGTGCAAGCAGTCGTAAGCTGTTAACCATCCTCCTCCAAAACCTTGAGGTGGCTGGAGGAGTAGTCATTGGTCATTGAGTGGCTATGTTGATAATTTTATAAGCCAGCCGAAAAAAAATTAGTCCAATATTTCATTTAAATACTCCTGGTTATGCATTGGAATGCATGATACAGGCTGTTATGGAAACGATACCCGAATTATATTTTTGTTTTTTCCCCAATTTATGCGTGTATTGACATGAGTTTTCGGCACGGTATACGAAATAAAAGTGAAATATGCTTTTATATCAATTATTGGAGTCTGTGTGAGGTCTTAGTATTTGTTAGTAGCAATCGTAATAATAGGAAATGAGTATTTCGTGTTGAAAAGACTGTGTTTATGTAATCAAATTATTATGAAATATGTGCTATCTACAACAAGACTACCTGTTAAAATAGCATAAAAAAACAAAATGAATATGTTGATCGGTGCCCAAACTATGGTAACGACTGCACTTCTGTCAGAATTGCAATGCATAATAACAAAATTACGTCTACTGCTTCGATACAAGGTGCACGATTTATTGAAAATGTTACGTTTAGGAATATGTTGGTGTCTATACTATTGAAAGCTGGAGCCACAGGTAATAAGCTATGATAATCCATGATTTGAGTAGACAACAGAAGGGGCGTGATCCTTGTGCTTAACTGTTGAGTGGAGGATTTTATCTGAACCAGAATTATATTTTATTGAACGAGTAGTAATAGGCATTTGGGGAAATTCACCATGTAAGTTTTATTTACCATCGAACTAAGATAAATACTATTTTATTGGTTGATTTTAATGGTTGATTTTAATAATAAATGTTGATGATACTTGGTAACACATCGAGTACCTACTTGGAAATTACGTCTAAAATTTCCTTGAACTGATGAGGAATGACGATTTGTTAAGGTGAACATTCAACGGCCTACATCATCCAAAGTGGTGGCCAGAATTCGGTTCCTACCTGGTGCCTATTCTGTTCTTAGTGACAGTTTTATTTATCGGAAAAGGAATTTACAATTTGCTAAGCTTGATGGATTTTTTTCAAAATTTGAGTAATCTTGAATAACTCTGAAAAGTTAGACAAATAACCATTTTATGATTTGAGGCTCAAATATTCCCATGTTTGGAGATTCCTGTGCTCACGCAAAGATGATCATGTTCCTTGCTTACAGTTTGTATTTAGCGAAAATGGGGGCGACAAACTCTGACGGCTGGAAATTATCTGGACCAGAATTATGTTTAATTGAACGAGTAGTGATGAGCATTTGGGGAAATTCACCAGGAAAGTGTTATATATCATCGAACTAAGATAAGTACTGTTTGATTGGTCCATTTTAATGGATGAATGTCGATGCTACATCTAACGCTTCGAGTACTTACTTGAAAATTACGACCAAAATTTCCTGGAATAGATGATTTATTTATCCTTTTATGCCAGAACGTCCCATTTGATGGTTGAAGTATTCCACTGGAAGCGTTTTTCTGCCTAATCCAGAATAAATGATCAAGAATAAACTGAGAAATCGGTGTAAATGTACTAATTATAACCCGAATCGGTATAAATGTCTGAATTAGAAAAGGAAGAGTTAATAATGCGAGAGGAAGGCGTAGGTGGAGAAATTCAAGGATGAATGTGATGGCGGAGATTCTTTGGATTAGGAGTATTTAGAATCTTTCGCGCATGTGCAAAGCATTGCATGAGCGTGGTTAAAACAAAAGAGGTAAGCAAGCGTCAGGCAGTGTGGAAGAAACTATTCGAAAACAATTTTTTTGGCTTAATTTAGAGGAGCTCTACTTGAAAGGGTATGATATGATTGGTTATGTATGGATGCCAAAATGAAGATAAAACCGGGAAAATGAGAACAGTTGTCAGACCTATGCGTAGGGGTTCTCAGTTAAGGAAAAGATTGCGAGATTCTGACATCTTGAAATCCGATCATTAGACATCGGATTCGGAATGGCGCGCGTTTCGTCAAAGCTGTAACGACCAAGTTCCCGCCGACGCCGATAGGGCCTCGCCGAGGAATCGTCCGTCGGCTCTTCCTCATCGAGCGGGTGGCGGGGTGAGAGGTGGGACTGCCCTCTCCGGGAGGCGAGGCGGCTAGTCGAGGCAAAAGGAGGTTTCCCGGCGCGGTCAGCCGATCGCGTCTTTTCGCGACACGTGTCTTCGAGAGGGAACCCCATTCGATACCCATTTCCCCAGTGTGCGAATCGTTTTCCATCCGTCGCTGGATTCTGAAATCCTTAAGTCATCCGCCCGCAAATTTACCAATCATCGGACTGAAGTCGTGGTAAAATTTTCAAGATACTGTTCGCGATTGCAGATCAAGAGAATTTTTTCCTGGGTGAATTTAACGCCGGGCCTTCCTTTGAAAAGGTAAAAGTTAGATTATTAAGGGCCTTTTCTTTTTTCTGTCGGACTAGATTACGTAGTAAAAAAGAATAGTGGTACGATCACATTTATTAAAACTTATGCGATCGTTTTTTTAGATTAAGAACGTAATGGATTAGATCACCAACTGGTAATTAGGGCCTGGTTTTTTATCTGCGTTAAGTTGTCAGAAAGACAAGTAATTCCCAGAAAAATCGCAAAACGTGTAAGCATCCATTATAGTTTAAAAAATACTTCGATGTTGATGTATCGGAAAATTTATCGGCCGCTGTAGGCAGAGGAAAACCTGTCGGAACATATAAAAACTTGAAAGTTTAACTCAGCCAAAAGTTCTATTTCACTTTTCAGCGCACACGCCTCGTGATTATGCACTCATGAAAAGTTTTCTTTGCTATGATAGAGGCGCATTCAATGATTCGATGGCTTATTTTTGTGAGTTTATTCGCCGCTCGGCGGTCTTTGTATTTAGATACACATCGATATTATTATAGGTGCCGTCTACGCGAAAAAATCGGTGGTCGACGTTGTTGTCTTCCTGTCATCGCCACGTTTGTGCGTTGTTATTTATTACTTTTGTAGTTTCGATTAGAGAAACTCGCCGCTGAGAGAAAAATCGTTACATTTTTCTCCGCCTTTGCGACTGCAACTTGCCATCGAGTCTTCGGAACTCCCATATGGCCCATGTGGAAACAGCTGCGTCGGCTGCTGGTCTTTATTGGCGGTGGAATTATTAATGCTCCCGTTCTTAGGAGCCCCATGGTATTGAAGGCAGGGAAAACCTAACAATAAACATTATTGCTCTTCTCAAAAAGAAGTGAGTTCTTCCCATCGTCGACTTTGAATTTACATCCACCATTTCAGTGTTTTCCTTACCTCCGCGGAAAATTTTTGTGCATTTTTTGAACCTATCGAAATGGAATACTTTCTCACTCGACTCAATGAAAGTTGTTTGGAAATATGCATTTATATAAACTGGTGATGCGCTGATCTTCATTTATATTCCGTTATTTTTTACTGATACTACCTTATTTCAGCTAATAAAAATTTTTTCTCCTTCCATTTTGCAGTAAATACGATGACAATTGTCACACTTTCCGCAGAGGTGTTTGTACCGAACGTAAGATCTGGTATTAAATTGACTGTATAGTTTTCATGGGTCACTCACGGTTGCGCCATGCTCAACATATTCGTCAATTGTTTCTGATAATATTTGGGGAATGTTAATGCATTATCATGGACGTAAGGTCATTTATTTTCTTTGATTCAGGATGGACAAATGGCCAACAGTTTTATCCATCGGGAATTATTTTCGCAATCATATTCACGAAGGGGTTATTTTGCCAATTTTCGAAAAATAGTAGTTTTTGACGTTTAAAAGTTTTGGACCTCTGAAGAATTATAGAAAAAAAGGTGTTAACATAACTTCTAAGTTGGAATTAATTAGCTTGAGTGAATTCTTCCGATGAGGCCAAGAAGGTTTCTAGCAGTCGTAGCTTCCAAATAGCTACGATGAGGTTAATGCCATTTGCAGAAAGACCGATTACCCTGTTTTGCGTGTCCATCGAAATTCTTCTCTGCTAAATGAGGTAGAGTTGTAAGGTCATTTATTTTCATCGATTTATTTCATAGTGATCGGTTTTCTATATGATTGAAACATAGTGTTTGCCTTTGGAATCTTGTGCAAACATTATTTAAATATGTTAACGGAAAATAATTACGCTAGCGAGATGAAATAAGTTACCCAGTACTCGTATCTGAACGATAGTTGTCTTTTGTATGATAGCGTAAGCCTTAAATCTGTGATAAAATTCCATAGTGGCTGAAACTTTGATGAAATACTTGGAAATATATTGCAGTTTTCCATTTTGATTTATGCTGAATATCCTCCATGGTTATAGCTAAGTGAAAGGTAATTAATCATATTACAGTAATCGCACTTATTGTTTGCTTTCTACATTAAATATCCTTGGATTTCTATATATTTTTCTTTAAAAAATCTGACTTTTGTTTTCTTGCTACCATAGCCGCATATTTCTACTATGACCGAAACATTTCTTTGTACTTAAAAAGCAACGCGTGTTTAATTGAAAAGAACCTAATTCAAAAATCAAAGCAGACTTATCTATATTGGAATATCAATGGCCATCGAGACCTGACATATCACCACGTTTAGTAGATATCTACGTGTTTGTTTTAAAGATTATAATCACTGGCCTTAATTTGCGTCAAATTGTAATTATTACAGGAAGAATACGCTTTTATTTACTTAAGTTTATAGAATACTTTTAAATTCTTGTCCTAAAGAAATTTGTATGCTCCTGAAAATGATCTATGATGAAATCCGTGAGTAGTTAATAGTTAAATTCTTGAGTCTCGCTGGCACTGTATGGTGTAAATATATAGGCATAAAATTTAATTATCGTTTCCATTATTCGTATTTGGTACTAACTTTAGTGCATTGCAATCCTTAGGGTGATGATTAGTTGCGCCAGTGAAGTAACTAGCAGTACAAATTACTCATAATTGTGTTGTGGACGTTAGGCTACTGATTGTCTATATGCTATGGGAGCACTCCTCCAGTTAGTCTTGGCCTTTGGTCACCTCTTCATATAATTGTGAAGTTGATCTTTCAAGGTTCGATTAAATGGAAGAGTGCAAAAAATCCTTTTGAATTTTGCAGGATATGACATATACTGATCTTAAAGAGCCCCAGGTCCCTGTCTCTCACACGATTTCTCCCGTCATCTCATCATACATACGTCCTACCTCGCTTCGTTCCCCCACAGAGCTCATTCTCCTTCTTCCACTGCCTCGCTAACCGTACATACGAGACTTTTCCCTCGTTTTCAATCTATTATGTTTTCAGTCATAGAGAAAACTGATCACTGTGGTATAAATCGATGAAAATAAATGACCTTACGCCTCTAACTCATTCAGCTGAGAAACATTTCAATGGACACGTAAAGCAGGGTAACCGATCTTTCAGTAAATGGCATTAGCTTCACAGTAGCTATTTGGAAGCAACTGTTGTTAAAAACCTTCTCAGCCTCATCAGAAGATTTCCCTCGAGCTTATAATTTCCAACTTAGAGGTGATTTTAAGACATTTTTTACCAGAGTTATTCAGACAGCCAAAAATTCTAAATTGTAAAATCTACTGTTTCGAAAATTGATAAAAAATAACTTCCGTGAATTTGACTGCGAAATAGTACTTCCCTCTCTCTCAGATTTAAACAGCCCTTCGCCCTGCATTAACTGTTCCAACTACCCTCTCCGTCTCCTCTTCTCCTCCGGACCTTCCTCTCCTCACCTTACCAAGCACCTACTCGTTCGTCTTTCTTTTCATCCACCAAACTTTCTTCATCCTCGTCCGTACCCGTATCTCCAACGCCTGTAGCCTATTTTTGTCCTCTCCTCAGGATTCCAGTTTTCTTTACCATACTGTACTACCTCTTAAATGTCCACATTAACTTGATCGCATATCTTTCCGGCCAGAGAATGCGCATTAACTTGCATCGCCTCGGAATCGTTGAGTGCATGGCTGTTTTCCATTAGTTCCCTACCTTTCTCTCCCCACTCGATGCTTCCATTTTTATCTTTTTACGCCGCCATTCATTCGTCGGCCCAAGTGTCGCCGCACCTGTTTCGTGTACCCGCCGTTGTTCCCTCCACGCTTCCCCCCTTCCCTCCCGCCCTCCCCCACCGCCCCTCCCTGCATTTCTTTTCTTTCTCAAACCTCCAGTCGAGTGTCGTCCCCTACCCCGCTCTTTCACTCGCCCCTCTTTGAGTCCGAGTCTAGAAATTCTCTTTCCCTCTCTAGAGAGAGATATTCTTTCCTTTCGGCCCGAGGGATGGCTCAGTGGCGAGAGTACTGGATTCCCAGTCTCAGGATCTGGGTTCGGATCCTTTCATCGTTGAAGATTGTTAATTTGAGTCCAAATACCTACCTGAGTACCATTGCAAAACACTCCAGATCCCTATCTCCTCCGTCCGACATTAAACTGTATACCATTTGGCGTCTTTCGTTAAGAGTTTGCCAGGTATCCTGCCTCCACTATCTTTCCCTAAGCAACCTACTTTCCTATCCTTGAAGGCGGGAGCGCATAACCTCAGTAGTTGGTCTCCTAGCCGAGTAACCAACCAACCTATCAAACGTTTCGACAACGATGTCTAAAACGATTCGATTTGTTAAGGTTAGGTGTTTGCCTTTGATATAATGCAATGCACGATATTATGGGCAGTGAAAAGAAACTTCACCTGGAGTGTGGTTCAGGCGAAGGTCTACTACATTTGCTCCTGGCTCATCATTAGCCATTATTTCCATTGAAATTGTCTCAAATACGTTTGTATGAGAAGAGCTATGGCTACTTTTGCTTCTTTAATTGTGTGTAATTACTCATTTTATCATTTGGTTGTTCATTTTGGTTCCAAAGAATATGCCGATGTTCTGAAGACATATGGCGTCAATAGATAAGTCCACATTCACTCCTCTGAATCAGCTATTTGTCTCATTAAGGAAGAACTTTGAAGTGCAGGTTCTACATTTAGCTCTTCTTTGAATTCTGCTCTTTCGTGTATCTTCAAAGTACCTAGTTTACTCCCGTTTACGTTATATGGATTTTGGGTGCAGTTTAGGCTGGTTATGGTCTACGAGGGTTTCATTTTGTGTAGGTACTGATGAGTACTCATTAGTTTGAACGTACTGCAATTTATTAGTGTACTTAGTATTGCATACTTTTTTGAAATCCTCAGTCTGGTCGTTACTTTCGATGAGGGTCGAAGCGCTCGATAATTCTTGATAAAATTGATTTTTATGTCAACGTATATCTCCGAAGCAGCTAACTCCTGTTTAAGTTATAAGTATGTATTTATTTCGGCGCAGCTGAGGTTAGGTATGACAAACTTGTGAATTATTTTATACATTCATAAATGCGGACGCGTTGGTCTGAATGTCGAATGCATACTTGCATACTGGGCTCAGCCTATGGATAGCCAATGTAATAGTTCAGGTCTACATTCTGACGTCCTGACATACGCGAGAAGAAATAGAATAGATGTGTGTAAAAATGAAAAAGATTTTCGGAGTGGTGAAGGGGAAAGAGAACCTCAAGAGTGGAATGGAAGGCCATAGTGGAAGAGGGGAAAGAGGGAAGCAGGTCGTGGAATTCGGGGATGGGAGAACGAGCGTCTTCGGAGAAATGTTAGTGGAGTTCTGTAATTGGAAGAATGTGGTTGTGGCAAACACTCTTCGAGCAACATCGTACACAGAAGGTACACGTGGAAGATGCCGCAGCATAGGGGCATGTAGCAAATAGACTGCATACTTTTCGAGGTGAGATGTAAGAACCAAGTGAAACAGTGTAAGTTACCCTTGTGTAGGCTTTCGTGGGTTGATGGATGTAAAGATGCAGGTCTTCCGGATTTTGCACTTCCTGGAAACATGGGCTAACGTGGGGTAAAACCCGGGAAACCTGCATCTGTACAGTGTAAGTGTTATCTTGGTGCAGATATAAATAGTGAGCACAACTCTGAAGTCATGGAGAGTCCCGCCTTCGTTGCAAGAAAACAAATCAAAGGAAACATGAACCAAAATTGAACACGTGAATGCTTACGGTGAAAGGTAACAGGGGGAGATTCTCCTCAACTGTTAGGCGGAAACTAGAAAGTGAAGGAGAAACTGGCACTGGAGGAAGATGGGGTGAATTAAAGAGAACAGTTTTAGAAGTGGTAGAAGAGCAACTGGTGAGTATGACAGCCGACAGAAAGTAGCCAAGGGTTATGTTGAATATTAGGGAACTTATAGAAGAAACGAAGATGAGTTAATCCTCTATATGAAGTGTGGAACCTAGTCATTCAAGACTGCGAGGTAGGAGGAAGAAGGCAGAGGAGGGATGGATAGAAAACTGCTACGAGGAAATCAATGGGGACATAAAGAAGGGGAACACCGAAACAGCATACACGTTAGTAAGGTAACTTCGGAGAGAGGAAAAACGATAAGCAACGACATCAGAGATGTAAACGGTAATGTGCTGTTGGATGGTGTAGATGTAGGAAATAGATGAAATCAATACATCTCCACTACCATAACTCTTCTATGGGCCAAGGCTGCTGGAAGACAGTATAATGAAAGCCGAGAGCGTGGTAGACGAGACACCCGAGGTCCAGACATACTGAGGAGCGAATTCAACTGAAATATCTTGGAAGTAAAGCCAAGGACAACATGTACGAAATAATTCAAGATAGCTCCTAAGCAGAAGACTACCGGAGAACATTCAGAGGAGTATAATGATAGCGACACCGAAGAAGACAAGGAGTGAGAAATGTGGGGAGCACCGAACTTTGAGTCTGGTATATTATGCGTCAAAAATATTTATGCGAATACTAAGCCAATGGGTGGAAAGAAAAATTGAAGGCAATGTCATGGAAAACCATTTTGAATTTTGGAAGAACAGAGGAACCAAGGAAGCCATACTCTGTCTGAGAGTAATGGTGGAGAAAACGATACGAATGAAGAAGCCTCTGTATGCGTATTTGGTGGGTTTAGAGAATGTCTTCGACATCGTTGAAAGGAACAAGATATTTTGGTTGTAGGAAAAACTTGGAATAGATTACGACTGAAGAATAATACACCAACAACGCCGGAAGCAAGTCGCCACAATGCGAATGAGAGACGGAAGAAAATTAGAAGCTAAAATTAGCCAAGGAGTTCATCGAAGATGCAACCTCTCACCAGCACTGTTTAATACTTGGAGGAATTAATTAAATGAGCACAAGAACGAATGAACGGATTAAGATTAGCGGTTTAAAATAAAAGTGATCCGCTTAGGAGACGATATCGCATTCATGGCAGCAAACCGTGATGATCTCAAAAGATTACTGAAATCAAAAGACCAAGTTCTTCTAGTTCATAACGTGAAGATAAGTAAACTGACCAAAATCTGCGGAATATGCAGAAAAGAGAAACTTAAAGTCATACCAAAGGGACAGAAATTATACGAAGTGTATACTTTCACCTATCTTGTTGACACCATTTTATGGGGCGGAAGAACTCTATACAATCGCAATCAAGCACAGAATATCCCAAGGTGAGAAAGCGTTCATGATTGAAAGCTACTGTGTTCAAAGAAAATTAGGCTGTGAACGAGGAAATGATATGTGAAAGAATTCGAGTTGTGTGATGCATTCTATGGATTGGAAACGTGAACTAGTAGAGAAGTCTCCCAGGAACGATTGGAAGCATTCGAAGACTAGTGTTGGAGGCGGATGCTGAAGATCAAATGGACGGATAAAATGAGGGATGAAGTGATTTACAGAGGGGCAGAAGAGGATAGAACCATATGGAACTCCCCTCGTACAAAGAACTAGTTGGATTAGGCACACCCTGAGACACAATGGGTTTGAGATGAATATAGTTTAAGGGAAAATAGAGGTAGGTGTCCCAAGAGGATGGCCAAGGAGCTGCAGTCGACCATTCTTAGGATCGAAAGACCAATGAATGGTTTGATTTATATAAAATAATGATTGATGTCGCTTTTCTCGATGCATGCTGAAGCGTTCAGTATTTCTTGATGGAATCGAATATTATGTCTTAATGAAATCAAACTGTCGATACATCGAAATCATTCACGTCGAGTGTTTGCAGTGAAACTGTGATATATCTCTGTTGCGCTCTTCATCCTTCGACTTTCGCGGAACCCCACAAGAGACAGCCCGCCTTCCCCGCCTCGTGAGAGACATCCCTTATTCCTCACCCGAAGACTGTGCCGTGCCTGCCCCCCCACCCTTACAACTCACACCCCCCTCCCTCCTTTTCCGCCGATTTTATTCCCTCCCCTTCCCCCTTCCGCCCTTGGAAACCCACCTCAACACCCGCTGCAGACATCTTCCACACCTGCACCTCGTCCATCACCGTCACCTGCTCGCTCCTCTGCCGCTCCTCCCGTGGTTCCCCCTTTGGCCATCCCATTGAAGCTTAGGATCCCTCACGATATTTCGATTTCAGTATCGATTTATGATATAAATTTTCCAACTCGTTGTATCGCGTTACATCGCATGTCTCATTTGCGTGCCGTATATTTCATTTTTATTGGAAATCGTTTGGCATCGCATGCTGCCGCATTCCATCGTCAATACACTCATATCGATATGTATCGCTTATATATGGGTGGAGAAAAATTAGAGACGTATACTATTGAACTGCTGGGTACAAAAATTCGTTCTTTCCGCCCACCATAAGTAATTATAGCAACTTAGAGTAATGCAGTCCGTTAAAGTCCCGTTTCCCCTACTGATTTGCATCGGCGTAACAACCCTAAATCCAATCCCACTAAATTGGCATAACAGCTGTAACTCTGTGCTGCCCTCTCTAGAAATTGCGGCGAACGAGTGTAAAGCAAGCAATCAATTTCTAACAAAATCGGAATTCCCATGATACCTTTTGCAATATTCGGAGTGATTTCGAAATAAGTGACGTTATTTTTTGTTTATTAAACACTTTAGCGTTATACCTCTCTACATTTTGTGTTTGTTTTGTATTTATCGCGCTTCATTTTTCTGGTTTCTCCCTCACATTGCTGAACGATGTAGGGCTGTAGGGTAGGAACGATGTGGCAGCGTGAGGAACTTCGTGTCACAGCTGTACGGACCTCCATTCGTACTGTGATTACGGCCCACATGCCTATGTATCTCTGTCCAGAAGACAATCGTGGAAATGGGGCTCATAATGAGTTTCACACTTATCCTCGCCCTCTTCTTATGCCCTTCCCTAATTGTGTGAAATTCACAGTGGAAAAGTCATTCGTCTGGACTGGAAATCGAACCCAGATCCCTCGATTTCGCGCCGAGTTCTCTAACCAATTAATATACCTAGGCGTCCTCTTCCACAGTGAATCTCATGGGGGCTTTGAGGAGCAAGTTGTCCTCACAGATGCCGTGCATGTAATGCCAGAGGAACTCGTATGCGAGCGCTAAGCACCACAGTCCACGGGGTAAAGCCCAACTTTAAACACAAAGGTGTTTCCTTTTGACATTTTCAAAGAACTACGGAACTAGCCGCGCAGTAACTTTAACGGAGTCACTTTCCCTTTCCTAATTTTTTTCCTTCCCCCTTTAATGGCTGGTGTGCAAACGCCCTCTGCCCCAATTCCCCGCGGCGGCATGCGGAGTAGTTTTTCAGATGTCGGTGTGCATAGCGCTTTGCAATGTATCGGATCAATAATGTCGAGTTATCGAAGTTCGATATATCGAATAGGCCCGCAATATCGCAATGCGATGTATCATTTAGCCCACCCGATCCATATCGCCGTGCAATATCTTCGGTATACTCAGTCAGTGGATCGCCGCATTTCCCGAATTTCTTGATACCGTATCTCATGATCTACAAGTATTTCATCCCCACGTTCTATCTCTCTGCCACCCCATCTCCTTAAGTATGGCCCCCTTCCTCTATATGTTCATTTTTTTATTTTTACTTACTCCCGACTTTTTCGTTCAATCCCGGAGTCATCCGCGGCATTCCCTTCCTTCCCTCTCGATATCCCCTTGTAGTAGACAAGCAGGTATACTTTCCTGGGGCCCCTGTGCGACATGCTTGGTGGACTTCATCTCATATTTTTACGCGCGTTCTTGTCTTCATTTACATTTTTATCTATTTTTAATCCAATTTCACGTGTTTAATCGCCTCTAAACTTAAATGATGTGCATATTGTAGATATTTTCCACAGAAGGGAGTAAAATATTCTATCGAATTTAATGTGGACTCTTACTTTCCCCATCCCCTGATATTTTCTCCTCGTCATAAAAGCCCCGAGTCATAAAATTTAAATTTGAGTATAAACTCTGGAGATAAAGCATTTTAGGAGTTGGAATGTTTCAAATAGACTTAAGCGATCAGATAAAAGCTTTTATTTTAAATACTTTATCAGGGTAAAAATATATTTCACATCAGCATTTACGCATGCGTATGACTTAAGAAAAAACGGACTTTACCATGGAAGCGTACACACAACGTTATTCCCTTTCGGGGTTATTAAAGTCAAAGAACTTAACCGTTGCGTTTGAGGTAGGGAAACGCCCTTTTTTATCTGCTTATTACCAACGATAATTATTGCTAGATTATTTCATGCGTGTAGATTTTTTATTTACATGTGTATAAAAATGTTTTAAATTAGAAATACCTATAATAGCAGTAACTTATTTTTGGTGCTCGCTAAATGGAACGGATGGTCGTTCAATGTTTTTCATTACATATTTTTCGAGCGTGATGGAAAAAACTTTCTTCTGTTAAGGGAAAAGAAAACTGCCTAGTTATGATGAAAACGAGAATCTCGGTGTTGCCCCGTCGGTATGTCCGCGTATTTTAATTGGATTCGAAGTTATTCTGGCATCTGAAAGCGTTTTACTGGCCGAATATTTGGAGAGGCTCCAAATTTTACGCAAACTGCGATTCGCTGTGAAAAACACCACTAGGAATGATGGAGATTCCTGCACGTGGACGTGAAAGCTTTCAACATGCTGTCTTGTCATTTCATGCTGTGCCATTGATTCCCCGGCTTAAGAGTTCCTCGCCGTCGTTGTGTGGGCAGTGGTACTCATTGTCTGGAAACCATCGAGAGGATAATCGGCGATCAATAGGCGATTCAATATTTGCATGCTCAGTGTGAAAGCTTGCCGGGAGTTAATGCTTTTATCTTCGTTTTACCGAGAGAGGTCTCTCCTATAAGCTCAGGTCCTTTTCCTCATTCCACGAATAACTATCTCATGGATTTTTATATTGTTAAGTGTGAATTACATTGATAAATTCTTTAATACCTGTTTTTCCATTCCCCACTCTATCCAGTATGGTAGCGGAAATTCCCCGATTCACCATTTCTAGGTAAGGTTATCGAATGCGGTGTGTACATGTTTTGCTGTGACGATTTGAATCGTGATCGATGTTCACCACCACACTGCAATAATGATTAGTAATAATAAACTTTTGACGAATTTCAGTGCGTACTGGTAGGCAGCTCTCTCGGCAAATAAAATGTTTTGTAATTACGTGATATTTTTCAAAGATTCAAAAGGCGTTTTCACGATCATGCCGTACCATAAGTAAATTTTGCGGTTGATATGATTGCTGAGGATATTTTATTTGCTTCAGGCCTTCTTGGCAACATTGGATGAGCCGCTCTCCCATTTTTTGGAACATATTATCTTTTCTAACTTTTTATTATCTTTTTTAGTATTAAAAATATTTGGATGGTTTGATACTTGTGAATATTTGATTAATGTCAGATATAATAAATAAAATGTACATATCTTTCCTTTTTGTTGCTATTTTTTATTTTTAAATATTTTTTTCCTTAAAGAATGATAAATGAATACATTTTTTTAAGGGGAACCCCGGGAAGAAATCAATTTGGGAATGAGGAATTATAGTCAGGTTGGATTGACGGCGAAAATGCGGCCGCTGAAACACTTCCTGGGGAACATCATTGGCTCATTATTTTCGCGGAATTCGGTGGTCATTATCAACTTATAATTTTTCTTTTTTTACCTAATCATGTGTTGATGACACATAAATGTTGACATTGGTCCTTTCGTATGTGCATATTATGCCGTTTTTTTATTGCAACTCCGTATTTACGTTAAATCAGACCCATGTAAACTAGACGAAGTTCTGCATTCGTCTACTTCTGTAGTACAATCATGTTACTCACAGCTAGCTATGGATAACATCTTATTCATTAGCTCACTAAAAGTTTTTAATAGTCGTGAGTGATAATGAAGTCTCGGTTCTGGGCGTGAAAATGTGACATTTGCGAATGGGGAAGGCAATTCAGTCTTTTGAAGGTCGGAAAGGGTTTAGATGTCGCTTGGGAGAACAGTTAGAAATGGGCAGAGTCAGGATGGTGAGGTGTTACTGGGGAGTTTTTTAGGCATCATAAATTGTATATCTCAAAATATATGATGACGGCATGGTGATGGATATGTCACCTTTCTGCGTGTATGGACAAGAAACAGAATCTAATTTAGAAACGTATCAGAGTCGTTGGGAAGTAGCTAATAGAAATTATAGGAAAATATACAAAAAATGGAAAACTATTGACTTTTGCCATTGGTGTAAGTATTCCTAACCAGCAAGTACCGATGTTTGTTTGATGAATATGTTTATAGTTCAGTAGGCTGCATCGCATACGTAGTGGGCTATCATGTAAGGGAGAACTCTCGGAAGAAAATCAAACGAGCTAAAAAAAGCAAAGCCCGTGAATGTCAGCTGTCAAAGGACATTTTCCGTCTCATCAGAAAATTTTCCTATTTTAGGTATAACTTTGTGGGAAAATTCGTTTCTCGTGCGTGGGGTTGTTTGGCGATGGTACTTCTCGGGCAAATCGGGAGGGTTGCCTCAACCTCCAATCTCAGAAACTCAGTAGAGGAAGGTCAAGCGAGGGAACCGGAGGCAAGACATACATATTCTTCCCGCCTTTCCCACCGCCACGGCACCATGTCACACGAGGGGAAGTGGAGGAGTGGAAGAAGAAAGCGGAAGGGGTTTTGGGAGCAATACAAGAGCTAGGAGGGAGTCGAGAACCGAATCTTCCCGCTCCGCACTCCTGATTTCCCTCCTCGGCCCCGGGAAGGAGGAGGATGCCCCTGAAATGCTGCGCCCACTTGTCTAAATTAAGTCAATTGTCCGACTGCGGTTGGCGTTGGGCAGATAGAACGGGGGGGAAGGGAAGGGGATGGAGGTCGGCGGTGGTTGGAGGTGGCAGTCTCTGGAGGGCGGCAGAAATATGGGGAGGGTTGGCCGACTGCCAATCCTCCTCTCGCACCCCTTTATTTCTCTCCTCCACTCAGACTCGCCCTGACCCGCAGCGCACACATACTCTCGTGCATCCTCTCCTCCGACCCTACTCTCATCCTCCACGGCCGCGGAAAATAGCGGTGTGGGGAGGAATCACTCTGTGTATCCGCCTTCCTCCTTATTTCCCCTCACTCCCACCTCCCGAGGCACCGAAAGATCTGAATTGCGAGTCGAATTAAATACTCCTGAAAAAATGAACAAGATAAAATTTGTGACTTCCACAATTTATTTAAAACTTACGACCGGTTTCGGCTGCTAAGCCATCTTCAGGTCTTTTTCTTGTTCACGTCAGGTTTTTATCTTGTTCATTATGACGTCCTTCCACCAAGTGAAAGATTCTCGTTTCGACATTACCCCTGGAAACTTAAATTTTTCCCGGCGTCAACCGGAATGTTGTCTCCGTGGTGTCGGGGAAGGATGCCGTTCATCAAATGGACTGATAAAATGAAGATTGGGGAATCATACGGAAAATCAGAACAAGAAAGGTCGATTTGGAATGTAATATGATGAAGAAGAACCGGGTGGGGATGGCGGATTTGGAAGAAATATAATTGAAATAAAAATAGAAGTTTAGTTCCATAGAGGAAGAATAAGGGTAAAATGCTCATGCCAAAGCGGTACGCAAGGAAAAAGGAGTTGCTGCGGGCTGAGGTGAATGGTGGATTGCTGTTAAACAATCCTAGAATTAAAACACCCACAATAATGATGATCTCAATCATTGAACTATAAAAAACATATATCTATTCTCTGAAGTCAAATTAAAGTTAAATTCTCCTCAAGACATATGAATACCAGTCTTTTGGAGGTCAATATCTCGTGAACGTTACCTGTCAGCAGACATTTTATCCCTGCTTCATTAGAAGTGTGTCGTATTTAGGTATAAATTTGTGGAAAATTCGTGATTTTGATTTTTGGGGAAGCATACGGAAAAGCAGAACGAAAGGTCTATTTGCAATGAAATGTGACGAAGGAGAACCGGATGGGGATGGCGGATTTGGAAGAAATATAATTGAAATAAAAATGGAAGTTTGGCTCCAATTCTTCCTCTTTCCTAAATTATAACTTCAAAAGTTATGTGATATGCAATGCTCTTCTGAATTATAATTCTCAGGAAATCTTTCTTTAAAAAACTGCGAAGAAAAACAAAAGACCAGAGCGTGTCACGGCAATTTTATTGATCAAAATTGGAGCTGTACAGGAGCTGGAGGAGTACAAGTTGCTATTACCGTTTAGTTCAAAAGAACTAACGGTTAACTTGGTGGATAATATTTTGGCCAGTCTACCTCTGCCTCCTTCCAACGCAGCACAAAAACGACCCAATTACGGATATTAATCGTCCAAAATATGCGTTTGAAAATTCGTCTACACCAGAGGTGGCTATCCATCTCATAAGCTATAGCGCAAAACCGACCAAAACCTTTTTTCCCCCATAAAATTCTGTGATTCCTTCTGGCTTTCTTGTTTTAAATTTTAATGATAAATATATTTAATTAATGATATCGTTGAAAGGTAATATTTTAAAAAGAAAAGGATTATAAGTTAGAACACAAATCTTGATTTGTATCCTCAAATCCTTTCCTATATTATTTATATATAATAATTTATTTATTTCCTTCTTTAATTAACAATTTTCCAGATTTAAAAAAATATTATTTTATTCATTTTTCCGCCTTTGTTATTAAAATTATTTTGCAAAATTCCCTCCTCCCAATTTCAATGGAGCAACTTCCCCCATGTAATCTCCACGTAGGCAACCTTGGTCTGCACAACTATAGGACTCATCTCTTGGTGGAATATATCATTGCCTTCCGATTCTAAATTTGTTATGACGACTCTTTTTGCAGATCTTTGGCCCAATAGTAAACAAAAATGTTTCGTTCATTCAATTAAATTAATTATTAGAATCATTACATTCATATGAATTGAAAATTAAAAAAATCATTAAATTCATATGAATTGATGTTTTTTCGCTCGCCCTGGTTTTGCTCATAATCTTGACGTGAAGATGATGTGATGACGTCGAAATCCGAGTCAGGAGTAAATTCTATTTTTGTGGATAAATTTTCATTTTATTTTTTCATCATAAAAAATTTCCACTAGATGGTGCAAGACTCTTCGGATTTCATATGAGAAAGGGCCTGCCGAAAAATCTTTTTCAAAGTATGTAGACATTTATTTGGGCTTTGCATGAATATCCTTTATGAACTATGTAGTTTTTGATGCCCTTCATTTATATGTTTATTTTTTTCGTCATGTGTGAATTCATAATATAAATTCAGACGAAAATTATGGATTCAAGTGATTGTATTCTTAAAATGTTAACTTTGAGTAATTTTAACGGGTATTTCAATGGCTGAGGAAAGGTGAAGTTGAATATTTGGATATCTTTCACCGAAAGTTCAATAATTTTAAATAGCTATTCGGTTGTGATTCATTAATATACCTGTTTGATTGTGGGTTACAATGTTTGATCACTCTTCGTACTTTTGGAGTAAAATGCTACGTGTTATATTCTCTCATATTTATGAGGCTGATTGGTATTCAAAAATGATTAACTATTTTTTTCGTATCGTGTCTGATAAGCCAACGTGGCCGAATCGCTCTTTGGGCGGAAGTTGATGTATTTTCTGTCAAATCGAAATATATGTAAAATGATTTCAAAATGCAGGTTTATTTTCTATTACAAGATAGCTAAGTGTGTGTATGTGTATGGATTGATTGTAGGTCAAGTTAAGTGATTGGACCTTCAAACTATGTAGTCAGTGCTTTTTGTTACTGATACATATTTGCTTCAAATACATTAAAATTTATCACGATTTTCATCATATAACCATCATAAATAAACAAAATATTATCGTCTTCGAAAAGAACGTTGATCAATTACTGGCCTTCGTTCTCTCGGAAAGCATAAATCTTATTAAAATGAATCTAATTTTTCTTTGTGATACACCGCTTATGTCTGCTAGTGAAATCGTGTTGCAATGCTAGGTTCTAAGTCTCATCTGCATCCTTTTTCATTAGATAAAATCTAGTATTTTCACTGCCAATTAGTACTCATACGTTTAAACAGTGTAAACCGCTTGAGAGCTTCTGTTCTTTTGAAATTAGATAGAATTTTACTTAAACGTTTTCCTGCTGCTCGACATCCCTAAAAAGGAGGAATTTTTGGAGCGTGCCGATTTTTCGCACACGGGACTTGGCAGTGGCACCTGAGCTCTTTTGACCCCTTTCGCGCGGATCAGCCACCGTCCCTTCAAAAGAATTCCCGTATTTTATAGTGAACTCCTGTTATGGATTGGAGGATAAAGATAAATCGGCTTCGGCTTGGCCTAAACATCAACGCAAGAATCGCTCAGCACCCTTTGTGAAGGGTGTTTTGTGATTTCCTCCTCGGGTTTGGAGAATACCCTTAATGCTAAAGCGCTAAAAATCAGTGTCAGGATCGACAGGTTGGAATGATATACTTAACGCTTAAGTTTTCGGTAAATCTGCGTTTCAAAAGAATGTAATAATTCAATAAAACTTAGTTTTCGATAATTTGGTCGCGGACTTACTAAGGCACCATTTTCCATGCAAATGAAGAAGAAGAGGAATTTTTCCGATTCAGGCCATTGCATATTTATATTACTCCTGTCAGCCATGCACTCAGTACCTTCTAGCGCGCTGCTAATGAAGCTAAGATCCATCATTCGGCCTATCCCTTGATAATTTTATTTATTTATTGATTTTATAAGGATGTATGAAGAGCGATTTTGATCGCAGCGGAATCTCCATAATCATCTAGTGCTTTGCCTTAGAGGCACTACTTTCTTATCCGTTGGCTGTGATGAGGAGTGGAGTTATATCTTTGTCTTGAATTCCTTTGTTGATGTTTTTCTACGCTTCAAAGCCAAAATCTTCTTTCTGTATCAGTAAAAAGAGGAATACCTTTTTGTCTAGTTAATTGAGAATAATACATGCCCACCCAAGGTCTTAGCGTTTAAAATTCATTTTAGTGACCCAAATTTGTGAATGAAATTTAGCGGAAATTAAAATTTAAGGAAATTTAATAAGACGATCGAGATAAAAACGCTATTTCGATTGAATACGCATCCTATGAGGCCAGTTTTTCTTCTATCTGTGGCAGCCTTTGGATTCCTGGTGCCTCTCATTGCATTTTTCATCTACTTGTACTGCCTTCCACGAAATTTCCACAATTTCCTTCTTCATCACTATAATACGTCTTCGTTGGTCTTTTTCTATCTCCAGTTTAGTTTTCTCATGAATACTTATTGCAATACGCTTAAATAAAAAGTGGGAGGGATTGATTGCTTTGGACAGATGTCTTGGACAATTAATGACAGACGGTTGCGAGAAGAAGTGTTCTCCACTCCTGCCCTAGGCCTTAAAGGCATCCAAATTTGAGTTACCAGTACTTCTTCTAGTATCTTTGATTCTAAAGTATTCGATGGAAAAAAATAACCAGAAAAAAACTAGCATGCTTCCTAATTCCCGTTATTGTCAGCCGATCCGAATGAGAAGAAATGAGCTCTCGGCGTTGTCCGTATTCTCGAGCAAAACGGCAATAACCGCCTGAGAATTCAAATTACCTCTGGAAATACCGCACCAGTAATTTGCACGTTGTCACCTGCAGTTGAGGACACAAATATGAGACAAAAGTTCTCCACTAATTTGATGTTCATAGCATAGACTGGCATATGAATGCTATAAGGGGTATATAAAGTTAAGAAATGGCGGATGTGCTGGACCAGCTAGAAGTGCAATCAGGTGGTACTTAAGGAGTTGAATATAGGATTATGGGCTTCCAAGAAATGAACCCGGAAAGGAAATTGGGCCATTGCTGGTCCAAATGTTTTCATTTCCTATGATATTGCGTATCAGCTATCTTAATGAATAGTATTAAGTAATTTTTAGTCTCATGTAGGCACGATGAAAGTATGAGGTACAAAATTCTGCGCCATCAGTCGATTATAATTTCATTCCAATAGTTACCTCCACGGTTTGATACGGGTACCGAAATGTTGCCCAATAAAGATTTACTTTACCGTTTCTCATTTGCCGAGCGCTGTTTCGACGCCGTCCGCGCCATCCCGCGGGCGCAATATGGTGCCGTGGACCGCGCCGTCGGCGAAGAGAGCAGCGGACGGACGCGTCTGAAACCGCCGCCGCCGCCGGCAAACACGAAACAGACGCGAGGACAGCACAAAGTGATTCGCATCAATGATCCCCTTCCTTTTGCAAGTTGGGTATCAAGAGAGAGAGAGAGAGAGTGCGTACCGCTATCGATGTCCTATTCCCTCCTCGTCCTCCACCATTCCTCCCCTTTCTTTTTCCCTCCGTGAATGTTTTTTTCTTAACGGCTGTGAGAGAAGAAATCGCTTCCCGCCCCCCCGGTATTCCTCCCTTCCGAAGCACCTCCCGTGTCTCTCCCCCCCTCCTCCCCGCCCACTAAGCCGCCGTGCCGTCTTCGCCAGCGCACCCGGGTGTGCGGGACGTGTCTCAAGGCGCGGCGGCGGGATGAAAAAGTTGGGTGTGTTGGGAGCGAGGTGGGTGGTTGGTCTAAGGAAATGGAGGAGGAGGGGTGTGTGGAGTAGGGAGACGATAATCGATGGCCAAAACATCGATGATTGATGCCCGATGTTTTTACCGTCGCCTATTATGACCGTCATCATTAGTCATTCTCTCCATTGATTGGTTGACTGCAGTCCTCAATTTTACCCCGTGCTCCGCGAACTCCTTCAATCCCTTAAATCTCCTCAGTTTCGTAAATCGATGTACCTAGCCAATGCATTTGTTTCTCGTGTTCCTCGTGGAGACTTCTACATCTACTAGGCCCTTCATTTCTTAATTTGCCTTGTTTTGCCTCATCATGGCCGATCTGTCTGGACTTGGTCTTCCTGACAGATGCCCATGTGAGTTTCTTCTCTTTTATTCTTCTACACACCTCCTCTTTTGTGATCTTATCCGTACAATTGGTAAACTCGGTGGGTGCAGGTGTTACTTCGTGGAAATTCATCCTCGTGGTACTTGAGGATGACGCCTTTGCGTCGAAACTAGTTGTGGCATTGAAAATAAATTGTGGAAAATACAAAGTGTTCTTTGCATCACATACAATTGATATTCATCATTCGCATTCAGTTCTAATTTTCAGAAGACTGTTCTGTTCCAACTTTCCAATGGCCCATGTCTGTGATCCATATACAGAAGCACACCATCATTTTTCACGCGCTACATCATTTTTCTAATCCAAGTTATTCGAGATGAATGTAAGAGAAGAACTGTCCAACGTAAAGACTTGAAGGCAGGAATAGGTTCCAGGGATCTTCTTCATGTAGTTGCTGGGCATGTCTTACCATCCTTAAGGCCTGAGTTCGAATCGCGGCAGAGGTCGAGATATTTCAATGGATTCCAGATCTCCACTTGGTGCCAAATGTGAAGCAAATTGAGATTTACACACTTTGTCCAACTATTGGGACATAAATACCGTGCCCTTCTGGGTACTAATCGTCTACATAGGGCAATTTCCACCTTTGTGTTTCTTTATAACTCTCCTTTCCTAAGATAGCTCTACCTATCCACCTAACTTCCATGTCTTACCTTTAGTAGTTGATCGTTGCGCTGCAATTACTGCTAGGATGCCTCATACGGCAATTTTTAGCTCTGTGAGTTTTATTTTTTATTATCTCACTGATTACAAACCATCAAGCCGTGATCCGAAATTGTGTATTTTTTAGACAGGCTTACAAATGCGTACCAAAAACATTGCCAGTGTTCATTATACATATATAATCATAAATGAATAATATTTGTTTCAGCAGTTTTTTAAGAACATGCTTGTAGTGAAAGAATGTTAAAATTTTGTATCTCGGAATGCAGTTATGGAGTCAAGAACTTACTCGGAATAAATTCACTCTCGACATCTAGAAGCACTTGTGCAATAAACTCGCTCAAGGAAGTTAAAATAATGCCTTTGACAATAACATTATTGCATGTGTTGCCGATGTCATGGAATAATGCAAAGTAATAAAACGTATAATGCACCGTTATTACCAAATAATAATTCATCAAGTTTCATTTCTCGTGGTAACGTTGTTGTATTTCATGTAAAAAATGTTCTTTTTGCGTAAATTTTCGCAGCTCATGATTTATTCTTGTGAAACCTTTTGGTATCTGCGATCATTTTTTTAAGAGCGACAGTTTTGCCGTGCTATTCTGCAGGCTTCGTCAGGCTTATTGTTTCTTTGTCGTTGGGCATTTATAGGTCCGAACAACAATGTTCTTCTTTAAAATTTTGCAATTGCAGCTGTTAATTTTTTAAAGGCTCAACTTGACCGTCTTATCTTTTCCAAAAGTCTCTTCCACGTTAATGGAAGTTTATACTCATCATCTCTGTTCTGGTTATTAGGTCTTTTTTCTATGTCAGTAGCTTCTCTGATGAGCCGTGGATAATAGCTGCTTTATTTTGATAGAATTTTCGCGGACTTGATGTCTATGGTATGACCCTCTTCCATGAATGTATGTTCAGCTACGGCAGAGTGAGATTCCACGGCAGTCCTCCTTAGATATTGCCCTTTCATGTTCTCGAAGTCTACAGCTTATGGCTCTTTTTTTGCCCCAGATACGAATTTCCACAGCTAAAAATGATTTCGTATACTCCTTCTGAAACTGTTGCTCTTAAAAAACTCATCGCAGATACCAAAAGATTTCACAAGAGTAAATAATGCTTTTATTAGAAATTTAGCTTTCGCCATTAGTTTGAATTGTCTTTCATAAAAAAATGCCTTTCATGTCAATCTTTCGTGACCGTTTGAGTAGCATAACCGTGCAGTTATGTTACCTTTCACTGGTGATCTTTCAATATTTGAATGATTTGTTGCACCTGAGAAACGAAATTGTAATACAGTTTTGAACGTAATACAGTCGTCCAGGTTGAGTTTTTCTCTTCCGGTGTATGCTGATCGAGTTCCAAGCGCTAACGTTTGGGAGATTTTCAACCCATTCCGGTTAGATTCGAACCTGCCACCTCAGGGTTGACATGGGCGGGCTCATCCACACCACCGCATTGGACCGTCATCGACGTATTTGCGATGCTCGATCTTCATATCGCAGTGGCGATGTTCGGATTCCAATATCGCTCTGACCCGTTCGGGAGTAGGGGGCGGATTCCGTGTGGGCGCGTCTACGGGGAGAGGGGAAGTGGGAGGGGAAGGATGGGGGTGGTGGGGGCATGCTCTCGATGGGCCAGATGCGTCCCATCTGCCACGCTTATACCCTCCCTCTCTACCACTACTTCTGCGACGGAAACCACCCCTTCCTTCACGTAAGGGTATAGGCGCCCTCCCTCCCTAGTCATCCTCCTCCTAAACCTTCACCCAGGCGCCACCAGTTAAACCCCCTTCCCTCTCCTCCTCCCCGCCCATTCCCACCTCCTCTCCTCACTCGCAAACGCCTGAAAATCTCCTGTCCTCTCCGAGCATTCCGCACTCCGTTCCACTCTCTTCCATTCCTACCCGGGCATTTTTTTCCCTTCCCAACCCACCCTCTCCTTTCTTTTATTTTTTTATTAACGTCGCCTTAATTCCTTCACTATGCCTCCACCCTCTTATCTCTCTCCCTCTCTTTCCCTTTCCCTCTCACTATCTTTACCTCGCTTTCTTTTCCCGATCTCCTCCTCGCGTCTCACCATCTCTCGCCTTTCACTTATTGCTCTCCTCCCCCCTTTTCCCTTTCTACTCCATGGCGTCTGAATATCGCCATCGACGTCGGCTGGCGTCCTCTTGTAATCTTTATATTTTTCTCTTTCGGATTTGTTTTTCTTTTGTTTTTATCGTGGGCATGTTTGTTCGTTTGTTATCATGGATGGGAGAGGAAGAGGCACGTGGCGTGGATTTTATTTTCGCATCCGGAGCGAATCTTTCACGATACCCGGGGTGATTTAGTGATAACAGCTTTGATCTTGAGTGTCTCTAGTATCGAAGTATAGGAAATCAGTGGTTCTAAATCGGAGGACTGTGATTCGGTAAATTAGAAGAGGCGTCCGAAAATCCGAGGTCATGGGATGGAACGGGGTCACTGATGGGTGGGCTATGAAGAAACGGTGGGGGGAAATCCGGCGTCAGCACTAATCTACTTTTCAACGAAAGGCGGCAAGAGTACTACTACTGCTACTAGTGCTACCCTTGAATTCCTCCAAAGTTGGAAGTGAGAATCGGAATTTTTCTGCAATATTGCTACCGCAGCGGAGAATTGATCCGGGGCCCTCGAAATGGGAATCCAGTACTTTAGCCACCCAGCCAACCACCTCGTTGATAAATTATTGACGATTGGACAGTGACTTTCGTCGTAGTAACAGCAGTATGGTTAGTTTTTTTATAATTCATCGGCTGTTTGCTCAATCTCTAACCAATGGTTTTAATGGATTTGCAAATATGATTTGATTCCTAAAAATTTGTGACTTAATGAATAGAGGTTAAATATTCGGTTAGTAGCACTAGTAAATACAAGTTTTAGATGCTCCAAAGGCGTGATTATAATGGGGTCATATTGGTAAGGCTACCACCGCCCCTTAGACATCCTTTTGATCCGCCCATGGCAGAAGAGAGTGTGTTTAATTTTGCGAGAAAGATGATAAAGCTCATCTTGAGCTGCCCTCATTGGTCTTTACCTGTTAACCGTGTTTGGTCTGGCATTTTACTACGCTGCTTGGGTTGCATGGTCATGTCAAGATGAAGGTTTTCTCTATCTGAAATGCCAGGTCTTGTGACACACCGGAAGTAAGAATCGCTTTTGAGTACTCTGACAATTATTAAACATTTTATAGATAATAGAAATCACAGGACACCGAGACGTTAAAATATTTTTGGCTACAGCTGGCCATCTCATATCCATGGGCTTGCATGCGAAATAGGCCTTGAGGTCATTAGCTGTTAACGGGTCATGTTGTAACTTTCGTATAATATTTGCTGAAGGAAAGTAATTACGGCAGGTTTGCTGAACACTAGAGCTATAATCGATAGCTGTTTCCGTTATAGCTTAAGCCTTGATCATGATTATCTCGTTATAGCACTTAATTCGTAATTTTTTTCTAATATTTCTGGCTAATCTAGGTAAGATGGCAGTTCAACGTGAAACTTAAATGTTCTTTTTGTTTCTCTCTGATAGGGAATTGATCAGTTTTTGCTAACTTCCTCATGATTAAATAATATCTTTCCAAAATATTAATTAGAAGTCTTTCGAATAGTTAGAGCGCGTTCATGATACTTTCGAAGTTGGCAGAAAGGGAACCCATGTTTAAAATTCGCTAAATGCCGTAACGAGCAGGGAATCACGTAACCGACGTGTCCATGATGTGAGACTTTGTTTCAGTCATATAATTCTTAAATAAGTCAAATTTTCATTCCTTTCTAAGCCAAATCAATTGTATTTCAACTGTGGTATTCATTTGGACGGACTCCAATCTTCAGGCTATCGAGTCATTGTCCAACTTATCCGTGGGAATAGGAAACTCACACAACAGAACCTTTGCCGCGTTGTGTCGAGGGCGAAGTAGCCCCTGACCTTAACCCTTTCACAGCGTATCTGGTTTTCAATAAGCATTCTTAGAATATGTCATTTTGCAATGAAAAAACGAAAGTCATATTCCTATTATTTTATTAAAACTATTAATCTTATAATGTTATGAGGCTGCTGTAACAGACTTTTATAATTTAAATTATGCCTTTTTTGTTGCTAAATATTAACTTTTATAAAAATAATTTGAAATATTCCCGTATTTTGAAAATTCTTTTTGAAATATTATAGCTACAATGCTGGGTGGGGATTTTGGTATTCATGCATAAACTACATTTTTTTTGTTCGATAAATTAACATATTCTGAACCGCATCACGATATTTTAATGAAATTCGATTCACTTAACGACAGCATACATTACGGATATTCTGCACAAAAATGATGACACAGAATTTCACGATTGAACAATTAATTTTTCTAGAGCTTTCAGAAAAATGTGCAATTTCATGTGCCAATATATTTGAATCCCGTGTGAATGTGGCAAGGTGTACATTGGCGAAACTGTCCGCACCATAGGAAAACGCTTGAAAGAACATGAAAGGTGAATCAGGTCCTTTAACCCCGAGAAATCCGCAGTAGCGGAACAGAGCCTTGAGAATGGACACAGGATCAATTTCAAAGGGACCAAGATTCTTCAGCGCGCTCCTAAGTATTGGGACCGGATTGTAAAGGAGTCTGTGGAAGTCAGCAACCACAGAGACAACATCAACAGAGACAGAGGTTTTCAGATAAGCAATGTGCGGAAACCAATCACGAGACTCACTATTAAAAGAGCCAAGAGAAAAGAGTGCCAATCAGAAGCAAGCTGAGCCAATCCATAGAGCATATATAAAGTGACACCCTCCTGGACAAAATTATCGCTCTGGACGATGGCAGACTATGCCTTCGAAACGTCTGTGCCAAAAACCACCATCACCCGGTTGGAAACCAGAGAATTTTACATTCGCCGGAAAAGCCTTAAATCTTATATAAAAAGAACAGTAAACGTCTCATTAAACACAGCACTGACTTAGTTTCTTTCGTGCATCCACGGTCACGGCGCTGACTGGTTGACGGCGTTCACGCTTCTCTTCGTGCGTTCACATCGTTCAATTATACCGCACCAGAGATCGCCACTACCGCGTTCAAATTCGGGGACGTAGGACTTCGGGCGTCCGTCGCGGCCAAATAAAATGTTTTTTTTTCAGGGTCGTGGCCATGAATACCTCTTTTCCATCCGAATGATGTTCGAAATTATTTAGCTGTAGAGTGATTCATGGCATTGCACGTTATCATTTGCTGAAAATGTTTTAAAGTTAATTACCACAGTTAAACTGAGGCCTTAGCGGCAGCGAAAAAACATAAATTTGGCAAAGGTTTTTCATTTATTATGCACTAATTATCGATTGCTTGCTTTTTTATTCTTCGGGGAACGATCGGATGGGGTGTTGTGAGTGACCACTGAATGAATGTGAAAATGGAGTGATAAAAACGTTAGCTGTGGAGAATTACTTTTAAAAATAGCTATCTCTTGGAATCTCAGCCTAAGACTTGATACTGTTTGTTAGATGAACGATATTTTGTTCAGTTCATTGGAATGAAGTGTTTTCAAGACAGTCGATTTGGGTAGTGTGAGTGAAATATCCCCACTCGTAGAATTCAATTTATTTGGCCTCATGATGGAAAAAAATTATAACGTCTTATATCTTTCTATAGATACCTAAATATCTGTTACTTATAATGATAGCATTCGAGATATTCGCCCAAAAGTAGAAGCAAACTTCACTTGGATACCCTCGGATAAAACCTCCAAGTTCTAACGTACAGATCGTGTCAGAAATGTGTAGATGTGTCGTTCGTTTGCGTTCTCAAGTATTGTAATTCATGAGTAAGTGTTTATTCTCATACATTTAATGAATGCAGAAAAAAACGCTCGTTTATTCTAACAATTTTAAGCATACGCTGTGTAACAAAGCCGTTAAAGCATTCCGTCAGCGAAATCAGGATTTTTGAAACCATTTGTAAAAAGTTGAAGTTTTGTATTTGTTTTGACTCACACAGTCGCAGCGGAACCTCCAGAAAGGGTCAAGTTAATCGATACCCCGTGTCTCATCAGTAAAAACAGTGTGTTTTCAATAATACAGAAGAGGTGTAATATAGCATTTCCTTCGGTTCAC
This sequence comes from Ceriagrion tenellum, assembly GCA_963169105.1. Classification (NCBI taxonomy): domain Eukaryota; kingdom Metazoa; phylum Arthropoda; class Insecta; order Odonata; family Coenagrionidae; genus Ceriagrion; species Ceriagrion tenellum. The sequence goes on from OY720635.1 coordinate 96,118,572, forward strand.
ACAAGTGTCCACGTCGCTTCTGAAGGAACGAAGGAACCCGCTTCACGAAAGAACCTGCGAGTCGAAGTACTGTTTTCTTTACATGTACAAATTTTGCTGTAATGGTTCTATTTAAGCTTAGTTCTATCTTTTATATTTTAAAAAGTTTACATAAATACTCCTATGGGCGTAATCTTATGGCCAATGCGTTAAAACTAAGCTTTTACTATGCCTAGAAAATCAGTAATTACTCTGGTACGGAGGCTTCCGCGGTGATTTATTGAGTTCAGTTTATTCGGGTTTTTCCCGCGTTGCTTCATTTTAACGGAAAACAGTTTAGCTAACGTTACAGCTAGCGTCGTGAGGTCGTCGTCGTCGTTAAGCATATGCCATCTCGGATGCAGATTCGCTCTCCAGAGAAAAACAGCACCTCCTGACTACGCTCAAAATGAATGGCTATAGCCGACAACTGGTGAATAGAATCGCATGTAAGGAAGACAGAAAACGTAATGTGCCCATGAAGAGAACCGGGGAAGCCGAAATACAGGAGAAGGCAAAGGCATACGCTCTCTTGCCATACGTCGCCGGGACTTCACAGAGAATCGCAAGAGTTCTCGCCAAGCACGACGTCTTGACCACTGTCCTTCGAACCGAAAAAGATCGACACCCGTCTGACCTTCACGAAGGAGTGTACGAGGCAACGTGTAGCTGCGGGAAATCATACAACAGCCAAACATTGAGATCTCTAACATGTACAATGATGGAACACCAAAGGGCGACCAAAAAGAAAAATTTTCGCCATTCCGCGGTGGCAGAGCGCGTCTGGTCAGAACCCGGCCACGTCATAAACTTTGATAAATGTAAGATCATCGCCAGAGATAATAAATATTTCCCTCGGCTAATACGAGAGGCGATTGGAATAGCCAAACACCAAGAAAATTTCAACAGGGAAGACGGTTATCCTCTCTCCTCTACGTTCAAACGTCTTTTACAACAATTAGATTCAAAGGTCCAGCCATCCAATCAACGTGCGCTTGACTAGCTCAGGAGTTAGGTATATAAAGGAACGAGTAAATGGGTGCTTGCAAATTGCAAGCAAAGGGGGGGAGTTTGTGTATGATACCACTCTTTAAATAAGGAAAAATGAATGCATCATCATTACAAAAACCAATGAAATCTCTCAAGTATGCGTGCTACATGCAAGCAAAGAAAAATATTATGGAATGCTCAAATTGAATTACACGGTCCATGAGGTCAGGATACCAGACATTTCTAGTACCAATCATTTTATATCTCATCCGGTTATTTACAACTTGTCAAAATACTGTAATAAAAAAGAGAGCTGGCCCACCTCGCCAAGTTCCAAACCTCGAATCGACACTCGGCCCGGCGACAATGGAGAATAATATCCATAGCAACGCAAATGAAGAAATTTCGAAAACCCCCGATAAAACTGTGAAAATTTCAGTTTAACGGTCGGTAGGGAAAAATCGATTGCAAGAATAAGATTTTTCAAACATTCAGCCTCATATTTGTGAAAGAATCAGTCTTGTAGCTCAATTCTTTCATCTTTTAATGAACAGAAGAATAAAGGTCTACACTCAAATTTTTCCATTTTCCCATTGTATTACATATAAAGCTATCGATTGCAACAACTCTGTGGTTCAACGCAGCTATTCCAGTGGACGCTGAACACAGTACAACTGCGCCCTCTAAAGGTAACTTTGAGATGATGTAGTTTAATACCACCGTCTTTTCTGTGCCGCTGGGCCCGTTGATGAAGAAAACGTTATTTGTATTTTCTTCTGAGTGGACAGCGTTGATGATCGCATCAGCGATCGTTGCGAGCGTCGTTGATGATTGCATCAGCGACGCTCGCAGACAGACAGCTCCAAGACATCTTCCATGAGGTCGGAGCATGTGGTCGATGTCGCACAGAGCACGATGGTACGCAACCCTCTCGTTGTCCTGATTGCGCATATAATCATCGCTGAGGGAATCCTTGAATCGCTCCCAGAGAATGACTGCCGGTGCGCCGAACATGATGACTGCGAAAAACAGCTGACGGAGGCCTCGTCCCGTCTTGAAGAGCGCAGCCTCTTCCAGCGCGTGCTTGAATTCTGATTGTTCGTCGAGTAGCCCCCTGCCCATGGCCGCTTCCTGGAACGTAGCGTGGCTTACGCCGTCTACCGTGCGTATAGCCTCATAACTCCTGCACGGGAATTTCACCAGGAGCATCCTAAGGAAATATAACTCCCCCAGCGTTGGCAATAACCACCGAAGTCGAGCAACGCAGCTTCCCCGCTGTCGCTTCGCCAGGATTTGCCTCCCATCTCCGAACGGCTCGTATTCAGGCTTCGGGTTGGTCTCAACGATGTATTCTTCGTAAAATTCCAAATATTTTAAGATCGTCAAATACGGTGTTGGGTCTGTTGAGGTAGAGGGTCAGTTTGGACTTAGACCTCTCCAGAGCTTCTCTTTCCTATCCCGGTTGGAATATTTCGTTATCCTGCTGATCGAGGTGGATAGGAAGATTGATGACAATTGGCTCCCGACAACTTATGTCGTATTCCAATATTCTCCACAGAGCCTCGCAGGCGCTTATATATCGCATGCTGGCATAATTCTCCACCTCGTCCTGGGTCTGTTCCTCCACAATTGCAACTCGCGCGCGGTCGGGACCCTTGTTCACATATTTAAACAGGTATTTGATTACCCTTTGACTCGTGGCATCTTCCAAATTGCAGTGGCATTCCATTAATAAGCGGACAGATGGGTTGTAAGGGACGATCCACTGATCCGTGATGATACAATTCCTCTTGATCCTCACGGACTCCTCGTATGGTCTTCGATAAAGGATAAACCCCCTTCGATTGGCGTGAGTGAACTCGTTCGCCGCCTTTGGGAAGCGCTTCGTTCATTTTCCGGTGTCTCTATCCATGCACGGCGCACTCGGGTGCTCAATTGCACATGGGCCGTGAACCATGTGCTGCAGGACCAGCCTCTGCAGTCTGCCGTTTACCTCCTCCCTCGGTGGAATGGTTGCCTTAACGAAGGAATCAATTTCGGCTGACTGCCTCGGTCCTCCTCCAGCGACCCTGAATGCGATATGTGCGTGCGGAAGGCCGCGCTTTTGAAACTCGATGATGTAGAGGATGTAGATCAGTTCGACGAACAGTTCTCCGTTCCTGATTCCTGTTAAGAGTTTCCTCAACTTCTCTTGGAAAACGCGAACGCACAAATCCGGTCGGTCGACGGGCGCCTCGCCCGAGTTAATGTATGCTTTCATTTCCACTCACGACGGATTGCAGGTAACCGCGAGGAAGAAAATCGGCTTGCCCTTCCTGGACATGATCGCCATCCCATCCATGTACCGCAGATGCATGTACCGGGGACTTTTGGTGAAGCTGGATGGCAGGTATACCTGGCGCGATCCCTCCTTCCGCGGCAATGGTTTTTTCATGTCCTACTTTGTTTAGAAGTCACTCAAAACGGATAATTATCGTTCTCCATGTAAGAGCCCATGTTAAAGTAGATCGATGTATCTCGAAAACTATCAAACTTTTCGACGAGTTAAGATTTTTCCTCCCGATGAATTTTTTTAAATTTTTACATGTCCAAATCTCAAACTCGTGCTCCCAGTAGTTTGGGGTACTAATTTGTATCAATGTGTCAGTCAGTGAATCAGTTTGCAGCTATATATAGCTCAGCGGGTACATGAATCTCTGCAGCTCATTCAGGACCTGACGACGCTTGCTGTAACGTTAGCAAAACTGTTAAAATGAAGCAACGCGGGAAAAACCCGAATAAACTGAACTCAGTAATTACTCTGACTCGAGCCTCCATAGCTATTTCGGCAGGATTTTGATATAATGGTATTTTAACGAATTGAGGGAAGGATATATTTATTGTAATGCTTAAAACATTTCGCAATGTATTTAAAATGCCTAATTATATGCTTTTCTTTAGCTCGCTTTTCCCTGAATCCATGGGTCCATGGTTACCACTTCATTTTACCCTGCATACCATTTCATCCAATGCGCTCGGACTAAAAAGTAAAAAATAAAAAAAGAAGTTTTAAGCATGCTTTTTGAAAAAGATATAAAAAAATCTAAAAACAGAAATATCTATAATGAAATCGGAAATAATTTAATTCAATGCAAGAAAATTAGCCACACAATGATAAGACCAAAATGATAAGCATGGGGCGCGACCTCATTTATATTTTGCACCGTAACTTAAGTTCGTTTAAAGATTTTCTAGAAATTGTATACTTAAGGTCTCTATTCCATTGAATACCAAAATATTCATATTTAATGAATTTATGTTGATATCGAATATGAAAGAGCGCTCTACTCTTTTCGTTTTGGTTTATCATTTTGTGGCTTATTTCCTCGAATTGAATTTAATTATTTCCAGTACTAGGCTAAATTATCATTCAATCGAGAAAATATTATTTTTTTAGTGCGATGTTAAGACATTTCTGTTTTTTTATATTTTTTTATATATTTTTAGAAAAGCATGCTTAAAAATTCTTTTTTTTTATTAATATATAAAGTGAAAAATAGATTTAAAACCGGAAGTCTGTCATTTAAAGCTAAATACTCGTGTTATATTTTCGTTGATCTACGCTGAAAAACAATTTATTAGGTGTCTCAATATGTTGTGTATGTTGTAGAAGATTTTGAACGATATATTTGGGCGAATGTTGAGATGAAAAGTTACATAAAGTGATACTATCGTTCTGCAATCAAGGCAATGTATTTTAGCGTAAACATTAATCATTTTTCAACCTAGTAATGACGTAAATATACTGAGTGACTCACTAATCAACAGTCTGGTTTCAAACTGGTCGTTTCGATAAGGGTTTTTTCGGTTATTTATGGAGCTATTTCCTATGGAGACGCTACAGAGTGTTCTACTATATTACTTGCATTCCATTTTCATATTCACGCATCGATATAACCACTACTAACTGCTTAATTTTCATGGTTCATTTATTATGTAGATGGCTCAAAAAATGAAAATCATTTCATTACATGAACCCTTTATTTATTAAACACATACCGACAAGTTTTTGTTTATATTGTTTCTATTGTAAACTACTGAAGAACTTTGTTCTGATTGAAAGATATATGGTGTATTAAGTATTTAAAAATGTCTTTATATGTTGTATTTTACACGTATCCAGCGAACCTATTCAACCTATATACCTATTAATAACTCGACACCATTCTTTAGGAGAAGTCTTGCTTTATAATATTTGTTAAAATCAAGGTTGGCTATCGGGTATGCCTAAAATGTAGGTCCTTCCTTAAATAGTAGTATAAAATTCGAGTCTAATCTCGATTATGACTAGAGAAAAATCTCGCTGGCTCAAGTAATCTGAAAGGATGACAAATATACCGAGTCGAATGACGTCATCCGAACGGGAAAAATTCCCTCGGCATGGCGTTACGTAGGATGCAAGACTCGGTCCACTTGTCCTCAATCATTTCGACGTCTGGTCTCAAGATCCTCGCCCTCCTCCGCCGCTAATACCACCTCGCCGCTGCTAGGGCCGTTGACGATTCCTCTCACTCCTTTGCGAATCGCTTTCGTTGCCATGACAGCCGCGCGGTGAGCGTGGGAACTTCCCTTTTCCTTTTCCCGAGCCTCACACCCTCGCCCCAATTGCACCCGTCCATTCGAAGCCCAGGGATGTCTTCTTTTTATCTTTTAGCCTCTCTGGGAGCCCTTGCACATTTTCCCACCGGCCCTCGAAAAATATAAGTGGATGTCTAAAGCCTCTATTCAAAGTTCTCTGCATTATTTAATCCCTGTCTCTCTCTCTCTCTGTTCGTACATCGTGAAGGAGATTGAGTGGATCACAAATGTCAATCGAAATGTGTTTGTTATGGTATGATGTTTGGTATGTGTGTGCGTGGTTTTGCGGGTCTTTTGGCTGTTCTAGCATTTTATTTTCGTGTGCTAAAAAGTGTCCTCGAGCCATAGCTCTTTTCTTATTTTACTAATGAATATAACTATGTCTTTTGTGTCTTGGTGGTATTCCATGGTTAACAAATTTTTTATTCACACCCCTTTTACACTACCACGTAAATAAATAAAGCAGACGCGACCCGGGTTTCCACGAATGATCGTCATATGAAAAAAATTGTTACTTTTTCAATTGCTTTGGGCGCCTCGCATAAACGTGTATTTTTCTAGCTTTTGAAGGAGAGCTAGGTATCACATTTCCTCGTGCACGGTACAATTTGCTGGTGTGTTTTAAATGATATTGTTTTAGCGCCTAAGCGCTCTTAGCTATGATAGATCTTTCGAGTAATTTAGGAAAAAAATGTTTCCATTTTGTCTGCTGAGCAAGATGTTCATTTATTTGGTAAAAAAAACTTTCTTGTAATTAATGACCTCCTCCGTCTTGCAATCGCGTCATTCATTGGTTTTTCAATCCTAAGGTCGGTTGACTGCTGCCCTCCATCCTTCCTTAGCTCCTAGTATCTCATCGTATGTACTTTTCTCTTTGTTTGGTCCTCGAATTTATTCCTGGGTCTCCCTCCGGGAGCTTTCCCCTCTATTTTGCCTTCACTTATGTTCTTCACAATCCCATTGTGTCTCAGGGTCTGTCCAATCTACCTTTTTCTTCATTTCTCTATGGTGTTCCGTATGATCCTTTCCTATTCTACTTTTCGGTACTCTTCATCATTTCTTATATTTTCCGTCCATTTTATTTTCAGCATCCTCCTCCAGCACCAGGTTTCCAACGCTTCTAGTCTTTTCTGGTCAGCTTTTCCAGTGGCCCAAGTTTCCGATCCATAGTGTGCTGTGCTCCACACGAATATTTCACCTACTGTTTCCTAGTTTGTAGTCCTATTTTTTTATCACGGCAGTTGTCTTTTTCCCACGTACGCCTTCTTAGCTTTGGCTATTCTCCGCTTGATGTCCGTTGTAATTCTTCCGTCCCATGTGATAGTACTTCCGAGATAATTGAAGAAATTCACTTACTCTAATTTCTCTCCTCTCAGGGTGCTTCTACATTCAGTTTCTCTCTTCCGCACTTAGACACACAAGCTAATCGCCACGCGCTAATCACTGGAATACGGATGAAAAACCCATCTTTCGAAATAGAATAGAGATCTCGAGAAATTACTCTCGACTAACTTCAGAATGTTTGTGGAATACCTTTTCCAGGTGCTTTCAATCGGGCTACACTTGTTGTGTGTCATTTATTCCTAAGTACTATTTGTTAATGACTAAAATAAGATGTTTAAAAATCATTCTAATGACATCTCCTTTAATTTTTATTTTGACTGGGTAGTCTAATTTTCAATTAAAATTGACGTAATTACTGTCGAAAATCGCATGTGAGGTGTTGAATTGAGTACATTATCGCATACTCTTAATTTTGCATTCAATAGATAATTTATGTTTTTAAATTTGGCCTCTCATATTGCTACTTTAGTCGCATGCTGAAGTAAATCTGAAGTAGTTCCTTACGTTTGAACTATTATTAAGTTAAGATCTCTCAACTGGAAAACTTAAACGCCTCTATAAAATTTGCCGGAACATAACTGGGAGTACGTGCAGAATTTTCCTGGTAAAGTTGTCCAAAAATGTCTGTGAATTTTCTATCTATTTTCCATTCAAGTTAAAATGTTTGGAAAAAAAATTGGAATAAGTATTTCGTGAATCGAGGATCAGACTCGTGAATACGAAGCTCTTCCTTGCTGGTCCAAATGAAGGATGTCCTTAGCCCTGTTTCCATGGAAATGATCTCACGTCTCTAGGAAAACGGCCGGGGTCTCTTTGTGTGGTCCGTTTCAGTAAAGTGAGGGCTCTCTTTTGTTTACGTGAAGGAGGACTTAAAAAAAAGTAAAGCGGGAGCGAAGGCAGGAAGACACACGGATGAACGGCGCAGTTGACTTTGGCGCGGGATGAGAAAGACCTCCATTGAATTAAAAAAAATACGAAGAAAAAAATATGAAAAAAAGAAGGTCGTTGAGCGGTGCACTCGAGCGCATTTTTAAAAATTATATTTCGACGGAATTTTGTGCCCGGAAAATTTTCACTGACGTGAAGTTTTTCTTCGGTTCATCCCACCTTCTCGATGTGGTGGTGGGTGGGTGACTCGACCGTAAACCTCTTTCTTTCCTTCGTTTCGTTCATGTTTGCTCTCGTAATAAAATCTCATTCTTTCCTCCTTTACGCTCGTTTCACCCGGAACGATTCATGGAAAAAAACCCTTGCCTTCTGTGCATTTTGATCTCACCGACTTTTCTCTTTTTCTCTCTTCTGTGTCTTTTTTAATCTGACCGCTTGTAAACGAATACATGGTCTTGTTTTTTTGAGTGCCTACAGGTTTCCTTCTCTTCAAAGCCAGTCTTTTGCTCTGACGATTCTATGGCCATGTCATTTCATGTCTTTCCTTTGGAAGGATTTGTTTTACGTAAAATTAACCTTGATTGGTGAGGAATGAGATCCTTCGCTAATTGATACGCGGCAATGCATTAACTGCGAAATTAAATGTTTGTTCCATTCTCAAAAATATTATCATACTTATTTTATTAGACTTAATTATTTTTTTCGGTATTAGTTAATAACGAGTAATCTATAATTCATATCAGTTTACTTGCCCCTATTAGGTAGTGAATGAAAGTTTCTCCTGTCTCATAACTCTCTGTTTTATTGGATATTGAGAATATTTTTGATCTGAAACCTTATGTAGTGTGCTGTGCTTTTCGATTTCAGTGTAGATACATATCTTATTTCTGTCAGTGTCTGTACATTTGTCCATTTCAAAATAAAAAAATGAAAAACAATTGTAACTTTCCACACAGAATCTGAGTTTGTATTCACAGATCGCCCTTTCCCTTGCGCGCCTATTAAATCCGTGGTCTCGAGTTGCGTATTTTGATGCGAATGAAACTAAAAATCGAACAATAACTGTATCCCGTCTCTCTATGGGAAGAGTTCTTGGGATGCCACCTGGGTCTTAGGGTTGGTTGTCATCGACGTTTCGAAGGCCCAGTCCGCAGCCGTCTCTTTCATCGCTATGCCCTGAAGATGATGGTGGGCTCTACCTTTAAAACGTCTGTGACAACTGACAAACTAGCACGGGAAAAAACCCGATGAAATATTCGCGCAATATATTCGCCGGGAAAAAAGTGACCCTCGTAAGTATCATATTACCCGATAGGATTGATCGTTTTTATCTCCTTTTGGATTTGCAAACCCCTCAGGGTAGAAAAGCTGCCTTTTGGGATGTTGGTGAATCATGCCAAATTTCTACTAAATCAAGTCATGCTCTACTCTCTCTATATGTCGTTGAAAAATGAAAATTTTCCAAAAATCAGGCGACAGTATTTTGAAAATATACACTCCTATGGGACTGTTATCGGTCGAGTTTTTTTATTCCTTACCTCGATGGAAACGTAAGGCTAATCTTTCTTATCCATATTTAAAAGCATTAATTAGATTTGGGAAATAGGGGAAAAAAGATTTGGGAAATATGACTATATAGGCTAAGGTTGCGACAAAGATATGTTAAAAATGCAGGACAAAAAAAATTAGTTATTTCAAAATGATGGAATTAATTTCTTTTTGATGTTAATTATTTGCATATTCAAGTACAAGGCAAAATAGAGTTATAAAGCTACGCTATAGAATTAGAAAGTAAATTTATGGTTTTCATAATATGCATTTTTTACTGGTATAAGTGATTGACATATCTTTATTGCTTAAACCAATCCTGAACCTGGTCCCTTATTAACAATTCCTTTTTTTCACAGAATGCTGCAGATTGACATTCCTCTCAAAATATACTGAATCGAATAGTTTTTTCGGAGGCATAATGTACCACTAAGATAATGAGTTCAGCATCTTAAAAATAGATATTAGCGGATATTTAGCATAAATATTGGAATTTAATGTAACAGAATATCAGAGTAGTTATTTTTAAAAATTCAGGACTTTTTTAATGCAACCGGAACGTTTCTTTTATATGCTAAAATTCGCGATAACCCCGATTTTTACGGACGTGTGGTAGCCTTTGGCTGGACTGTACTAGCAAAGGGTACCGAACTACATGTGCTTGAATGTGCATTGGATCAAGAAGCTTGAATGAAACGTAGTCATGGCCACCCATTTCAGCCCTTTCGCGGTCGTGAAGTTGGTCCAGAAACTGAGATTATGACACCACTTCCTGAGTTTGAAGGAAATCGAGTGCGGCTAGCGAGTACCCTAGACGTGGATTGGAACTTGGCTTTAAGCCGTCGACCCACGGGATGTCCTGTGCGTTTTTCTCTTTTAGATACTCCAGGCGTGCTTACTCGGGAACTGCTGCGCTCAAAAGAACCCTGTGTTTTTTTTCAAGTTAAAACCGGCTCGAATTACCTTAGAAAAGCGTGGCCCAATTGGGAGGCCTTGTCATTGGCACTTTGAGTTTACGATGACAGTGTAACGCAGCACCGATCAAGTTGACGATAAGTCGGGCTGCAGGCAAGGGATAGCGCAGGAAGTGAGTGAACTCCCCTGCGACGCCGGCTACAAGTTACATTCCACATCTCATTCTCAATCCCTCCTCCCATCCAATTCTGGAGCCATTCTCTTCCTTCTCAATCAACCCTCCCCAAGTTTTGCTTTCGTCCGCCGAAGCGTCTTTTGTCGTTTCTCTCTGCCTCACTCACTCTCTCTCTCTCTCCCTCTCTCTCCTCCCCTCAGTTACCCACTGGTTTTTCTCTCAGACACCTGCCCTCCTGTGTACATTCCTCCTATCATTTGCCGAACTTCAATTGCTACTTCTTTCGTGCCCTTTAACGGCTCTCGAGAGGTACCAATTCTCACAGGATGTCCAGTCTCGCCCCTCCAAGGTGACTTTATTCCTCCTTCAAGAGCGAGGGGTGTGAGGTAGGTACGTATCACTCTCCCCGAGAGGTCTGCCCCCCTCTTTCCCTCCTTTCTCTCTTTACTTTGAAGCTGGCTAACATTACTCAGGGTTTTGGTTTAAACAGATATTTACATACCTAATTACAGACTAATTTACGGATTTATAAACTTATTTACAGATTAATCATACCTAGTCTTTTAAAAACTACAAAGTGGCAGAGATATACAAGTTTTATTTATAATTGGCATATGAGTACGAAGATTTTTCACGGTAAGAAGTTTTTGCTTTACAAAAAAATGGATGAGATTAATTTTTTTCAGAAAACTATCATGTAACTTCTGTCTAACTGAAACTATCACGGCATAATGTCATTAAAGTCTAAGGGCTAATAGATTGATGTGTATTCCTCTATTTTATTTTCAACTCTTAATTATTGAATCGCAAAACTTTTTTCAAGTGACTAACATTAGCTACTCTGAAACCATGGAAAACGTCGTTTTAGGTTGCCCTCACCATCTGAAGATATTGCATGTGTTTAAGTGCCCCTAGTGCATTTCCGGATTCCAGATCTCTTATAAAAATCTTTGTCTCCCTATTGTGCTTAGTAGAATATATTCAGTGTTTCATTTCAAGTTTTGGAAGGCCAATGGCGGAAGTTACGGTAAAATGTCTTAGGGTGCTGGAATCTAATCCATGTGATGCTTCGCCCCAGTAAATTGAAATAGCGGCTATTTTCTGTGAACATACATTATGAGAAACCGAGGGATATATACAGAAAGAAGCAATTCGCACTCTCTTAAAGCTCCGCTTTGAGCTGTGTGAGGTGTTGGATCGTAAATCTGATACCTTAAGGTGCCGGAAAATTGTTCAAAAGTATTTTTTTTACTTCATTGTTATTTTATTTTTCTGGCGAACTATAGCGATCTAATGTCCGGTAATATGGAAACCCTCCTGCATTTTGGTTTGTCGCGGCTCGTGAAGAAAAATGACTTTAAAGATTCAATTTAATATTTCTCTTGTCTACTCTGGAGAATTTGGTCGGTTGAACCTAGCGTTTTAAAAGGCTACAACTCCTGGGGTTCCAAAGTTTGTTTACAAAACATTAATTTCCCATTTACACTTATTACGTGTAGTCACGTCACTGTCACATCATGAACTAATTGGTAGATAAATTAGTCTTAGATTTTCCTCAGCGTTTCGTGGAAAATTCTAAATGAAATCCTTAATTGACGCTTGAGCATCAAAATTTGTCTTTCAGTTTAATTACGCCAAAAATTTAATATGCGCTGCTGTAATGGACCTTTTGAATCTCTCTCATATTAACCGCTCGCATCTGCACTTAAATTGGCCATTTCCTGAGTGAATCTTCCTGGCATCGAAAACCCTTCCTCTTGTTTGTATTTTATAGTTTTATCTGATCAAACTTTCCGTGACAGGTGCTTATACAGTTATCGATAAAAATGCACTGCATGAGGATCTAGTTTGGTGGGGAATCTTCGTTGGTATGAACATTTTTTGTTACTGGCTTCTCGTTTCGTGACAAGGTTCTTGTGATGGAGTTGTCATTAGGAAATAATCAAAGATACCAAGAATCATAATATTGTTGAAAAACTTGACGTTTTTATGAACGAGGAGGTAAGTAATATTTCCACAGCTACATTTGTAACTTTATTTTTGATAACGACGTTAAAGAATAGAAAATGTGATTGTTGAGAAAATTCGGTGTCCTCGCCGGTTTATTTGAAGCCTTTCTTTGTACCACGGCTCTAGATTTCTAAGATCGCTAGAATCAATGAAAGATCGGTGAACGCGATGGATTTAAATTTTTACTTGCGCTAAATCGCTGACGTATAGAAAACCTAATGTCTGAAAATACTGTGAATACTCTGGATGCGTGCCATTTTGACCGTATACCTACGTGAAGCATCTTCGTCTTCCTCCTATCGTTATTCCCGCGCGATAGCAGGGTCCGCTTTTCGGCACGCCCGTCTCCATTTGGCTCGGTCGAAGGCGTCCTCTGGGGCAACGTTGCTCTTGCGCATATCTTCGGCTATTCGCTCCATCCACCGTTTCTTTGGTCTCCCTCTTGGTCAGCGTCCTTGCGGACTCAACCGCATCGCTGTTCTTGCGATCGAGTGCTTGGCGCTTCTGACGACGTGTCCATACCATCGAAGTCTGGACTCTCATTTTCTCCGCAATTGGTGCCACTCCCATGCGTCGGCGGATAATTTCGTTCGGGACCCGATCGAGCCTCGTAAGTCCAAGGCACCACCTCAGCATCCTCATTTCCACGACGTGGAGAGTTTGCTCGTGCTTGGTTGATGCGGGCCAACACTCCGATCCGTACAAGGCGACGGGACGAATTACAGTCTTGTACACCTTGGCCTCGAGTCGAATAGGCATTCGGCGATCGCAGAGGACGACAGTGACTTCGCGCCACTTGGCCCACGCCGCGCTCACTCTGGCCTTGGCATCTGGAAGGGTATCACCGTCGCTGCTGATGACCTACGAGCCGAGGACCTACGTGAAACATAATTTTCATTAATTGAAATTATTGGGTTTTATTAGCATTTCTCGTGCCAATATTTCGTCGAGGTAGTGAGGAAGAAAGGTAAATTTGTGATTAGTAAGTCTTTGTATTGCATCAAAATTAAAATTGAGGTTAGCCTAGTCATTTCATTTATTTATTTATGGTTCCATAGATAAGAATAAAAAATAACTAAAACTCTCTAAATCTTAGTAATTAATCTGCAGATGCTTAATAATTTAGGAACTCACAGGAACTTATTCTGAATAGGTTTGGGGACAAAGGTAGGTAAAGTGAAGTCTGTCGTGAGATCGACGGTCACTTCTGCTTTGGATTTTCTCATCTTGCTATTACAATTGAGATCCACCAAGTCATTTCATTTCTTTTTTCTCAATGTATATGACGGAATAAAAAATGACTTAAACGCTCTGATTCTTAGGAATTAAATTACGGGTGCTAAATACTTGAAAGACTCACTCATTCGGAAGAGGTTTGGCGAGAAAGCTACGTATAGTGAAGCCTATCGAGATATCGACGGTAACCTCTGTAATGAATTTGCTCATCTTGGTAACTTGGATCGGGATGGAGATGACGGTGAGAAACTTTGAGACGGAAAGGGATCGGTTGGCTTCATCATTTTAGAAAAATAACCATCGCCCGTTCCCCATGCCTAAAAGCCTCGCGATGAACGCCAGGGATGCAATAGCACACTAACCCAGAAAAATGCATCTTGTTCCCAACAGACACAAGGATTTCACATTTGAATAATTTCGAAATTTTGCAGAGGAGAGAGGGAGGTAGAGAGAAGGGGAAAAAGCGGCAAAAAGCTGTCAGAGCCAGGGACGCAAGGCGTAATACTAAAACGCAACACGCAAAAGCGTATTCCTCTCTCTCTCTCTTTCACCCTCCACCCACTCTCTCCTGCCCACCTCTCATCCCCTCCACTGCTTTATCTTCTCAAGTTCCCCCATCCCACCTTGATTCCCCAACCCCACTCGATTCCCCCTCTCTCCCCCACCCCCCTCAGTTCTCCTCGCCGTGTTCCTTCATCCTTTCCGAAATTAGAATCTGCCAAGTGCAGGAAAGAGAGAGGGAGGGAGGGAGGATATTGGGGCAGGGGTGTGCGAGAGGGAGGGAGGGTAAGCTGGTTTCGGTTATAAGTTGGAATCCAAAACTTAAAAGTCACGCAGTTGACTGAGCAAGAGTAGGTACAACTGCTTGCTCTCCACAGTTAAACTACCGTTTGATCGCCTCCTGCCGCTCTGTATAACCAGGGTGAGAGAGAGAAAGCCGTTTTTCTTAAAGTAGCAATCATTCTTTACCTTTAGGAAGAGGGATTCATAGAAAAAGACGCAGTTTCAAGCCAAAAAGTGTGGTATATTAAGGAATTACTTTGCTGTTTCAATATGGGTCTTCACCTTAGTTTAAGGAGTATGCAGTCCAACGTCAGATGCAAAAAAAGTATCATTTGGAACTTAATTCATTTCTTCTGGTCTTTGATTTTGTCGATCAGTCCTGGTGATTAAATAATAATTCCCAGCTAAAGATGCGTACGATTCATATCAAGTATATTGATTAATGATAGCGTTTTTTTGTGTAGTTATTTAGTATGCTTTAGAACAGCTGGAGATTTTTAAAAACCAAGTTAGTTATTTAGTCTTATCTTCAAAAATGTCTTTAAGTTTCTCAGTTGTATTTGGACATGATATTTTCTACTTATGGCTGGTTGCAAGAACATTTATTTATGAAATCAATAGTTATGAGATCCATGAATTTCATCTCATAAAAATATGTATTCGGGTTGCAGGAACACATCTGCTAGTTATATAACTTACTTATTAATAGTTTATAAGTTCGAATATTTGATCAAATCTTCTACCGTCGGATAATATTTACGAAAGTTTAACCGATGAATAATTGGCTTATGCACATAATTATTAGTCAGCATGAGTAAGGAAGCTGGTCATTTGTCTCAAAACAATTCTTTTATCTAGTAATAAAATCTCCTAGCGGTTCATTGCGCAACCGACATCTTGACTAGTTATGGAACTCATAACTCCATGCCATAAGATATGAAACCAATCAACTTATCGAATGTTACTGCGACACGTATTGAATGGTTGCTATGGCTTATGGGTCCCATAGCTGTATAGAATACATATGTGTCGTTCCTGCAACTGGCCATTATCCGAGCATATGGATTGATGTTCTCACCTGCTTTGATAGATACTCTTTGATTGCTCATGACATCCTGAATAGTCTTCTTTGCCATGAAGCACAGTAAAAACCCTGAAAATTAAACACTCGTGCATAAAGTTGTTGGTAATGTATATTTTTACAAATGTTACTTATACTACATGTAGCGATATTATAGTTTGATGCATAACAAGTCAAAAGTAGTTATTGTGGAGACGGGTGAGAAGCAGTAAGATGAGTGGAAATATTAAATTAATTAAGTGGACGATCCTGTGTATCCTGGCAGAATATTAGTTGATAATGGAAGGATAGGTGAAGAAATGTTGAGGTGCGCTTATATCGGCAGAAAATTCGTTGGTAGTTTGTGGAGAATATGTAGAAAAGAGTGTTTGTCTAGACGTCTAGAGAAAGGAAAATCGTAGTGTACATACCCCTCTCCTACCGAGTTTTTTAAATGGCAGCGTAACATGGGTGTTTGGATAGGCAAAAGAGCTGCTGCGGGAAAGGGGTACTTTACAAGGGCTTGCGGCATAGGTAGGATGGATAAGGTTGGTAATGAATGGGGGAAGAAAGAATGTGAGTTGAATGATCCAACAATCATATGTCATTCCACCTCAATTCAACAAGTGATTGTCCCTTAGGATCTCAGATTTTGCTCGAACCTGGCGCATGGATAGCATGTGTCCTCAAACGCAGGAATCTGAAACCGTTTTGAGAGTAATATTTTTGCATAATTTATGCGTATTTAAATTTTTGTCACATTTTTTCAAAATATGCATGTCATAAATCATGTTTTTACATATATCTCGGCTTTTATTCATTCTAGAGAAACGGCACATACCTCATTTTATAACTTATTGTTTTGCAAAGATAGTGAAACTAATTTAAATCGATTTTATTGAATTTACTTTTTTATTTTCGTTTACAAACTGTTAATTAACTTTTCTCAAATACTCAGATATCTCAGAATCGGCCAATACTTTTTTCAGAATTTGCACGTACATGACTAACTTTTTATGAAATAAAATTCAATGGCAATTCATAAACACGCTAAAAATATTGTTTTAAACACTTGCATTTTTCTCACGCCTGCCTCCGCGGACTCAGTCCTAGAGCTAGCATGTAGCAGACATGTGATCCGTGCATAGGTGTACACGGATAATAAGTGTTGAAAACAATATAATTACAACTATTTGTTTAAATTTGCTCTTTGTATTGCTAAATAACTGCACACAATTACACAAATACCGCGTATTTAAAGCTAGGGCTCTACCGAGGTATTTGATTACGTTTAGCTTATTTTCATTTATTTAAGTCTTGCGATGGTGCCCTTACATATACTAAAAGATGTTACGCAATGAACAGAAAACATTGAAATATTTATTTAACAAAATATTTGACTTAGATATCCACGAAAAATGAATTTTCTTTTCGTTTTTAAAGATATCGACTTCATTCCAGTATGAAGCTACATTTATTCAACTCGAAGAACCTTAATTATATCTTTAGTGAAAACGTTTGCATTATTTTAGTGGGCTGCAATTAAATTATCGTAGATCTCTGCATTATCAAAGAAGGTATTTCTAACTGGTTTGCTGTAGGCTACAGTCATAAACATTTGTGTAGTACTTAAATTAAGGATGACCGTTATAGAAGATGGCAACAAACGGGCAGATGGTGCATTTCAATTATTTGGGTTGCACGTCAGGAATATGCACTTGCTAGTGAAGATATCAGAAGGTGAACAGCGTTTACGAAAGAGGCAGCCTTCTGAAGGAACATTACCAAACGACTGACAAACAGCCTCCATGTGAGTGTAGAACTGTTTAATGTAATAATGTGGGTTTTGAGGAAAGAGAGTGAGAATAGTCGACAAGCACTTGAATAGTGGGGGTGGAGGATGATGGGGAAAGAGCGATGGACGGGAAGGAAGACCAACGAAGAAGTGCTAGGCTTGGTGGTGGAGGAAAGGAAACTTCTGGAGGAGATTAGGAGTGAGAGAAAGTGGTTGGGACAGATAATGAGGGGCGATGGGATAATGAGGGCGGAAGGTCGTGATTGAGGGGAGGATGCTGTGTAAGCTGGGAAGGGGAAGAAAAAGCTTCCTGGGTGGGATGAAGAGAGGTGGTGCGTAATCCGTACGGATACTAGGGCCTGCGGCAGTAAAAAATGAGTAAGTTATTCCTTTTCTCATTTTAACCTACCTTAATAATTACACAGGCGTGCAAATATTAAGGTCTCATATGCTTTCTTGATGCAAAGAGCCGTTTTCAACCTAATTTTGAGCACTGAATCCGAATTTACCCACGGAAATTGGCTATCATGTCAGGTTTTTTAGATATTATACCCTAAAAGGGTCAAAATGGCAAATCCTGGTCTTCTTGAGCTCGAGTATCTCAGGAACCAAAGGTAATAGAGTAATTTTACAGACGGATACGAAGCATGCGTTAAAAATGTATAAAATACATCTATGAAACCTATAAAATGTATTATGACCATAACCTGCATTAACTTGGCAACTGTCAACAACTTTATTCATCAAACAATCCCGGTCAAGGCGGATGATTTTTTCTCTGTGGAAATTCGAACTTTATTCATATTCAGCTATACTATGATTTGAGTGCACAAATTTGAAATATAAGATACGGGTTATGGTAAAAATAGCTGTTCTAGGATTCACACATATATTATATACATTTTTTTAACGCTGAATTCGAATCCGTCGTCATAATTACTCTATCGCCTTTGGTTTATGAGATATTCAACCTCGGAAAGACCTAAAAATAGCCATATTGCCGTAGCTCTAAGGGTAGAATATCTAAAGTTCCTGACGTGATAGCCAATTTTCGTGAGTAGTTTGGGATTCAGCGCACAAAATTACGTCGAAAATGGCCCATTGCATCAAAAAAAGAATACCCTTGTTGGTCTGTGTTATCAGCCGTGAAGTCAACATTGTCATTTTCACGCCGGGTAAAAATCCGCGGTCGGCGCAGTAAAAACTATAGTGCGGAATACCAAGTGCTACAAATGAAAGTTTGCCAAAGTGAAAACAATCTCTCTTTCTTTTAGCAATAGGCTGTAACGAACCTATTTCAGTGAATTTTCAAGAACTAAAATCAGTCTAGCAACAAAAAAAGGTAGTGTCATATCTATAAAGCTCATGATATGACTAGTCCTCGAATATTTCTGGCCAATATAAATATATAAAATTAATGAAATATTTTGGAATTTGTTATTATTTATATTGATTAAAAATAAGGTAGTCCTTGTCGTTTATTTATTTCGTTTATTTTCTTTAAAAGTATCTACTGCTGTGATTTCTTTATCATCCGAGTGGCCACATGAAAGTAATAAGCGGGGAGTCTGGGGACATTATCCGTTATTTACGAAGCCCATTCGTCCTTTGCCATTGGCCCAGAATATTTCAAACTGAGAGACAGTTAGTGGGGCGTAAAGAAGCCCGTCAATGTCTGAAAGTGAAAGTTACAAGGCTCTTAAAGTGTTCTATAAAAAGGCATTTTTTAAACCAATACAACCTAAGAAATACGGCGATCGCCTTGCCCCAATTGTTTCTTACATATTTCAGGAAGCGCCGGGATGTGTATTTTAGGATACATGGGGGCGAGAGTAAATGCCAGTGGGACCGAAGAGTTACGTCATAAAATACCGCTAGCCCTAATTCCTATCCCTACGCGCCTTAAGCAGACCAATGGCATCTTAGCCGTGATGTATGTGGGCGTTGGTCTGTTCGTGGTACTTCTTATAGCGATGGTTAGACAAATGGGCGTTGTCAAGAACTCCCATTAACGTCGAACAAAATGGTACTTCGAGTACTTAGCTAACGTTGGTGGTATTTTGGTGACATCTCCATGGTGCCATCATAAATTACCAAAATTCATTGTTTACGAGCAACCAATATTAAATTTGGGAAATGTTTTTTTTTAATTTGACTTGTTCACATTTCTTCGGAGTGGGTGGCTCCCGTTGAATTTTCATTGCTTGGATTTGACGTAAATCTTTTCAGGATTGGGTAGATGGAACGAATTCTCCCATTCTTTGAAATCACTATTTTGCTTTTCGTTTAAATCAAAATCCTTCCCTTCTCCTTTCCTTAATGCACAATGCACCCTACTCCGTAGCCATTACCAGTACTTTCTAAAGTAAGGTGCAAGCAGGGGCCTTGAAACGTCAGGCAAACTCCCAAATCCACGCGGTGCATCTCGTATGGGTAAAGCTCTATTTCAGCCATCGTTAGCCTTGAAATAATTCGTGGTGAGTCGTGTAATTACTAACTGGTTATGGTGGTTTAGTTCATTTCTTCATTCATTGGTCGTTCACTCCTAAGATTGGTGGACTGCAGCCCTCCACCCTCCTCTATCAAATGCTAATTCCCTCATCACCAGGTATCTCTTCCTTTGTACTTTCCTCTTTATTTGGTCCATAAACTTATTCCTGGGTCTTCCTCTGGGGACTATTCCCTCTGTTTTGCCTTCAATTATGTTCTTCACAAACCCATGGTGTCTTAGAGTGTATCCAATCCATCTGGTTTTTCTTTTCTCTATGGTGTTTTCATATGGTCGTCTCCTCTTCTACTTTTCTGTACACTTCATCATTTTTCTATACAATCATCAGCATACCTTATGCAATCAAAAATATTTATTGATATTCCGGAAAATGCTTGTATTCCCGGAAATTCTTGAGAGTGAACTACTTATTTTCTGATTCCTCAGCGGGTTAGGAGCATTGTTTAGGAAGAACTCGACAATACAGTGGTTTTGATGTACAACCTCGATACATATTCGCGTTTAAATAGAACTATTTGTATTTTTCGAGCCGTCAAAAACAAACTCCATCGATATTTCGCTAAATGAGTCGAACGATCCGATAAAGGACCCGACCTGTTATTAAACCTGTGAAAAACTCGTCTTTGAGATTTTGAAAGTTAAAGTGGACTATTGTGTTCGAAGAGACTAAAAGTGCTCGCCGACATATTGGCTTTTTTGACATCACTGAGTGGGCCTTCCTCTATAATTAATGCTAAACTTGAACGTATTTTATATAATAATAATAATAATGTTTATTCTTCCTAACATGTTTCATTACAAATATTTTTTTCTGTATTAAGGAAGTAACATAGCCTCTAAGGCATTGAGCCTGTGTTTAGGCTAATTTCAAAATCATTAACGCGGAAAAGAACACATCAAACCATGATTAACAAAATATGAAAAATATACAAACAAAATAGGTGCGTAAAAAAAAATATTACCACTGTGCTGGCTTAAAAAATTACAAAAATAAGGCAATTATACAACAAATGCGATTGAAAATACAACATACTTATTATATACTAAATTAACTGACATTTACAATAAGGTTTCTATATCATCAAATGTCAAGAACCATTTTAGAATGTCTTTGATACCTATTGAAATGGGTAGATTCTTTGACATTATTTGGCAGGAGATTATACAATTTGGGCCCCATATACAGAAAACATCTTTTATACATTGTGAGATTAGGTTTGGGTGTAGGGACCCCGAAACCTCTTCGAAAATTAAACATGATATCACTCCCTAATTAAGATGGACTGTAACCACTACGTAAATAAAATATTTTCAGTACTTTATAGCAGTACAAGTACCTCAGTGGGAGTATTTTTAATTCATTAAACAGGACGGGAGTGTTCATAGAGATTTTATTGTAATATAAGTCTTATTATTTTTTCTGTATGAAATAGGCTGACTTAAAAGTGCTGTAATAAGCTCCGCCCCAACACGTAAGTCCATATTCCAGCTTTGAGTGCACTAAGGCATAGTAAATCATTTTACGAACAGAAAGTGGACATTTGTTACGTATAAAATAAAATTTTGAGAGACTACGCTTTAAGTAAGTGCATACATTTTAAATATACTTATCCAATTTCAAGCGATAATCTAAGGTTACTCCCAGGTATTTAACTTCTCTTGCCGTTTTAATGACATAATAAGGGCTGAGATTAAAAAAAAATTTACTTATGGATTTGCCTTCACTTCTCTGAGAGAAGTTCATTCTTCTGAATTATTTTAGAAACTCTGATGGAATGAATCAAACTTTTAATATTGTTAGAATTGGCCATCATTCCTCTTAACCCACTGTTTAATTTTGTAACTTTAACTTAATCTACCGCAAAACGTCGACTTAAAAAGCGAACATAACGGAACATAAAAATTAATTTCTCCCTCAAATTTAAAAATTATCGTCGCAAAATTTTAACAGTGCATTGAAAATGCATTAAGCATCAATGCATTTTCATTTTCAGTGCAATTAAGCATTATGCATTCCTGCTTATTATGTGCTCTGGCTTTATTTTTGGAGCCCATGTCTAAACTATAATTTATACTCGAATATTAGAAAATTCAATATTGACTAACTCTTGTATTAGTGTCTTAAGGCTATATACAATAATATATACTGCATAAAATGTTACAATTAGCACTTATTTACTATCTCTAACACGCTTTCGAGTAAATAAATTGCTTGTGTATGAATAATATCGATAATTTTCATAGAATTTTCCACCGAAGCCTTATAGTTGACACAATTGTCACCAAACTTGGCGTTAAATATGGTAGTGGACCATTTTCATTTAAATGCTCGAATTTTTTTGTTCACTGGCGTTATGGTACCTAAATAATATCTTTCGAATTACTGGACAAATTGAAGGATATGCAGGAAGTAACCTTAAAGTCTTACCGCCCATATTCCATTAACCCGTGAATGAAAGAGTAAAATGAATTATATGTTACCACAGTTGACATCTACGTATACTTTGGAAAAATTCTTCTCGTCAACCGTGATCCCACCTCTTGGTCCTCTTCCCTTCCCAGAGTTCCTTCCGCTTCTTCCTCCTCCGAAACCGAAAGTAATCGGAAACCCCTTCTGCATTCGGTTATCGAGTATGGGGGAATTCTCCACTTTTCGCTGTATCCCCGCCCTCGCACTGTCGTACACATCCCTATCGGGCTGTGGCAGACCCCCAGCACAGAGAGTCCCTCATTCCCGCCATTCTTACGCGCCTCCTCTTCCTGCCCCTGCTTGTCTCCTTGCAGCTTAATCATAAGCGTGCACCTGCCACCCCTATGGTTCTCTCCCTACCTCTCCCCTCCGAGTCCCTTATCCTTCTACCAACTCTGCTGCCCCTATATCTTGTACCATTTCCGGGATTCAGTATTCTCCTCTTCTGTTACTCATCCTTATCCAAGAAATATCTTCTTCCTCTCTCTACCATCTTCATCCCTTCGTCCTCATATACCATTCGCTTCTTCGGATTTTCCAATTTTTTCCGTGTACATCAGCGGCTATTCCGTTCTTGCTCCACATATCCTCTTTCCGTTTACTCTCAATAGTTTTTTGCGTACGTGGTTGAAAAGAAATCATAATTTTATCAGGTAATGTCAAACAATTGTATAACACTATATTATAAAATGATTTCACAAGTTAAGCTTTTGTAAGAAGTATAAGATCCCTTAAAATGTATGTTAAGAGAAAATAGGAGGAAAATTATTATTTCATTTGGGTTTTTTGCATAGCCTTGTCGATGGCCGGGGAAAATTTTTCACTGATTAAATGTTATGTTCCTTTCATTAACTTAGAACTATAAAAAAACACGTTTCTGTGGTAATCTTATAAATATTTACTTCCTAGTGTTCATTTGAAGTTTGAAAAAATATTTTGGTGTCATTATCGAGATTAAAATGACGTTTCATAAGTCCTATCTGCCTCGGTAGAAAAGTGTTGTACACTGCCGCAGACTTCATAAGTAAAAGCTTAATAATCCCGTTGGTTGGAAATAACGTATAAAATTCGTTAACCAGCGGGGCATTTAAGAAGCATCTTTGCAGAATCCCCTAATCTACTGCCAGGACGTCAGTAAAAAGAATAAAATCAATTAATCGTGGCGTTACGTTGTGGAATGACGAGAAGGAAAAGCTCATAATAAAAACGTTGTACAGTTATATGTTATAGTGCTGTGTACCGGTTTCGGCGTCTACAGCGTCATTTTCAAGACAAACCCAAGACTGTTCGTCTTGAAAATGGCACCAGAGACTTCAAGACCAGTAGACAGCATTAAAATATAGTGGAACTGTACAACGTTTTTATTATGAGTTATACAGTAAAAAGATTTTAGATAGGTACTGTTGTGCGCTTCGTAGTTTAGGTCTGATTCTGTTTCGTTAACGACACTTTGCAGTCACAAAAGTTTTAATTTCATTATAGATTTGAATACTCGCATTTGTTTGAGTCAAAATTGGGACTGGGTAGTCCGTCTGGCTCCTTTGTCATGATTATTAGTTTTAAAATGCAATTTCCAAGAGATAACTAAGGCGAACATAAAACTAAAAAACCGCGCTTGGAAATGAATTCTTGGGAGGAATTGCCTTTCGCGATGGCCAGGTTGACAACGCTTTGGACTGGCAACCCAAAGGTCGCGGGTTCGTCTACCTCATAAATAGTCATGTATTTTTCTTTGTTTGGCTGAATGCTTGTGAAGGTTACTAGCAACTGATATCGTGGGTAGGTTGACAAGGAAAAGGATTTTTTGGGGATTTAAAGATTTATGGAGAGAAACCCGGAGTCGAAATTAGCGTGCTCTTAACGGAGGACGCCTGGGAAACCTCAGCTCATGGTCTCATTTGACAGACGAAATGCTGTTTTTGAAATATTCTCCACAAGACTCTCGAGTAGCAATTGGGATTTCACCGAAAATGTCTTCAAAGTTCAAGTTTTCGATGAAAATATGCGATATGTGCTCAACATTCGGTGCAACTGAAACCCTCGTCCGTTTATTTGAATATCGCTCTTGACTCTCGATGTATCGAAATTCTTATACACCCTAATTTTGCCCTCGCGATCTGTTATTTTCGCTTGCATTCTCTCGTCTCACTCATCCCTCGGGGAGATAACTGCGGAAAGGGCGAGCATATAGGAAGAGGAGGGCGATCGAGGGTGTTTGGGAATCGAAGAGGGGGAGATACCCGCCCCTTATGTGGGGAGGGTTGGTCCGATCAAGCGGAGCCTCCGCCTCCGGGGGCAGAGGCAGCGGAGGGAACGGGGACTCCGCATCTGGGACCCCACGCCCCCACCTCTCACCCTTCCCAGCCACCCCAATCTTTCCATTCCTCGGATATCTCTCCCCTCCCGCCAACGATTCCATTCTCCTTCTCCACACTGTAATAGCATGTTGCAAAATTTTCCACCCAATCTGCGCTTCTGTTGTTCTCATCATATTGCCTCGTTTATCTCCGGTCGGTATTTTCTTGTGAAGTTAGCCATGGCGAATCCGTGATAATGACTAACAATAAGAGCAATCGTCGACAAATATTATTTAAGGCTACGGTTGGTGTAGTGCGACCTGCAGTATGCCGGGGAGCTTTCGAATCATTTTTTCTTCAAGCCATGAATTTGAAAACTGTACAATAATGCCTATGGGTGTGATATGTGGATTCGCCTTCAAATCTAGATCGGCATTTACCTCGAGGGAAACGGTAGTGTTACTTCTTCCGAGTGTTCCACTCCAGCATCGTTACCTCGTGGCTTACCCCTCGACTGAAATGAATGAAGTTGTATTCGATCGGGTAAAATACTACGGTGCTGCCATTATTTGATGTAGGCGTCGCGAATTCACAAAGCGCTGGCGGAAGCCCTCGACGACTGGCTGCCTTTCTAAGCGTTGGCTTAAATCTTGCGTAGTCACGTGGCGACTCCAGTGAGCTAGCGCGCTTTTGAAAACCGAAAGATGGAAACAAAGAAACTGAATCTGCTAAGTAGAACTAAATAGTCTCTATACAATATTTGAACCACTGCATATTCACAAATTTAAAACACACTTTTCGATCCATGAATTTCTATCAATTTAATTTAAAAGCGTCCAACTTACTACGAGTAAAATACTTGAGAACTATAAGACTTCAAAAACTCTTTTACGGGAGATGAATAATTTGCTAACGCAGACGAATTCTCATCGATCATTCAGCTGTCTTACAGGCGTAATCACACGGTTTTTTTCACCGTAAATTTATTCGCGTTTACTTTCTGCGAGTGACGATGTACATGTTTTTGTCTTTACTGGTTCCGCTAGACTTTTCACAATAAATTGCTGTACCTTGTTCAAGTTGTACTCTCGTCGATCGATATTTTGGTCACGAAAACTCCTAGCCTTAATCAAAATTCCTCTGAGGAATATTTGTGCTCCTTGATCGGGACTCGAAAACGGATCTCTTGGTATCGCGCCGAGTGATTTAGGCAATTCAGCTACTGAAACGTCCTCCTTACTTGTAGGAATGCAGGATCGAGTCCCGGTGTTGGTAGATGATTTTATTTTTTCTGTGGAATATCGCACTTGTGTGCACTCATGGACGAATCTTCTCGTGGATGACTTTCTTCCGTCGAGGTAATACCGTGGCTAGTCGTGGGAATCTATTCTGTACCACCTCGGAATTTCCGAGTCTCGACAGTGACGAAATTTCGATGTTAGAACCATATATAATTCAAAGGGGAGCATTCAAAACTTGAGATTTGTCGGGGACTTTGATGTTACATTCACGGATTTACCGAGGGTCGACCGTGTCGATTCCTTACTTAATAAGGCTCTTTAGAACTTCCTAGCCTCGTTTCGACCGTTCCCTATGTGTGTTTCCTTCCTCGCATCTGTCCTCATCTGCTCCTCGTCCCCGACCTCTCTTCGGATGGCCCGGTGTGGCAGCCGTCTCGCAAAGGGTGCTCAACCCCTCCCCCGCCCTCCAGTGTTCCTCCCATGGACCCCTTCCTCCGCGCTACCCCTGCATATCGTGTTCCCCTCCTGCTCCTCTGACCCCCTCGGAATGAGAATCTAATTCCAGTGGAGAGGCGGGAAAAGGGAGGAAGGAGGAGGGGGATTTACTTGAAGAGAGGCTGCGATCGAAGGGGTATGTGCGCCGAATTGAGTCCGAATGGGGGCGATTATCTCTATCCCCCACTACTCCTGCTGCTCCCTCTTCCTACTTTCCCATTCCCACGTTCCTTATTTGGAAGGGACGGAAAGAATACACTCCTCTGTCGAGCGAATTGAGGGGAAGAAAAGAATTCCGAGGCTTGAGGTGCCGAGAAGTGAAGGAAAATTTTGCTTTGCGTAGGTTTTAATCCTGACTGCACCCCAATGTGTTGCAGTATAAAGAATGAAGTGCTTGATACATTGCTTGTCCCTAGGTCTTTACGGCGGTGATTTATGAACTGTCTGGCCTTTGGAATTGGTTGTCGGTGGTATCTTTTATACTCATACTTATGTCTTCACCTTAGAGTTCAGGAGCCTAAATTTTGGCCCAGCTTGTATCGGTGCTGATCTTTGATTGATGGATTTGTGGGTAATTTATTCCTTCGTTGTTGACATTTTGTCCTCGTTTCTGTTGATCTTACAATTTGAATAGATCAGTGTAAATTTTGCCAACTTGAAATCAATTTTCCAAGGCGATCCTATCGTAATCGTCAAAAACAAGGACATAGTGACCTAAGATATTCCATTCCTGAAACCATGTTGCTTTGTTTGTTTTTTTTGGTACATGTTTCTCTGAGTCGGATAGTGTCTATGATATAAATATTTCCAGCATATTGGTCGAGTTAGTTGGTTAAGGACTGCTAATTCTGAAGAAAAAGAGATACTAAATAAAATGTGGAAGTTGTAGATAGGCTTTGGCGGTGGGGTGGCCATCTTTTCCGTTAGTTGTGAAACCCTAGCTCAGCATTTAGGATAGTATCCCTAAAGTTGTACTGCTCAACAGCAGTATTACAGGAAATCTGTTATTGTATTTGGTGATAATGTCTTTGCCATTTTTGTTTTTCACCCGCAGCTCATCCTACAGGTTATTGAAGAATCTACGCTCTTTCATGACACGGTATTTTGAAGTTGAAATTTCATTTAAAGTAGAAGAGGATTTCTCAACAGCAATAAAGTAATTGAAGAAAGATGAAGCCTCCTTATCTTTACTGATGATCATTTTCAAATGGCTACTGCTACAAACTTATGGGTGACCAAGTCTAGAAATACATGATGTATTGAAGCTACAATTTACCTTTTTACTTGTGAGCTTTGAAAACATGTTTTTGGCCTTCCTCACAGGCACTGGATGAATTGCGAAAGGCAGATTTCACAATCCCAAATAAGATGATGTCTTTTGCTCGATGTCTGGGATCACTTACTTCCTTTTAAAATAATTCAATGAAAATTTTCTCCTTCTGCATCAATGGCAGCTGTTTGATTTGCTTCTTGAGGTCTTCAAGTTCTTTTCTCACTCCAGAATAGGTGAATTTAGCTCGTTGGTTACTTGCAGGCTCACGGGACTGCAATTGCAGCTTGTAAGCAAAGTTTCCTTTTGGCTTACTATTTATACAAAACCATTCATCATCTTTATTTGACAGTCAAAATATATAAGGAGAACCTTTCAGTTTTAGCCCTTTTTATGCTCTTAACTACGACAATTATTGGAAATACTCGTAATATTCATGAAATTTGTATCAACCTGCTTCCAACGCATAAGTCACCGCCCATCATCTTGGATGATGTCTGTGTAATAATTGGTTCTTCTTAAAATTTCATCAGGTAAAAAACAAGTTCGTACTTCTGAGGTCAAATTTTGTATTCTTAGATAATATAGTCACTGAAAAAGGCGAGATTGCGTAGTTGATGAATTATATAAGAAATAGGTCGCTAAGAAAAATGAAAGTTAATGAGAGCTGCGTAATGTAGATTCCCAGAGTGGCTTTAATGGAGGATGAATAATTCGTTTTTTTGGATTTTCCCCACGTTTTTCCTTTTTTTGGACAATATTTTTCAGGCAGTCCTACTAATATCGTCGAGTCAACCCGACATAAAGAAGTATAAAGGGTAGTCCAAGAAGTATTGCGCATGCAACAGGGTATCGCGATGGAAAGCCCAAAAGCCGGAAGATTCCTCAGCCTACAAAACTACTGAAATTTTTCGATGAAAATTAATTTTATCGTTATAAAAACTCTTGCTTTGTGAACTTTATGCATAAATTTACGTGACCAACATGCGAGAATAAATGTGAAATCCAATTTTTCTCTCGCTGTAGTCATGACGCTGTACCCGGAGATCTCGCTTTATTTAAGCTCTAATGCATTCGCTTGATTCCTTCATGCCTCTCCCTCTGTACCCATGGACTCTCTATGTGCAAATGTTCACAATCTCTGGCTCTTTTCTGATTGATGATGCCCGTGCACATGTATCGAGCGAAAGCGAATGCGATCGGGCCGAATCCATGCAGAAATTTCAAATGCGAAGCGAAACGTGGCATCCAAAGTGAGGTGCATAAACGAATTGAGGGTTGCAAGTGAGGGGGGCTTAAATGCGTCCACAACGCACATCGGGCTCGGGAAAATTTCCATCGCTGTTTGCTGATTTTAACGCCTAGCAAACGAACTTGGGCGAAGGCGAAAAGAATGAATTCGTTTGCATTCGCTTTCCCTCGCATACGCACGGCAGGCGAATAAACTCGTTCGATTTAATTCGTTCACTTAATGTGTGCCAACATTTTAGCCTTTGTTGATTCTCGGTGTTGTTGAAGCTGGGCCACCACTTACCCGGGCTTAAATCGTAGTCTCCAGCCTCTGAAATTCTAAATGAAATGCGTAAACCTTCACGCATTGGCAAGTGATGGACATTTGAACAGAGATATTAATGCGATTTGTTTTTCATTCTGGAAATTACCACTTGTATAGGCTATTCAAAAACTGTGTAACTCGGAGTGACTGTTCTTAATCTCATTACAAAGGTATATGTACCAAAGAGAGAACTCTTCTAGATAATTGTGTCACATTTCAAGGTTTGATTCCATTGAAGAATCGACTGAAATTTTAAGTCCCTCCCATTGCACCTAGTAATCGCCCCAGACGGATAGTAATCAATAGAAGTAACATCACAGCCATTCTATAGATTACGCAATAGCTATCTTTTCCTATGGACAGGGATTTGGCCAGATTTTGAAATTGAGAATGCGATGATAATGTAAATGGCAACTTGGAAACAGCCGACGGGCCAGTTGAAAATATCAAGAGGGGCAGATATGCCCCGGGAGCCGTCGGTTGCCCATGCCCTCTCAAAATGGTGGATAAACCTAAATAGGTAAGGTCTGATCCTGCAGAATTTGTTGGCGTTAGTGGTACGCTCTTATTTATCGTATTTTACAACTTCTTTTCTTTTTTCAAGCGGAGCTTTATCGATGGCTTTTGGTTTCATTTCCGCTCCGAATAAGATGGTTTCGTTGGTTGAAATGTAGATATGGAGAAGAATCTGGGTAAGCTGTGTTCCGAGGAAGACATCCGAGAAAGTAATGGGTTCGGTGGGCAAGGAAAGGGAGTGCGTGACGGAGAATCGGAGGAGGCAGGTAAGTGTAGCAGAAAAAAATGATGGAGAATGGGTTAAGTGGTGAGGACATGTTGAAGGGGATGCTGTAGGGAAGAAGGCTGGGGGGGGGGGGCACGGGAGAGGGGTGGAAGGAGATAGAAATTTTGGACGAATTTAGGAGAGGCAGAGGGTTTGTGGAACTCAATACACGTCGCTCATCAGTCACACTGTCCCCAAATCCTTCATCATTGGTTGTTCAATCCTAAGATTGGTTGACTACAGCCCTCAACCCTTCCCTATGTAATGCTGGTTCCCTTACCTCCTGGTATCTCTTCCTATGTACTTTCCTCTTTATTTGGCCCATGAACTTATCCTAGGTCTTCCTCTGGGGACTTTTCCCTCTATTTTGCCTTCAGTTATGCTCTTCACAAACCCATTGTGTCTCAGGGTGTGTCCAATCCATCTGGTTCTTCTTTTCTGTATGGTATTCCATATGGTCCATTCCTCGTCTACTCTTCTGTATACTTCATCATTTCTTATTTAGTCCGTCCACTTTATCTTCAGCATCCTCTTCCAGCACTAGGTTTCGAAGGCTGCTAGTCTTTTCTGCTCAGCTTTTCCTATGGTCCATGATCACGAACAATAGAGTGCCACGCTCCACACGAATGTTTTCACATGTGAGGAGGTAATGTGCAGGAAAACGAAAAGGCCCAGTGTCGTCGTGACATTAATGGAGGAAGAACAGTAACTGATTTGTTGGCCGATATTTATTATACTTACATTACAATACACACATTCTGAGCCCGGTGGGAGTCGCGGGGAATAAGGGAGGGAATCGCGGGTGTTGCGAAGGCGCAGACCGGCGTAGGAGGTACGGATGGTGCGGGTCTTGCGAGGGCGCAGACCGGCAAGGGACAGGTCATGGAGAGCACTCCCCCGTCATTCGGATCCCCTGTATTTATATGAAATACGGGGGTCCAAAGGGCGAATTGGTACCAAAGAGATGATGTGAAAGGGAGGGATGAAAGTGCGGGTGGACGGGATGATCTCACTGGGAGTCCCGTTACTGCTCTCCATTCACCCCTCGCGACACCAGAAACGGTAGAGATTGTTCTCAAACCCACCAATCAGGTTCTGTCATAGCCGGTTAAGATGGGAGGAAAGAATCAAAATCTATCGTTGCTCTTTTATAACTAGAATTAATTTTAAATTTTCTCTTCAGACTATTGATTAAATTTAATGACAATGAATTGAAATTTTCTCGCAATTTTGTTTTACCCTACTACGCAATTTAATTTGAAAAAGATATGTAGGTTATGAAGCAGGTCGGGATATTGTCAAATAAAATCGTGTAGAAATCGCATAGTGTTTCCTTATTTCCGTACTGATTTTGGATGGCTCAAAAATAATAAAAACAAATCCGCATGCCGAATATATTCGTGTGAATAGAAGACTCAAGAAGTGGAGTCGGACCAAAATGGGGGCATGATTACCCCGGAACACGCATCGGCGTCTCTCTTCGATTCAAAATTTGAGCATTTCTCCGACGAACAAAAAGTGAGCGAGAAATCCGTCTCAATCGGTGAATCTCTTTGTCGATATCGCGATGCAAGATGCAAGTAGTTTGATGCGTGTTACGTGATTCGTACTTGAGACAAATCGCCTCGGCTGCGTCAATTCGAAATATTCGATGCCGAGGAAGCGTGAACGAGCCTAAATCAGACACAGTCGTCTGAAACAGATGCTCATTCGAAAGAAATGTTGGCTTTTTTTTACTCTATCAACCTGAGTCGTATTTTCCGAACTGAACGTCGGGAAACGAAGTGGGAGGAAGGGAGGGAAAGAGAGGCACTCCAGCCGCTGCCGGTGACAAAAGTTCATATTCCGAAACTCGGTTCTTGGCGGCGACAAGTTTGAAAAGCGACGCATTAATTCTTCAATGCCAGCGCCAGCGACACTTATGCGACTGGATATTCCGTCTTATTCAATGTCGGGCCAAGAGGCAGAGAAACCTGTCGCGAGGGAACATTCTGTCCAAGTCATTTACGGTGACAAGTGATCTTCATGAAGAAAGCGCTGTGCAACGTTTTGCCGAGTTCTTCATAGGTACGTGTTGTTGATTTTATGTCGTGCGTAGTAACCTTTGTGGCTTTGACTTTTTCTCTCGGTCAACTTCCTTATCACTAAATATCCGTTCTTTATGGTTGGTATGGCTATATGGTTCCTTAGTTATTATTTACTTCTTTAAATGGATACATTTCCATGTGGATTTTTAAGTTTGAACAAATTAAAAAAGTATGTTATATACCTATAATTTGAGCTTCATTTTTTACCAGCATTTACAGTTTCATGAAATTAATGGTTGAAGGCGTAATTTTGTGGAAGGTTACCGCAGAAATGACGGATAATAAATCTCTTAGTAAATTCCTCTCTTTAAATTTTTTTTACCGACCTAGGTTTCGATTGCCTTGCAATCGGTAATAAAATTTAAAGTGTGGAATTTACTAAGATATTTTTTTCCGTATTGTTTACTGTTTAATTTCGATTTTTGAGTCACTTTATTACTCAATCTGATGTTTACAGTAAGTGACAT
Source organism: Ceriagrion tenellum (assembly GCA_963169105.1). Lineage (NCBI taxonomy): Eukaryota > Metazoa > Arthropoda > Insecta > Odonata > Coenagrionidae > Ceriagrion > Ceriagrion tenellum. Next base: position 96,151,123 of record OY720635.1, read on the forward strand.
GTAAGTCATTTTTTCAGCAGTTCTAAACCTTCTGAGAAAAATGATATCACGTATTTCTTCTATATGTCTTTTCGGACATTTTTTATCTCAATTGGACTTCATCTAAAAGGTTGAAGGGCTACAATAAAGTTAGGAATAAAGGAACTGTCTGATCAAATATCTTTGTACTACGGGTCAATTTAGTTTTGGATTAGAATGGATATAAATGTTTTGACATTTCAAAATGATGATAAATATTTGGGATTCAAATCACAAATGTATGTTATTTCTTGTACTATCGCAATTTCTTGTAGATATCGATGTAGCTTTTGTGTTCAGTCATTTATTCGTCCGCATATCTCATCTTTATATTCTTACTCTCATCTAAGTCACGCAGCTTTGTGACGTTCACTTAGTGTGACTTTTTTACCGAGAAATATTTTGTGACGTGTCATTCACTTTCATCTACTGGACTCGGTAGCTATGAACACTCGAACGGAAATAAATTGCATCCTTGCCCGCAGCCTTTGAATGGTACATGGAAGATGAATAGTATGCAATAAATTATCGACCCTTTTTTATAATAAGGTGAATTTAATTTAAAACTATTGCATGTGAAAAATAAGTGGAAACCCTGATGTTTTCCGCCATTTTCGGTGAACATTCAAGTATTGTCTTAGACGTCCTTTAAAACTATGGAGTTGTAACTGACACCCAGCATTGAATCTATTCCTCGGCGTATTAGAGGAATTCCAAAAGTACTTTTTCATCATATATCCAGGGGAACGTCAAAACATTGAAAACGTTATTCTTGTTACAATTTTTTGACGTACGTAATGTGATGAAACGTACAATGTTGAAAAAAATTGTATCAAGAATAACAAAAGATTTCTTAATTAAAACGTTATCAAATAGGACGTGTGAGCGATCCGATGTTTTTGTTATTTTCATGATTATAAATATGTTACTACGAATTCACTCTTGCGCTTCGTGCATTTTTTGATGAAATATGTACCAATTATTCTAAAAATTCAGGCTCTTCCGCTGTGAGATGTGTATGAATGAGAGTTTTAGGGTCGGAACATTTATGATTCATCTTATGAAGACTTGGACTTTTCTGGAACTTCATTCTACCTCAACGCTTTTTCCATGTTTTCATTTGAACGCAACCATGTTTTCATTTGAACTACCTCGTTAGTAGCTGTTATACTCCTAAGATATTTTTACTTAAATGGCTGAAAATCATTTAGACTTCTTGCTATATGTCAGAATCCCGCAATTCAAAGAACCTTGTTCCCATTTGCGGGTCTTGCCCTTTTTCCAATCATTGCTATTGAGCCAATGATGCGGTGTAAACCCAGTCTCGCGTGCGGGTACAAAGATATACGATGTACGAATGATGGCGAAATTCTCCATTAAAAAGTTATTTAAATAAATTAATTTTTCTTGGGGATTTTCAACTTCTTCGGTGCATATCCTGTTTGGCCTGTTAGGCACTGTCTGTTTGCTCTCCTGTTATTCGATAGCCTTTCTTAGAATGTTTATATTTAACCACTTACGGTTCCATAATATTGCAATCATTATTGCATATGTTGCAAATGTTTTTTTGTTTACAAAATACCTTACAAAGAATCCATTCGCTTTGACAAAACGCAAAAATTATGAAATTGCCTGATATGCTTATTTTCACTACGGTCAACCATCCGGTGAACCTAGAAAACATGGCAGAACATTGAAAGTTCGTCAAAAATGGGGAAAAACAGAATATTTTTAATATTATGCGTGATATATTTTTCGGAAATCACATGAAAACATCTGACTCGAATTCAATATATGTCCAAAATACCTATTCAATGTACCTGGGAAGCAGGATTCCCAACAATGAAAGAAGTGAGGAAGATATTGTGTGTAGAAAAGCCCAAGCCAAGAATGATGCTAGCAGACTATTAGTTCAAGCCTTGCTAGCTATTAGTTCAAGCCTTGAATTAAGGAAGCTCTATGTAAAATTATATATTTCGAGTATGCTTTTATGCTACAGTGAAGCCTGGACAATAATCGCGGCAGACCAAACAAGATTGGAGGCGGTGGAGATGTGGTGATACCGAAGAACAACGTTGCTTAAATGGACGAAGATAATCACCAACGATTAAATACTACGAAGAGTTGGAAAGTAAAGAAGCCAAATCAAGACTCTCAGAAGAAAGAGAGACAAATATATTCAACGGTATCCGGCGAGATATTGTGGAGCATTATCGTAAATTTTAAAAGAAAAAACTTTGTAATGCCCACTCGGTTATTTATTTGTACATCACTTTTCGACGCTTAAAACGTCCTCATCAGGTACATTGTACAAACAAAGGCGAGATAATCTTATTGGCCAGACTTTTTGACACGTCAGCCTAATGACACCGATACTGGAAGGAGAAATAAATGGTATGAACTACAAAGGAAGTCTAAAAATGGATTCCATCTTGCAAATTACGAAGGACGACGCAGTGAAGAACAAAGTAAGAATGAAGCCGTTTGCAGATGATAGAGTGGAGTGGCGAGCCGTAGAAAACCAATATTTGGATAGATCACTGCTGATGATGATTATGTAGAAAAATAGCATGAACTTTAAAAAAATGAGAATACAGTGAAACTCCTCTTAAAAACCAACCCTATTAAGCGACCATCCCCCTCAACGACCATTTTTCAGCGGAACCGTCAGCGGTCGCTTAATTCAGGTTTCACTGTATGTATACATCATATTTATAAGAATTGAAATTTCCCTGGAGCAACTAAATTATGTGGAAATAAACGCCATCTGTATAGGTTTTAGCAAAATCAATGCTTCAAAAGTTTTTCCATTCATTCAATTTATTCCATTTATTCCATTCATTCCATTTATTCAAATCAGTCGCCCGTTCAGTTTTTTTCAGTTTAAAACAATTTCTTAATATGTGCTCCTAGATACTGAACCCCTGTCGAACGACCACCCATCTTAACGATCATTTTTCAGCGGAACTGTGGGTGGTCGCTTATTACAGATCTTACTGAATATATATAAATGAATCTATGTTAATGAAATCATCAGATTTTTTCTTCCTAGTGACGAAATACTGTCCAAATATTAGTTAGTAATAGGTTATTGCTTCTGAGGTCAACATAGAGCTCTTGAATAAAATTAATGATTGAAGGCGTAACTTTGTGGAAAATTTTCGCAGACACGACGGAAAAATTTCCTTGAAGATGATTGCTGTGCAGTTGAAACCTAGGTCGGAAATAAACATTTTAGGGTGGAATATACTAAGAAATTTGTTCATTATATCTATGAAGCTCTTAAATGTAATAAATCGATTGAATAATCTGTATGCCTACTTAGTAGAATTTCATTGCCTGATTTTGTACCGACAACGACTACTCTGGATCTTCCTTTGTAGCTAAGTGGGAGATTTGGAGGAGAGATATACGAGTCCGTTTTTTTGTGGGGGGCTTACGGCACCCATCGGTTGGAAGGACGCGGAACACTTTTACGCGCCGCAGTTGCCGTATTTGGAGGCGGCGTGTATGCGTGCGGTTGCTCGTATCTTCTCCCTCCCGATAGTGTACTAGAGGAGCAGGTTTAACTTCGGCAATGAAAATTTCGGCACTGGCGTATCCTCCTAAACGGGGTAACGGCTGTATTGTCGTAAAAAAGGGAAACATGTCGTTGAAGAATTTTTGTTCCCTCCATCATGCTCCGTATTCCATTGAGTATTGCCGTCGTCCGATCGGTAATTACGTACGGGAACGAGTTGCAATGCGTAGTGGAGGTGGGTTTAACGTTGGATGACCGGCCAGTTGTAAAAGTCTGCTGTGGTCGCCAAGATATCGTCGTCACAACTCATTGCGATGTGATGTGCCCTGTAGGCCAGTCATTGATGTACGGAGCGTAGTTGGAACACGTTTGTTATGGTTTGTCGACTCTTAGCTGTTTCATATGTCCAGCGGCGGAACTGAGACTGTGAGATATCTATGACCTCAAATAATTCTTTTGCGATCTGTAAAATTATATTTCTCTGAGGTTTGCTCTGTTTGAGAAATCATCTTCATCGTTATAAGTCAAAGATAGGTTTGCGGGAATCGGGTTGGTGTGGTGGCTAGAGTACTGGCTAACCATACGGGCGGTTAGGGTTCAAATCCCTGCAGTGGAGGATGTTTATCAGAGGAAAACCCGATCCCTGCTTGAGTGTCTTGTGGAGGGTACTTCAAGTGCAGCACTCCGTCTGTCGGATGAGACGTTAAGCCGTGATCCCCTTGGCGCCTATCGTCGAGAGCAGGCAAATGCCGGCGCCGGGTTTCTAGCTACCCTTCCTCCCTTACCTATCTCCTATGATGCAAATGACCATCGCTGTCTTTCGCCTCCCTAAAAATCCAATCCATGATAGGTTTGCTGAAGCAGTCCTCCGCCCAACCCTCCAATCTCAGCCAACTATTTCACGCTCACATAATCCTTCTCTTCGGTGTCATTCATTATTCGGCTGATGTCCTTTCACTGCCTTCCGCAATAATTCTTACCACTCATTATTTTTCCGCTATTGTTTTCCATAATGTACGCAATACTTTTATATCTTCTCATCTTAAGCTTCGCTAAACTTCGTTATACCTCTTACCTCTCAAAAATGTCGTCTGACTTCGTCGATTTAATCCTCTTCGTTCATTTGTTCTTCAAAATTCTTCGGTAAACCCGCATCTCCAAGTGTTTGCTCGGATTGTAAATATTTGCTACATAGCATGATTTATTTATACTTTAATCAGATTTGTTGAGGAATTATATCTATAATTGAAATAACGTGTGTGAATTATCCTTTCTCTCTTAGCGGAATTATTAGAGGAATGATCATTTCGATTATTCCTAACTCCCTTTGATCGATTAAAGTCAAAAATGATAATTTCTCTGTTAAGTTCGCATCTATTCGAAGGTATACATACTCATTGTTTCGTAACATGGCTGGAAATCTGGGATCAATATTCGCTATTTACGATCGTCTCATCTTGTTTTTAACCGTAGTTTTCATTAACTTTGTGGATTTGTGCAAAACGCGATTACTACGTTTCATAGCATACGTGACACTTATTAAGAACAACTCGTTCCTATCAAATCGGTATCAGAAGCACATTAAAAAGCTTCCTTTAGGCTAAAGAGGCTGGCCAGTTCAATAATTTTATGGAGCTTCCCGTATATACACGAATTGAGAAGTTCCGCTGAGGAAAAATAATTCTCATCCATAGGCCCCAATGAAGCCACTTTCCTGGGTGAATACCCGAGAAACATTCCTTAATACAATTCACCAGAAAAGTTTTAGATCTTTTATTATCAGTCTCATCGATCGGAGCACTAAGCTCTCCCATGGTTTTCCCTGGGTCAGTTTCTTAATATAATTTATGGTCCAAAGATTCGGTTTTAAAAATCAAATGAACTGTAAGAAGCAGCTCCCAGCTGTCTCTACAGCCACTCGCGATTCGCGCCACTATTTCCCGTTCCACTGCATTGCCAGACTGCGATCACGGCTCTCTCTCCACATGTCACATCTGGCGACCATATGCGTGGCGCGCGGCCCGCGAGATGAGATTCCCGTGCGTGTGACATCGAGTGCGCGACCTCTTTGACGATCAGGAAGTGCACGAGGAGAAAGGAAGGGACCAAGGGAAGTAATGCCAACTCCTCAACGGCGCGAAAGAGAAAGCACACTGCGTTCCTTCTACCGCACTGCGAAAAACCTGGAGCCAGTTTCGGTATTAAAAACGAATCGTTTCATTACTTTTATGCGCGTTTACCTTTCCAGGGGATCGAGTTGGTGTGTTGGTTGGAGTACTGGCTTGTCATCTCGAGAACCGGATTTGAATCCTGGCAGTGATGGTTATTTCTACTGGAGTCCCGAACCCTACTACTGATACTAAAATAAATACAGGTATTTGGGTGTGATGTGGAGACCATTTTCTGTGACCCTGTCTTTCAGATTGTGCATCAAAATGTAGTTCTTGTGGCGCCTTTCGGTAAGAGCAGGCTTGTGCCGAGGTGACGCCGGGTCACTCTCCGCATTTATTCCATTCCTTAGATAATTATCTGCTTAAATCTTTCCGGTATCAGTGGCGCTAGTGACCGCAGTTGTCGGCCTAATCCCCCCAAATAACCAAACCAAATAAATCTACTAAATTTTTCTATATTATGTTGTCGCAATGAAGATGGCAGGCGCAAACTTATTTGACACGCTCTGATAAAGACCAATCTTCTGGAATGGGAAGGATAATCGAAAAAGACGAAGGATTAAATACGCTAAGAATTTTGTAGAGATGTTCAAATAAATACTAATGAGAAATAAAAAAGGTCAGCGGCAAGGAGATCTTCATCAAATCAGTGGAGATCTTCATCAAATCAATAGGCGTAACGATACAAACTTGTGATAGCGAAGAAATGATACTCTAATGAAATCTTCGGTACCTAGTTTTGTGATAAAAATGAGATAATAGTCAGCTTAAGGTATCCTTTTTAAACTAAAAGATACTCCTTGTATGTCAAATACCTGACTGCGAGTTACCAACCAGCTAATGAAAAAGTAGCGAACATTTGGAGTGGATGCCTGAGCTACGACGGATGATGTGAACTTTTGGGCCAACCTCTCGGATAAGTATTTTGAGTACCAAATGAATTACAATTGAAACTTAGCAGCTCACTGTCTGCAGAACTGTGGTCGTCCGAACTTTGCTTCTTCGAAATCCGGGAACTCCGCACCTTCCAGTTTATTGGGAATTCCAATTTATTTATTTATTAGCCAGGAGAACTAAAAAAAATTGAGGCCTAAAAGAGAATTTTGGGTTAAGTTTGTATCTAGTAAGGAATCTTTTTAATGGATTTTATGAACTCGGTTCATAGTTACGATATGAAAAAAGAATCCTTAACCACTAATCAGGCATTTAAAGGCTTCCTGACTTGTAGATTTGTAGGATCTTCCGAAATTTGTTCTAACTGAATGCAATGTTAGTCCAACTGTGGTTCTTCATTGATTAGAACTATGATATGCTTATTATTAAAATTTCGTGCAGTAACGTACATACTTTCGAATCGTTTTTAATGTTGAAAGAATGGTATCAAAGCAGAAAGAGGATAACGAAGGCTGCTCGTTGCTGTACGAAGGATGATGGTTTTTTTCCTTTCTCTCTGGCACCCGAGTCAAAACCAATGTCTTACTCTTCTCCCCTCTCACATCCTATATTGTAAACTCAATTTATCCATAATCAACCTACTCACCTGCTCCTCACAGAGATCATGAGGTTGTTAGCTGGTCGCCTACCTTAATGAATGCAACTTTTAGGAATACTTTTCATGGCGCGTGGATAAGTGGGTAGATAATTTTTCTTCTAGAAGTAAAGACTTTTCCCTTATAACTCAAGCTCGAAAACCGTTAGCTTGGGCGATTGACCTCTTAACCACTTATTTCCTGAGAGATCTCATACTCAGCTCCTTATTAGATGTGGGTCGATAACTAATTGATGTAAAAGGAGTTTAAGGAGAATTTATGTTGAAGTATTAAACATTTTATCAAAATGTTAATTTTAATTAAGAAAAGAAAAACAATTGAGTTGTCATAGAGGTCGAGTTTATTTACAAAACACTTGGAATTCTAGCTTAAAACAAATTTCAACAAGATTTGTTAGTGATATAAATTAAATCTCTTTTCATATAAATCTGTGTCTGTGAGTTGAGTGAATTAGTTAAAATAATAACACTCAATAATTAAATAAGCGTTTTATGATAGAAAAGCAGAGTATATAGGTATGATCGATTAGAACATACTCAGACCGGTATGAAGGGTAAGAACAAATGGCGATGCAGGGTTTCCCAACACTTTCCCTCTTCTCCCAAATCAATTTTACCGATATTATGTGTCCTGTTGATAAAATAAAAAATGATCTTAGTTATCGATCGCCTCGACTAATTACCATTACTATTTAAGTAGTCTATGCATATAGAAATCCATTTTAAAGCATAGAAAGAACGATAAAGTTCTTATTTTATTAGCATTTGCTTGCGTACACATTGCTACCGAAACGAGAAGGAAAAAAGTACCTACAGTTTCGTTTCTGAGTCTCCGCTCCTTCGTTCAAGGGAGAATACTAAGTACGTTCTGCGGTTTTACCGCCGGAGACATAGAAGGAGCATCGTCCGCCCAACATTGTGGAGGCCGCGGGGGCTCCAAAGAGGCGACCGAAAGGTTTTCGGGAAGAGGGAGGGAGACGGTAGGGACGCGTAACCGCAGGCGATGGCTTCGGAGGATGGAGGGAAAGTGGCGGGCGGAGAGGGGCAAACGCATTTCCCCGGGAGGTCATGAACGTAATACGCGAGCGAGCGTCCGTTACCGTCTTGGAGCGGCGTAAAGAGAGGCATGTCATCACCTTTCGAAAGGGGCTCCCGTTTTTTTTCTTCTTTCTCCTTCCCTTCTTATTTTCCTAGAGGGCACAAGTGGAGAGGGCCCGGGGTGGCAGTTTGTGGAAATTTATTTTCCTTCCGGGAGGATAGGGAAGACGAAAAAACCGCAAGACATTGCTCTGGGTTCTCCTCGTCTCTGAAGGTGCCAGTTTTGGGGGGGAGGGGAGGGTGAGGCCGCCGGGGGGGTGTTTGGAGAAAGGTGGTGTGAGCTCGCTGAAAGAAGGTAGGGGTGGGTGAGAACTTTGGAAGGCATTTCTTATGTTTTTTCCTTATTTTTCATCCTTTCCCGGAAGGAAAAGTTTTGCATGATCGATCCTCGGGTAGGACCGCGGGGGGCTCGTAATGCGATAACACCAATTCCAAACCGTGAAGGAATTCCTCTGCTATCTGTGCCCGCGCTCGTCTCCGTGTTTGTGAGTTGAGAGTGGTTGCCCGTCTATGGGTTAAAATTGAGTACATGTAAATTTTTCATTATGCGGTGGGCTCAGATCAATCGAAACGTTACGTCATGAAATTGCATATTTTTCAGGTACATACAGCAGAAATTACTCTAATACCTATAATAATAATAATAATTACGTAAAGAGGAAAGTACATAGGAAGAGACACCAGGTGGTAAGGGATCTAGCATTAGATAGGGAAGAGTGGAGAGCTGCAGTCAACCAATCTTAGGATTGAACAACCAATAAATAAGGTGTGGGCTCAGATCAATCGAAACTTAACCCCATGAAATTGCATATTTTTCAGGTGCAGGAGAAATTACTGTATAGTAAGAAAAAAACCTCATAAGTCGGCGTTCTATAGTCGATTTTGTCGTGGATTTGTGAAAGTAATGATTGATCCCTTGCGCGGAAGACGCAAGGTCCGGATGCATTCTGGTTGACAGTGTGAATGGTAAAATAGGCCTAGTATTAGCATCTGCGAAGCAGAGCGACCGATGTCTGAGGTTATGTGTGTGCTTAAGATTTGTAGAGTGGATAAAGAGGGTTTTACAGGGAATGTAGGGAGGGTTGATAGAAACACGACATTAATCTACTGTTAATGAAAGACGATTATGGGGCCGCAATTCATCGCATGTCCGTAGGACTGCGCACTAAGCTGGGAAGTTCTGGTCTCATGGTACCCTAATAGGGATCTGAATTCCTCTGAAATATCTCGCCAACTACGGGATTTGAGTTTGGGTCCATGGGAACTCCGGACACCGCACCTAACCTATTCGTAAATATGCTTGGCAGGCACATTTTTTTGGGGTAGACAAGTCAATGCAACAGGGTGGAAATGTTTTTGTCATTTAAGAACTTTAGTTGCGATTGTATTGTAGGTTAGTAATTTAGAATTTAGAGTCAACATGATGGCTTTTAGTCGCCCCTGGTATTCTAACAAGAAACGTATACTCCAATTCTAGAGGTGAATATGATCCCTATGATCTCCCACAGCATACTTACAACCATTGGGCCGATTGCAGCATTGCTAACACTATGATGTTAATTTACGACTTGCACCCAAGGAGTTCTTTGCAATGTACATATTTTATAGTCTTAAGTCTCGTATTGGTTTTAATACCAAATATTTGTTATTTTTTCCCTCGCTAATTGACTTTTAACGTTCCACCGACCATTTTATTTATTTATTTTTATTATTTCACTCATTTGTTGTTAATATCGATGGTAGTTCGCCAGACCTTATAGGGAAGCAACTGGATTCCCATAAGTCGTTCTATTTAATATTGATGGATCAGTTTTAATGTGGAACATTTATCTTTTTCCGATTTTGATAATTCTATGGCATCTGATAACTGTTCTGGTGATGTATTTTACGAAGTTATTAGCGTGATTTCAACCCAAGGTATAAAAATACCTACTCAATGTATTCTATGCAAAACTAAGTGCTACTTGTGATAACCCAGGTATACAATACGTTTCAGGTAAGCCAAAAAGAGAAGTTTCCGCATTTTTTATGGGATCGTTAAAAATGAAATTTACGCGTGATAATTTACGATGAGAGGTCCCTGAGAGTAATGAAACATTGCTGATATTCGATCTGGCCCCTGGCTGTGGGGGTTGTATTTTGCGGAGATGGCGATTTTTGAAGCCGTCCAACGATTTTGTTTGCGTCCTTGTTTTTTTTATTTCTTCCTCCCTGAAACGCCTCAGTTTGGGGTACGAAAAGGCCTCTGGACATTCAGCCCTCTTTCTTCCCTAAATCCGTCGTCTCTTTTTGTCGATGCATATATCTTCCCTTCTTTACCTCTCATCCTTTTCTCAATCACCGCGGCACGATCCTTCCTTCTCAAGGTTTTCCTCTCCTTTTATCTCTATCCTACCATTTATCCGTCTTCGCCCACGCTTTCCCTCTTTCGTCTGCCATCCCTTCTTCTCTTCCTGTTCTCCCGTCGGAGGGTCATCGCGGTGAGGAAGATTCCTGACCGCAAGCTCCCATTGGGATGATAGATCAAAAACACGAAAACCTCTAAGTTTGTGCTTCCAAATTTTTTATGGGCACCACGTGATAAAAGAAGGGTATCCCCGCCGATAAAACCCCTTTCTACACGTACCTACGTCGTGAAAGCTATGCCAAAGTCTCATTTAAATCTTTTCGCCAAGGTGTAGATGTGAATTGCCACGAATATCCGGTACTTTGGTAGTCGAAATTCCCATTTTTAATTATGGCTACTACTGTGTTAGTGCGTGTTTTTAGATGGATATGGATTGGGTAATGAGAGAACCTTTTTTGGCTATCATCAATTGGATTTTGGCTCCTTTTATTTCTTCTTAGTCTTGGAATCGAAGTTGAAAGTTCTTCTTTTGCTGATGATTACAGAGCTTCACTATCATTGTTTCATTTTGAAACGGTCTTAAACAATGGTCAAATAGAAGATGAATGACCTCACTGTAATGAAAATGATACTCGTAACCCTTGGAGTTTGCGTGCCGTATCTCATGAATTATTCTGCACTTCTGAAGTAAGCTTAGCGTGGGAAATATTGAAAATCTGATGAATGCATATTTCAATTTTTGAGCATTCAGTAACTTTTATCCTGACTTATGATCTTATGTTTATTAACCAGCTTCGATCAAACTGTCTTAAATTACCACTATTAAACTAATGGGGTAGAGCTAACGGTTTAAGATAGCAGGAATGTTATACACTTATACGTGAGAACGATAAAGATACGAATAATAACATGGAAGAATGAAGGTATGTAAAATTTATTTCCTAAACGGCTCTAACGATTTTGATGAGGCATCGGATCTAGAGGACTTCAGGCAAGAAAAATGCATTGAGCTCGGTCTAATCTTCTGGAAAAGTTCGTTTAGAGACCGAGTTTAAGGACAGTAAAGTTTCTCGAATCGGAACTTGAAAACCATGAGAATCAAAAGGGACTTTAAGGCAATTATGTGTCAATTAATGACAATCATTGAGGAATAGATTTTAGAATATCACGCCGGTTTGCGGGGTGCTTGAAAGATACTGTGGGAGATGATGATAAGAGGAGGGAAGATGTAGTATTATTTTTTTAAAATTTGTTATGAATCGCGGAGGATGTTTCTGATTTTATGGGTGCCATGAAGGAATGTAGTAACAAGGTTGAGTGTGTCCTGGTGGTGGTATGAGTTCCATCGCATAAAGAGATACATCATCATCATTAGTCGTTTAATCCTAAGATTGGTTGACTACAGTCCTCCACCCTTCTCTAACTAATGCTAGTTCCCTTACCTCCTGGTGTCTCTTTCTATGTACTTTTCTCTTAATTTGGTCCATGAACGTATTTCTGGGTGTCCTGTGGGTACTTCTCCACCCTATTTTACCTACAATTATGTTCCTCACCAATCCATTGTGTCTGAGGGTGTGTCTTATCCATCTGGTTCTTCCTTTCTGTGTGGTGTTCCATATGGTCCTTTCCTGTTCTACTCCTCTGTACCCTGCATCATTTCTTATTTCGTCCGTCCATTTTATCTTCAGCATCCTTCTGTATCTCCAGGTTTCGAAGGCTTCTAGTCTGTTCTGATCAGCTTTTCCAACGGTTCATGCTTCCGATCCATAGAGTGCCACGCAGAGATTCACTCAAATGAAATTTGGTACTTGTTTTTTTTTCGACTTACTTCGGTCAGTAAATCAGTAAAATATTCAATCAAAGATCCGAAATTTCCTCTCAAACCACCTTGGCCCGAAAGCATCAAATTGACATGTTTCAGTCTGTATTTTTCTACTTTCTATTTCGTTTTATTTAGACATCTAACGCCCATCTGCTACTAGCCAATGGGGCGGCTCGTAAGGCAGAATTTAGATGTCCCGCTTATAAGCGACTTACCTCTACAGGGGAAAAATTGTAGTTCTCTACATCGCTGACGCGTTATTGTTTCCTTTTCCTCTGAGGGCTGAAGGTTTCCTATCACGGCTGATCACTCATCTCCCTCTTTTTCCAGCGTCTGCCATAACTTCCGTAGTTCCCTTTTTCTCCTTTATCTTCTTCAGTTCTCCTTCTTTCCCTCATTATGATTATGTTTTCCTATCTACAGTCCATCCCTTCCACATGCCTCTTTTCTATGGCCATTCAACTACATATCCTAAATTTATCCTCCATTAACACGTTGACTTCGCTTTCAATCAGTATTGAAACATCCACGGGTGCAAACAAATATTTACTCTCTTTAAGAATGACTGCTCCTTATTCGGTATTTTCTCGGGCTTTTAGAAACAAAGTTAACTTAATCAGGGCAATTAGAGACCATAATCTGGAACAACTTTGCTTTTATGTTTAGAAGCCGTAAAGTTTTGCTGTTATATCAAAGAGAGTCATCATTCAAATCGCCAAAAGATGATGGAAGAAGTTAAAGGGCTTGTAACATTTAGTTAATGTGATTAAGATTGACGGTGCATAATTTTATGTGTATACAATTGGTTTGTACGTTTAAAATACGCGTAAAAATTTTTATTGGCTGGCACCAGATGTTTCTTTCTAATTATTTAATTATTTATTTCTTTAGATACGTATGTGTGTTCTAGTAGGACTTTCTTGCCCTCTCTAGAAAGGATCTAGGCTTACAGCATCATTGTTACCAATCTCAGCTGAATATAACGTAAAGCTTTGCCGTACTTAATATATTACCTGGATTTCTCATACAGTTTCCTATTTCGTTATTATATTCCAACTGACGTGTATTCAGTATCATGCTAATCCAATTTTTCTTCTTACTATAGCTTTTATCAAAACTCACGGCCAATAATTAAGTACTATTATTCCACATAAGAAAATATATTTTTGACATGGCCGGCCGCTTGTTTGGTTACGGCTACATGCGGGTCGAGTCACGGTTATATAGTCACTCATCTTAAGCCTGCGTTTTACTGTAAATTAGGCCATAATCGGACAACATACTGTTTACTCATGCACGTGACCAGATACCCTTTTTAGGAATACCTCGCAAGTTTCAAGCCTCGTGGATGGTGGAAATTGACGTCCCAGATAAGAAAAATAACGATTATGCAATTGAAGACTTGAGATTTGTTGTCATTGTGACGTCACTTTCCCAACATAACCGATGTTTAACAATTCCGAGTCCTCCTGAATATTGCCGTTAAGGTTCATTCATCTTCTCTCTTATTGTTTATTTATTTTTTCAGATTTTGTCAGTTCACTAATTAATTCGGTGTTATTCACTAATCATCCCCTCCACCCTAGCCATTTGAGTGCATAAGTTAGTGCATATAACTCCTATATATATTTGTTTCGTTGTAAATGCGTTAGCTTTTGGCGCCGTATGGCATCAAGAGAAACTTTGTTGGTTTCCTTTAGGTCTCTGTCAGAAGACTTAGGAGAAGTCGGCTTATAGTACATGCAGACTCGGTGTCTATCACCCGTAGCAGCCAGAATTGTGGGTACATTTTTGTGTCAGTAAACTGAATACCTGTGTTTCTCTTTTCTTGTTGTTCGAGTTCCTCTCTCTTCTCTTCCTCACTTTGCGTGTACCTCTGCAAACATCCTCTCTTATACTGTCTCCCATTCTCTTCGCCCCACCCTCCCTCTCTTCCCTCCTATTCCAAGCCACCCCACCCTTTCATCACCCATCCCCCTCTGCATTCTCACCGAAGGCCTATTCTGCCGCCTCTCCCCCTCCCCCGAACACTTCCCGCCCCCTCTCACAACCCGAAGGAATCAATGGAAAACTCAAGCGAGGCACAGGTGTCGAAACGAGCCAGCCTCTTTTCCTTCCCCCTCCACCCAACTCCCTCCATCCTCCTCCTCACTTCTTTAAGCCTCTCCCCTTCCCCTGTATCCCTTGCTGTCCTATCTTCTCTCTTTTCCATCCTCTTATTCTCTCCCTCCATGACTGTATGCTTTCCTATTCGCTTTCATTTCCTTCCTCACTTCCTCTTTCATCCTTTCGCGAACATTTGATGCGCTCTGTCTTCGTCCCGGGTTTGCATTTGAGTTTTAAGGGAGATGAGAGAGAATCTGGTCACACAATCCGGTGTCCAGTGGACAGAAATTCAATCGCATCGGCCGTTGATATCTGCTCGAGAGCCATTTGGGAAGCACTTAGTGAGCGCCGTCCGTCGGGTGAGACGCAAAAATGTTGATCCATAGTCACGTTATTAGATTTAGCGCCGTCGGCGTTTGCCAAGATTAGGCCAACGCCGACGATGGATGCTTCGCCTTCCTCCATCATCCATATTAATATCGTACTCCTAACTATTTAACAACCTATTCTTTATGCCTATCTTTACAACTTGGTTTTTATCAGCCTATCACTCATCATTGGTCGTTCGATCCTAAGATTGGTTGACTGCAGCCCTCCACTCTTCCTTATCTAGTGCTAGTTCCCTTACCTCCTAGTATCTCTTCCCATGTACTTCCCCATTTATTAGGTCCATTAACTTATTCCTGGGTCTTCCTCTGGGGAATTTTCCCTCTATTTTACCTTCAATTATGTTCTTCACCAACCCATTTTGTTTCAGGATGTGTCCAATCCATCTGGTTCTTCTTTTCTATATGGCGTACCGTATGGTCCTTTCCTCTTCTACTCTTCTGTACACTTCATTCTTTATTTTTTCCGTCCATTTTTTTCTCAGCATCCTTCTCTAAGGCTTCTAGTCTGTTCTGGTCAATCTTTCCCAGTCTGTCATGACGATTCATGCAATCACTAAATCGTAATTTTACTAAATTGACAAATGAGTTTTTTTATATTTATAATTTGAACATTAAAATGGGAAATGAAATAAGGTCTAACTTATTACTTCACGCCATACAATGTGTTGAGTCTGATACTTTCAGTCAAATCATCTTTTTTGTCTATAAAATGCAGGGTCATCCCACATATTAGGACGTATGGCAACTTCACCATCGATGCATGCGTGCCTTTGTAACTACAAGCTACCTTAACTCACGTTCAATCCCACTGTTGCCATTTTTGTCTTATTTGGTCGTACCCAAAGGCTGGTCATACGTAACGGCTCGCAGTATATGATTGACTGTTGAAATCGATGGTTATAATCGTTATTTAAGTCGTGTAACCGAATAAAGGTAGGTTTTATTGAAAATCAGGAACTCCTGATTTTTATGCGTGCAGTGTCTTATCTACCTTTAGTATTTCTTTATTTATACCCGCATGCGCCCTAACCTTCTTTTTCTCGTCCGCAAATCCAATTACCTTTCTCCCTCTTTCCCGCCTGCCCAACATCTTTCCTCTATCTTGGCCTTGAGCATCTCCAGCAATTACTTCCTCCTGTCACCTACCCTGTCTATCCCAGATTTCATTCAGAGGTATCCTTTCCTCGCCCATCACACTAAGCAATGCCTTGGTCATCTTCCCTCTCCCCACCGCACTTTCTCCATTCTTCTCCACACTCTCATATCAAATGCTTGGTCGTCCTCCTTTCTGAGGGTCCAGGTTTCTAACCCAAAATACGCTGAACTCCACATGAAGCTCTTCACCAACTTCTTCTTTATATCCCTACCCAAACTCCCCGTCATCAGTTACCTTCTATTACTAAGCGCATCTTTAGCTAACGCTATTCTCCTCATTATGTCTTTGTTACTATACCTATTTTCTTATTACGCACATCTCATGTAATTAAAATATTTTACTTGCTCCAGTTTGTACTCTCTTACTTTTTTGACCAGTCTTACATCTTAGTCCTAAGCAATCTCATTACTTTTGTTTTCTTATTTTTATCTTCTCTCCGTATTTCCTGCTCTGCTTTTCTAATGTATAACCAATGCCTGATCGTCCACTAATAAAACTGACTTCATCAGCTGGCATACTACTTTTATTCACACATCGATGCGTCTCTTACCATTTTATTATGAACATAAAATATTTTATTTTATGCATAGTATAAATGTTAAATGGCAAAGGTGAAAACAGACGCCGTTACCTCTCCCCACGACTCATACTATCTCATCCCAATTTGTTGTCAGCCACCCTCACCTATGCCATCTTGGCCATTCGTTAGTTTCCGATGAATCTCCTACCTCGCCAATGTATTTTCAAGTGCCTGTGTTGTTTTTTTCCCAATTTACTATGTGCCTTGCCTTTGCAAAATCCTCAAAGCAAGCAAAAATATTCTGGTTCTTCTCTATTTTTATTTTATTTCATGCTCTCAGCACCGCACTCGCATCTGGCGTTGCCCTCCCCTTCTTGAACCCGAACTGGTAATCACCCAATGACAATTTACCCTAGTCTCCAGCCTTTTATTAATTATCCTTAGGAAAAATTTTTCCACGCGAGGAATTATATTAATTGGTCCATTCTTTTCGTAATTTGACGCTTTCTTCTTCTTCGGGAAATGTTCGGGACCCTTCCTTCCACCATCGCAGTATCCAATGGCCCATTACTGTCAAGTTTTTCATTCCTGGGACTTTTATCAATATCTCTTCTAGTCTCTTGTACACCCTCTTGTACACCTTGCACACCATCCCTTCCTATGGTTACTTGTAGTCATGTACGATTGCACCAATACAAAATTCGTCGGGCGATCTTGCATAATACCACGTGTATCCTGGCGCTCACCTGTTCAATATTTACTACCCCCTTCCCTAGTTTAGAATTTTTTACCATAGCTACCTCGTATTGGAGCTCACATCCCATCCTCTTTGGATTCTAAATTATTTTTTTTTTTACAAATGCAATAACGTAGCCTAAAGTAAACCATGAAGATTTCCAGGATTAAGCATTACCCAGGTCTTAAATTGCTCAATGAAAGTACAAAAGAGTGAAGAGCAGCCTGTTCTTAGGATTTGGATGATGAATTTAATGACGTGTAATTCAGTATAGACTGTGGTTATGTATTAAAATAAATTTTCACTGCGTTAAAGAAATTGTCATGAGAAAAATTCGACCTGGACTGGGAATCGAATCGCGGACCTTTGGTTTGCGCAGACCACTACGCTATCCAGGTTTCCTTATTCCCATGGCAATATTAGTGGATACAAGGCAAATTTTTCTCATGGCAATTTCTTCAAAAAATTCACCCGCCATGTTTGAATTTCAAATGGCTAAACACGGCATAAGTGCTGGTGAAGGATACCATCTCTTGGTTGTGGCTTTTTTGAAGTCCTCTTCTCCCTTGCGCTGCCATCTTTGATGGACCGCAAGGACCTAAGATCTAGTTGCCTTGTATCCACCAAAATTGCCATCGGAATTAGGAAGCATGGATAGCGTAGTGGTCTGCGCATTGGTCAAAGGTCCGTGATTCAATTCCCGGTCCAGGCCGAATTTTTCTCATGGCAATTTCTTCAAAAAATTCATCCGCCATGTTTGAATTTCACTTAGTTCACGAACTTTTCCGTGTAATCGAAATATTTTTGTTGAAAATAATAGGAATATGTACGAGAATTTCATTAAAAACTGGGCCTCTTAGAAATGTCGACGGAAATATTGCTTAATTGTATTAGAACTCCTAAATCGTGTTATTAAAAACTGGGCCGAGTAAAAGTCTTTTTTGGAATGATTTTCTTTTACGATTTTATGAATGGATAGACATTAAGAATCACGATACTAATTTAGCCGCGTCTTTTAATTTAGATTTCAAGATCATCCCGCTTTGATAACATCATTCAGCGGATTGAAGGTTACTCGAATGTGTTTGTCTTAGGCAAGCCTGCTGTTATTAGTTTCAGGTGTAATTGTGCTTAATTGTATCACAAAAGTCGTGTCAGTTCTGCTGAGAGCGTACGAAATGAATTCGAAAGTGCTTCTATCTTTACATCCCTCACATAATAACAGAAATATACCATCTTAACATTCCTGTAGTGATGAAATATTTCAGTGGCACTTATCATAATGTCCACTGCCCGAAACAGCGTGGTCGTCGTTCCCGCCGTCCAAGACTTGTCACCTGACCCAACTCTTATATCATAAAAATGAGTGGCATCTCGTTTGGTAAAATTATTCATCTCTGATATCTGTTGCGTTTAAAAGATAAACATTACGCACTTCTTTGGCTTACATTAACTCAAATTCAGTTATCCTGGAATAGCGAAAAAATGTTTCAAGCTTGTCACTTTTTGGATACTGTCTTCGTTGTTGAGGAGATTATATTACGAAGTGCTTTGGCTTTGGAGTGAATATTCAAATATTGTTGCTGTGGAATGGCCTATTTCTTTCATTATGTGGAGCAAAATTTTTGAAAGCTTCCGAAATTTCACAAATGCTCAAATTATGAAATTGAACGCTATTTTGAAGTACCCAAAACAGCCGAATATCGCATTCAAAAACTGGTTGTGGACAATATAATCCAAGAAATCGAAACATACACAGACGATTGACCCAGTATCTATCGCTTCGCCTTTGCGAGCGCCAAGTGGTGCTGCGTTGCCTGTTACCCTATATAACGCAAGAAAACGCTATGTGGAACGAATAACTTATAACAAAAACGATGTACAGTTCCACCATGTTTCAATGTTGTCTACTGGTTTCGACGTCTATAGCGTCATTTTCAAGACAAACAGAAGGAACATTACAAATGCGACCCTTTTTTTTATTAAATAAGAGGGAGTGGGGGAAGAGATACATGGGAAAGGAGGGGATGAGTAATGGAAGTCTATGGGCTTAGCGGAAGACAATGAGGGGAGAGGAAGGAAGTTCAGATGATGATGACATCAAGAGGGGGAGAGAGATGGTTGATATGAAGGAAGCCAGACATTAAAACCGGGGTAAAAATTAGAGAGCATTTAAATTCCGTCATATAATTTTAAATAGTGAAATAAGGTAAAAGAGAAAATTTTGTGATTTCTAGGATTTCTAGAGTACCTACCTATCCAGTTTGAAACATTTGTCAAATAAATGTAGAAGATTAATATTATTTAAATCACACTTGTGTCCCGTTTCAATGAGGTGCTTTGTGAAATGAGGCTGGAAGCATTTGAGTTTCGTACTCCTTTTATGTTCTTCTATTCGAGTTCTAAATTTTCGGCCCGTTTGGCCCACATACACGCCGTCACACGTAATAGCAGAGACACCACTTTTTTCTTTAGGTAAAACACTGCCTTTAGGATTAAAAAGCTCTTTTCCGAGAGACGTTGGGGAATAAAAGCAAACTGTGTTTATTCTTGGGAAAGAGATTATTTTTGTTTCTCCCATGTTTCCCCTCCCTCGCCCTCTTACTGGAGTTAGTATAAAAGGGTTGTATTTGTTACTTTCCTTCTGTTTGTCTTGAAAATGACGCTAAGTACGTCGAAACCGGTAGGCAGCCTTAAAATATAGTGGAAATGTACATCGTTTTTACAATGAGTTGTTCCTTCTCCTCGTTCCACAACGTAACGCAACAACCATTAATTTTTCTTTAATTGGGACGTTCACCCGCAAATATCTCCATCATCCATTGGATTGAAAAAGTGTGATATAAGTACATCAATAAGTAGTATTGTTCAATTAATATGTCAATATGAGAAATATGCTGGTGAGTCGAGCAACCAAGTTTTTCCAACTATCGTGGAGTTGTCCTCAATCATAACGGGTACCTAATTTTTATTTCTTCCAAACTTACCTTATTTCTGGAAAAGGCTAGTAGCATTGTATTTCTTGACTCCAGCTTGTTCTTTTTTCTCACCTTGCTAATTTTTCCTGTGCTTGAACAACGTTTATTGCTTAATTTTATCTCCTTACCAAATGTCCCATCCTTTTTCTGAACTTAAGTCATAAAAACCACCTCAGTTCTCATTACTCTTTTCCCCCAATTTTTTAATTTGTCTACGATAGCTGCTGTATATCATCCAATCAAGGAAGAAAGGGAAATTGGCCTCACATTGTTGATGAAATTGATTAAAAGAAGGCTTTACTTAATTATAACGGCCGCTTTCCTTGGAAGTTTAATTGCGAAACTAATCACGCTTGAATGTTTCATGGCGTTTGATTAGTGATTGGTCATTATTAACTAATATTTTGCCAAAAAGAAAATCAGATGTCGCCTTTATATCAATGAAATCAAAAGTGTTATCTTGGAGTTATAATTTTGCCCGGAAATTAGAAATTAATTGAAACCGTGCGAGAAAATGAATGTTTTTAGTTATCATGGGAGTGATTCCGGCAAATGAATCGTTCCTCTACATTCGTGTGACGTACCTCATTCATCCGCCAGTCACCACATTCTGTTTCTGATAATGGAATGTAAACACCTAGGGGGTAATCACACGGTGCTCCCGAGCATCAATAAACGACGCAGTTCAAGGTATTACTGCGGGATTAAAACGGCGATGTTATTCGGAGGCTCGCTCGAAACGACTTTTTCACGATGTTGTGCATTTTTTTAATGCGTCCTTTTCCGA
The DNA here is from genome assembly GCA_963169105.1 of Ceriagrion tenellum. Taxonomy (NCBI): domain Eukaryota; kingdom Metazoa; phylum Arthropoda; class Insecta; order Odonata; family Coenagrionidae; genus Ceriagrion; species Ceriagrion tenellum. Next base: position 96,172,320 of record OY720635.1, read on the forward strand.
GATGTGCGTGCGAAAGGAATAGGTTTTTGGCGGATAATTTTCTGCTGTCGAGCTCGATCGTTAAAGGAAAAAATAACTCGTGAGCATTATTATTCGACAGATTTATGGCTCATGGACGAACTTTCACCGTCAAAAGAGGAAATTCGAGAAGGTAAGACCAATCAAAATCTGTTTCACTTGAGTTAAATTTTATTTTAGTTTTGCTCGGCGTGAAATTTTTTTCAAATATTACGACGGAAATGGGTCAAGATGAAAAGAGGATATTAAAAAAATCTGCCTGAATGGGATGAAGGTTCAAAGATTAGGGGTTCAAGCATCAAGGTAGAATCTAAAGTAGAAACAAGAGAAACACCTCCGGGCTCCTCATACCGAGAAATTCATGGTGGCAGAACAGGCTCGACGATGACCGCAGAATCGACTTCGCCAACATGGCTTTTGTGTCACTCAAGAGACTACTGGGATCTAGTTTTAGTGGAGGCTGTGTACATTAGACTGGAGAAGAAAAGAAAAACTTAATTACTTAATCAGGGTTCAAACCCGGATCTCCCAATTATCGGTCGGGTGTGTTAGCCAGTTTCACCACCGAGCCATCTTTGTCGCACGGGTGTATTAGCACCCGTGCGAGTGACTTCGTAGCATATCATTTATAAAAGCAATGATTGGAAATTCAGTTGAGATTATTGCTAGCATGTCAGTGGCCCGTGGTTATGAGGTGTGTGACAATCTTAAAATTAGCGGGAAGGTGCTCTCTCAAATCTCTCATCCGACTGAATGCTTGAAGAGAGTGTAAACACCGACTTTTTTTTCCCTTATTCACTATTCACCTTTAGCACGATGATAGACTATGTTATCGGTCCGCCGCGTCTTTTCGGTACATCACAACATCTGGTGAAAAAGCTAAGAGTTCTTCATCCCAAGTATTCGTTGGGGAACGTTTAGAACACTTAACAAGATCTCTACTCGCCTCCATGCGCTTTCTTTTGAAATATCGGACGGTCGAATGGTGGATAAAAGTTTGACTCGACAGCTAGTTAGGGAAAATAATTTTCTCACGGGAATTGGAAAATTCAAATGTAAAATGTTTCTCATTTAAAAAATAGTTTATAGTCCCCATTTATTCCCATATCAAATCTAACATTGAAGTGATTGTATTTCTGGTCAGCCAAAAATGAAAATAAGAATGAATTTTGCGGTCGATAGATATTTATGCTTTCAGCCTGATAGTTGAACGATTTTTTTACTTTTAAACATTTGATATGCACATAATCTCTGTACTAATCTCAAACCCCTAGGGTCGAGGTTCTTGTACCAATTGTGCTAGTGTTTTTCAGCGGAATCCCGATCCTTTCGTTACCGTGCTACTCGGAGAGCATGTACAGGTATAGTTTACTGTTCCGTTCATCGGGAGAGATTTTAAGCTGTGAACCCCTTGGAGCCTTGTATAAAGAGCGCTGGCCCTGCTCACGCCGGGTTTCACTCCACACTTTCTCCATACGTACGTATCCTAAACTGAGAATGTGAAGGTACGATATTGGCCATCTCCCCAAATAGTCGACCAACTATCATATTAAGCGTTCCGCTTTATTCTGGAGACCTATCTCAACGTACACCCTTATATTCCCTGGGCTAGTGAGGGACTTGTAGAAGAAAGGGGTTTGACATCTGCGTCGTCTTTGCCGCGTTTGTGCGGAGAAGACGAGGAAACGGAGGGGAATGATGGGTGCTGTGTGGGAGGGGATGAGGAACGCATTATATTGAAGGGGGGGATATGACCAACTCGACTCGCTCGCATATTAAAACGGGACACGTGGCGTTTTTTATGACCGCAGCCGTAAAATTGTCCCCCGTTCCTCCCCTCCTTACTCCCCTCACTTCCCCCATCTTCGCATCCCCTCCCCCCCCCGGTCTCCGTCCCGAGTCCCCTTTTGCCCTCCTCCCGGGCAAAACAAGGTTTTTCGTCCTGAAATTCACCGGAGAAACGACGTGAATGGTCACACAAACGGCTGAGGATTCCGAAAACACCTCTAGATTGCTTTATTGCGTGGGCAGGATAGGGATCGACTGAGAATCGTACGCTTCACTGATTTTTCTCTGGTGATTTTTTTTCTAATTTTACTCTCCGTCGGTCTTGATGCTTAGCGATGCTTACCCCTGTTGGATGACCCTTATTTGTATCTCAGTTTGTCTACTGGGAACTGTGAGCGCATGCGCTATGACATTATTGTGAAAGGAGATGATAGATTCGGATCTTACTTGGTGGGACCTTACTTAATTCCTTGATATCAGGGATAGAAGAATTAACTCTGCAATTCCACATGGTATTAGATTTATTAACACGACCAGTTACGCTGCAGAGCAGAGTCATCCGGTGTGATCATCAGTGATCATCAGCATCATCAGGCCGCCGAGTAGCATCATCACACCTGATGATGCTGCTCTACGGCGAAACCGGTCGTGTCAATAAATCTAATACCATGTGGAATTGCGGCGTTAATTCTTCTAGCCCTGATTATTGTAAAAGGTGATTTATTGCCTTAGGTATGAGGAATAACTGAACTATTTTTTTTATCGTCGCAGGCCTTTGCATTTCATTTGTAGACTGGGCATAGGTCCCACCTCTCTTTACTCCATCCATTCAAGGCATTTTCTTTCTCCCAATCCCGACTTACACCACATCATCCCTTCAATCACGGCCATCTGTATCTCTTTACCCTCCTTAACATTTTAAACCAATCACTCTGCCTCTTCATCTCATTCAGCTGTTTCATCTCCTTATCAAACATATACTGTACTTCCTCGTTTGTTTTCCTCTCTATCCATCGCACTTTTTCCGTTCACCACCGTACCCTTATCTCAAACGGTTGGAGCATATACTCATTCTCTTTCGTCAGAGTCCACGTTTTTACATTGTTCAACAGTGCTCTCCATGTCAGACTCATCGCTAGTCTTTTAACTACATTCTTACTCAAGGTTCCCGTCATTTAATATCTACCTTACTAAACGTCTCATTTAATGACGCAACTCAGTCTCTAACAACGCAATGCTGACAATTAATGAGCAAGATCTTCAACGAGCAAATAAAAACATTTAGAATTCACTAAGAAAAGTGCCTTTATTTTGCGTACTGGATAGTTCTACGATATTAAGCAGGGAGGTTTTATGTTGCTAAATATTACTGACAGAGCTGCTTATGACCCTCTCTAATTAAAATGATAAAAATGATAATTAGTGACTTCTGTAGAAGCTGTATATTAATCAAGTTATCAAGTTTGCCGACTCGAACATTTCGGCGGCCCTTTTCGGTAACAAATCGAAGGCGAATGTACTGTTAATTCGGACACTGGCTCCATTCCAGGCACGAGTTATCGTCGAAAACCCCTTTTTGGAAGCTGGTAGAATCTTAGAAACTCAATGTAAAACCTCTCTATCTTTAGGAATGGATAAATTTGTTTTACATGATCGTAATGCTGACGCTAATATCTATTACATCGGCCCGATTAAGACTAACGCTATTAGCTTTATAATCAAACCAGCCCCTGGATAGATCGGCATCTGTAACCATCAGGTTGCGTGGCCGGCGGTTTACCATACTAACCACTGGCGGGCACCTCCTGTACTAGCATATAATTATGTACAGGAATATATTAGAAACCACTTGAGATAGACCAAGTAATTCCAGAGGTGGCCCTCTGGAATTTTGCGCAACAAAAGCATCTTCTCTTTCTGCTCCAACTTAAAATACCTTCCACGTTGCAGGTGCATATCTCTTTCTGGTAAACATAGGTATGGGTTGGCTCGTTCTTTGGGAAGGAAAGTGACGGCTCTGGTCATTGGCTCAACCGTATTGGTTGGTGGGAGGAGCGAGGATGGGAATTGAGAAAATCTGCGTTAGTATTGGCCTACTTTTAACAATTGGCGTGAAGGGGACTACAAAGAAACGTTGCTTTTGGAAGGCGGAGTTACGATCCTCGAATTATTCTCCCATTGGCTCTCAAGTAGAGATCTGGATTCCATTGTAAAATCTCTGCCTTTTCTGGGATACGACCCCGGCCTCTTGCAATGAATCGGGAGTAATCAAGCCAGCATGCCAATCCGATCACCGGTAGAGATTTTCCCTCAACATATATCCTGGTCGAGTTCTAAGTGTGGACCTCCCTCCGCTGTCGCTTTTTCCAAAAGATCGGGACGAGCACGAAGGGAGGAGAGAGAGAGAGAGATAACAACGCCTGCGGCCAGATGAATTAGCGGGGAAAAAATTGATGGTGTGGGGAGTAATTCGACCAGGGGGATGGGAAGCGGATGGAGGAAGTTGGAAACGCAGATGTGAATAAGGGTTGGGGGGTTTTAAGCAAGGGGCTGAATTGGGGAAGGGGTGGAATATCCGAGGATACGCGACGGAATGGCTGTTAAGGAGAGGGTGTGGTGGCGGAATGCGGTGGTGGTCGCGACGAAGCCTGGCCGAGGCCTGTGTGAGCGCGGGGCTGAGGCAAGAAATCGTAAAACGAACGCCATCTCATTAAGGCTTTTCGGTGGTGGGGGAAACGTTCGGAGGTATGGGGAAGCTCAGGCGAGGAAAAAAGGACGCGACATCGCTCCGCATCTGCGACAAAGAATTCCTGCGAACGGTGGTAGAGCGCTTCGCCATCGCTTTTTTGTTTGTACCCTTTTGTGTGTGTGTGTATGCGTCTTTGTGTGTCCGCGCATTAGGTCCTCAGGTGCTCCCCCACTCGCCCACCCTCCATCCATGTGGTCGTCTCCGCGTGATACAGCGTCGCGGCAAGTGTAATGGCGCCATCGCCAGTAACAGGCCGTATTAAGGCTCGCGGTGTCTTTAATCCTTTTATAACGGCTCTCAATCCCATACATTCCTTGCCATGGCAGTGCAGGGTAGGATCGGCCGGAGAAATTCTGTGGCGCGGCCGGCTGTCGTCCGGAATTGGGAATTATCCGGTGTAGAGAGGTCATATTTTTTTTGGGAGGGGGACTATCAGACTCGATCGGTAGACGGTGGTGAATTGCTCGGTCGCTGTTTCCTTAAAGTGTGCAATCGGATGGCTTCATTCTCTTAGCAGATTTAATGCCGTTTAATTTGTTCAACCTTTGATAATTCATCCCATTGGGTATTGTACTTTTTTGTTACATATTTTGTTGCTTTTTCTATAACGATATGAATTTAAAAATAATAGGCGCTGGTCCATCTGTAATTGATTTTTGACAAAGTGGAACACGTCTTATGGATGGTTATCTCGCCAAAGCCTAGTGTCACGCGACACCAGGCTCTTTTGGTGATTTATGTGGTTCGTGTTGCCAAAAAGCGACAGGTAGTGAAATTATTTTCGTTTCAGTTGATATTTCACCAAATCAAAATGTTTATGGCATAAAAAGATTTACTGCTTCATGAAACACCGTACTTTGAGGCAGGATAGAGTCTGATTCAGGAAAATTACCATTAATTATCCATGATATTGGCTGGTGATATAAATGTAAGTTTTCCCTAACCAATTTCTCAACCCTTCAATGAGTACAAACTGAAACATGCACCATTAGCTCTAGTGATGTCAATACAGTCATAACAAAAGCAGACATAACCATAAATACCAGTTTTATACGACATATTGACCACATAGTGTATTCTTTCATATCCTATTACAGTTACCTTAAACTTACTTTACCAGTGGTTGAAAATGATTATTCAGATGAGGATATTTCTCATGTGTAATTTTATAGTGAACAAAATGCATTTTTTAAGTCTACTTGAATTTCATTTAAGTATCATTAGTTCATAAATATAATTTTCATATTTATATTTCCAGAAATATCAAATTCCGTTATTTATGTTTTATTATATGTAATGCGCTGTACTCCCTACGTCCAGTCATATCTATACTCTGTTCCAATTCTGTCAGCCATCCCTTTCTTTTCGACTAGTGTTTCACCCTTTTTTCCTTCATGTCACTGCCAATGGCAATGAGCTTACTCCGCCGATGACGCTTCGTAATATCTGCAATTATGAAAATCCGTTTCTCGTGGGTAGTGATGAAAGGAAATCCAAAATATGACGAATTCAATCTTTTCAGGCGTAACCTTGTGGAAGTCTATCATTGAATAATAATTAATGACAAAGCCAACTATGCTTCAATCCACAGAGTGTTTTATTGGTATAGCTAGTTTCAATGTTACTGCGTCATCTTCAGGTATCTAATTGAAGGGTGACTAATTGTGCCTACAAAAATCTCTGCGGCTTTAAACATAGTTGTTATAGTCATTATTAATCCAAAATGTGACATATAATATTGGTGAAAACCATGTTTCTGTGGTAAACTGTATGTTATTTCCTGACTTCATGAAGATCAATGGTGTTTTAAATATAACTTAAATTTCTCGGAATGTTCAATGGTTTTGATTTACGAGCATTTTGTAAATCAATCTGGCGCTTTGCATCCATGACATGATACCTTAAGATTACTTCTCTTTTTTGAGAATCCCGCTAATACCCATAGTTTTATCACGATGGCATAGTGATGTCATTAAACCAAATTAGGTCTTTTCTTCATCGACTGAGAATCAAACTCATTGCTCCACATTTTTCATTCAGTTTTTTTCGGCATGCATGTTGGAAATTATTTGCATAGATGAACTGATATAACTTAGATATTATAAATGCGAGAAAATTTTTGTCCTCGCCAAAAATGGCCTCTAATCATCGCGGGCCTCAACCCTTACCGTTTTTCTCCACGGTTCCAACGCCGGGTCTCGCGCTAACTTGTCGCAGTCGCGAGATGAACTGCGCGGAATTTTCACGTACAACCTAAAAGGCCGACAATCGCCAACGTCTACCAGCCTCGCATTCTCGGCGCCAGTTAAAGCTCAAACTAATAACGCATCCATACAGGGTTTGTCCGGATAGCAATGCGACAAAATTCATTTATAATAATTTGTTGAATATATACACTCAAGTACTTAAAATTCTTCCCAATAAAACCATTAAGCTTTGGTGAGCGCGTCTGTCATTTCCGGTATCTTTCTTGTAAACCGCCAACGGGAACCTCTATCATAACCCTCGTTTAGGCGGCTAGAACTTTTTCCTTAGGTCGAAAACGCTGTCCTTTAGACTGGTTTTTGGCGAGGGAAAATGTTTTCTCGGATTTAGGTCGGGGCTTTTGGGGGGCAGCGTATCAAATCGAACGAGACCGTATTTGTTTTGTGCTATTTGAGGAGAAAATTATTGCATATAAATGGATCACCTTTCAAACGCCTCATCACCGTATTTATCCAGGGGCGTGATCAAAGTTTTCCACGATGCGTGCGCTCGCGTTGTCACTATTTTTCAATTTTGCTAATGAGAGCGAAAACGAGATCATAATTTTAAATTTTTTCAGGCTCATCACAGCATTGGTCTTAACTGGTGGAGTGCGTTCATATCACAGTAATTGTATCTTCTTCCCCAGCGGTTTGCGTTTCGGATGACGTAAACGACCACTTCAAGGTAGGGACCGTGATCCCACCCTTTGATCCCTATCCCTCTGTCGGTTGGACTATTCAAACACACCCTTGTCCAAAGGCTTTGAAGATTTGACTCAGAAATGGAAAGGGAAGATCAGGAAAGAAGGAAGTGGAAGAATGTAATGACAGAAGTTCTCGATCTTGCGAAAACCACAGAACCAAAGAACTGCGTGCAGTAAACCGATGCGAGAGAGGATGGGATCGACAACAGCTTTTGTGGATTTTGAAAAAAAAACACACACGCGAGGGGAAAGAACATTGGGAGTATTCATCCTCTCCCCATTTGAGGAAAAAATAAAGGATTTGCACCGTAATGACGCTGGAACGGCATTAATGAAATCCTGAACGTTTTTTCCCCGGAAACATTTTCGCCACGCCGACGACGAATAAAAAACTCTCCTTTGCCCACCGCCATCGCGTTTCGGGTGTGGAATGGGATGTGATGGTATGACCTCGCCATAACAACAACAGATCGCGCCATTACACACATCTTCCGGGGCTCTCACGGAAAGCGGGGTCGGTGTGTATGTGTCGGTTGTTTTGAGCAGCGGGCTTTTGCGAGAGAGAGAGGACGAGGGAGGTGGAGAGGGAGGGAGAGAGAGAGAGAGAGCAGTTCGACGAAAATTAAAATTCCCGCGGTGAAAACGATGCTTTTGCAAATGACACCGAAGTGTTGGGCCGGGGGTGGGCGGGCGTGTTGGCTGGGTGGAGTTTTTGCATGCACGTGTGTGCTTGTGTGAGCTAGTCGGAGATGTATGTGTAGGTGGTTTTCGGTGATGGGTCAGAGGCCATGAGGGGAGGGGGGGCCAGTGGATTTTTGGCCGCTCGGGGGATGTGTCGCGGCGCATGGGCGAATCGGAACGTCGAAGGGATGAAACGAGTTTCGGAGAAGGGATGAGTGAGTACGCGGCATTGTCCTGCTCCTCTTTTGTCTTTGTTGGAAGAACTAAAAGGACGGCCATCACGGCGAGGGAGTTTTCGCGGGAGGATGTACGGCTCTAATGACGAGTTGGGGGCTCCCTGGCTGTATCCCCCTGGTGAAAGACTGACTCTTCTTTCTCTTTTCCTTGCGCTTTCCCAACACGTGTCCCCGAGATGAGCAAGCGCCTTGTTTCTCTTCCTCGGAAAATATGAGTCCAAAGATTCGTTGCGTATACGCTGCGTATTCGTGCGAGAGAATCCGTAAAAATGTGATGATACTGGTGAGATCACGCTGGCGATTTGGATCAGATTCAATTTTTCAATTCAGAGACGGTTGGCTTAACCCTAGAACGGTAAAGGGGGTGAAAAAAACACCCTAAGTGAATTTAAATTTCCTGCCATAGGAGAAGAGCTTACGTTTTCGACTCGATACATTAATTTTTGACCACTTTTCTGGAACTTATGCTAAACGTTTTTGGCCCACGTGATTTTTTATTAAAAACGAAGAAAATGAGACCCCATGGGACCCTTCACGATATGATGTACCCGAGTGATGGCATTTACAAGATTGGAATATTTTTGCACCCTCCCTTACCGAAATAGTAAAAAAATAACGGAACCGTTCTAGGGTTAAAGGAACGACATTTTTTCGCTGTCGGCCGTCGGCGCATCACTGATTTAAGATGGAGAGTAATGAACGGACATTACTTAGAGAAATGGGAATTAATATCACTTGAATTATAAGGAAACAAACCTGGTGCTGGAAGAGGATGGTAAAGATAAAATGGACGGAAAAAATAAGGAATGATTAAGTGTACAGAAGAGTAGAAGAGGAAAAGACCATATGGAACACCATAGAGAAATGAAGAACAAGATGGATTAGACTCACTCTGAGACACAATGAGTTTGTGAAAGACATAATTGAAGGCAAAATAGAGGCAATATTCACCAGAGTAAGACCCAGGAATAAGTTAATGGACCAAATAAAAGGAAAGTACATAGGAAGAAATATCAGGAGGTAAGAGAACTAGCACTAGATAGGGAGTGGTGGAGGGCTGCAGTCAACCAACCTTAGGATTGAACAACCAATGAAGAATGAGGGAAACGTATCGTTAAAATCATCCTCTATTAAAAGGTTCATCTCACAACTTTGATAGTATGCACCTTTTTATTTTTATTCCCAGAATGCATCTGCCATCCAAGCATTATTCAGGAAATGATGGAATTATTTTGCAGCAATGTATCACATATTTATAATACCGCATTAAAATACAGTATTCAGGTGGTTAAAAAAGCCTCAGGACTTTTCCAATATTGCATTGAAGTATATTATGACTACTCATCTATTGGTGTCTCGAGACATTTCTTGTATAATTAGATAATTCAAAGTTAAAAAAGATAAAGAAAAAATTCATGACTGTTTAAGTTCCAATTCTCGCTATCCCATACTTTATGTGTACGACCTTAGGAATTCTCCTGTCTCGGTAAATCCTTGAACTGAGGACTATGTTTCGAATCGCTTTTACAATCATTTACGAGCTAAAGTACTTCATATGGGTACATTTCATGTGATTAAATATGCTTATTACTCCGCTTTGGGGTAGTGATGACTTATATTTTAATTTATTCTAATGATGGCGTTGATGAAACTTTGTCACACGGAGTTTCCTAAGCTGGCTATATTAGTTTTCGTTGGTTTATCATTTAAATTTGGACGGATTCAAAATATATTTGCGCTCTCCATTGAACGTTAAAGTTGCAAATTCCTACCTCATTTTGACTGCAGAAGCCGTTTGTGTTTAATTCAATTGTTGTCGTTCTCTGCTGATTGTTTAAAATGCGTGTCTAGTTGTCATAACATTGCTTTATTGTTTGAAGTGACTGTTTCAAAAGCTTTCGGGTAAAACTTGATATTTAACTTATCCAGTGATTTATCCACTTTCTTTGTCCCTTGGCATAAAATAATTATTTTTATGATCAATTCCCTACACTTTTTTTACGACCGTATGTCGAAATAAAGTACCTGTTCTCACACATCGAATGTTGACGATATCTATCAATGTCTAGATGAAATCATACTAAATTCGATCACTAAGCGGAACCAGGGTTGTATTGCTGTTTTAAGTATAAGTCCAGCCAACCCTAACTCGAGTATCGAGTTTGGATTGACTGAACCGTTACACTAATAACTAATTATGTTCCTTTTCTATTCCAGCTACGCACTCTTATTTATAGAAAATTGAATGGCGTTTGAATATTTCATCCGATAAAATTCTCTCTTTGTTTGACCTTGTTCATCTTATCTAATGTAGACGGTACTTATCATTACCTGGGTTTACCTAATTAATATTTTAAGGAGATAAGTAATATGGCGTGAAAAGATATCTCAAAAATCACAGATTCAATGTTTCAACCATCAGTGTACTGCAGCTCTCTTTGGAATACATTGTTATACTCACGACAATATGGCGGTCATTTTACTGTTCATTTTACTGAAGCATCCAATTATTACGCACCGTAGAATTAATTATTGCACAAGCAATTCCGGGACACTGGCCAAGATTAGTTGAGTTATAAAGCTCGCTTGAAGAGTCCTCGTTAAATATTAAAATAACTTTCCTGATACTGGTTAGTTCGATTTTGCCGATTTATTTTCCATCAAAGAATCCATTGCATGTGATACAGAAGGCGATTGACTGATAACAACTTGGTTGATTCTTTCAAATTATTTTGAGTTCTATTGCAGTGGTTCGCCTTTTAAGGGCGGTATTTTAGAGCTGACATCTTATTATTTCTCCTGACAAAATTGATTTACTTCTGAGAAGTGCTATATTGTCTACCAATATTATTCCCCCGAGAATAACTACAGCCTGTATTATTGATTTTTCTAACATATATATGGAACTAAATCGTACGTAATGCAGAACTTGATCGGTTATTATTCTTTCCTTCTTTCATTTTATGTTTGGTTTTCCGCAGAAGTGGAACTAGAATCAAGGATTTGAAAATGGCGCACCGTAAACCGGGGTGAAGTCGGTAAGCGGGGTGAAGATGGTAGGAACGCGAGAATTTCCACATCAGGAAGGCATTGGCGGACTAACGGAAGAAGGTGGTAGACGACGGCGGTTGATTAATGTACTAGACACGAGTTGGAAAACCCAGACTGTGCTTTAACCACGATTCCAAACTTAACTTCCAGTTGGATACGATATCTTTGTCTTCTATGTTATCACGTAATCACTACAACACTGTCAAACCTCAGTTGTCGTGCAGTCCTAAGTAAAATTATCATTTATAATGTATTTTTTCTTTCCCAGGAAATAATCCCAAGGGTCATAAATTGTCGAAAAAACGTAAATATACGTTATACATTTTTTTTATTCTCTTTAAAAGGTGGAATTAGAGGGGTGAATATGAAATAAACGTAAACTTCGAGAGGTAGAAGTTCTACGTTTATTTCATACTTTCGTCATTCCTGTTACTATTTTTCTGGATGCCACGGATTTACCATGAAAACTTGGAGGCCTGAGGCATGGGCGTAAGAAATTTGGCGGTGGGAGTTTCCAACCTATATTTTGAGAGGAACCAATTATTATAATGTATAAACTTGTAAATACAAAGTTAAAAGGGACATTTTTCATCACTCGCTGAATTTATCTGCTTGAAAAGTGATTGAATATAACATTAGATGGATTATTCCGGAATATTAGCTATTATTCCGTGGTCGCAAATGCTTCTTAAAAGGCTTTTTAAATCTACCTATCGACCCGGACACTCCGGTTTTCTCTTCCCCTGCCATACACCCTTGAAGTGGCTTGCTATTTCGTTGTGATCTCCCCTCCCCCAATCAAAACGCTCAAATCACGCCTATGACCGGAGGATGGAGGATTATCCTCCAGAAAACCTTGATGGGACAATCAAGGCGATCGCCACTAAAAAGTTCAAAGAGATTTTAATGGTTTTGAGATGTGCCCAACGCTTTGCAGTGGAAAATCTATTAATCACAAAGCATTTTTAAGCTGTTCGCCATTTGCATAGAATTTTCATTTTAAGTCCGAGCTTGAAACTAATGAAACTAATGTATTTGAAATAGAAGCACAATATCTACGAGTTTTCAACGAAAAACTTAAGTCAATATCTTCACCATATATTGCGTGGTGGAGGTATTACAAAGTTAATAGCATTTTTTATGAATTCATAGTGGTTGGGTGGCCTATATTCAAACGTGAATCGATTACTTGTTTTATTGAGTTTCCTTATTACAAATTTAATAAAAAAGAAAGGTAAATACATACCCCATAGCAGGGGAACCGAGCCTCTCCACCCTTCCCTGTCTAGTGCTAGTTCCCTTACCTCCTGATATTTCTTCCTATGTACTTTCCTTTTATTTGGTCCATTAACTTATTCCTGGGTCTTACTCTGGGGAATATTCCCTCTATTTTGCCTTCAATTATGTTCTTTACAAACTCATTGTGTCTCAGTGTGAGTCTAATCCATCTTGTTCTTCATTTCTCTATGGTGTTCCATATGGTCTTTTCCTCTTCTACTCTTCTGTACACTTAATCATTCCTTATTTTTTCCGTCCATTTTATCTTTACCATCCTCTTCCAGCACCAGGTTTGTTTCCTTATAATTCAAGTGATATTAATTCCCATTTCTCTAAGTAATGTCCGTTCATTACTCTCCATCTTAAATCAGTAATGCGCCGACGGCCGACAGCGAAAAAATGTCGTTCCTTTAACCCTAGAACGGTTCCGTTATTTTTTTACTATTCCGGTAAGGGAGGGTGCAAAAATATTCCAATCTTGTAAATGCCATCACCCGGGTACATCATATCGTGAAGGGTCCCATGGGGTCTCATTTTCTTCGTTTTTAATAAAAAATCACGTGGGCCAAAAACGTTTAGCATAAGTTCCAGCAAAGTGGTCGAAAATTAGTCAGTCTCGAGTCGAAAACGTAAGCTGTTCTCTTACAGCGGGAAATTTAAATTCACGTAGGGTGTTTTTTTACTCCCCTGGGCCTGATCGCTTAAAGTAAAGAAAGTAAATAAATACATTAGATCTAAAAAACCTCGTAAACTTACCAGCTTTACCCCGGTTTCCGGTAATGCTATTTATTTTTCAAACAATTATCATGTTTAAGACGCTAAAAATCTCTAACGAACCATTAACAGTAAAGTTTCTGTTGGCCTCCCCAACTTTCTGATTCCGAACTAAAAAATTGCTTCCCTCTTCCCGATAGCTCAACCCTCAACATGATTCAAGGTATTTTGTTATCGATTTTGGATCGCGATGGTTGACTTTTGGGTCAATCCTTCTAAAACCCCTAGGTTTAATTCTAGTTGCAGGCGTAACGAACCTGTGTTCGTAAACAAATTGTTCACTGATCTTAGCATGCATAATATATCGTATGAATATGAGGCATTAGGTCTTAGCTCAGCTATCCATTGTGAAACTCGTCTCCCATTTCCTCAGAAAAAACGACTGCGAAACTATTATCTCATTCGTTGTCACGCCTATCCGTTTATAATACTTTGCCATTATTATTTTCCGGCATACAGCCAATCATATGATCCTCGTGCAAAATGTCAATGTACTTGTAAAGCCTTCGAATAACTTCGCTCTAATAACTTTTAATAACTTCCCTCTAACAATTATGGCTACACTCCGTCCTTGCTGGTCTTGCCTTATTATCCGATACTTATCCTGAACAAAGTTAGCTGACTCTTAGAGCAATGATTATGGTTCGAGCAATATATATTTTAGCAGGACCAACTCTGGGAAATCTTAAGTGAAAAACCTACTTGAACGCGTTTTTCATTGTGAACGTTGAGGCCTGAATTATATGCCAACATACTTGTGGTAGACTGAGAGTTAAAATTTTAAATCCAAACTTGCTTATGAGACTCAGAATTCCATAGTGAGACTCACTCACTATTCCTTGGAAAGACCTAAATACCTCTTTTGGTAGCCAATATAGTCTCAAGGTATGATTTCCCGCCCTTTCAACCGACGCGGGACCCAAAATATGGTCTTCCAAGGAAATGTCGATGTATGGCAGGAGTCTTCGTGTAATATTTGACTGAACTCAATGAAGTTCACTCCAGCGGCCTGATTAGATATATAATCGGCATTTCTAAGCCTCAATATTGAAGGAAATTTGATGCCATAACCTCCACGGTTCCCTATTTTTTATTTATTTTTATTATGAGGAATTATAGAGACCGTGATTTTCGATTCTCATAATATCGAGGCCTTGGCATTATCAACAGTTTGAATAATATTTTTTCATAGACAAATTCGATTCATTTCTGCTGGCGTTTTAGGTCTAGCTGCAGAAAAAATCCATCACTTTAAAACTTATTAAAAATATTATAAGTTGTTGTAATACATTTTTGCAGGACCAAACGGAATGAGATCCAATTTAGGCTCTCTGGGTGTGCCCTTTGTAGGCAATGACGTCTATATTTTACTCCAAAATAGTCGTAGTTGATGGATCAAATCTCTCCATTTGGCTAGCATATGAGGCTGAGATGCCTATGGTAAGACTCGTGGCTTACTTGTTGAAAATTAGACGGCTTGACTACAATTGTAAGTAGTATTCCATCATTCACCATCAGTATTGCTAGTCATGGTTTTTAATTATTATTAACGAATTACATACGGCCAAAATATGTACCCTGAAGTCTGTACCTGTCTATGCATTTCTGCCGTTAAAATTTGACTTTACTTGAACTATTTTGGTCAAACCTTGGTGTCAGAGTGTTTCACTGAAAATAATCTCCCAACTTTTTAAAACGTGAATATGATTGAAGCGATTTAAAGGAGATAACGAGATGATTTATCAAGCGGGGAACGGAGTATTGTACTTGAAATTCTCTCCACAGTATCCAGGTAGGATCGTGATTCAAATGATAAAAAACTCCGCCGCCCCTCAGATCGAACCCGGATCCTCGAGATGGGATCCCATTTTTAAGGCCCGGTGTGAAATGCTGGGTTAACATGGATGTATTTTTTGTAAACTTGATGTTCTCTCAGAATGTGTGTATTGTATACTACGCCAGATTCTCGGATAGTTGAGGCAACCGTTATAAACGGGGTACGTATCACCTGTGGTTTTGCATAAATAGTGACCAAACCAACTATGTTTAAATCCACTGAGTTCTTTATTACTACAACTAGTTTCAACGCTCCTGCGTCATCTCCAGGTACCTGGTATCTTCTAGAGTATCTGGATACAACGTAGTAGCGTTGAAACTGGTTGTACCAATAAAGAACTCAGTGGATTTAAACATAGTTGGTTTTGTCACTATTTATTCAAAATGGACTTCCCCAAGGTTACACCTGAAAGGTTTGAAATCATGGTGGTTTTCTTATGGAGAAAATATTCAACCAGAGATGATGAAACCGAGCTTAAGAATTGTTCTACAATCTTTGAGTTTGCACCGTGAGAGCAGATTGCTTTTGACACCCGAGATTTGGCCAAAAAAAATTTGCCCATGTCTTCAAAACCCGAGCACGAATCGGGCAATATATATATATATTTTTTTCTCCGGATCAACACTCGTAAATCTTGAGTGCAAAATGCATTTTCCCGCGTCCCCTCATTAATTTCCGCTCGCGGTTCGAGCGAATTAGTCGGTCAGGACAGCGGCGGGTTTTTTTCCGCCAAAAGCTCCCTTCCCCTCCCCCCTTGACTCTCTTTTACCCAGAATAGTGCGGGAATTGGCGTATTCCAGATATGTCGGACGCCGCCGCCCGCCGTGTTTGTATTCCAAACGGCGGCGGCGGTGCTGGGAGGCGTCGGCGGGGAATCCACCCTCTCCTCCCCGCTCCCTCTATCTCACTCCTTTGTGATGCGCCTCCCTTTTTGTGACACCGTAATGAATGAATTTTCCGTGTTCGGAGCAGCGGATTACCGATCGGCCATTAAGTATGGATCCCCTCCTGCTTTTTTTCATTCATCCCTCACTTGTTTTTTTTATTTCTCTCGCTTCCTCTCCATCGTTCTTCTTCCATCGCTTATTTTTTCCTCTCTTTCTCTCAGTTCCCAGGATTTTTTGTACGATTCTAATTTTTTTATATTTATTCACTCACGTATAGTTCTTTTTTCACTCTTTTTTTAGTTTTTAAAATTCCCCTTGCCCTGTTTGTTCCGGATAGATTTCATGAAACCCATGTTTGCCGTAATTCCAAAACTGCCCGATCCAATTCTCTTGAGGGCCAGGGAGGAGGGGAAGGAGGACGCGGGAAAGAGAGAGGAATGGAAGAAAGAAGGGAGAAGAGGGGTTAACCCTGTTTGATATTTGCGATCTATGGAGTGCGATACGCTTGAAATGTTGCCTTGCGGCATTAGGTTTATCTGTTGTATGCAGCATATCCTATTAATTTACCATCGAGGTAAATGTGTGTCTTACCATCTCATTGGTCGTTCAATCCTAAGATTAGTTGACTGTACCCTCCACCCTTCTCTATCTAATGCCAGTTCCCTTACCTCCTGGTATCTCTTCCTATGTATTTTCCTCTTTATTTGGTCCATGAACTTATTCCTGGGTCTTCCTCTGCGGACTTTTCCCTCTATTTTACCTTCAATTATGTTCTTCAACAACCCATTGTGTCTCAGGGTGTGTCCAATCCATCTGGTTCTTCTTTTCTATATGGTGTACCATGTGGTCCTTTCCTCTTCTACTCTATTCTACTTTTCTCTTCTGTACACTTCATTTCTTATTTTTTCCGTCCATTTTTTTCTTAGCATCCTTCTCTAGTACCAGATTTCAAAGGCTTCTACTCTGTTCTGGACAGCTTTTACAATGGTCTATGCTCCCAACCCAAAGAGTGCCACGCTCCGCACGAATGTTTTTCTCGTGGTGTTTCCTGGTTTGTAGTCCTATCTTCTTTGAGGACAGCAGTTGTCCTTTTACCATGAACGCCTTCTTAGCTTGGGGCTATTTTCCGTTTGATGTCCGTTGCACTTCTTTCATCCCACGTGATGGTACTTCCGAGATAGGTGAAGGAATCCACTTGCTCCAGTGTTACACTATGAAGCTCAGAGACATGGACCCCTAGAAAGCCGGAACAGAAGAAAAGAGGCGCTTTTGAACTTTGTACTCGTGACGGATACTGGAGATCAAGTGGACGGATGGGAACAGAATGGAGGTTTTTATGAATAATAGGGGAGGAGAAACACTTGTGAAGCACTATTATTAAGGACCAATATTTTTTTGTAAGAAAAATAATAGAAGAAAAAGCAAGGTGGAAAACCTCTCGAGGAAAACAGAGGGACAATTACAAAGCTAGACAGCATAAACGGGACATCCAACAGGAGTGCTGATCGTGAGTGAGTGGAGTGAGCGAGCTGCTGATCTACAGCCAATTTATACACGGCATTGCGACCCCAAGACGAGAAAGTATTTCTTCTGGGGTGCCTAAATTTTATTCCATTTTTTTATTTGTAAAAATATGTGTATATTTATTTAGTTAAAATAAATTATATTCTTATGTTTCTAAATGGATAGAAGGGAAGCCTGCTGTCAATCATCTTGGGATTGAATGTCTTTTTATGATCAGACCGACGGAGTACTAAACTTCTGCTCTTCATAATGCACCAATGTGAAGATCGGAATTCTTTGAAATAATAAGTCACTGCCACCGTAGGATTTGCACCCGGCACCTTTTGGGAGGGGAATTCAGTGAACTATACTCCAAACCAGTGTACAGAAGTGTGAAGAAGTTGCAGAAGAGTAGAAGAGGAAAGGGCCATTCGGAAATCCTAGAGAAAAGAAGAAGAAGATAGATTGGACACACCCTGAGAGACAATGGATTTGTGAAGAACATAATTGAAGGTAAAATAGAGGGAAAAGTCCCTAGAGGAAGACCCAGGAATAAGTTCATAGACCAAATAAAAAGAAAAGTACATAGGAAGAGATACCAGGAGGTAAAGGAACTAGCATCGGATAGGTAAGGGTGGAGGGCTGCAGTCAACCAATCCTAGGATTGAACCACCAATGAATGAATGAATACTCCAAATCAACCCGATCCCAGCACTTGAAGTGTTATATACGGAGTGCCAAGTAGGGATCGGGATTTCTGTAGAAAAAATACCCGCCATCGGATTCGAACCCTGGTCTTTTCTAGATGCGGAGTCAGCTCTACAGCCACCGATCCAACCCAATCCTTTCCCATTTTATGAGTCGGGGGAGAGTAGAGTGGGTATCAGGGTTTAGGAGGGTGAGAACTCGGTTAGGTTTCAAACGGGGTTAGGACATGGGATGAATCGGCCGCACTTAGAGATGGGGGTGTTCAGGGATTTTCGGAGCTCTTTTGAATCTTTTGGCATCCGTTTGGTGGGAGAATGGAGTGAGAGGGAGAGAGAGGGAGAGGAGAGAGGGTGGGAGGGAGAGAGTGGGCGGAGGTGTTATTGAGGGAGAAGAGGTGGGAAGTGGGAGTGGGAACGGAGTGAAATTTATTCCGAGCGTGCCTTTCTCCCACACAATCTCGTTCACTCCCCCTCTCCACGGGTCACCGCCGCCATTTAAATTCATATTAGTGCAGGAGTGACGCAGGGATGATTTTTGCGATAAGATGCGTTGGTGTGAGAGGGATTTTGGGGGGCGGGGGACATGGGTTGGTGAAGGGAAGGGGTGCGGAATGGGGACGACGGGCGTTTTGAAGGGGTGGTGGTTGGTGGCCGGGATCACGTCCCCTAAAACGCGCCATATCTTGAAGCGAAGCACGGTTAAAATAAATAAGAGAGACTAAAACGTACACGAGTTATGTGTACAATGCTCGTAAAAATAACTTTCCCTTGAAAATAATGTTCTCCAATTGAAGCCACAGGAGTGACAGGCGCAAACGAGAAAACGCAAAAGGTAGTCGCTCATACGAATTATAAATTTTGATATTTCGGTGACGAATTAGGAACCTTTGTCGTGGGAAGAGGAGGCTAAAACAATTCACATCCATTGGTGTGTTTTTGGGAATATCAATCTCCCAAAAACACGTAGATAGTAATTTTAGGCTAATGAAAAATGCATATTTAATAAAGAAGTGGCTTGCAAATTTGAGGCATTATTAGTTTTGGTGGTCGGATTTGGACCTTTGACTGAGGGGTGTGAGACATAATTTGTTGTTTGTGTGTCTATACTTAATCAATTGCCTCGGAAGAAAGAGCGTCCACAGAGATAGTGCGAAAAAGAGACATGCTCAATAAAACAAATGCTACGTGGTACCTTATTCTGGATGGAAATAAGAAAAGTGGATGTAATCACCTCATTTTTTTCTCCTTTTGCTCCTCTGTTCGATTTAGTCATATCTGTGACAAAGGTGGAGTTGTTCATCTACCAATTGAAAAAAAAATCGTCTCAGTTCCAGTTTTTTGTGATAGGTTAGTCTTTTTGTTTTGTGTTGTATTTGAGTTTATTCAATTGTTACTTTCCTCACTGTAAATTTTCCTGGAAGCATATAAATGAGCACTTAAATGTAGTTATATTTTTAACATAAGAGATGTAACTTAATGAGGTAAATATTTCTTTTTTTGCGTTACTTATCCGCGTTTAGCACTTCACGCTTGTAGCTGTATATCTTTTGCGAAATTTCGGGAGGGGGAAATTCCTTCGAGCGTACATATATATTTGTACTTACATTTAGGTATGCATATGTACCCATATGAATACGTGAATACATGAAATAAATTAGAAATTCCCCCACCTCCGTATTTTTTTCGAACAGCGACGGACATCCATATCTGGTCGGCGGTTTTTGAGAGCCTGTGGTTGAAATGATTTAAAGGAACTCTCTCCGCCACCAATGGCCCACGTCCATTATTGATGATCAATCGGAACGAGTGTTCGATAATTAATTTCAGGGTCAGTTCCTTCCGCGCCCCAGTGGAATTCTCATAGGTTTGCGTGAACGTCCTGAGTTATTAAGCCTTTTTTCACCGCAAAAACTTTTTCGGGTCGGAAAATTTCTTGGCATGTTGAACACGGTTGTGCACCACATTCTCTCAATGCTTGCCTGCCAAGAAATCCCATCCCATCTTTCCACTTGCAATCCGATGCATGCGACGGATGGAAATCATCTTGCACTTCTGTCTTTCACTTTGCCTCATCCGCGTTGAACCCGTGCCCGGGACATTTTTACATTTGAACCAACCTTTGAGCGTCTGTTGCATCAGTATGCTCCTCTGATTTTTGATAGAAGTATTTCCTTGAGGTCGTTTCATACGCAAAATTAAACTCCTCAGTGTGATGCATGAATGGGTGAGCTGAGGATATTGCGTCGTGTTGAGCGAGAACTTGGTAGTATGACTGCGCGATTGAATGGACAAATGACAGCCGTCATCGATAATACGTCTATGGCCCGTGGTAACACGATAACACGTTATGGCCCGTGGTCACACGTTAACACGTTATGGTCCGTGCTGTAATGTCGTACCTGCGTTCTCGCAATTTCCGTTCTTGGAAATGCGCATTTGAGTACCCATTGTGAACTGGCCATAATATAGTCATTTTTGAAGTGAGGCTTTATGTACTTCTTTTTCCAAGGATGATAATCGTTTAAGGCTTTTTTAACGAGCGATTGCAGAATATTTTAAAATTAGGACAGCAAAAATCTTTCGTTCCTGCTCGAGTCATTTTAAAGGACTGCCCATGAACTTTACATTTACTCGCACGTTTGTTATCATATTAGTCGTTTTATTATTATTGAATATGAACAATGAAAAAGAAAATCTTATTTTCGATTCCACAAATTTATTTTTAAGGCACGACTAGTAACAAAGCTGCGGCGTAATCTTCAGGTACCTGAAGGTAAAATTAATTAAAATATATTTACTTCGTGCTTCTTAGAGCGGCTGAATGAAAAAAAAATACAATTGGGATACGATCTATATTACAGCTAGGAAAAACTCGCTAAAACTATCTGAAAAAATTAACCACAGCTGAGTATGGTCAATTATAATCTCAATGGTTTCAGGCTTAATTTTGTGTAAGTTCATTGTGAATGATGAAAAAGAAAACTTTGTTTGTCAGGTACCTGAAAATGACGCCGCTGTATCGATACTAGTCGTACCTTCAAATAAATTGCAGGTATCAAACAAAGTTTTAAATTGGAACTTTTTATGCGATTCTGTAAAACTTTTTGCTGTGAAAAATTGATTAAAAAAAATTAGTTGAGAATAATTGCCAAGTACCTGATTTTAAATT
The DNA here is from genome assembly GCA_963169105.1 of Ceriagrion tenellum. Taxonomy (NCBI): domain Eukaryota; kingdom Metazoa; phylum Arthropoda; class Insecta; order Odonata; family Coenagrionidae; genus Ceriagrion; species Ceriagrion tenellum. The sequence goes on from OY720635.1 coordinate 96,193,948, forward strand.
TCTGATGAAATATAGGCGTTAGAATACCTTCTTTTTTTAAAAAGAAACTCTCTCTGGAGTGCATATCCGTGTTATTACCCATGTATAATGGCTGGCATTTAGGAATATATCTCAGAAAGTAGTGCAGTATGAGTCTGATATTTTGATATTTTTGGAAAGATGAGATATTTCTCTTTAAAATGAGACTAACTTAATTGAGTTCTAGGGTAAATGATTTGTCCCTCAAAGTGCCTCAATTATATTTGGATAATATGACTTAAGTGAAGGAAGATGAAACCTTGATTTGTCAAGTATTCTGGAAGCCTCCTAAAATACCAATATGAATAAAATATAAACAGATTAAATCGTAAATAACTGGCATTTCCAGTAATTTCCCAGTTAAAACTTCCGCAATCTGGCTTTAATTACTCGCACCAAATCTTCCTTAGAAATAAAATGCGGCTCGTGAAATTAAGTCCTTGGAATGTGGGACTTTCGCATGCAATAGGTTGCAGTGCTACCTACCTTAAAATACCGCTGTGTTCGGCTAATTTAGAGGCTGAGTATTTTCCAAAAAAATATTCATTTTTCTTTGCTGTGATTGGTTTTGATCTCTTTCCTCAATTATATCCCTTTTTAAAATTCATATTTAAGATCCCAGTGATTATAAAAGCGGAAGAAGAGTAGTAGAAGTGGGGATATGTTGGTACGTTCCATTTTTATGAATACGTTGGGATTGACCAAGAGTCTGAAGAAATAAATATTTAAGCCACATGCCAATAGAGAAAATAGAGACTTATTTTTGGAATATTATTTGCTGGCATTTATCGATCAAACATGAGGGTAAATCAGCAATGAAAAGCACGAGGCTTAATTATGTCGTGGGCAGATTTAGAAATAATTCTGTAGGTTTTTTTTGCCAGTCTGTACTCTTTTACCGATAGCTTATGCTATTAACTGTCAAAAATACATCCTTTCGAAAGCATGTGCTTAGTGCGTCTAAAGGAACGACGTTTGGGAAAGGAAATAGAGTTGGAAAAGTCAGTTACAATTATCCTTGCGTTGACAAAATGTGCCTTGGTCGTCTAGGGTGACTAATTTGCTCCGCTTCTTCACAGCCCCATAAAAGATTCTAAGAAAAGATGTTAAGGGAGAAAAAATGATGCCCAATTGAGGGTTGAATTTTTAAACATTCTTTTCCTCGAAAAAGAATGATTACGGACTTGTAGCATATCGATCATAACGTAACAAAAAATCCCTAAGTGGGGATCTCCAATTCCATTATTTTTCTCGGGAAAGCTTAATAATGTGCTGATAAACTTCATAGTAAATCATAATTACAAAATATGGTTCGATAAGCTCGGTTATTAAATGAAAAATTTAAACTGCAGCATGAAAGTTGAGATCTGGTCAGAGTAAAGATAATTCGTAATTTTACGAATCCCCAAATGCTTCACTGAACCTCAAATTTATGATACCTACGGCTTATGCTTTAGCTTATGAAGCAATGTCAAGGACGTGTGTCATAGCTAAAATCTTATAAGACCTTGAGTTGAACCCCGGCTCTTAGCTTACGTAGCTTTTGCACTGATAATCACGCTACCCAGACTTATTAGTGTGGGAAATTGGTCTTATTCTTTAGACGATGAGTCTTATTCTCATACTTTCAAATTATTAATTAAGTGAAAATTTTTCAATTTTCGATTACGGTGCATTCATATTTTTAATTCGAACAGACCACTTACCTTTTAAGAGGAGGGCGTGTTTGGAGTGGAAAATTACCCCGCGGCCACAACGTTGCCGACGGATGATTTGAAAAAAAATAAAAAAAGTTCGAAACCAATGATCAATACTCGGTCCATCACCTCAAAACATATGGAGGCTAGCGTAAATGCACTCGGTGCGCAATGAGCAATCAAACGCGGCAGGAATCTCGATCGTTGCTCCTTGTTCGCTTATTACGTTCTCTGGGAAAAATGTCTCTAAAGACTAATTATCCAAAATAATACCTCCCTTGTTGGTCGCGGACGGAAGCCATGGTGCTCGCGTCACGTCAAGCTCCCTTTTCATTTTTGTTAGCCCCGGCGATCATCTCGGCACTGTCATATCAATCTCCTATCTCGCTATGCGCGTCGCGCGATAATATTTTATCCTAAACGGATGAAAAGGGCGGTGGTGGGAGAAAGAGAGGGTGTATATGTATATGCGAATCTCTGCGGTGCCATTCCAAAAACTGTCCCACCCAGCCCACCCACCCGTGGCGGGTGGAGCATCGACTGACCGGTCCCGGGTACCCGGCAATTTCCCCCTCGGCTCTCTCTCTCTATCCCATTCATTACGCAGGTCCTGGGCAGTGCTGCCCTTTTAATGGAATAATTTTCAATCCCGTCCGGATGTGACAGGAAAACCTTGATGCAGTAGTGCTCGTCCCTGCTTCCCTCCCATATCTCCGTTGCCCTCGCCGCTGGCTGCCCGGTTGGGCGGAGTGGGGAGGGGGGTGGAGAGAGGAATGATAGAGGGTGGGAAATGTAATGCGGGAATGGTGGTGGGGGCGGCACAAAAGCGCGTGTCTCCAACGAGAGGGCGTATTGGCCAATCCACACGCGCGAGGTCCATCCTATCTCCCCTCTCTTCCTACCTACACGTTTTGTGGAAAATCTCCCTTCCTCAGTCCCTCCAAACCATGAGCGAATGTGAGCTTCTTTTAAAAGGGTTCGTGACGGAATTTGTCGGCATGTTTAGCATGGATACTCATATATTTATATTCCGCCAGCGGCAAAATAATCCCGATAGCCACCATAATTATGCGACTAATATTTGTTGATTAATATTTCACTCATATCTCTGGTGGAAGGAGGCCGCAAAAATAGAGGGAACAGTAGGAGGAGCACATTTCCTGAAAGCCGAGAAGAAGTAAAAGAATTTGGTTTTGGGGAAACATTGGTTTCGCGGGTTATTTAAGATTTAATTTAATCATTAGAAGTAGAAACGCATTTGATTCTTTATCACGCTCGCCAGTGCTCGCCAATTGTGAACGTTTGCAATTAGCTAGCATAAGTAACCGTCCATGCACACCCATCACCCCATTCCCTTTCAAGTTAGGCATTGTCATGGTTATTGCTGTTCGCCCTTGGCAAATAATTCTCTTTTGATAATTTACTCCTTAATATTCAATCATTGCCTACTTCTTTCGCTGCTGTTGCATTTATTGATGCAGTGCTTCGTACACGCTCTCGTATTCGTAAGACTCCTAATATTTTTTCTCTTCAGAGGATCATTCTCAACATCCACCAAAGACAACTGGTGTACCCTTAAATATGGTTTAGTGGTATTATCTTCAGCGGCACTTAAATTCCTGTGCAAATTTTTGTTCTTGACCTTTGTAAAGATGAATATATCTCCTACCTCTTTCACAGCTTTTTATGGCTTGAGACCTCTTCTTGGAGGAAATATTTACGTGGTCCATTCTTCTTCACCCTTTTTTGCAAAAAAAATTCAGCCTATCTTTACTCCATGTTTTAACTGAAATCAGTCTCTGTTTTAAGATCCACTAGCACAGATCCCGCTTGCCTTTTACGCCCTATACCTTGCACAAATAATTGCCTTATATCTTTTTTCATCACTGCCTTAAAACTTTGGACTTCCTTGCCGTTATCTATAAAAAGTTCTCTTCTCTGTCTATTTGTAAGGAGAAACTATTATAATTACAATGAGCTTACGTCTAAAACCTAAATTTGTATCCTATTATAGTATTTTATGTTTCACATAGTGGTGTTAGTAGTCATTGTTTTTTCCTTACCTTTATCTGATTGTCACCGCATTTTTCACTTTATTTATTTATATTTATAGTTATATTTATATATATCTATCTCTCTCCAATCCCTCTCTCTCTACAACCCTAGTTGAGCCTTGGCCTCGTCAATTTTCCGTCTCCATCCATCTCGGTCTCTTGACTGTTCTCCCTAATTCCTGATCCTTAGCATTCTTGCTTATGTTATCTTCCCACCTTGCCCTTGGTTTGCCCACTGGCCTCTTTCCTCCCATACTCTAAAAGAAGACTTTTTTTGCCACCCTCGTCTCTGGCATCCGCTGGACATGTCCTGCCCATCGGAGCCTCATTAGCTTAATGTGTGTGGAAATTTTGGGTTCTTTGTAAATTTCATATATTTCATGGTTCCAACGAATTCTCCTTATCTCTTCTCTGTTTACTGGCCTATAGATTCTTCTCAGCATTCTTCTTTCTAGGCTATCCAGTAGTTCAGCAGATTTGTCCGTCATTGTCCATGTTTCACTTCCCTATGACAGAACTGTGCGTATGAGGGTTTTATAGAGGGTTTATATTTTTACTTTTGTTTTCCTATGCACATCTCGAGACTTAAAGACAGGAAGTAGGGAGTAGAAGGAACGGTTTGCTACATCTATTCGCGTCCATATTTCCTTGGTCTCATCGTTGTCCTAGGACTCATTTGTACCCAAATAGGTAAAGTTTTTATACCTTCAAAGTTGTAGTTCCCAATGGTGTTGTTTTGCCCATTAATAACTCTATGCTTTCTACTTTGTAATATGAACTTAGTTTTATGTTCGTTTACTGTAAGGCCTAGATCGTTTTGTATTTAGTATTATTTATCTGTTGATGCGTAACGTTTGTTTTTCATTACTATTATTTGGTTGGCAAGTATGTTTTTTGTTTTTTTTTTGGTTGAAAGCAGGATTTGATAAGTGTTTTCTATTTTTCTCTTATGGGAAAACCTAGAGCATAGTGAAACTTATTCTATTCTAGGCTGTTAAAAATAATCATAGGTTAGACACAATTTTCTCAAATTGCAGGAATGATTTCCTAATATTCAGAATTTGATAGTAGGTGGTTCGCTAACGGCCATAGTGAATCATAATGATAGTCGCTAGAAATTGATTTAAATTCAGGATTTCGACTTTAGATGCCGACTTCGACTTCAGAGGTTTGCTGAAGGTTTAAAAATTTTCACAGGTTCTTTTGCTGCGCAAAAAGCGTAGTGTGATGAAAGGTATTCCAACTAATGACCAAGGAATCAAACGGAGGGAATGCTAAAAGATCGACCCTTATCCGAAATATGCTTGATGAGTCGAAGACGAGAAGAAGAAGGGCTAAATAGTGATTTTTGGCCCGTCAAATATTCTGGGGTTTCATAAGGGGATAACGTCCTCAGGCTCTTCTCAAATCTCGCCTTAGTCCATTTCGAGGGACGTCGGTAGAGAAGGGAGGTATGAAATTTGAATTTCTAAATCCCATATTTATTATTTGGATTCCACTGCGGTAGAACGTATGGTAATTAGAGGATAACAGTGATCCTTGGGAAACTAACATGAGGAATTATTCATGACGAAAGACTCAGTATTTTTGTATTTAAAATAGCAATTCGTCGAGACGAAAATTTATTGGACCTCAACTCACCGCATTTCGCGCAATAGAAGGAGTAGATGGTGACCTTTTGATGAAATCAGAAGATTACCAAGTTGTGGGCGGTTGGTGTCATGAGCGTTTGAACCCAGTATCACTGCAGAAACTCAATATTCTCTCGTTGTGCTTTTCCACTCAAAGAGGAATAAAATCAAAGAAATGTGTTCATTATCAAGGGTTTAGTGTGTTGGGAAGCCTAATGACATGTATGCCAATGGGCTATATACCTCTCTATGGTGTATTTTTTCTACTGATATGACCGGCATCTGCTTTTCAGACTCTGTCAAATGTATTGCAAACGACGTAGATAACAACTTCCGAGCAAGCATCGATGTTAAGCCGACCAGTCTCAAACTTTTCGAGTGATCGACATAATCGATTAAGGCCTTCGTGAATATAATGGTTTGTAGAATATACCATATTTATGAGCAGCTACCAGCCCAGTGATTGCTTTGATACAGATTCCAACTTTTCTCTCCTTCCATATGAAAAATGTCATTACTTCATGAGTCTTCATTTTAGTGCACGTCATAGTTTTCCTAATTTATCCCATCCTTTGTCTTCCATAGTAGTTATTTCCATAAATTTCTCCATTAATATTTCTTAGAGGGACTGCTATGCTACAATTACTCCCAATTTTGAAATCATAACAGTGATTCCCATGCCTAGGGTCGAGGTTTGAATGCCATCAGAGTCACAGATATCTCAAGGGTATCCACTGTCTTCTTCAGTGCTAAAAGGAGAGTACTTCAGCTGAGTGGAGAGCTCTATCTTGCGAATGGAATGTTAAACGATATACCCTTTGGAGCTTTTGTTTATTAGCAGGGGAATACAGTCAGTTTGAAGACTAAAATCGTAGAATGTGGAAGAAAGAAGCTGAATTTAGAAGTCACCCTGAGAGGAGAGAAAATGGAGCAAGTGGATTTCTTCATCTATCTCGGAAGTACCATCACGTGGGACGGAAGAAGTACAACTCACATCAAACGGAGAATACCCCAAGCTAAGAAGGAGTTCATGGGAAAAAGACAACAGCTGTGTTCAAAGAAGATAGGACTACAAACCAGTGAACAGTATGTGCAAACATTCGTGTGGAGCGAGGCAGTCTATGTATCGGAAGCATGGACTATTGGAAAGGCTGATCAGAGCATACTAGAAGCCTTCGAAATCTGGTACTGGAGGGCGACGCTGAAGATCAAATGGACGGACAAAATAAGAGATGATGAAGTGTACGTATGAGTAGAAGAGGAAAGGACTATATGAAACACCGTACATAAATGAAGAGCTAGATGGATTGGACACACCCTGAGACACAAAGGGTTTGTGAAGAACATCATTGAAGGCAAAATAGAGGGAAAAGTCCCAGAAGAAGACCCAGGAATAAGTTCATGGACCAAAAAAAGAGGAAAGTACGTAGGAAGAGATAGCAGGAGGTAAAGGAACTAGTATTAGATAGGGTTGGGTAGAGGGCTGCAGTCAACCAAACTGAGGATTGAACGACCAATGATGATGATGAGAGTAATGCAAACGCCTGGTTTCTCTCATCAATTTCACTTATTCCCTCACCACCCGACCCACTCATACCAATGGTATAGTTTTTAATTTTATACAAACGACCACGGGCGTAGATATCTTCAAAACATCGACTAACAAACGTAATAATGGTGCAGTAATGTTATTTCTGAGAATACAAATTTTTATCTTTGAACTTTAATAGAGAAAATTGTTCTGTGATGCTCTCTGCTCCGCTCTGTTATGGGACCCGCTCCGAGACCTCGGTCTCCAACAAACGTCGGTTGCTCCCTCCCATTCCATCGCGACGAACCCTCCCATACTCTCCTCATATTCTTCCCCCTCTCTCGAACCGGCGAATCCCATTCCCATCACCATCACCTCTGCCCTTCGTGTGTGTTTTGTTTTTTTTTTTCATTCGTTACCCCCCTTCCTTCCCGTTCCCGCCACTCCCCCTCTGCGCCCCGCGGGCCCCGCCGTCGAATCGCGATGATGCGCCTCGCGGGTCGGCCGCGCGTGATTGCTCGGGCACTCGCACGCATTTTCATTCGATATTTAATCGGAATGCCGGAACGTTGTTGTTTTCGAAATTTCGGGGCTATCCTTTTCCTCTGCGGAATTTCGGGAGAGGGGAGAGTGCTTTGAGCAGCGTGGGATGAGAATTGGATTCGTGGAGGGGGAGGATGAGCATTGGTCCACGCTCTCTGTGCGGCGTTTAAAGGAGGTTTGACACGCCTCCGCGTGCGAGGAAACGAACAGAATATCCTGAGTAGATTATTTACGTCCCTGAAGATATACAGCTTTCACTAATCCATATTTTAGGCATTTATAATTCATTATTAAAAATATTTTGACATATCCTTTGAAATGACCTTAAGATCATTTGCGCCAGGTACCACCACGTGTAATAAAGCTCACAGGACTAGATTCTAGTGTTTGGCGTTGCTCATTGTTTTCCACACTGCTTTTTAGTCCACGCCTAGCGGATAGGGGAGTGTGCGAGGTTCGACCTCTAACTAGGACGAGTGCTGTGTACCTGGTGTGATGTTACCCTGTGCCGCACACCCTTGTCGTGACTCGGTGTTTCGTAGATGTAGATAATCATGTTCTACGTGGTGAGATATTTCTTCCGGGAGGGACTGGCGCCCACAACTTTCAGGCAGCATGTGTGGCCTCAACTTCACTGCCACCGTCGCTAAAGAAAATAAAAATTTGGAACTATTGGAGCTATCATCATTATAAATGGTCCAATCCTAGGATTGCTTCGCTCCATATCTTCCTATATAACGCTGAATTTTGTAAGTTCTGTGAACATTCCTTCATGTATGATGAGCTTTTCTCGGGGTGTTCTCAACTGGGTTAAAGCCTGCACAGCTGCAGAAATTTCGTAGTACCATCGGCCCACCTTCTTCGGCATGGCAAGAGTTATTTAGGGTTTTACACCAAATATATCTTCCCTTCGTGCTTCTCCTTCCTATGGCCCTAAAATAATTCCTGAGTTCACGCCTGCCCATCTTTCAACTTTTGCTCGCTTTCTCCAATTATTCATTTGTGGTTTCAAGCGTATATGTGTGGAATTTGTTAGCAAATTACTCTTTACTGGTAGCTATGTGATTCCACTTAGCTTTATGTATTAGGTAGAGTCACCTGAAGGTGACATTTAACGTCAAAACCCGGGTCGTTCCAAGTAAAGAACTGTGGTATCACAATGTTACCAGTTATTTTTATCATTATCAGATTCATGCTGTAATCCAATTAAAATTCCCTTGTCGCCCCAAGTTGTGAGTGCTAATAATGTAATTCAATATACTTAATCGACTGCCTTTCTCTTCTACGGAAACGGCTATAGACAAGCGTTGCCCTGTCAGTCTAGCTCCAGATGCCTACCTCTCCACGTTCTTACCTTTTTTCCTCTCCGCGGAGTTCGTTGAGGGATTCGGGTCCTCTATCATGCTATTAATTGCATACTACATAGGCAAATTAGTTTAGCATGCGGGTTAATGTGACATCCTTTTTTATATACTTTGATTTACTTGATTACTTTGATTTGATTTACTATGATTCCTTATCAAATTTAACAAAATTTAATAATTTATTTCGCTTCACTGCACATGAATGCTTTAGAATTGTTATTTTGGTGTCCAATTAAATGTCAAATATGAGTGACTTCAGCTTATGTAAATACTCGCATATAAATTGACATCAGTTATGAAATATTAAGTCCTGACACAGGACAAAATTAAGACACCTGATTATTATTGGCAGTGAAAACAATTAGATTTTACCAATTTGGTGGGGCGTCCCCCAAATACCTTGCATTAAATTCTAAACTAGATCCAATGAGAAATAATGAGTGGGAAATACACAATTTGAAAATTGGAAATCAAAAATTAAAAATAAAAGGTGGATATCTCTTATCCTTTGATGATGTTTCCCCGGCGAGTTCCAATTTGGATTCCCTTTCCGAGTTGTGCGGGTCCAGTTGTCACGGCAGACTCTCGGATGTCACGATGCTACGGTGCACTTTCTTACGATGACTGCCAGGCACTAATATTCAATAATCAAACCAGACTTTCGAATATACCACTGAGCCGCTAAACTCAGCTTCTGTCCCCGTCAAAAGATGCATTAGCTATCTTCCAATACGTCTCTCCTTCCACTTCCTTTCCAAAACCTCCCCTACACGTATTGTTAGAACATCGTTCCCCAAACTTCTCCTCCTTCCCCAAGCGTGGCTTATATTGTTAAACCCGAGTCAGAGTCTTTCTGCACGTGATCAATAATATTCAGGTTTCGTTATGTTATGGTCATGAATATATATTATGGATTGGGATCTCGTTGCCTAAAAGCGTTGTCTAGAATTCCAGTTAACAAACAACTTTTTGGAAAGTGGTCCCGCCTAGTGATGAAAGAGGGAAGTTCAAATGTATATACAGTCGACAGATTGTAAATAAACACATCTTACCCGTTTTTCCATGAATATACATCGCTTTTTACTTAGAAGTAATCATAATGTAGAGGATAAAAAATGTAGTAATACACGCTGGACGTAATTATACACTTTTTTAATATCGTTCGGTATACGGATATATTTAATTAACGGATTCTGGCAAACAACGTTGTCGGCACACGATGGACGTTTCAATAATTTTACTGATTTCCTGTAATAGATAATTCCTCTCTAGCATTTAAAAAGTAAATATTAGACAACAAAAATAGCAATATATATTCTAATCGTCATTTAATTCATATCTCCTCGATCGTTATTGAATATTCACCACAGTCTCACGTTAGCAACAATCAACTACGTCTATTTACAATAAAAACATAAAAGACTAATCAAAGAAGAGCCAAGGACTGGGTGAACTAAAAGTGGAAATTTAGGCAACACGTAGCCTAGGCAACAATGCCGAACATCCGAATCCATTATATATATTAACGGTTATGGTATTGAAAGTACTGTTGTTTGCTGCTCGTTGAAGATTATTTCCAGGTTATGCAACTTTGCCTGTCAAAATTACGAGTACCACCTTTATGACATATAAAAACTGGGAACAAGTACTAGCAGTGAATACATAACAATGCCTATTAATCTTGTGCAGATCTCTTGTGACATAATCTCTTCCTCTTTTCCTGCATCTCCTTGTTTCTCTCCTGTCTTTTATTTTATGTCAATTTCAATGACTCACCCTCATACTTACTATCTTTACTTCTTCTATATATCTATCTATCTTCATACTACACCTACATACACACTATCACTACAGGTCTTATTTCGATGTAGTAAATTTTGTGTTTTAACTACTTATGTTAGACATTCGAATACAATAACTTCTAGAGATTGCTGTACATCTATCATATACAATTATTTTCTCATTTATTACCTCTTAAAATACATGATTTTTCATTTGTATGGGTCTTCAAAATTACTCTGATTTTCGAATATTCTGTGACGTCGTCGTAGCGCTCCTCTTTTTTATGTTTATCTAATTGCAAAACTCGAGATTTTGCTTTCTCATCATATAATGCCAATTCCATGGGTATAGTTAGCCTCTCATTCTATCTCTGCTTCTTCATTTTCTCTTCCTATATTCTATTATCTACTCCTGAATCTTTTCCCAAGTTTTCCTACCTTTTTTCCCTCTAATATTCTACTTTCGAACTTGTTACACCTAAGGTTATACCTTATGCGGCTGGTTATTGTTTTCAGTACTTATGGCGCTAAAAGTAGTACTTCCCTCTTTCACCCTCTTTATGGATTCTTTTCTCATTGTAACTGTTTACCCAATCTTCAGAATCCACCTTTTTCACTAAATTTAGAATTCTTCTATTATTTGCAGGTACCTATATTCCGGAGATGCATATTATCGTTTTTCCATGGTATTTTTACTTGCTTTGCGTTCTTATAATCCCATCATGGAACTGCCTCGCCAGTAATCTCCTCGTCCTTATTTTTTCCCCATGATTTTCTTAACTGACCTCATGCACTGAGGCAGAGTGAATTCTCATCTTCTATCCGCACGGTCTTCATCTTACTCCAGTATAATGCGACGCTTCACGTTTAGCATCGTGTGGAACATCTGAAGCACTGACCGGAACATCTTCATCTGCATGCACACATACGCAATACCGTTCAACCCATCGCTAAGGACTACAGCGCGGAATGCTGTACACCATAATCCTTCCAAGATAATAGCATCTAGGTCATTTTCTAGGATTCCTATCTTAAGCTATCTCATATCAGTGGTGGTTTCCTTAGCTAAAACTTTTCTCTCACTAATAATTTTATTGAATGCCTCATAATTCACCAAATCCATACATTTGATCCTTACTGATAACCTATACAGTATTCGCCTGGAATTATGATTGTAAAAATTCTTAATATTTACGTAAGTTCAAATTGTATTACTCTCTCTCTCTTACAACACTCTTTATACGATCCGCTTTGCAGACGATCAGATAGTGTTGGCACAAGACTACGAAGATCTAAAATATATGACTAGAAAACTAATAGAGGAACATAAAAAATGGGGGTTGGAGGTGAATATGTCTAAGACACAGTATATGAACATTTGCGGAATGAGGCAGGACCTGATATTAGAAGATGGGGATAAAATAGCTTACGCTATCACTATAAATATCTTGGAGTAAAAATTACTGATGATGGGACCTTAGATGAAGCTATATCAGACCTAAATAACTAGGGAAGAAGGGTTATTAGGCTATTAAACATCAACCTTTGGGACCGATAAACATCGAAAGCAAATAAAACAAGAATATGCAATGCCATTTTCAAAAGTATAATGACGTATTGATGTGAAGTCTGGCCTATAAAGGAACGTACTAAACAAACATTAAAAGCTACTGAAATGGATTTATTGAGACGGTCTGCGGGACGATCAAGAATAGAAAGAGTTACAAATGACAGAATACGACATATAATGAAAGTCGAACACTATATAATGGAGGAAATCATGACCAAGCAGCTAATATGGTACGGGTATGTAAAGAGAATGAACGAGGATAGACTACCAAGAAAGATCATGGAGCTAACAATCCAAGGGAAAAGAGGAAGAGCTGGAAAGAGCGATTGGACAAAGAAATTAGAGCGAGTGGATTAGAAAAAGATTTATGGAAGGACAAAGAGACTTGGAGGCTAGAAATCGGAAGATCCCAGATGACGTTATGAACCGATCCTACATACATACAAATTGTATTACGGAAAATTGAAATTTGTTAACGGTTCTATTCTAGAGTTACGCAGTAATGTTGATATATATTGCGAGGCTATCACTACCGAATTAATTCATCTCATCTCTGACTGGAGGTTAAAGAGAAATGGTTTTGAAACTCTTTCAAATATATTGGAAGACCAAAGATATTTCTAGACATGGAAAGGGGGTGGAATAACAAGCATCCTGTTTGAGGTAAGAGGATAATTAGCTATTGTGTAAGTCAGGAAGTAAACTTGAGGGTATGATGAAAACCAGAAAATTATACCAGGAGAAGCTTTTCATCGTATATGGATAAAGAGAAGAAACTGCCAAAATGTAAACTTAGCCATGGATTAGAAGAGAGTCTAATGAGCCCAGATATTTTGATGAGGTAATTGCATTTGTTGGTGTGAAGAGAAAGAAGATGAGAGAGGTGCAAGGTGAGCTGCAAACGGGAAACTCCGCAGACCATTGATGGAGGACCTCAAAGCACTGAGAAATCTATGCCTTAGCTCGGTGGGTGATACGGCCGCGAATACCGTCATAGATATTTTTCCGAAATGCGCTCCGTGGCTGGTAAACGAGGTACATCCAAAAAATTAGTTTCGTTTGTTTAATGCCCTCGCAGCGCTGCGATCGCAGTTTCGCGCCTGCGCGTTACTAACCCTGACCTATTGAAATGGTGCTGACATAATTATGAGTTAGCTGATTGTTGTGTGCGCTTCGTGGCGCTTGTATGGCGAATAAAATTGAAATGCCCGCCGCCGCAGGATGCTCACCAGCGGTATTGTTTTGATTCAATGTCGTCACACTGCGTATGCGACTCAACAGCTCTTACAGAACTGTGGCAGGGAACAACTCAAACACCTTCCATACATCCCGGACTTCGCTTCTAGTGACTTCCATCGCACCTGAAATCGAGCACTGGTCAAAGAAACGTATGAATACGTTTCTTTGACCAGTCAAACAAAAGTTACTTTCTGGATATACCTCGCATAAGTAATTGCATGGTTTTATTTCTGGCTTTAAAAATTTGCCACTTATCGCATGGTGTGGAAAATCTATAGCACTTACCGGAACATCTTCGTATGTAAGCACACATTCGCTCTACCGTTCCACTCATCGCAAAGGAATGCAGCGGGGAGTGCTGTATGCAAAAGATATTATCACAGTTTAGAGTTAGAAAGGCAGCCGATGATGAAACAAGTCCAATGCCGTTAGGGAAAGGGAATAAGGTGACCAAAGAATCTTCGATGGTGGCCTTAGTTTACCTCATAAAATCGCGAATGATTTCGTAAATGTAAAGTAAACATCGCGATGATGTTTACTTTACATTTATTTCTAAGCCAAATTACCTAGTGTATCTCAGCTGCGCTATAACCTAGGACGGCCTCTTTTCGTAAAACATGAGGAGAATAGAAATACAGGAGTTAGAGGTACTTGGGCGGAAATTGAGACTGCAGATTTTGATGAGTTTTGTGGTGACAGTGGGTCCTTGCGTCGCGCGTTCAAGTCCCGCTTGGGTGGTTTTTTTCCCTCTCAGGATGTGGATGCTAATGTATGTTTGAAAAAAAACGTTATGAAGTCTTAATTTTGCCACAAAATTATGTGTTGTCACTATTTATTATATTATGTATAATAATCATCACCAGAATTCGGAAATCTCAATAGTGTAGTGGTCTGAGCATAGGCCAGGAAATGTTTAAGTCCGTGGTTGGACTTTTTTTTCTCGTGTTATTTTCTAGTATGGCCATGTTGGCGAATGCGTTGATAGACTGATGGGTGACCAGAATACGTATGTAAAGGTTTTGTTCCCCAGGAGACGATTTGTTGGGCCGTTGGACAGTACATTGGGTTGCCTTTTTGCGACCGTTTGAAGGGAGAAGTATCCATACTGATGGCGCAATATGATTTTAGAGAGGAAAAAAAAGTGTTGGAAAGGTCGTTAAAAAATTCCCTTTTCCCTCCTGTGGTCGCCACGATGAAAACGTTAAAATTTCATACTCACGTGTTTTACAACGTTTTTTTATTCAAGAGACCCGGAGTGCATCGGGTGGTTTCATTCATTTATTTGGCGTTTCGGCAGCAAGTATTGTCGCTGCTTATTTATTTATTGATCTTTGTGGTAGAGTTTGGACTCTTATGCATTTTTTGTCGGGGTCGGCTGCTGCTGCAAACTACCTTTCTCCCGTGTTGTCGCCGCTTTTTTTAAATGTCGTTTTGCGGCATGGTAGAGTGAGAATGGGTTTGTTTTTTCCTCAGCCCTGTTGAGTTATATTTTTTTATTTTTCGAAAGTTTAAATGCCGATAGGAAAACATGTGACAATTTATGCACATTGACTTTTTTGGTTTCATTTATTTTGGGACACAACCACAACGCCTCCTCTCTATTGTAAGGTGTTGATTTTATTAATGATACTGGTTTTCTGCTTACTAACGCTGTTGAGGGGCTTCCTTCTTTGATCCTAATGAACACGATTGATTACTGTGCGTGCCATACGAAAACTGTTCATTGTTTCGAAATATTTTTGTTCGTACTTGAGAATTCCCAATTGCAATTTGATAACTTTTCGCCTCTTAAAATAGTTTTTGCAAGATTTGTCTCCCAAAATAGGATGTGAGATAAGATTTTTCTGAATGTATTATTGTAGGATGTTTTAGTATATAATTAAGGTTTGATTACTCAAGAAAACATTAAAGACATTGTGGGTGTCCACCAAAATTACTCAATATGGTGGTGTGTCAACCACTGCTCTGTTTTTTTCCACTTCAATGATCTTTTGTGGATTTATGATTTGCGCAGTTACGAATTTTATTGGGTAAACTTTTCTATGTTGCTCTTGAATGAATGCTCTTCGTTCAGCGATTAATCTACTGGATACACGTACAAACAATTGAGCGGAAAGGTTGTTATACATCAAAATTACGCCATATAATGTGTACCACTTATGGTAGGTTTTGGGGTTTCCTTTGCCTTCCATTTCCGTCCTTTCCCTTATTCCCATAGCGAATTCTCCGTTACAATTCGTTTCAAAACTTACTAAATGTACAAACATTATTTGACGCTTAATTTCCCCTAATAGATTGAACTCTGATGTGCAATGGTCTAAGTAACCACTCTTCTAATGTTGAAGTGGATGACATGGAAATATAAATTTCTCCTCTAGTATATGATTATCAAAAATACACTCCTAAAGCTATCACTATATATATCTATAATTACCGAACCCAAAGGCCAAAGGTTTAGGAATACAAATCATTTGAATTTGCAAAAAAATTATTTAAACTTATTCAATATTTTCGCTTGACAGACCGAAGAAGTCAGCTTAAATTTGGTTGGTATAGTACGATTTATTTAAACTTGAATGGACAATGAGATTCCGCATTTCAAATTATATGCTGTACGTAGTAATTTCCTTGAATAACGTGCTGTATTGCCGATTTAAAATATTGACATGTGTTCACTGGAGCAATTGCCGGGTTGTAGTAGGCGCTTCGTTCGATTACGATGAAGGAATTATATTTTTCCAATTCTTTTTTACTCTTTCGTCCCGTCTCATCCGCCTTATTGCCACTTCGCTTAAAGACTCCCTCGCTTACGTGTTAACGGTCCTTAATTTGCGCGACCCGTAATGTCAACGAACCCTCCAAAAAATCCGCTCACCTAGCCTCCTCCCGTGGGATAAATCGCTTTCCTAGTCTCATAAATGCATTGTCGAACCGTTTTCTTGATGTCCTCCAACGTCATTCGTCCTCTGGGTTGCTCCCACCAGTCGTCGGCGCTCCGAAAGCGCACTTGTGCACTAATTATTTCGAAGGGGGCATTTTTTTCACAATTGCCTGATTTTCCTTCTTTCTGTTGAATTTTACTTACCATTATTCCCTCCTGTCCCCTCGAGTAATTTCAGAATTATGCATTTTTTCCTGTATTTCCTGCTTGTGTCCCGGCAGCGACGCCCGAGTCGAGCACGTGTGTTGTTATTTTTTATTGTTATTTTCACGGCTCCGTTTCCATCCCTTACCGCTCGTCCCCCCTCCACTTCGGAGGCCGTCCGATTTTATTTTCATTACGGAAATTAGGAGTGACGGCATTTCGGAAGGGTTGGAGAAGGACTGAGTGTCGTCCCCACCCAACCTGCCCCCACAACGAGGCGGACTTGGATGGCCTGCTGGAAGCGGAGATCCCATCTCTCCCGAGGAAATCTCAGAATCATTGGTTTCCCCTGCATCTTTTGATCCATAGGGATGGAAGCCATTTGGGTACTTGATCAGTGGAGGGCAAAAAAGGGCAGATGAGATTTTAAATTGTTTTCCTGCACGGGAAAACTTTGGCAGTCCGTCATGGGTGAAAGAACGATCTTCGCGTCAAGGGTGCATTCAAATATTCCAGCGGTATTTCCAGCTCGTTTTCCTCAAAACATTTCTTTGAGATTGGTATACCTTTAGAATGGATCATTAATTTTTTAAACGTTCTAAGCCTCAAATAATAGGAGTCTTGTGTATTTTATAAATTTATACGTGAGAACTGCGAGTGGAAGGACTACTTTTGGGGCCGCTAGACTCGGATACCACGTGCTTGGGTAAGATTACTGGGAAAATTCAGATTATGTGAGGTTAAAGGGTAGGTATTATATCGATCCAGCCCTACGTATCTGAAGCGCCAAAATGAGAGAGATTACCTTGCTGAACAGACAATTACAACAATTTCTACTTTCCTGGCACCATTTTCAACCACGAGAAAAAAATGGCCTGATCCTTATATTACATTCTAATGCATCCCAGTTTTCTTATTTCCGCTTTTCAATATTCCTGTCCTCTATTCCCTCCATTATGCTTGCTTGGTGTCATAACACCCCTTACCATACACTCTTTTGGTGGCTCAATAGGTCGCATTGGAAAAAGTACATAGAAATGTCCCGGGTTCAAATTTCAGTGATGCCTCTTATGGGACTTTCTAAATCACTATTCAAATCGATTTTCCAAGATTTAGATATTTTTGGTACTTATTTATTCCATCAGAAATCTCTTTCTTCACCTACTTACATATATCCCTGGCATTGAGCATTGATTTATACCCTTATTCTGACTTTTATTTGACATTGTTTAAGGCAAGTATTTTTTGGGAACCTTTTATGGCAAATTTTTTTTACAGGGAATTTTATAACCCTTCCCTTGTCTGTTATTAATTTTGAAATAGTATGTTATTTATTATTGGAATAATTCTTATACTTGCATTGTTTTAATGACTTCGCTGCATTAATTGTTCCGTAAATATTCCGCACTCTGATACAAGGCAAAATATGAGACGCTACCTTTGCTAGAGAAGATCACTTGTAGCTCTGCAATAAATTCCTTATATTCTAACGCCTCTTTTGCCTGTAATTTTATGTTATATTACCCGTAGTGTGGCCTCGTAAAAGGATGCATATTCTCTACGTTATATGTTTCATACCAAAATTTCTTCCTAAACTGTTATTCTACTAATTAACACTAATATACTTTCTTTATTAAATAGTATTTATTTACTACCTCCAGCTGCGAATGTGTTCATCTGAAATAACTCAATCAATTAGCTCCCCAAAGCTGCTTGCTTATTTCTAATTGGTATCTTAAAATGTAAGATTTCTCTTATGACGTTCTCACGAATAATGGTTTCAATACTCCGATACCGCCATTTCTCATTGCCCCCTTCATGTTGAACCTATTCTTCTCCCGTATTTTGGGATACAGTAATAATTTGATCGCCTGATAATTCCAAGCCAGCTTTGGTTTGCATGTGAAGTGAAGCTTATGCGTTTAGGTTCAAGTTTCAAAATATACCTCGCGTGACCTTACTTTCAATGTGCCGTAATGGACTATCTGTGTAAAAATCATTCATATACAGTTATTAATTTTCCAGAACAAATCATAAATTAATTTTGTATTTTTCATTTATCTGATTAAATAAAATGATTATTGTTTTTGTGTCCTTGCTCTTCCACAATTATGGCATTGAACCTGAAATTTGGGGCGTAATAAGTAACATTAACTATTCTTTTGGCGGAAAAAATTTAATATGTGACGTGAAGCGTCCTGAGTCACTTATCAGTGTGTATTTATTGTAATTAGGAAACAATTTCATGTAGTTATTTATTTTTGTTTGCTGGAGGAACAAAGTGGTAGTGCATGAGGGCTTGGCCTTCTCCATAGACTTTTGAATGTCGTAAAAATCGTTTTCGATTATCCTTTAAACTTGTATCTGTGACATTTGCTCTGCTAGGTCCTGTAATGCATTTTGCTATTCGTAATCTCGGATTTTCTATTAGTTGATATTGAAAGAGAGGGCGTGATTTTATCATGCGTGCTACTGAACGTTCTAATGCAGTCGTTCCCGTGTTTTGTGCATCCCCTCGCAAAATTTCCCGCTTCAATTAAGTATTTTTTTGATTCTTTCCCGCGACTTGCTCTTTCTGATCCAGCCCGGTGGATGCGCGTTTCCAACTATTTTGATGCAATTATTCCCGCCGATGTAATCACGGAGAAATGGACGATACTGTAATCTCGTTTATTATTACTTCTTTTTCATTTATTTAAGTTTGGTAATTGAAATTCGCCAATTATGGGTTTCAATTTCGTCCCGTAAATTAAGGGAAATTAATTTTAGCGCAATCGGCATTTATCTCTTATTCTTCGTGAGTTTTTAGCTGGAAATGATATTTGATCTCCAAGCGAAGCGAATTAGCTTGTTTATATTTTGAATAGCAATTTGAAATTATGCACCAAACATTACAGGTAATTATGAAACAAATTTATCCAGCTTGTTAGATGCCTCGGCTGATGAATTAATTTGCAAATTCCTGCCATTTTCGTGTTTTTTCTGCTATGAAACGGCATCCTTTAATTAGTTGTTAATTGGACTTTTAATTTTTTTGCCACCTAAAAATACTTCAAAAGAAAAAATGGATCTAAATTCCATTGCATTTACCTAGTCGTCAGCAATAAAACTATTTACTCTTCAAAGGATAATTTCTTAATGGTGAGTTCAGACTATAATTCAAGGGTTGAGTGGTATTTTGATACATCTCATATTATATTTTTACTTCTGTTCCTCTGAATTCCTAATTGAACCAAAATTTATTATAATTTCGTCTTTCGAGGCTGAGGGTATGGTTAATTTTGGTGTTTATACTTATGTTCCGATTCTTGAGGCCGCTGATGAGGTTAATGAATCGCTTCTATCGGAATTTATCCCTCGAATCACAATATTTCACTCATTTTTGCTTTCCAAAATATGTATTACAATCAGTTACTATCTAATCTACTTCCATAAAATTTGATATTCTACAATGATCTAGTTTTCCTGATTTCCGTCGTAATTTATGCCATTACTTAGGATTTCATTCGATACTTCCCCTATTATTCACACGTAGACTTATCTTTATATTATTCAACGGCTGAGTATAATTCAATGGTAAGCAACTGTTGTTGCGAAATTCTACGGTAAGGTGCTATAAAAATGGTGAAGTACTCAGTGCGAACGAAAATGTTCCGTGTTCAGTTATTCTCTTGATTCCGCGTTAGTGAACAAAATTATATCTCATGAACCCACTGTTAATTTTATCGTCAATAAATTACGTTTTGGTTGAATTTTAGTGCTTTTGATTTGCCTGTTGATATCAGGGGTAACTGGGTAGTAATAAATTAGCGTTGGCGCCCGGAAAATTCTCTCTTCTTCATTCTTCAACTGTCATTCTTGATCTATTATAATCGATTGGCGTTTGATCTTGATTTGTCCGCTAAGTATTAGTACATGCTGCCGTCTCGATTCATCTAAATGCCGTAAATTTGTGTGGACCTATCGTTTTGGTAGATATGTAAAAATTTTCACCAATTACAACTGACTGAACATATTGTAGAATTATTTATTATTTATTCTGGAGATGGGTAAAGGAAAATCATAAGATAAATTGAAAATGGCCTTGTATGTATTTTCACTGAGTCTCTTCGATCGTTGGTTTAATTATTTTCACTGGTCATGACGCGACTCTTACGCTTGACTTCAAAGGTCAACCGTTTTTTAAGTTTGATAGCTTTTGAAGAACTGCCACGTGAAAGGGGAGTTCTTGTTGGCTTGTCCAGCGAAATGCACGTCGAAAGAGAGGTGAAAACACCATTCAGTCACCCGCTCAATGGACAGAGAGAATGTTGGGAGCGTTCAGGAAAATGCATGAGTCGGGAATCATGGAAATAATTGAATTTTTTTGTTGGGATATTTTTCCTATCGTCACCGTTCATATTTACAGCAGCGGTCAATTTTGAATAAACTCGCTCTGTATACGTCTCTTCGGGCCAATTTAATTATTTAGCAATTACTGCTTGACGAGCGTTTGAACTTGTCGAAAACATCTACGGATGCGATCACAGATTCGGGAGATATAATTATTGCCATCTAATAGGTTGCTTTCACCAATTTCGCTTTGAACTTGATGAAAGAAGTCATATTTTTTTCCTAACCAACTCTCCAAAAAATTATCAGAAAATCATTCATACTTGCGATAGGAATCAACATTTTACCCACTCTGTCCTGGCCATTGCAACTAGCGTTGGAACTCATACACTAACATTTAGTGGATTATTGCTACTTTAGCTACTACATCGCCTCCTAGCATTTACTTTCCTTTGTTTGGATAATGGACGATGGACTATGTAATTAGAATAAGTTAGAAAATTAAAATGCAGTCTGTGATAATGTTTCATGTGATGACAATTCGATAACTTACTTATAATTTATTAACATGAAGGCTCATATGTCTTAACCCTATTACTTGAAGGCGGTAATTGTAGCTGCACTTGTATCACGCTCTCTGCAATTTAATCCGTAAGTTGGTTGATTTTGACAGAATTGTTGGCAACATAT
Source organism: Ceriagrion tenellum (assembly GCA_963169105.1). Taxonomy (NCBI): domain Eukaryota; kingdom Metazoa; phylum Arthropoda; class Insecta; order Odonata; family Coenagrionidae; genus Ceriagrion; species Ceriagrion tenellum. The sequence goes on from OY720635.1 coordinate 96,215,483, forward strand.
ACTTGGAAAAAATGGTAAATGTTACCTAGAAGTACAGAGCTACAAATTAGTCGTTTACTGAGTTGATGGTGCCCTAAGAAATTGCTAAATGAAAGGCAGTGGAGGAAAATTTTCATTTTATCGATTGTACTTAAAACGTATTCTTTTCATAAAAAAATAAAAGTCGAAGCAGGAAAGCGTTCAGTTTGCTGTTCCAACAGTAATTATCGCGCAGGAAGATTTATTTAAATGAAAATTCTCACGAGAATATGTGGGAGTATCTTGCAAATGCCTCATTAATTGTTTGCCAATTTATTCTAGTCAATGAGGTAACTATACAGCTCTGCGCAAACGTGGGCTTTCTTATATTACTCGACAAATTAAGACTTCCATACTTTAAACCGTTAGCATGCTGAGCAGATTACTGGGATTTACAATTTTATGCCGTTATGTCCCAGGCCTCACTTTAAACTTGATGTATGCAGGGGGTGAAAAAGAGTTGCTGCAATTTTTTTTGCAATCAAGAACAATCGCAGGAATTAGAATATAACGAATTATATTTGAAGATTTATTTTGGAAACAACCTCAACTATTGCGTATAAGTTGCTGCTCCCAAAATGATGATATTTTGTGTGAGCTTGGTCTTTACACAATGCGTTCAACTGGATACTCAAATAGAGATTGAAAATCCAGTTTTTAAAATTAGGATTCGAGTTAGCTTTTGAAGTTTATAATATTGATTAGCTCATAGTTTATGAAGTATAGCATGAAGATTTACTGAGCAAAAGCAATATATTAGTCCGTAGAGTTTGTATGAGGACGGATCAGATCCAAGGTTTCAGCTAAAAGGCGTAGGGTGTTGGCTACAGTAGAAAATCGATTGCATTCTCTGATTACACTGAGCGACCAGCGAATAAAATCCAATTAATATTGTCTCTAAAAAAATAGATTTGCAAAAAGAAACCTTTTTGTCAGGCACCAGATCAAATGCCCAGACAGGAGGATACTTTTTAGGTGAAGCATGTGTTTTGCCCTCATCTCTCGGGTACGTTTTACAGATTTTTTTGCATGTTAATTTGCAGGTCCAGGGGACATTGGATCTTCTTTCTCCATCATCTACCTTCATAAAACAGTGATTATCTGACCAGTGTCGCGGGAACGCATGAGCTATTCCTGAATTGTCTCCAGGTGGGCATGAAATTGATTGCTTTATCTGGAGAATATTTAGAGAAATATCGCTTCGGAGACCACTTGTGTTTGTGATTGCAGTGATCTGCTACATGTGGATCATTGTCTTCCAAGCTTTAGCGTCTAACGAAAGGCTCACAATATCTTAAAAAATGATTATCCCCGGATATTATCAAACATTTTCGTCCGTGAGCAATACTTTCAGATTTTGACTTGAAAGGTCTGAATAAAATGTTCAGCACGCAGATGTTGTCGGAAATAAAAAACACATCGCACTTTAAGTGCATTGATAATTTTAAGGCAGAGAGGATGCGGATAGATTGTGTATTGAATATGGAGATAACCTCATTAGGTCGCTGTTGTTAAGTTAGCGGAATTTAGCGATGGTTGACCTCCAGCTGGCTGAGGAAAAAATCGGTCGGTGAAAGGGCAAAATTTCAGTATTAAAATTGGAAGTGGCAAATGGAGAATCTAAAATAAGCGTTTTCGTGTCACGAAGGAAAAATAATAGTTTTTGGGAGTATTTCCGGAGAAAAACTCATTTGAGATCTCTGTGGTTGGCTCAATTGCATAAGTCAATTCTTCGCGTGCAATGCCGATAAATCATTGGAGCTTGATCAAATATGACGACTCCAATTGTTTGTACCTTGGTGTGATGAAACACTTCATTTGATCCTCTTAGCTCTTGTCATGACGGTACGGAAATCTCCGGACTTCGAGATCTGGTTATGTGTTCAATAAATATTTCAACATGAAATATTTAGCGGGCAGAAATTTATGCTTGTTGGGCCTATCATCCTAAGAATGGAACTTATTACCTTCAGTAAATACAACGTATCGTTCAATGATAAGTCTGCTATAAAAATCAGGAGAAAAACCAACACAAATCAGAAGCTCCAGCAACTTTCTTAACCCTTTGGTATTTTTTCTTACCTCAAAGCAGCGTAATCATTTTGCTTGGATAACTTGAGCTATATATTCGCAAAAATGCCAAGTGATTTTATCCAAACAAAGAAAAAAGCACTGTTCATGGGGACGGATTCCTTTCTCTATTCTTTCTCTGTGCTTTCCTGGAAAGATCTGGTCGCTGGAAATTGACCGTTTAGGCTCTTACCGTCGGCGTATTATGAGTTTTTTCCTGTAACTGAACCAAAATATCACCAAGTAAATTAAAGAAACTTGATCAGGAAATTGAAATAGAACGATTTGTTTAAATATGCTTATGTTAATAATATTGCCTTTTGAGTTAATCAGCCGCGTTCTTATATCGTAAGCTGACCCAACAAGTTGAAATTTAGGAATGCTTTAAAATACTCCAAAAGGCAGCGACATCCGAAGATGAAACTGCTGCGAAAGACTCGAGCATAAATCTGATTCGCACCTCCGGGCCCAAAATCAGTGCCACAGGAAAGGATTTAATCCTACTGTGTGGAATTCCTCGATCATGGATTGACATTAAATTGATTCGGTTCGATTTCGCTTCCATTCAAATGTCCTGTCGAAAACGTAATTAATCCGTTCTTGTTTTTTGATTGTATCAGGTACAGTAGAAATCATATTCGCACCTCTCGGACCAAAATCATTGCGAAACGAATGTATCAAGCCGGACTGTGAAGGATTCCTTCACCAAGGAGAGAAATAAAAACAATTTCGTTCCATTCCAATTAAGACGTTCTTTCTAAATCGTTGTCGTTGCATTCAGGTTTGAGTAATTGTGTCATGAATAGACGCCGTCAGTTCCCACGAGCGTACTCCTCGCGATGTTCAGCTAATCCTCGCTCGTGGGCGTTGTTATCTTCCCTAATGGGAACTCATTACCCACTCTGAATCCGACGGACCGGTGACACGAATTAGTTTCCGTTTTTTTCCTGGAAAACCTGTGTGTGCCAGCCGGCCTGCCGGGCAGAACCGAATGCTGCTTAGGCTCGTCGGCGGCCAGTGGAGTGGGAGGAGGGGGGGTGTAGTTAATGGTTTCGAGCGATGGGGCGGCGTGGGGGATGGGAAGGGGGGGCGAGAGAGGTCGGCCTGCGGCCGAAAGGGTTTCAGGGTTTTGCGGGGAAGGGCAGAGCGTGACCCGGGGCAAACCACCGAGAGCACCCCCTGCTCCTGACACCCGTTTCCCACAAGCGTCGGACCAGGCGAACGAATCATCGGGCATAAGGTTTTTTCCTCGGGTGCGCCCGATGTCATCCCATGAGTCCCCCTCCACCCTACCCACTGAAAGCAAAAAATTTTTTAAAAACCTTTTTACCCTTGCCAATCCCCCTCCCCCTCGCTCATTTCTCCTCTCCTACCTTCCCGTGCCCTTCGCTCCCATCCCGTGGTGGGGCGCCAAGGGTGATCCTTTTCCATTTGGGAATAAAAATACCAAGGCGTGCGGAGGGGGACTCGGGGTCGAGTTTGGGTTTTTTGCGTGGAGGCACGGGTATGTGTCGTGAGCGGACGAGGGGATAAGGGTGGTGTGTCCCTTCCGTGGGAACCGGGTGGGACGTGTGGTGGTCTGCGGCAGTTTTGCTAGTCATTATTTTTTTTAATCGCCGACTATTTTTTTTAAATTTTATATTTTCATTTAATAAAATTCGCGCAAAACGTTACTGTTGTGTCCATTTTTTATCATCTTTCCCCTCTCTTTCTCTTCTCCTCCTCATCCTTTACCTCCCCTGATATTTCCCCTCTAGGGTGCGGGTTGGTGTGGTAGCTAGTGTAATATCTTCCCTTTCCTAAATTCCTGGTTCGAACTTAAGCGGCTAAGTAGACAATTCAGTAGAATTAATTGTCTCATTAGAAACTATAATTTGAAATCATTTATTTTAGGAATGAAAGATGATTTGAAAATGATTCAGGTTCCACGGCAATGTATTTAATCGCTCATGACCGATTACCGAACCTACTGGTTTTAATTCAAAGAAATATTATTCGGAGCATGGGAGATGACCTAATGATGCTGCTTTGCTATGAAACTGTGGTCAATTAAACAATTAAACACCTTCTGGAAAATGGGCTATGCCACTGTTGCTATGAAATCACCCATAATTCCTTCAAATTCAGTTGAAGGTCGGCTTAGTGTAGTGACTATAGAACTGTTTTACCACTCCTAGGGCATGGGTTTGAATCCTGGATACGACAAAAATTTTCAGAGCTCGATCCTTATCCATACTTAGAGCCAGGAGCTACTCTCGGTCTGTTGTAGGTTATGCCGCGTGAAATTGTCTTCACTTTGAGCTTCCATGATTTTAGGATATGCCGACTCAAGGATTCTTCTATCTAGGGTTAACATATACTAATGCTCCCAAATTGGGATATGACTAATCTAGTTTTAAATATACTAAAACCGGTACAAAATCGGGACGTTATTTGTTCAAGGTAACCTAATTTTGTATAGTTATTTTATTCTTGGAATAAGTTTAAAAAATACTACTACTACAAAACAACTCGAAGCTGTGGCGGTTAATTTTTGCGTCAATCTCTGGAGTACCGAGGTTGAACCTCGTAACTAGTATGGGTGACTGAACCATTCTCGATCCCCGCGAAGTAGTGTCTCTGAGCTCACCGAGGAAGCTTTTGAGAATGCGAGATACATTTTGATACTACGAGGGCTGTTCAAAAAGTAATGATAATAGTGACCTTGAGGAAAAATGTGTTGCGAAGCGTAGCAATACTGCGTACCATCATGTATTCCATCCTTTTAGGCATGTATAACGTCCAGTTTCAAGTGATCGGTGCAGTGAGTGGACGTATGTGACGATTCGCGTAATGTGTGTTAGATATTCGCCTGGTATGCCCAGCATGGATAAAAAGTTAGAGCAACTTTGCACCGTGAAATTTTCAGTGAAACTCGGGAAGAACTGAAAAGACGCGTATGAGTTATTAACTACGGTGTATGGTGAAGATGTTATGAAATAGATGACCTTCTACAAGTGGTATAAATCGTTCGACGAGGGTAGAGAGTTCATTGCCGACGAGCAGCGCGAAGGGCGCCCTTCAACGTCTCGCACCGAGGTTGTAAAGAGTACAGCTTCCGCTATCGTCCGCGAAAAACGATGAACTACCGTTAGGGAGCTCGCCGCATGTCTAGACATTTCAGTTGGCAGCGCATTTTCGATTTTGTACTATGATGTGGCCATGCGATGCGTGTCTTGCAGACGGTGCCGCACCTGCTTATCTGTTTCGCCCTTATTTACTATTTTCCGCAGTACATTTGTCGCTACATATTTTCACATTCTGGACAGCAAAGCTTAACAGAGACATTCCGGGACGAATTATTGTCAGACAGGATACAATTGACTACAGGTTAGAAAACCGGACTAACCCTTCGAACCGATCCGGTCCCGGTGGAACCCGGACGTTAAGTAAGCCGATCTCTGTTAACAGTACTCCATTTCTCAATTAAACTAACTCTAATCAAATGAGACACTAACCCTTGATGGTACCATCGGCCTCATTTGTCGGTGCCGTCTCCTCGTTACGACGCACAACCCTTTCCTCGTATTCCACCTTCATAATTTTATCATACCAACTCCTCTCTCGTTCTATCTTATGCTCGCTGCCTGCTTACTTCTCTGGATGACACCGGTACAATCTCCCGTGATGTCTCTCTCCCTCCTTTTTTCTTTTTTTCAAATAAAATATTTTTTTTCAACTTTTTCTCCTCTTCTTGCTCACCCACCCTCCACCTCTCACCCCCGTCCGGCTTCATTTTTGTCAGTTTTATATTTTGCGCCGACGTTATTATGTTTCCACGAAATGAATCTGTCATGGCCGTTCACGTCCCAGCTCTTGTGTTCCCCCGCTTCATCCCCCCCCTCTCTCTCTCTTGGTTTCATCGTCGGCGCGCGGTCATTCTGACTGTTGGGGGTCGGGGTTCAGACTGTCGCATGTGTCCATGTGGGGGGGAGGAGCAGGGAATAGAATAGGAGGGATTGTAGGGAGTGAGGAAGCAAGGAGAAAGAGAGAAAGCAGTGAAGATAGCGCTGCGGAAGATGAAAGGGAAAATGATGTGCGTGGGAGTGATTGCGGGGACCCGTCACGGGAGAGGGTTATCCGTTCGGTGCCGGGCACCCAACGTGAGGGCCCGCCCGTTTTGTTGTCCGCTCTGCGGGACCGGTCTCGGGTGACGCGTCGCTCGTTGTGTCTGCAGGAAATCTTTCGGGTGAAATGCGGTCGGGCGAAAAACGCCGTGCGGGCGCTCGAATGCGGTGTAAATCTGCTGATTCCTCCGTCTCCATCCCAATGCTTTCATTGTTGCGTTATTTGGGGTTCGCACTTATCGTGTGCCAGATAGCCGAGGAGGTTATTTCATATGTCGTTGTCACCATAACATTTGATCAAAGGAAATATACGAAATCGTATTTAAATCGTACAACAATGTATCTATTGCTTAGCAGTTGATCTGTTGTCATACAACTGAGTGATAAATCATTACGGCGTGGTTACACAGTCGGAAATAGTCGAGGTTTGCGTACGAGTGAAGTCCTTCGGGGTTTTCTATCAGTTCAGTAAATGAGCTGCCAACATTTCGATAGCTGAATCTGAGGGCATTCTTGATGACACGCATCACCCAGCCTGGTGAAAACCCGCGATGACTTCTCTCAAATCATACAGCGGAAAAAATCTAAGTCTTATATTACGTGCGAGGTATTGGATAGGAAGGACTGGTTATTCTTACGTCATTTTACGAGGAGGGTTGTGAGAGTACGAAATTATCTTACTAAAGGTTTTTAGTAACATCTTATTCGTGTATTTCCTGAAATATATATTGGATGAAAAACATAATTCTTTATACCCGCAGGCAGTTATGCTCGAGACGGGATCTATTATAATTATTATGACAGGAACGAATAGTATTCCATATTCACATTTACTACTCATAAGACCAGTGCTGGAAGGAGGAATGAAAATATCGAGACAAATCCAAGGATGAATGTATTAAGCATATCATGACAGACGCAAAAATGAAGACTTATGTAGGAATAAATCAGTTAGTTGACAGTATAATGGAGAAAAGCGGTGCAGTGGAGCAGTACTTTTGCGAAGTAATCTTCGGAATTCGACCTAATGATGCGTACTTATAACTAGTATAATTTTAGCTTATGAAGGTCTTAAATGTGACTGCGTTTATAAAACAATGACAGCATAAGCGATATTAGGAGGGGATGATTTATAATATAATACATAGAGTATTATGGGGTTGTGGGGTGACTAAATATCGGTTAAATCACCTTACTAAATACTTCAGTAATCCCTTGTGTGGCCCCCCTGACCAATGAAGCTCTGCGGTTGATATCCACGAGACCTCTGGACAAGTCTCTCTACTCCCTAGCCGCGTGATTTTCTTGTTTCCCATCTTTATAAGGAACAGCAGTTACTGGCAAAAATAATAATAAAAAAGATTCCTGGTTGAACTCTTTGTGGGACACCTTCATTCATTATCCTGTATATTCATTTCATATTTATCCGTCGTCTATAACGCCACGTTATCCTGATTTGACCTATATTAGTTGGAGCAAAAACTTGTTGCTTATATAAGAACATGTTTACATGCTTCAAATATTCCTTTCAGTATTCTGCCAGCTGATTATTAGGTTTTAGGATAGTACTTATTCTAACGCCCTTATTTCTGTCGTATCGTCATGCTTTCCCTCCTACACGAGATCCGCTATTTGATCCCTCTTTAAGTCCTTATATCGTCTTCCTCTTCTTAATTCATCCAGAGTTCCTATCCAATTTCTTCCTCTTCCATGCTTCCTCAGGGCTCTCCCTTTTATTGCCCTCTTCACCATTCCCTTTCTTTTCGAAGCGTCCTCCATCAATCACTTCTGCTTTTTCTGAACCTCCACGACTACCTTCCTCTCCAGCCATATCCAAATATTCCACGTGCTTTAAATTTCGATTTTAAATAAGATTAGTGATTGGATATCGGAAATTATGTTTGCTTGAACGACTCAGATTGCCCACTTCTTTTGACGGATTCGATCAAAGTTTTGCTTCAGTTTTTCTTAGGATAAAGAAGAGTTAAAACGCTGAATTTGAATTGCTTCAAGGCTCCATAAACCCTTAAGAGGGCTCCCTTTTTTAAAACCAACTTCTTCCCCTTTAGTAAGTCAATGAATTCAGTGCAGAGGTTCATTTTGTTGCTCCTCTAATCATCATATTTACTCGTGATGTAGACTTGAACCCTTTTCATCTGACGATGTATTTTTTGCTTGAATGTATTTTGTCTGAGAAATCTCTGGCTCCAAAATCGTCAACTATACACTGCTTCAGCAGTAGAAATGTTCATTTGTTAGAAAATCACAGCTTGTCCTTAAAGGGAAACCCATGCCCGGGGAACTCATGGCTTATGTTAATGATCAATGTAACGGAATTACAGCGATATTATAGTCGGGATAATTTTTACTCTGATGTCTCCATATGGTTTAAGAGTGGTTTATAATAAATGCATTTTTCCTGTCAAATTAGGAGGATACTTTTAATATTTTTCGATAACGTGAATGTTTTCTTCTTCCTGTTGATTATCAATGGGAAACATCTTGTAATTAAAAATATACGCATGCATTTGGATCATTCACCTACGAATCCGAGAGAGAAAGATTCAGTGATATTTATACGAATTGAGGAGAGAGTTACGGCTCTGAAGGAAACGTTTGAGTGGAATGGGAAGACGGGAGAAAACAAGTAAAGTGGACCTTTCCCCTTTTGGATGGAATTGGAATGGGGGAAAGGCTAGTTGTTGATGATTGCCAATTGCCTAGGTGTTGATTCCAGGAGTAGTCCCTTTCAGTTTGAACTAATTACAGCAGGATGAATTTAAATAGCCGTTACTCCCACCACCGTTGGAACGCGTATTCCTTCTTTTTGAGTACCATTACTGTACAATTAGATCAAAATTAAATAATTCAAACCATGAGCTGGCTCAGTTGTGATGAAATTGTACCAGTAACCGTTATGTAAAAGTCGTTTATATAAAAAAATGCTCTGATACAATAACATATTTTTCATTCCATGATTAAGCACTAAGCCTGTTTTGTGCGAAATTCCACAGAAGAAAAATCGTTCGCCTTGACTAGGGATGATGATGGAATTGATTTTTCCTCTATGGAATTTCACAATCTGGCGCGCTTTTGGGTGACTCTGCAAGGGTCATAAAGTCTGTTTTGATTTCACTTTCATCATCAGATCCCTTCCAATACTTCCATTTTCCGATTTATGTCTTGTAATCCATTACATTTCTTGGAGTGAATGGGAGCTCCTCTCTAGGCATGCGATTTATATATTCGTTAATTTTTTTATCTGTGCTTTGTCATTTCATATGAAATTGGCAGTACACCTGGCTCTTGCATTTTACTCGAATTCCCAGGGGACAGACTAAGAACGGCCTCTTGACCTCCAGGTTGGTTACATTTTGACGACATGTTAGTTACCTCCTCTGATGAAAATTATAAAATGCACTCCAAGCCTCGGGATATTACGCGATATTCGTATTATTAACCTGGGGAAAAAATTCTTAATATCAGCTAACGATAGTAATGTAAAACGATAGTAATGGGTAGAATATTTTATTAGGTAATGAGCGATGGGTTGCTCAAGAATGTGATAGAGGAAAGGATGTTGGGCAAGCAGGGAAGAGGAAGAAAGAGGATAGGTTTCATGGACAGGATGAGGAAGGGTAGATTGCATGCAGAGGCAAAAAAGGATATACTAGAGCGAGATAGGCCCCTGAAAAAGTAGAAAATGGGAGGAGATACTCTGACATTCAGTAAAACCTACCTTAATCGGTAGAACACTTATAAAAAATTAAAATTAAGTCGTAAGGATAATGCTAAAACCAGGAAGGTAGTATATTTTGAAATTCATTGTCTTCTTCCGGGAGTCTTCAGGAGAATCTGGAATAGTTGGCTGCCGCCATAGGGGAGATGCGCCGGTAGGAAGGAGATACTGGTTGAAAAAGGGATTGGTACATATACGTTTCAACGGGAAGGGAAGAAAAGCAGACACGCGCCTTTTTACGAGGACGGAAAAAAGCTCGGGAAAAGTATTCTGAAGAGAGGGTGGGAGAGGGGTAGGGAGAGGGAGATTGAAGGGGGGAGAGGAAGAGAGAATACAGGCAGTCAGGGAGGGAGGGAAAGAGTTGGAAGAGGTTAAAAAAAGAGGCAAGCAAAGAGACTCTTGTTCCGTTGAAATAAAGCAGTGGCGGCCTTTAAAGGAAGAAGCAAGAGGTGGGGGAGCAGGGGAATGTCTACGGATGGTTGGTGGGGGGAGAGGTATCTTCCCATTCCCCTCAACCCTTCCTTATTATGACGGTCGCTTGATTTGCCGCCTCGTCTTTTTCTCCGACGTTAAATATTCAGTGCTGCCCTGTGTCTGGCGGGTACGGAAAGGAAAAAATGGCAAAATGGTCTTTCCCTGTCCTTTTCGCTGGCGAATCCCTCCTGCGAGCCTTAAAAAAATGTGCAGGTGTATATGAAGAAAAACGCGCACAGAGCGGGAGTACTCGAGGTCCTTCATCTTTTCCTTTTTTATTGTTATAATAATACATCCTCGACTCTTTTTTTTACCCTCTTCTCTGTCACGGAGTTGGGCGGGGCCCGGACGGGGAGTCTGACTTGATAACTTAATTGCGTGCGTGAGACATCGCCACGGCAGAGTTTTATTATCTCAAAAGAGGGCGAATAAAAAATATTTTCGTCGGCAGGTCTAAAGAGGAGAGACATCGGGAATCGTTTTGCATGGCAGAGTTCAGGAGTCATTAGTACGGGATTCTGAGAAAACGTGCGTTCGCGGCGTGTTGTGCTTTCGATTTTTAAAATCTTTGCTGTTTCCCAGGCCTCCTTCAGAAGGTAACGCCTGTCTGCAATGCGCCATTTACTGATCCGTCAGCAATGAAAATTGAAAACTTTATATCTCACACCCTTTCTCTTTTAATTTTTCTTGCGTTATTGAGACAAATATCTCTGTCTTGGGAAAGCTGAAGTGGCATTTGAATGAATAGACTATTGTATAGGCTGTATTTTGGGGTTTTTACCGCCTTGCTGTTTTTCGGGACAACAGTTTCGCCTGCGTTCCAACAGGCGTCTTCTGGTTGAAGTGATGATACTCGCTTAAACTGCGGAAAAAAGACGGGCGACATACTGCCGAGACCCAAAGATCGGATCTCTCCTGGCTCTTACGAGGGAGTCTACAAGATCGACTTCAGCTGCGACATGGCATACAGTGGGCAGAGCTGTAAGGTGCCGACCGCTAGAACACGGGCGGGCGGTGGAGAAAAAACAATTCCACCTTTCCGCCGTGGTGGAACACATCCATTCCGAGTCGGGACATTAGTCAAACTGGAGAAGGCCACTGTGATCACCATAGAATCTAGATACTTCAATAGAATTGTTCGGGAGGCTATCGAGATTTCTAAACCCTCCTTTGAATTTCAACCGGTAGGACGGATATCACCTCCACAGCTCATGGAAGAGAGTGTTCAAACAAACGGACCAATCACAACAACGGAAAAAAATTGCCGTCAAAAAGTGAAGGGTCACCAGGCCAATATAAAGTCATACACTCTCCGGCATCATCACTTCGACCTGAAGAAGCCTGCTGGAACGTAGGCGAAACTGTTGTCACCAAAAACAACTACGTGGTAAAAACTCAAAATTCAGCCTTTATCATGGGAACACCGCGGGAGCTTTCGCGCCGATAAACTATTGTGATGAAGAACACACTTTCAACTATAAAGAGTCTTCGGATTTAATTCAGCGCCAAATTTATGAATGTGATGGTCAAATGATGCTCTGGCACTGCGAACCCTGGCCGTTTTACTTTAAAGGAAGCAGCCTAATGTCTGATATCCATGCTTAGAGTTGCAAAATAAAAGAAAACATCATTACAAAGTTCGCCTATGTGTAGATTTTTAGGTTGCCGTTATGTTGTCTAGTAATTATTGCTTAAAAATTGTAATTGCATGTAATTTATTTATTTATATAATTATCGGCAGCAAGTTACTTTTATTCTTACGAATATCTTGTCTATCAATTTGAAAAGTATTCTGAGACTGCCCAAAAACGTGTGCGCCTTCTCACTTTTGCAAAATTGTTTTACACCATGATCATCTTTTAATTGTTAAAAAAAATGAGAGAAAATTACTTTACCTCTGCTTTTGAAAAATACTGAAGTGGCGTTTAAAACTTCATTGTCCGAATTCTCCTCTCTTCTTTGCGTTGTGTGTTTTAGAAGTCATATATGAAAATTCCCTCTGATGAAATGTTCTCTCACTTATTTGTCTCGCGAATGTCAAACAGTGGGTTAGGCTGCTATTATATGTGGGTATTTTTTATTTATTTTTATTTTTTTTGCTGCCGGACGATTCTGTTGTCCCGTATGTCCCCGGAATCCCGATAGGCTTCTGAGCCTGTCATCAGGTTTTCCAGGGACTGGACCAACAGAATTTGACATACATCCATGCCCTGGGTGGTAAAAAACCCACCCAGGCGGGACTCGAACCCGCGACCCTCGGTTTAGTATGCGAGGACTTTAACGAAACGAAACGAAATTTAACGAAAAAACTTCATTTAACGTTGACAATAAATTATGATTTGATATTCAGTAGTTTGTCGTAGTAGTAGTAGTAGTAGTAGTAGTAGTAGTAGTAGAGAGTTTAAAGGCGCCCCGGCGGCATGGGATTTCGCGCCTCAATTGTTTGTCATTTTAGCAGTTTGGTAGAGTGGTAGAGACGAATTAAAATCTCACTGTCTAGAAGTTGAGAAGTGTACAGCGTGGACCAGATGTACATGTTTGGTGATCTTCACCCCCTGCCACACACCCTCGTGGTGGCTCGCAGGGTATTACGTAGATGTAGATGTACATTACGAGAAAATTTGTCTTGTTATTTTCTTTATATATTCTCTGAAAACTTTACGGCATGATACGGATTTATGCAATAGCGATTATGTTTAGCGAAACTCATTTATTGTTGAGTTTGAGATTGGGAAGCTGAAATGTTTCAAAAGCTATAAAATAATCCAGAGGCGAGGAAAATTATGGTCTCATGATCGCTTCAGGAACTCATTTTTCGTCGTTTAGAGTTTAGCACTCTTCGACAGCTGAGGTTATTTTGTATTTTCATATCCCGTTTCTGCTGCGCTTATCTTACGCCGCCTTACTCGGGTTACATTTTGTTATTGAAACTTCAGAGGCCTGTTTCTCAGACTTACTAGTCTAAAAGTTACAAGTCGTAAGTCTCCGTCATAAGGCGAATTTCATGAGTCGGACTTGTAAACCAAAATACCCAACACAAGAAACTCGCGAGTCGTACGATTTTTACGACATGTATTTATTTGTATATTCTTAGGAATCGCCAAGTATGACTATTACTCTAAGTAAGCATCGCAGGTCACATTTCGTTCATCATCCCAAATGGAAGGCGACTTGCGAGTTTCTTATTGGTTTTTTGGCTGAAGTCACGACGCCACAGCAGGTGAGAGGAAAGAATTAAATATTGTCATATGTCACACCCTTTACTTTATTAATAATAAAAAATGTGCGTATCGTTTCTTTTTATTGAGTACCTTTATCATTAATAACTGTAAATACGAAGGATAAGCTTCAATGACAAATGTAAAAGTCAACGTACAATACATTACCACGAATATTCCTTAGAATATAAGGTTATAAAGACGTTGATGGTGGTTAGGCAGAGATAAAACTAACTCAACATGATACCTTGACTTGTAAGATGTATTATTTTGAGCACATCCTTCTATAAATTCATTGAAATAAACGATTCTTTCGTATGATGTTAGGTTTCCCCGAAAACTCGCCTTCCTTTGGGATATTTTAAGGTAACTTACGAAATAAAAATATGCTTCAGCATAAACTCAATCATATGTATTTACCCAAAACTGACTCTTGGGTAAAGAGTATGTCAAAGTACACTCCTGAAATATATTGTAAGCATCAAATGAAAGTTAAAAATGGATTTGTTTACGTCCGCCTTTTTCACTAATTGTCTTCTTATCTCTCAGTCTTTCTCACTGTCTTCCTTTTCCTTTATCTGAGATTCACCTTTTAAGTCAGACTTGTGAAATCCGCCTCGTAACGTAGACTTGTGACTTGTAACTTGTAGACATGTAGGTCTGAGAAACAGGCCCCAGTTAGCCCTAGCCGTGGCAAGATCCCTAATCACGTTCGGCCCTCCCTGGGTAGTGAATTACGTCGGTTCAAAAGTCACGGTGAGAGCGCTAGTCACATGACTACGTTAGGATTTAATTTATCTTTCGTGCTTTTCCATCAAACATCTTGCTCCCTGGCGAGACCTGGAAACGGGGAAAGTTTCCCAACATGATAACCACCGAATTACCTCTGCAATTACATATTTCTCCATTTTTTTACGTAAACAACTTTCCTTCGCCGTCTCTCGGTACATGAATCATGGTGTCAAGAAGGCTGATCGTTACGTGGGTTAGAATGGCTCACTTTGGGACGCTGGCCGGTAACTGGCATTTTGTAATCAGCGTTAGTTGAACGTGATGGAAACAAGGAATTGCTCTCTTCCATTTTCCGACTGGGCTAGCAGTGCATGGAATGGATTCGGTGATCACCCACCCTGGCTCCAGCCGAGCCCAACGAAGTTTAGCTTTTGCGATGTAGCGTGAACCGATGTACCCATCGAGACAGGCTGGCGCCCAGACTACTTCTGCTTGTCAATGCTTTACAGTAACGCACGTCCTTTAATCCCTGCTTCCCGCCCTCTTGTATCTTAACTTTTATCTCTTGTACCCTTAAAATCGCTTCGGCTTTACTTACATTCTATCTTTCAGGTTTGTATGACTTCTCTTTCCATGATGTATGTCACTTTTTGATTCTGAAAACATTTACACGTATTTAAGATCAGCAGATACATGTACACATTTGTTTATTGCCATATTTTAAGCTGTTGAATATGCCGAAAAAATTATCATTTTTCTCAGTTCATGTATTCTTTCAGCTTTTGGATTACGTTAACTGGTATTTAAGGGGGCACCCTATGCTTATTATGAACTCTGAGAAACAAAAGTTCCCCACATTTATGCTAAGTGACAAGCAATGGCGTGCAAGCGCTTAGGATTAAATCACTATTCTGTCGTTATTAACCCAATCTTTGTTAATTACCGTGGTATATTCTGGTGTTGTGCGTCGTGAAGAACGTAGGAACTAAACTTTCCTGCTCTCGATTGATTGGTTTAGTTATAGGACTGTTAAACTTCGCAACATAGGCCTCAATTATACGTTAAAAGTTGTCTGCTGGAAGGGTAATTGTAACTCTTTTTAATTGAACAATAAATTTTTTTCGAAAACTACTTAGTAATATTCTCTTTAGTAGCTGGTGGGAGTGGAATCTATTCAACGTTCTCATTTATACCAAGATTTGTCGTGCGTTTTGTATAATAAGAGGTGAAAGATTTTTCGCTATCGATCAATTTATTTGGAAAATTCCTCCTATCACCGGAATATTGATACCGTTTTCCTAAGTATTACATTTTATCGTGAAAGAACACGCAGTTTAATAAGAATATCGCAACTTAGAAAAATAAAATGGTAAAATGCTACATTTGTCCCGTTGTTTCACGACGCATGTTTCATATGGGCACCACAAAGAATGGCTATAAATGCGAGCGGCGAACGAAAATAGAACGAAGAACTGCTGGTTGTACCTGGCGATTAACACTTGTGTTACCACCGGTCTCTCTCTGGTCCGCGAGCTTTTGAATAAAAAAAAAATCACCTCGCCCTTTTGTTTCCCGCCACCCTCGCATCTCCATACCCTTCCCTCCCCGCCTCTGACCGCCCCTTCCTCCTCCCTCCCCTCTTCTTGCGGTCACCGGCTGCATTCCACCTGTCTCGCTCAGGCGCTGTCCCGATCAGACCTCTTTCTCCCCCACTCCAAGCCCCTCCACCTCCCTCTCCCCTCCCGGAACCATACCATCCCCTCCAATGACCCACCCCTTCGGTTAGCTGACCTCTTCCTTCCTCACTTGCCCCTCTCCCATTACATCCTACTTTCTTTCCATTTCGCCTCGCACGATATTCGATGTATTTGGTTCGATGCTCGCGAGAGATATCGGTTTGGGCTATCTCTCATCCAGGCTCTGCGATGTACCTTGCAATAACATTCGATATTTAATATATTATGATTTGTTTGTGGTATCACATGCAAATCCGTTAAATGCAGTAGGTCCCTCAAAGTATTTAAAACAAAATTGTGTCAATACTTGCTTTTCAAGTAGCTCTGTTATTTGCTTAGGATTGTTGCATACGTACAGATTGTCTTATGTGTATTTCATACCTTTGCCATTTAATAAATTGAATATGTAACGACAAAATGAATGGAAAAACTTCAAATTTCAGCATAACTGAGTCTAATTCTATGGTTTTCTACCAAAATTGTGTCAAAGGCCTAGGAGCCTATCTATGAATATTTATGTATTTAATGTTTCTATTTTCCTCTTTAATATTATTGTTTGTAAGTGCATCAAGTGACGTATTCACCTGATTGCTCTTAGGAGTGTTGTACCCAGAGCAAATAAAACATTATTATATATATTATATTATTATAAACGTAATTACACATAGATACATTTCGTGGAGAGTGCACTCGGATAGCTTTGTTAATATTGTATTGTCTCTGTTTCAGGCGAATTCCTAATAGATGATGCAATGCGATGATTTATAAAAAACAGAGCAAGGCGAAAAATTTCTTCAGTATATGAGCTTACTTATTGCGATCTCTTGTTTTTCAAGATTTCTAATTATAGTCCACTTCAGAGACTTTTCCGTCACATTTACTCAAGGTTTTTAGGTCCATCTTTTTATTTCACACCATTAACATCTCCATCATCGATCTGTTTTACTATTTGAGTCTGATCCGTTTTCTCTGCACCTCACCGAAGACGAAACGAAGCTAAAGTTTTCGTATATTTTTATTACCGGGGCATCCAATTCACATCCTATCTTGATCCACCAAGTTATTTTTCGCATTATATGTTGCTATGTGCGATATCGGTAGCTGTCAATGTAAATGTACATAATAATTTTCGAGACATCGCTGAGACCATTGACGTTAAAGAAGCTAGAATCAAAGAATAAAGGACTTAGGGAGGAGGGACTGAAGAGGTAAAGATCTACAATAAAGGTGTATCTTGAGCCCCAAAATATTTTTATTCTAGCCAATAATAATTCTTGAGAAGAAGGAACCCTTGTACCTCTCAGGGTGGCTATGTTTGTGTATGTTCATACGGATAGTTATCGGGTAAAAGCCTGCCTCGCCATCGAACGGAAAGTCAGAACTGAGGTAATATGTAACTTTCTTTCGAGTATCCCTATGTTTATCGAAATTTTGGAAATTCAGTCCCTTTTAACCGAATCTATATTTTTACTGGTATCAGAAAAAGTACAATAGACCCAAATTTCTGACCTATTTCTCTAATTTTTTCGAGTCAATATGCGTAATCGTGCGACATGTTACTTTATATCATGTTATTCTAAAGGCAAAGTTTTGTGATCAAATGCCATGCAATTTGCAATTTCTTGCGGTAGAGTGAGATATACGGCATCATAACATCAATGAGTGACAAATTACGTGCTTCGCAATTCTAAATTAATTATGCGGAGCGATACTGCAATCTGAATATCGTTTGGCTTTATTTCACCACCCACTTTTCCCCGTACCACCTCCTTACACAATTTTATTTCGACCCCTTCCATTTCTCTCCGAACGTATGACCCCCTTCCCCTCCGAGAACGACTTTCTACTAACCCACCCCTCCTCTCTCTCACTCCTTTCTCTCCCCACCTCCATCACCGTCCGTCCTCCAAAACCCCGCCCCCTCCTTGCATAGTCCGTTGTTCTGTCACTTATAAGCGGTGGCCGCCGACGACGGCTTTTAATGAATCTCTCCCACTCTCTAGAGCAGAAGCACGGCTGGAGAGAACATCACGTTCAACCCCTGCCACACGCCAGGGAACTGCCATTCCTCCTCATTTTTTACCTTACATCTACTCGGCAGCTCTTTTCCTCTGAAGTTTCCCTCGAGTTCAGAGCACTTTTGAGGTTTTTCTGGTCGCAAGCATGTATTTTTGTTTTTGTGCGTGATCGCCGCTATCGAGGAAACAATTGGCCCGTTCTTTCTCAATGATGAATAATAGTGGCGCGGAGCGCGATACATTTTTAGATATAGCATCAGGTCCTTTTCACTTATATCGTATTTTATAAAGTTTATGTGGCGTAGATATTAGAATGTAACATCCCGAAAAATTCGGGAATGTTGGATGAGCCTTCTTAGGTCATCTTGCCGTTTAATCTCTCTTTAATCTATTCCTTAACTAAATAATTACATTGATAGTTGACGACTGCATATTTATATGATTGCATGAAATAAGAAATTATGAAGATTACAGAGGAGTAGAAGAAGAACGGACCATAGGGAACGCCATACAGAAAAGAAGAATAGGATGAATTGGACACATCCTGAGACACAATTAGTTTGTGAAGAACATAATTGATGGCAAAATAAAGGGAAAAGTCCCCAGAGGAAGACTCAGGAATAAGTTCATGGACCAAAGTACATAGGAAGTAAGGGAACTTGCATTAGATAGGGAAGGGTGGAGATCTGCAGTCAATCAATCTTAGGATTGAGCAGCCAATGAATGAATGAGTTTACGGTAAGGTCTCATTCCAAAAAATTGTCTCAAAAGCGGACTTAGATGCTTACTTATTGATTTTAACATCTTTAAAATGTGCTTTCATGTGTAGGCGTTTGACTATTATCTTAGTAAATGTACTGCAGTGACCTTAAAATAGCAGGTATCACAACAACGCAATTTCAGTTAAGCAGGGGGCCGCGTATGAAGGTACAAGAATAATTCAAAATCGTCTTCAAAAGTAACGCAGGGAAAATATTTGCGACCTTTTGAGGCGCTGCATAAAATGAAATGGAATTTACCGAATGCCAGATGGGTCCAAGGATGGAAAAGTGAAAGAGAAATGTTACTTCGATCCAGGGATACCACATCTCGAGTGAATATTCGGGACTGCTAGCAGGAAGACTAAATCCGCGAAATTAACAAAGCACAAAGGAAAGCTACAGGTTTCGTTAAATACTGACTCGAGTAAAGAGAGAGCGCAATACTGCCGATGAAATGACAAGGTTTTAAGTCGTGAGCCGAACTTGCAGGGGCAAATATTCCTCCTTCCCGCTTATTGATAGCGATTACGGTAATAACCGATCAAGCTACAAAAACACTCCTTTAGAATAGTATTCGGCGACTTGGTTAGTGTGTGTTGATGCAGGTGTGAGACATCTTTCGAAGTACTCTTTAATGGAGATGACAAAAGCCTTTGAAACAATTTAATGGACTCACTAGCCATTCCATCGAGATTTTTTAGAGATATCAAATAGTAACTATTTCATTATTATATTTTGTCGTTTATCGATCGAGAGAAGCTTTAGAAGAACTAATAAAATTTGCATTTATCATTAATTATCTGTTTCCTTTGATTATTTCTCTATTAATCTCAGAAAAATTCCAGCTGGTTCATATTTTGATGAGAGACTATTCACATCTCCTTTTGTTCTTACCACTCATTACTTTCTCACTTAAAGATTATGGTAGTCCATGTAACGAAAGTATTTTTAACTTGCCTCATAGTCTTGCTTGGATAACCTACTTTGCTCCCTTACAATCTCAGTATACAGCTTCTCTTCTCTCTCTGCCTGCACTCGCAGCCACCTGCGAACCCTTTGTTGGTTACCACTTCCAGTAGGTACGTATCGCTTTGTTTTCATCCTTCCTTAGGAGCATATCTCAAACACTGTTTTCAGTGATATATTATTTGCCTTGGTTTCAGATTCCGGAGTCAGTGGATACCTCAGTCTATATCAAGCTATTCATTTATCTTTCCTTCGTATTCACTCCAAGTCCCAACAGAATACCTCCGTTGACTTAATCCTTCTTTTTTACTTCTCCATAAAATGTCGCCAATATTTCTTTCATATCTCGCGGATAAACAGGCGTGGTGCCCAGGTTGACTACTCACCGTACTTATGTGTCTTTTAGTCTTCTTTTATTGGAATTTCATAAATTCATGCCATTCCCTTTTTGGGGTAAGCCGAGTGAAAGGATTTAGTTATATGTTAGCCCTAAAAAATGGCTCTCTTTTAATAATTTCCGCGATAACGCCCTATCCTTGCGTATTTTTTTCGCTTCTCTTACTCTCATGCATTGCCTCGTATTCGCCTTCCTATTCTCAAGACTCTTGCTGATCAGGCAAATAGTCACTATGAAGTCTGTTGAGAAATTCGAGAATTCGAAATTCGAAATACCTGATATACTGTATGTTTGCCAATCTATGTGTACGGAGTCCTACTTTTCCTTGGTAATGTGTATCCTTACTATACTCGACTATTAGTCTACTCAGAACTTCTTTTCGTTAGTCCTGTGCCGGATGTGAGATTTTTAATTCCTAGACCCTTAGAATCTTATCGAAACAGAAGTAATTGGCTTATAGATTGTGGATTTGAAATATGAAAGCAACAAAAGTAATTAATCTGGTGAATTGAATAGGATTAATTTCATTCTTTCTCATGATACCTCTATTTTTGTGGAATTTAGCTAAGTTGTACGGCATCGCAAACTCAGCAAACTCCTCGCAGAGATCAGAAATGTTGTTCTTCTGAAATTAATTTGCACTATTTCACTGAAACTTTATTTTGATTCACTTAATAGTATATCTATTGCTTTACTATTTGAGCATCGTGGGGAATCGATAGATCTAAATTCATTCCCACCAATTTTTGCGTCCATGAAATTCCCCCAGTATCTTCCTCTAACTTCGTTTGATTAACGTGCCAATATGATTTTAGCTACGTGAGCTACAATAGGTGTAAAAAATAAGCCGGGGGAACTCGAAGAATAAAATAGGGAAGCGTTTTCGACAAGCGTTAAACGGCACGTCAACATATGCACACGGCCTCTCATCAACATGCGTCTCAAAACTCCGTTCGCACGGTCGTGATGTGATTCGCCCAGAGGATCACTTAAAGGAGCACTCATCGCCGCTACATGTATGCTTCTGATCGTTCTCCCTAAAAAAATAACACCAATGCCTGCTTCCCCTAGGATTTTCATCCCCCCTCTCCTCCCTTGTCACCTCCTGCCACTCCTCTCTCTCTCTCCTAATTCCCCCCCCACCTCTCTCTCTCTATCACCACCTACTCATTCCGCAGCCCCCCCTCCTTCCCTCCTCAATGCCTCCGACATTCTCCCATTCCTCTCTCCGTGGCTGATGGGTCTTCGTGCTCATGGTCTGCGTATGACACTGGGCTTTGATGCGTATCCTGGGACACCATTATCCCTTTTCGCGTGGAGAACGGCTCAAATGAAATACTCGTCCGGAGCGCTGGCGGTGAAGTCCTCCCCCCCTGCTGGCCTCTTCCTCCCCCCACTTCCCTCTCTTCAACACCCCTTCCCTCTTCGTCCTCTTTCCCCTTTCATCCCTTCCATCTCTCCTTCACACACTCCCTCGCTCTCTATCTCTCTACCTATCCCGTTTTACCCTCCCTTTCCGCTTCTCCTAGTTCCTCCGCGTCCAAGCGGGAGGAACCAGGGAGAGAAACTGGGTGTTCGATGCCGTATCTTCCTCGAACCAGTTTCGATTCTGAATTTCGTGGTTGGGATAACATTTTTTGTGTTTTTCGTCCATCGAGGTTTTTCCATCCATACTCGCTTTTGTGTTGTTATTTCGGGAGGCTACCGGCAGCTGAGGTCGTTGACGCCACTGAGGATAAATGGGTTGGTTGGTAAGGGAATCATTGTACGGGGAACGTGGGAAGGGCGACGGGAAACATTACTCTTCTCTTGACGAATGGTGCCAAGAGGATCTCGATCTAAAGTCCCTTCCGGGGGTTCGAGTACTGCCCTCGAAGTGCTTTTCACGTAGCATATGTGTAGACATTCGGACTGCGATTCCGGAATTAGAACCCGGACCCTTAGCGTGAGAAGTCAGTCATAGAGTCACCGCGCCAAAGCAATACTCCTGTCCAGTTATTGTGAGCGGAGCAAGTTTACTATAACCTCAATGGCCTCTGGTTGATGCTGGCTGGTTGGATATTATGAGAGGCCATTGACTACTGAGCCAATCCGTCCCATTCGGTCAGTTGGGTTGGCTGATAAGGGAAAAGTTATACCAGGGTGGGAGGATGCGTGGAGAGAAACTCGGCGTTGGCATAGTACTACCCTGAGCAAAAAGCGCCAATATTTTCGTCCCATTTGGTGAATGGAATGCTTCAGTTGAAATGTTCTCCTCATTGTACTCAATTTTAATCGGTATTCCGAGCACTAACTCTGCCAGGATTCGAATCCTGACCGTTCACGAAGTGAAGCCTAAGTATAAAAAAGCCTATTCCACTTCCCAACACACTTAGCGTATCACAGATCACTTCGTATCCAAACTGGAGTCCGAGTAGGGAAAGTGAGGGTCCCATGGCGGGTCTCTCCCGACTCTGCTTCACATTCAAATTTCTGGGACTGGGAATAAAATTTTTTAAACATTTTTCATTCATTGAGACTTTTCCATTGTTTAATTATCTGGCGTGGAGCACGTTTAGCTTTTAAGCACCTTGACCGTTTGATGATGCTATTCAGAAAATTTCGACTCTTTCACACATGAGCGTTGACTGACGCCATTTCTAAATTTTCTGCTTGAATCACTTCTCATCAATTTCTCCCTTCACATCAATTGTCTCCCTTCCCAAGGACTGCAATCTTGATGCGATGGTAGGGCTTGAGCGTTCCAGTGACCCCTGCGCTAGTGGTAGCACTGACTTTTTCCCAGATTAGATTAGTATATGCATTCCTACTTCCATATGAAGCTACTTTAACCGGCAGGTTAACTCTAATAAATAATATAATTCCATTTCCGATATTCATCGTATCCATCTACTTTCGCGTTTTTCCTTGAGACCTACCATGATTGAAGTGGCTTCTTCGCTGAACTACGATGAAGTCCACATGAATGGAATCCACATCCTTTTCCGTTGTTGATTAAATCAGTCGGTTCTCTCATGCTCTGCCGTTGTATTCATGTAAATATGCACTCTTTGGGAAAGTTGCATTATAGTCAATCAATCCTATTTTTATTGTATTTTGCTTAAGTGGTTGAATGAATGTATACAGTAAGTGAATGGCTAATAGATCGCTTAATTTACCGCCTCATTTATGACCTAAAAATATTTTTTATAAGTGTTATTGAGAATTTTTGATCTGCCAGTTCAAACACTGCTTGATTTTATGGAGGTATATTAGGGTTTGGGAAGCGCTAAGAATGCCTAGCTTAAAACTTGGATTATACCTGTTATGCGCTATACAGTATACAGAAAACGTGTATACCGGAGTTCTTTTAATCATGGGTAGTCTACCAGTCGGTTAATCGGTGCATAGGCACATAGGTGCATAGGACAAGGTTGAGCCACTCTCTGTAATACCAAGGGTAGAGTTTGGGAAGACTCGAGGAATTGCTCGAAGTAAATTTTTATTTCATGTCCTCATCTGATGCGGATATTTCAGAAGTTGTGGGAAAATTGTTGACATGTACAAAATGAACAACCTGTCAAGATCAAGGCTTATTTTGTTTTAAGTAGACCTGTTTGTTTTACTATAATGCGCATTAAACTTGTGTGTGCAATTTTCGTACTAACTGTTGGCAACTGGATGTGTTATCCAGACATGAATGGACAGCTCGTGTACTCATTCAATGTTCGAGTTAGGTTCTAGCCTCGAAGGTAAAAATGATAGAAAGATGAAAGGATTCTCTAAAAGGTGTCGAAGGAAACGGAGCTGAGTCGGTGCTGTCCCTGAGACGAGAGTGTCCTCTAAGGACAAGGGAATTTCATCCTCAGGTTCTCCAGACGCCCCCCCTCTTTCCCCGCCGCATCCAGTTTCCAGGGCGCACTTAACTACTACACAGCCGCCCCAGAGCTTCCCAATCCGTCCTCAACAGGGTCCTCCTCTAATCCAATAACCAGCCGCCCACCCTCTCCGCCCTTAACTCCCTCCCCTTTCCTCTGGAGAACTCAGGGCTCCCTACTCATCGCCGTGAATGTAGTCCCTAGTGTAAGGTGTCTGAGTTCCTTCTTCCCCTTTCCTGTTCTCCACCCCTTGCTTCATCGGCATCCTCTTCATTTCGCGTCGTTCCCTTATGTTGCTCACTTGTTGCTCTCTCACCCGGTCTTGCTCTTTGCTGGCGATTACATGACAAGAAATAATGCCTCATCTCCCTTATTCGAGAATATCTGTTAGGATGAAACGTAAACATCGCATGATTAGTTGTAAATATGAATTGTTAATGTCTAAGGAAAACAGGGGTTAATTATAGATCAAGCGTTACTGGTATGTAATTCTATAGTTTTACCAAGAAACAAGTATAAATGACTGGCCCGTTGTCATAATCAAATGTCAGAAAATGGCGGCAAAATATATTTATGAGTCATAGTGCCAACATTATGGAACCAATGATTCATTATTTCCCTTGCACCTATATCGGCTACTGCACAGGAAGGTTGAATTGGATCAACTCTATATCAGAATATCTACTCAACCTCCTCCTCTCTTTTACAGCTCCATCATTCAACTTTCTATTATAGTTATTACGGCTGTACTTGACCGCTCTTACGGGTATAATTTAACTTGATGATAAGATGTTGATACATGCATTATTTACTATTTTTTCGGAGAAAGCTCCATTCGCATGCTGCAGCTAGGTCGTTGATATAGTTCACATGTTCACACGCGTCATTTTGTCCTACAAGTGAGGGTAGCTCGATTTCCATTCGGAATCCTGAATTGAAAACATTTGGTGGCTACCTGTACAGAGAATGTGAAAACGCAGCATTAGCCTAAAAGTCGTTCGAAAAAAGGGAAATATGGCTCCAGTTCAGGTTGTTTAACATTAATTTACATGCGGTTTTTATGTAAGGGAATAAAGAAAAAGGAGATATTTTCTACGTATGATAAGTCGAAAAATTGTGATGAAATATATTGCATAACTTCAGTCTCTCACTCCGCAAAATACCAGTCTGTGACATAGCGTACAAGTATTTAATTTTTGTGAATACTTCATGAATATATGCTGTCACAAATTATTAGATAATATGGATGCAAATTCGAATTAATGGAGATTATTATAGGATGATGAGTGGAAACCGAAGGAATACTTACTGGTTGAGAAAGAAAGCGGAAATGTTTTCGAAATGCAGACCGCGAAGTAAAGGAATTGGCTGTCGAAAACCTTAGGAAATGTGGAAAGCGTGAATAAGTGTGATATCCTCGTAAACTTTTTTCTCATGCCGATGATGTTTTTTTGTCCGTCTGTCATCCAGACGAACATATATTTAACTTATAACTCGCTATTTTTCTATGAATGTTTGTTTTTATTAAATTTTCAATGCATTTAAATTAAATTAAAAGTTTAATTTAAGAAAAAAGTTCGATAAAAACTGCAATTGAAAACAATAACGGCCAACAGGACCGTCAGTGAGAAATTAGTTTTGATTGGAAAGCAATTATTAAGAAAATCCTCAAATCTGAGAGAATGAAATGGAGTGTTGATAGTGGAATTATGAGTGTCTTTTATTAATACGAGATTAATTAGATGTTTTCTTGAAAGACATGTGGATAACATTACTTGTTCCTAATTCGAGAATGACATTCTATACTTTTTGGAACACGGTCATTGTGGATGGAGGATTAGCTTTGACGTCATATTTTGAAGTTTGGATTTCTTGAGAGGAAGACAAGTTAATATCCAGTTAGATGCATGGGTATTGAACGGATACTGGTAAAAGTCGAGGTTAATGCGTTTGAGTAGAACTAATACAGCGTTGAGTGCTATAATGACGTTAATGCGGGCGATTTTTCTGCCCAAATTCTAGAAATCGGCAATGGACCCCTTAAATGGGACGCCTAAGCTCGCATTTCTCTTGCTCTAAAATACATGGATTGCTCCATTTATTTCGCATCTTCCCGTGCAAAGCCGGGTCACTCTGCTTGATTTAATATAAACAAGATTGTGATTGCCGTGACTGTGGTAACAATCTTAGGTAATATAGCAGTGGTAAGGGAAGAAAAAATATTTTGGATTGAACCAAAATCAGTGGAAGATAAGGGTCCTTAAAGAAGGAGATAATACAGAGAATCAGTATTGTGTCAGAGGTAAAGCTGACACTACGAGGGAGAGTTCAGGAAATTTTCTAGAATCTATCTTTGCTGATAGATAACTGTATATAGTGTCATACTACTAAGTCGTTTTAACAAGGCGGTTAATTATTGACCTCCATCTCAGAAATCATTGGTCCATCCATAGCCAATCTTCCCATAAATCACCTCATTCTCCCACTAATATTCCCATCTTAAACTCTTCATATCACGTATTCTAACGCACGCCGTCTCGTGATCGCTTTGATGAAGAAATACTATTTTTAGCCTTTGATAAAGATATACTATTTTATTACTATATTTAGTATTTGTATCATGCTGGAACCAGAAATCTCACTCGGACTACAGCACGGAAAAGACTGCCAGAGGACACAGTCGTCTCCAGAGAGCTCGGGGGTGGTTTAGGAAGCGAAGCAGACAGCCCTACTCCCTTGAGCGCACCCCGCATCATCTGCCCCCATTCCCACGTGGCCCGGCGCCCATTACTGAGCGCCCGTTCCAGCAACCCACCCTGGGAAGATTTTCCTCCTCCTTGCCCCGCGAATGCAATGGAGACGTCCTGCTGCCGCTTTGCGGGATCGCTAACTTGTGTTAACTTGGATTTTGGATCGACGCCCCCGTATCGTGTTAAGTCCACGTTGCTACAGAGGTGTAATGCTCTCGCATTGGGTACGCGCTAGCAAAGTGGTATCTACAAGTTTCGTAATTTAGGGATAAGCGAAAGAAGTTCAATGTTGACGGCTATAAAGTCGACATAACAACAATAGAATAAATAGTCAGTGTCTTTTTTAATGTAAGGATATAATCAAGTATAACTTTCTCAGCCAATAAAGTATAGATAGTAAAAAGATTCTTGAATAATTGGCCATTAATATATTTAACTCACAGCCAACGTTTCGCCAAACATATCGGCATCTTCAGGGCTTTGCAACACAAAACAGAGACATGCAGCCAGGTAATTATAAAAATATTATTTCAAAAGTTGAGGAAGCGTAAATTTACCTACCTTTGAACTCAATATTGAACAGTAACAAAATAAAAACAACTCGAAACATTAAGAAATATGTAAACAACCAAAACTTAAATTAACATAAGCAATTTACGAATTTTGCAAAAAATATAAAGAAATAAATAGAGATAACATTTATGATTCACAAATTTAAACACATAAAACAAGTATAAAATCAATGTTCAAATTAGCATTGATATTATTTGTTTTTTTCTGAAAACAAAAGAAAAAACACAGAATTCAATAAGTATAATTAAGTTACGATTTAATTTCGAGAAATGAATAATCAATCGATTCTCAATGGAGATTGTGTAAGAAACGTTGCCATCGACTAAATAGTATTTAAGAGAATCAACTACTGAAACAAATGTCATGTAGATTTGTATAGTTAGGACTAATGTCATATCGTTGAAATAAAGTTCATCTGACTTTAAACAATGGTTCTCTATCTCATGCTCATCAATCATCTAGTGGATAGATGATAGTATCTGCAATGAGTGAAGTCTGCAGTGCAGCAAATAAATTTTACGTCTGCTGTGCGTGATCTCATATTTCATATTGAAAATATTCAAACTGTACGTTAAAGTTAACAGAATCGACCACTGCCATCTTCTCCTCTTCAAATAGTAATTATTTTTGATATGTGACATTTATTTCAGAAACCACCTTAATGATATAGATGAGACACAACATATAGAGGCTTTTAGACACGAGAAATTCAATTGTCCTCGTCAAATTTTCGGTAAAATATGTTCGAGGACTAGAGAACATTTCCGGGCGAAAGCGTGGGAATCAGTAAGGTAGATCACTTTATTATACAACATTAAATGATGATAAAATACACTTAAGGCAATGAAACTTGGATTACCCTGTGCGAAAAGCTTTAATTTAATATTTTTACTGTCCGATTTTTACCCACTGGTCTATTAATTACATTGTTGATGATCAGATGCACTATTTTGGTGTATAACCCGATTTAGTAGTACAATGGTTACAGCTGTTATTTTTTGTGCACTTACGAATGATCGAGACACATTTCTTGCCAAAATTACTCATTTTTGCAACGAGGGAGTGGTGTACTTTGCAATACATGATTTCAAAGAATATTTCAGAATTTAATTTCCTCAGCACGAGTGATTTTCTTCATGAATTTCCTAAGGAGAAACTTACCATTACATCGCAGATCGGCCGCCAGATATTGATCAGAGTAACATGTCTGAGACACTGTAAATGCATCAGGAGACCTTTGAGTTTGCTTCAGTTTAGCGAGTAGAAAATTTGATCGCCTCTCCTTTAGTCAACATGTATGTTCATACTTGCTGTGCCCGGCATGCGTTGCAATGCCCCTTTTTCTTTCTAAGTAGGCACACATATACAAAGCAGACACATTTAAAAAGACAATGATTATTTGTAGTCCAGTGATTTCCTCGTATCTACACAGTAATTCGTACCGCACAAACGATGGTATGGGTTGCCTTTCCATGCCTATGCTGCGGTTGCCAAGTATGTAAAACTTTCTTTTGTTGAAGTAGTGCAAAAATTTAAGATTTTTGAGCTTCAAAATCCAATTATAGTAATAAACGATGCGTATACGAAAATCGAATGCCAGAATTAAAAATAAGCAAACAAAGAGACCAC
Organism: Ceriagrion tenellum; assembly: GCA_963169105.1. NCBI lineage: Eukaryota > Metazoa > Arthropoda > Insecta > Odonata > Coenagrionidae > Ceriagrion > Ceriagrion tenellum. Next base: position 96,244,527 of record OY720635.1, read on the forward strand.
TGCACCAATAATTATTCTACGTATAAATAAATTACATACCTTTTAACACCAATTATATCTCACTGATATGAATATGATGCACGCGATATTATGTTTCACCGATACGATTCTGATTCTGATTGAGCAACTCGTAAATGATCTGCTTCGTTGCTTGCTTGTCGTTCCTCACTTGTTTGAGAAGCTCGCGTGCCAACATCATTTGTTGAAACGACTCGCGCTCTACGTATTGTACAATGGATTTAATAATTCACAAACATTTACGGGCGCGCGCACTACTACTCACCTAAGTTTCATCGTAATCTGATGAATGGCATTGAAACGCATGGGAACGAACTGACAAACATTAATTTTTATACATTAGATTTATTTATTGAATATATCATTCTTACTATATAATTAATCTTTGCTCTACTGACGAGACTCGGACACTTCTTTCCCTACCACTGCGTTCTCCCCACGGTCAGGTCACGCCCATCCAATCTTCACTACATCACTTCCCCCACCCTTACCACCCTCGGAACGATTCCAAATCAGTCGGCAGACACGCCCGCACGAGTACACGCGACTTAATTCCGCACCGGTAGAAGGATGAGACATCATGGGAGTCCCTTGCCTTCATCCGATTATCCGTGTTGTCGGGTGCACATTGGTGGCGGAGGAGAGGTGTGGGTTCCCTCCCCCTTCCGCCCCCCTTCCACTCTCCCCCACCCTCTCCTCCATTCACAAGAGCTTCTGCTTCTCTTCCCTCCGCACCCCCTTCCTATTCGTCCCTCATATTCTCTCTCTCCCGCACTCCCCCGCCAGCCACCAGGCGTCTATCCACTTTCTCGGTGGGCCGCAGCAGAACCATCTTCCCGCACGTGTCTTATTGCTTGTAGGTTTGTAGTGTGTGTGTGTGTGTGTGTGTGTATCAACACACTCGCGTCAGACAGCAAGCAACATGCAGCGTTCCACCCGGTGAGGTAAAGAGGTGGGTTGCGTCTGCCTCACGCTCCATTTACAAATCCCCAAGGTCGTGGCGAATCGGGAATTATGTGCGAAGCTGGGGTTTGATGGCGTTTTCATGTTGAGGAGTTTTCCCGCGGCCGGGAATCGCCGAGTTCCGACCATATCATGATTATGTTGATTCTCAGGTTTCTACGGAGCTGGAATGTTGATCTCCCCATGTTTTCCGGGATTTCTTCCGCGTCAGTTGTTTGTGGGACAAAAGTTTCGCTGGCTGTCCTGCCAGCGTCTTCAGGTCGAAGTCACTCCGAAACATGGAGAGATCAACATATTAATTCCACAATTGAGGCATTGTTCATCGTCCATCTTCGTGAAGAGAGTATGGTGCAATGGAGGTAATTTAGGGTGAAAACCTTAGGTCAAGGTGGTACTTATTTGTTTTGCACTAGTGTCGTCTATCAAGAAATTAGCACTATGATCAAGTGATAGAAACGAGCAGCCTTCTTTCGAAATATACTTCTTAAAATATATTGTTGGTATTGACAGCACACTGTTAAATCGAGGGGTTTAAATCAATGATTTAGGGTCCATGTTAAGCAAGATAAACTTGAATACCAATTTCTTAGGCAGGATGTTAGAACAGCATTTTCGGATGACACACCAAGGATATCGTACTGTCTACTTTATTTTCAACTCGTACTACACGTGTTTCAACTGAGTAGCAGTCATCATCAGATACAAATAATCCTGTATTGTACGATTATCTATTGTATCCTGATTAGTTGTACCTGATTAGTTCTAAAAGCTCAAACGATTTCGTACTGTCTACTAATTTTTTTTTTAATTTCGCCTCTTGCTACTCGTGTTTCAACTAAACAACAGTCATCCTCAGGCAAGACTGTTGACATCCCAGACATCCCAGGACTGTTCCACAAGACATCCCAGGATGACTGTTGTTCAGTTGAAACACGTGTAGCAAGAGGTGAAAAAAAAGAAGAAAAATAGTAGACAGTACGAAATCGTTTGAGCTTTTACTCATTATGCTGTTCTACGATATCTCGCCTGAGAAAGTGGAGCTGATTAGTTGTACCTGATGATGACTGCTAGTCGGTTGAAACACGTTTAGCACTGCGAGGAGATAAACTTCACTTCACCATTGAATAGCATGTAGAATGGGAGCAAAATGTAACTTTATTAACATTTCTCCCGTCCATTTCATCAGATGAAAATTGATCTGTGTGGAGATACCTAACTTTCATCAATAAACCCATCCTTACCATCTAAACAGTGGCAATGTATTGTTTGAAATACATTGAATTCAGTTATTCTTCGCCTTGATGACGATTCAGGAGTTCTACGTCGATGGCTCGTCGGACATGGATGAACTCACACCAAACAGAACCGTAGATTCTGTCACCCATATGAATCATAAATTCTTGCTCCCATCTATTATAATGCTTTCATTAGAAATCCAGCTCGAGTATTTAGCTAAGTTAGTGCTGAACGTTTGGCTTGTATGAAGGTGTATCGGAAAATATCACCATTTAAGTAGAAAATTAGACAGCCACTCGTTTTTCATAACTAATGTGTGAAGTTTAATTTACTACCCACCTTCTAGTTGATACGGGACCCGACAGCTAATCTCGAATGCGGGCCGGTGTCTCAGCTGTTCTATGATACGGTGTGACTGGCTACCCCGATCTGGGAAAGAAGGAATTAAAAACGATCGAATGTTGGAGACCAGGGTCACTCGAAGTTGGAGAAGATGTGACAAATGTTGAAATGAGGACTGTAATGGTGGAGGCGCTGTTCATAGTGAGCGGTGAGGAGGCGCGAGTTTCATTTTACATACTGCGAGACGCGGAATGGTATGGTCTACGAAAATTGAGCATATAAATTTGAAGAAAACCACAATTTTTACTATAGTTTAAATTTGTTAGAAATATGTTTCAAAATATTTAACTTCCTGGGACACACTAATCAAGTTTCTGAGTGATTCTTGCTGGTAACAGTGAGAGTCCAAACAATTGTCAATTCCCATTTTTTTATTTTATTGGTAATTTATAATTCCATTCATTAGTGGCATATGCCTACATAATTTAAGAATGACTGTCAGGGATAGCTATTATTTCCTGTTGAAACATAAAATATGCCATTTAGCGTAAGTATTTATTCTAAAAATTGCTTTTTTTCCGGCAAGGAGCCTGACCGTGGCATATTTTTTGAACGAAGCATTTTCCTGCAAGAAATACTGTACTTGAGATGGAACTTGATTCTTTGGAAATACTCACTTCCAATACCTTTTCCACTAAATTGACGCACCGCAATGTTGTTAAAACGAGATATTGTTCGGATATCCTTGTGGTGGTCGTTCGGATTGTCTTGATTGCCGCGTTTGTCCACCCATAATCCATCATCCATGATCAGAGGTGGACACACCATGCGCTAATGGTTCTTTTTGTGGGAGGAATATTATTTTCTTGCACAATTAACATAGATAACAATTTGGAAATCAATTGTGAAGTGATTGGGATGGAAGTTTTATTAGTTAAAAAAATGAATTTCCAGGAACATGTAAAAGAACCCGGATGCTTCATTAGATCCTGACACTTATTATTACATTCTCATTAAGTAAGTTGTTAGCCGAAGCTCACTTTTCCAAAAATTCCGCATGAATTATTTTGAAACAGTCTTTAAGAGATTCTATATGACCGTACTCTTCATCACAGTCACTGAAAAATTTGAGTGTTAGCCTAAAGCACAGAGCCTTGAGATCATATCGCTTCTCGATTCCAGGACTTTTGTCCTGTCTTTTGCTTTCACTACACAAAATCAAGGTCAAATGCCCGGAAAGTTTTGGCGGGAAGACCTTTCTGTCTTCTGCCCCACTCTTTAAGGTACCTCATAAAACACAAGTTCAGCCCTCCTTGGTACCATCAGCAAAGGCCCGTACCGTGAAACTGCTCTTGACCCGCCCCAAGTGTTAGCTCGCTGGATGTGATGTTGATGTAAAAGTGAGAAAGCCATAGCACCGACGCCCATCTCACAGAAGTAATTGCGGGTATGATGGTGGAACCGGAATAAAGATTGTAAGCAGCACTTATATGGAACCCTGAGAAATAAAACTGTGATGAGAGGATTAGAGAGAATATTTTTACGGCGGACACCGGTAGATGTCCACATCACTCCTCCTCCCACTTCTGTCTCGGCTTTCTTTCTCAATCCATAGCTCCAGTGTCTCGATCGATAGTGTTTCTTTCTTTAGACGGACGACAGTCTCCGTCATTTGCGGTGGTATTATGGGGAAATTGCTGAAGAATGATATGAAACCAAGTGACGACATGTTGTAAATAAATTATCTGCATGTGAACTTTGGATAAAACAACTCTTCACTATATATTATTTTCTTTGCACTAGATATTATTTGCTTTCGTGCTTGATATTCGGATGTTTAAAGCGTTTATAAAAATATGATAAATGAGTGAAATATCGTTTGGAGAAAACCTGCTTCTTCGTAATGACTTTAAATACGCAGAGGGAATTGAATCGTACAACTAAAAATCCCAAGCATGTCAAAAATAAACTATTTAGTCATTAAAAGGATTTGATGATGTTTTGACTGGGACTCTGTATTTCATTCTGAGGGGGCGCGTTTGGCTCCCAGGATTGGTGAAGATTTGACGTGGGAGTCCAAATCTTACCACGTATTACCAAAATATAATCGCTGCTTGGACTGAAATTGCTCCATTTTAATCAGCTGAAACAATACAATAGCATCTTGTCTAGTAAATAATTGAAATCTGCAGTGTGCTAGTTTTTCATTTTAGTCGCATCGTAATGATCGCTTCTTTGAAATATGAACAGTTTTTCATGTCAACTGTTTCAGGCGTAGCTCCTTGCTGAACGTACTCGCTGTTTTTTATTCAGTTGTTTATTCATAAGTAATAAGGGTAAAAACGCAAAATAACTTCTTGGCCCCTTCGACATTTCCCGAGGAAAATTATCGACCACTCGATAATTATGCGAAGCTTGATTTATCGTTCGGAAGGACTCTCATTAAGTAACAAACCATTTGCGCGGTTTGTTGTAAATGAAAGAAACTTATCATGCAAGGGTTTTGGGCGAGAATGATTATAAATTCCTCGCATCTCTCCCACCCGTTTTTTTTTGTTTTTTTTATACCCAACATTATCCTTCTCTCCCTATCTCTTTCTCAGGTCTTGCACGATTTTTTTCCGCGTTTTCCCGCGTGAAACCGCACGAGCGCGTAATTCTCAAAAAGCTCCTTAAAAGTGTTTAATACCTTAAGTTACTTACTTTGAATTATATGCGCGTACACATACTTGTCAGTATTAGGTATTATTAATGCGAAAGCTTTCGTTTGGGCAAGGGCGGCGCTATTTTGGAAAACCCCCGAAAGCACGCCCTCACCAGATGGTCCCAGTTTGTTCCGGCGGAGGATGGAGGTGTGGTAAGGGGGGCGTGGTGGGGAAGGGGTACGGGGGGGGGGGGAAGGTTGTTCGGGGTCTGAGGGTAAGAGGAGGTGGGTGCCTTATGGACGAGTAATGGAGTGGTGGAATGGGGGAAAGAATTGGGTGAGGGGTAGGGGACAAAACCGATGCGAGCATTTGGGGACCGCGCCGTCTCTCTCCACACATACACACAAGCGCCCAGCCCCCTCCTTCGATCCCGCATCCTTTCCTTCCTTTCCCCACCTCCTTCGTCTTCTAATGCTACCAAGTGCTGCCGGTGCCTCTCCGACGGCTAAACATGCTTACCAGAGTCCAAACGGTGGCGGATATACGTAGCGTTCCCATCCGTTCAATGCCGGCGGGGATGCACGGTGAAGGAAGTGGGATTACCTTCGTCCCACACCTCGAGACGACGACCGTCGCGTCCCACGGTGTGGTGCTCGAGCGTCGTGCAATTCGTGTCGCCATAGTGGTTCAAGGAGTAATGTTTTTCGTGGAAATTCTGGAGACATCCGATTTTGAGATAACCAATCCAACATCAAGTGCCGTAGCTTGTTTGAAGAAGGCCCTCTCGCCTCAAGACGTGAATTCTTTGAGATTCTTCATGCGGTAATTTATACCTTGGCGAAACATTTTTTTAAGGATGAACTTCTAGATGACTGTAATATGATTTAAATATCTCTATTAAACAGATTTTTTTATTCTTGACTAATTATTTTCACTTCTTTTTTTGGCAAAGGTTCATAGGTGAAATTGGCTAAATTGGCGAATGAGCTTTAGCTTTTAGAATATGCTTATTTTTAATTATGACGTACGTGTCGACTACTACAAATTAGAAATAAAATGAAACGTTAAATAAATATTGTCTGTATTAAAGCTTCTATCTCTCAATTTGACAATATTTCACAATTTCTATTTTGTAAGAAAATATTTACAAAAAGAACGTTATAACTCGCTATGTTTTTCATATCATTTTCATTACTTGGATTGAGGTGTTATTTTGCAATAAGCGATGACAAATTTTGTCAGATGTAGCGGAAAAGTTGTCATGAGAGCTTATGCCAATTATAGAGCTCCGCATTTGTGTTTGAAATTTCTAATATTTAAAACATAAACTCTTCTTTTACATAATATTTTCCGGTTGTGATTTTTCATTTCATTCCGCAAAAAGCTTACTCAGAATCCTTCTGACGAATTCGTGCCTCTCGAAAATATTTTTCTGTTCTCCTCGTCGTCGGAATGAAACGGCGCCCGAGCAATCTTAAACAAACATGCTTTAAAAGACGTCATTTGAGATTACTTTTCGAGAGCGAATACGTTTTTAACGTTATTTGTAGTGCAATTAATAATGCCCGCGGCCTTAATAGCCTCCCCGCCATATGCTCCGTCCTGTGACGTTCGTTTTATGCTCGCCCCTTTCCCCGATCCCATCTGCTTCCCATCGATCGGCCATCGGGGGAATCTCCTTCGTAAAAGTTCCAGATGTGTGGCGCTCCTCCCTCTCAACCCCCTACCTTCCTTCCCCCCCACAACTTCTCCGTCCCTGTCTCGGGGATATGTTGCGATAGTCGACACACGAGTTCAGGAAATCTTTTGTAAACGTTTGTCCGACCACTATTGTGAGGATGCTTCACGTGTATCAATGTTGGCTTTCGATCCTCTGCACTTTCCTCCAGTTACGCGTCGGTTATGCAACGAATTATTCCGCGACCACGCGGTTATTTAACGTTGACGGTATTACTAGATGTTAATATGGTTGTCGTAATATTACCGATGTACAGTTCTGCAAATTACTTCTTTATCGTTTGGCGTGGAATCTGCGATACTTTTGGGTGTGATAGAGGATACGATTTTAAGTATTTTTGAAGTCTAAACTCCTACCCTGGGACCCGTGGAAACGGAAATATTTTGAACGGTTAAGACCAAAAGGGCGGAGGGAATCACCAACGAAGTCATGCGGAGAGTTGGAGAGAATAGAAGTGTAATGAAAACTCTTCGGAAAGGATTAGACGAATTAGTTCGTCTCCTTTTGCGACACAATGGCGTATTGATTTTACCTCGTAAGAAATTCGTAGGAAAGCCAAGAATGGAATGCATCAGGCAAATTATGGAGAAAGTCAAGGGGAAGAATTATGTAGGAATGAAACGGTTGGCTGAGAGGAGAGTAGGGTGGAGAGCTGCAGCCAACCAATCTTCGGATTGTTAGGAACTGATGATCGGCCTCGGTGGCGACTTCGGCGATGCCGGCCTCGGTGGCAACGGGGTAAAGTCCTCGCTTGCTACACCGAGGGTCGCGGGTTTTATTTCCGCCAGGGTGGAAATATCACCAATCAGGGCGTGGGTGTTTGTGTTTCGTCTGCTGTTATTGCTATTCACCCGATATAAATTGGCCCTATGGGCTGTATTTAGGGTAGTGATAAAATAAAAGTAAATAAATAAAAATCACATTTTCAGTTGCCTTTTAAACGCCAAATGTGTACGAATATAGGAATGCTATCTTGAAAGCAAGCTATTAATGGAATTATTGAGAGAATTTAAGGACCAAAAAGTATCCTATGCATTATTGAACAAATTTTTTGATCTCTTCAATCGGCGCCTATAGCTCACCGCTATTCGGTTGTTTTCATGGTATCTGCGAAATGCAATGGATAAAAGATTTAGGTACGTATTTACTAGTTACGAAACTAAGGAGTTGGGTATTGCTAGATGAGAGAGTGCGTTCCTTCAGCGGAGGGGTCATTGGGGTGTATCCCTGTGTCCATAGCATAGCCTCGTCCCAAGGAAAAAAAATGCTAGGAATCACATGCCCTAATAGTTTCATTAGTAAAGCAGAGTCCTCCCAGCACACTCTTTTAATGTAATTTATTCTCTAGTATTCCAACACAGGAAATCATAGTGACTTCTAATTTAATTCCTTAACTCTTGCTACCAGCGTTATCCTGTTCTACCTAATTATCATCGGTTCCTCATTTTCAGTAATCGTTTGTATCTGATAACCTGTTAAACTGGCAGGTTTACCAACAAAGAGGTAAACATGTCAAGCGTTAAGTTTTCCCGAGCTGAATTATTCTCGTTTCCTAGAATGTGATTGCACATTGAAGATTGTGCTTGGATTTTAAATTATTAAGCGAGAAATGCTCTCAATTGGTGGTGAGAGAAAAGGAACCAGTCTGAAACTTACTGCCTTGTTAGATAAGGTAAGTATTTAGGTAATTCTCAATTGTCGTCCTCGTAGAAGACTTTGTTCGTAAGAAAAACGAGGATATTACTATCATCATCCTGGATGGCTTGTCTTATAATTTCTGTGAAAGTTGCGACGTAATGTAGCGAGTTCGTTGGGTCGTATAATTACACTGCGACGTTTTTTCCTGGGAATTTTTTTAAAACGATGAGTTTTTTGCCCACATCTTCTCACGTCAGAGGGAAAGCGAGGCAATCTTTTACGATTCTCCTAAGCCTTAATATCAGTGTCTTTAGGATAATTTCGTTAGGTTCCTATTTCCTCGAGGGTATTATTGTATGTGCGTGTACCTTGTGAAAATCAATGTGTATGCTATTTGTTTTACTCGCTAAGGCTAGTGTATATGTACGAACGTCATTGACTTGAACCATCGATAAGGTATTTCAATAGATTTTTCCCCACAATCTTTTTCTGTATTTTCAATAAATGAGTCTGGGGATTCTGGTTCAAAAGGAATTGGATCATGCGCAAAATTATGTAAAAAGCTTTTATCAGTCCTGTCAATATGGAGTGAGTGTTTTGAACTATTTTTTTCTTAATTTGGTCTCTAAAAATTCATTCATACCCTTGAACTTACTTTACCGCAAGGCACAGTATATGATAAACACCGTACTCAATTCCTTACTCTCATGCGAGCATCATTTGGCGGAGAAAATACATATCTATAGTAGGCCTTCAAGCTATGAACAGGTACATTTACTTTTGAGGTGTTCCCATTATTTCAACCATAGATAGGGAGGGGTAGCTTTAGAAACAACAAATCGCAAGAAATTAACTTGAGTTCGCCCTAATCTGTCAACGGGTAAATGATATTTTCTTTATGTAAATGTCACGATATGTGAATTTTCCGTCTCGGTGTTAGAAAAGTATTTGCACACATTCTTCAGATCCTGCGAGCCAATTTTAGTTGAATTAGAAGTTTAGTTGATTTAGTTGAAGTGGAGAGGCGACTGACAAATTAGGTCATTTTCGCCATAGGCATAGGTAAAGGAGGAAGGGTGCATAGATACCAGGCGTCATCATTAGCCTGCTCTTAACTAAAGGTGCCAAGGGGACCACGGTTTAACGTCTTATCCGACAGACCGAGTACTCCACTTGAAGTGCCCTTCACAAGACCCTCAAGTACGGATCGGGTTTTCTCTGAAAGAAAATCCTCCTCTGCGGGAGAGGAAGTCCTATTTCAGCCGTAGTAGTAGATTTCCGCCCCATTTCTGTCGAACTACCACATTTTGGCTCTAATTATTATCGTCATTCGCTGATCACTAGAAGAATAAAGTGGTTTGGCACTTATATTTTATTTTCATTCGCTCGGAAGAATTAATTTCTCACCTACAGTTTTGCGTGAAATGGAATTTACATATCAGGTGGAATATAAATGTTTTTGACTGTGCTTCATAATATGTAGCAATTCTCATCATATCATATCAGGTTTGATTTTGGGATTAAATAGCGGGGTAAGGTAGGAATTTGCTGTCTAAATAAAATCGACCACACGTTTTTTTCAATATTAGTCTGAATGCGAAAGAAATGATATTTAGCTCATTTTACGGTGAACCCGTTCACATTGACGGTTGGTTTTGTTCTTTTTTTATCTGTTTATTAGTCAGGGAATTCTAAAAATTCGCCTTCCTTCAGAAAAGAATTGGAGATTCAACTATGCTGGGAAAGTTACGCGGGGAAAATTTGGAATAGAGTCAATCGCAGTGACCATGAATACAATGCAGAATTAACGGGCTAATCGATGATCTAAACTGTGGATGATAAGTTAAGATTCAAGATAATGCAGAGGCTATTGCGAAGTAGATGAACGAGAAGATCTCAGCAGGACTGTCGATTAAGTGATTTTTAGCGATTTTTATATTATTAAAATTGACTGTTGATCAAGCTATTGTGTTTCCTAGAGTTTTTAATCGCAAGAACCAATCATTAATTTCAATATTTGATTCAACGCAAGGAAAATGTTTTTGAAAAAGCTGCAAACTATATGATTCTGTCACATTAGCGGTGATCAAGCTACCCTTTTCTGCAAGCCACCGATTTAGAAGGTGATATTGTTGATTACAGTGTACCCGAAAGAAAAAAAAGATTTTTTTAAGCCTGTTCTTAGTTTTCCTCTTGAATATTGGGGAAGTAATCTTTAATTACTCTGGTTCTCAAGTGAGTGTATTCAATTTATTTCCAGCGCCAGACCAGAGAATGGTGCCTGGTCAACTATGCTGTGGACGTCAGCTCTCTCTCTCTGATGACTCGATACTTATTTGGTTTACCCGAAAAATATTATCCTCCGAAGAAAGGGTAATAAATTCGAAAGGAAAACGATTTCGATTGGCGGAGAAATCGATGAATAGCTCACCTCCTGGATGGAAATCATTGACGATGGAGGAGGTGAGGAGGTGATAGGACCAAAAGTAGTGAAGAGGAAGTACGCAGTTCTTGTAGCCTGTAGAAATAATACGCTCTCGTACAAGACGAAGCACTTTTAATTGTGTGGAGGTGTCTCGCGGTCGAAAATGATGAAAGTTTCGTGAATCGCATGGAGCATTTGCGCTTATCTAATACACCGCATAAAAAATCCAAATCACCTCATGAATGCCGACCGAAGATCACGAATGCCGACCAAGATCGACGACCAAATCACTTCGAAATGTTTAACAGTGGCGATAGCTTATGCTATATAGTTTTTGAAATATGTTAAGTAGGAATGGTCAGAGTGTGGTTAGATATCTAACGTGGTAGTCGCGACGGAAGTGACAAGGCTGTAAATCATGTGCGGGAAGGTGAGTTAGCTGGGCGGCTTACTATCGTGTGCTCACTCTCTCACTTCATTGCTGGCTCTGTCGTTGTGGCTACCGCATTATAACCACTCCTGACTGGTTCTTTTTTTCTTCCTATCTAACCTAAACTGCCTTAAAGCTCTCACTTTCTCGTAAATATTTCCAAGGGTAATTTGTCTTAGATTATCACGTTCTATCTAATGGTATGCATATGTTATTTGATTTTTTATCACCTTGTTTAGCCTACCTCTTCCTGAAAACAAGTTGTACCTAATGGCGTGATGCTTTTGGCTCAGTCGTCAGAGCCTGTTTTTCATGAAAAGGAATTTTGAATGAGCTTTTATCGCCACTGACCAGTCCTTAATCTTCATTCCACTGGTTTATGCAATTAATAAGACTTAAGTGTTATTCCTTGTTTATTAGCCGGTCTTTTATATTAGCTGTGCGGGACACATTACTCGAATTGGCCGGTAGATTAAATGAAACCACGCCTCCTGATAGAAAATATCAATGGAAGAGGAGGAAGAGAAATATCAACGTGTGCTGAAACATTGAATGTTCATATCAAATATAATCTTTTGGTAATAATCTTCATATGCGGAAATTGATCAAAATGATTGCAAGAGCCTCTGTTTTCTCTTCTCCTTAAATCACATTAAAATTTATGTGAAGAGATTTGTAATTTAAAAGTCACCAATCATCTTTTATTGCTGAAAAAATACTCTGCATTGCGATTTTCATCAGTAACCAAGCTTTATCTTCCGAACAATTTATTCGAGGAAATCAAATTTTCGGATGCCTCAAGTGCGTAATTTTTCCATCTCGGAAGTCGATGATGTAAATAAGAAGGGTAATTACTGTTAGGATGGGTGGGAAGGATCAACTAACAGCAGGCCTCTTGGAAGGAAATTGGTGATAAGATGATTGTAAGAAGGGCAGAGTTAGCTCTAAAAATTTGCTGAATTGTTAGACGGTCATACAATATACCATTGGGGGATAATCCTCTTTCACGGAATTGGAGCGCTATCGTTTTAATAATAATAATAATAATTTATCTTTATTTTGAGCGAACTTGGGTCTGTACAGTCCTCTCTTACAATGGACTCATTTGACGAACACAAACACCCATGTCCTTGGCAGTGGATATACTACCCAGGCGGAATTCGAAGCCGCGGCCCTCGGGTTTGCCGGAAAGGACTTCTCCCCGCCGCCGCCGGAGCCGACAACTGGATTTATGAGGTCATCGTCTCCTTAATTGATTATCTTCCTTGAGTGACGGGGTTCTCAGTGCAGGAGTCACCATCAAGTTTTCTTCTTACCGAAAAAATTACTCATGCGTCTTGCGTTCAGGCCGATTTCCATACTTTGATCCACGAATAATTTACATTCACGGAAATCGAATCGCTCGGATGCTTCGCGAGCGTAATTTTTTCCGCCGGAAGTTGGTGGTGTAGATTCAAAGGGAGAAAACGGTTCGAGTCGGCGAGAGAGATCAATGAATAGCAGGCCTCCTGGAAGGAAATCAGTGACGGCGGAGAGGACAGTGCGGGGGAAGAGGGTGGTGGGTGGGGGGAAAAAAGAAGGAAGATTTTCATTCGGACGAAATGAAGGTCCCCTTTGGTCACCTCCGGCAATAGCAAGGAAGGGGATTTGAGTTGTGGGCGCGCGAGGGGAAGTGGGAGGGTAGGGGTGATGTAAGAGGGGGAAGGAGGGAAGGGAGGGAGAGGGAGGGAGGGGGGGGTGCTTTTTCGCACCGGTGGCGGCAGCACGCCTAGGTTCTAAGGGACGTAAAAATAGGCGATGGAATCTTACAGATGGCGCCTGGGTGCAACTGAGTGGGGCTCTCCCGCACACGCGGTGCTCATCCTTCTTCTTCCTGTCCCCCCCCCACCCTCATTCCTTCTTCCCCCCATGCCCCCATCCCCTACCGCCCCCCGAGACACAATCTCCACTGCTCCTTAGCTCCTTCATCCCCTCTTCATCGTCTTCCTACACCTCCCCTCCCTCCGCCCTCCGGCCCTGTGTGCGTAGGATGAGGTTGATGTGGTGGCCAAAGTGCTGAACTCCCATCTCTTCTAGTTGGTCCTGGGTTCGTATCCCAGCAATTATGGTGGTGGGACGTTTCTCTAAATATTCAGTATACTTTTAAAATTACGTTTTAATCATTTTACGGAGATTCACCTCATGCAGAATATTATTTAACCCACCATATACTGATTAACACCCTTAAGCCTTACAATAAGGAGATTTATTACGCATTTAAATATCATTACTTAAAAAACTTTCCGGGTGAATTGTATTAAGGAATGTCTCTCGGGTATTCACCCGAGACATTAGACGAGCGGACCATTAGGGAGTTACCTGACGATCCCCATAGTTTGTGTAAATAATGACCAGTTTATACGACATTCAGTAGCCCTGAGAATGAAGTACAAGTCGTACTTTGAAATCTCTGCCCTAATGAAGCCAATCACCTGGGTGAATACCCGAGAGACATTCCTTAATGATTATTTAAAATTGACTAAACTTAATCGTTCCACCAGTATAGAACAATCGAGTGTAGCAAGAATATTGATTCTTACGTATATTATTATATTGTGTATATTATGTAAGATCTAGATAATTCAGAATTATATTTGAGGAATTTAATGCCAATTGCTAATATTTAAGAATTTCGATTTTTACTGAAATTTAGTGCTTTACTTTTATTTTCAGAAATACACCATACGAAAATATCTCATTCTCCAAAATGTGTCATTTTTTTGCTTCTTTTTTCCATGTACCAATAGTAAAATACATTTGTTATGGTGGCCTGAGTTTATACTTCCCATACTTTGAGAATACGGTTAGCACTAAGGCTGACGAAAGGCAAGGGCGCGTTTATCAAGAAAATGTAAAAGCGTGAAAGTTTATTTTTGGCCTGGGGATATCAATTAAAATTTTTTGTCCAACGACTGCTTTTATTGCTGAAAGAACAAAAAATACATTCGTAATTCAGTGAAAAAAATCAACACAAATAAGGTTGTTATAAAGATGACCCGAAGAAAAAAAATGCGAAACATGGAATGCGATGGATTCACGGGCGGGTAAAAATGCTAAGGAATGGGTCCAGTCCAAAATTTTGGAGGTCGAAAACAGGCACAAAAACCACCATCATAAATACTGTCGAGGAACAGAAAGGGAGGTTGTTTTAGCTGCTATGTTTCTCGTTGCGTATGATGTATCCAAGCAAGTATGCATCACAGTTCAAGGGAAACAAAGCACAAACTGTAACTGCTAACAAGGAATACCAATAAATGAGAAGCTGAATACATCTGCGAGCACGTTTCTTTATGCTGAAGGCGATGTGTTCAATGCGGAAGTAAATGCTTGCATATATTTCCGAGCTCACAATCTCGTACATTATATAAAAACTGTTCATTTAAGAGTGGCATGAAATGAGAATGACTATCGACGGGAAAGTTATAGACTTGGCTAAATTAAATGAGTACTTGGCATGCGTTAGTTACAAGGCAGGAAGGTGAATTGTAGCATGATGGAATACTAAAAAGGGAAGATAAAACTCCATGGAATCTTCATAAAACAGTATTCATTCCAGTCACAACTACTCAACCATGACTTAAGATAAAATCCTTATCGGCGAGGAAAACTTGCTTTTGGACTACGCATTATCTCTTTTGTTAACTAGAAAGAGGATCCATAAAAATGCGTCTGACTGAATTAAGCTTCAAGGTGTATAATTTGTACTTTGCCTTTAAAGCATATAAACTTCGTTTTTGCTTATTCCCTCTGTTCTTTGTTCTTTTCCATTAGGGCCCATGCATTAAAAATTAGAGTCATTTTATAAAAGTCAAGTACATTGCTGCTAAAATTAACTCGTATTAAAAGAAAACTACATGCATAATATATCTAAATGCAGGAATTCCATGTGAATTACTCTGAAATTGGGCTTGACCAACTACAGCCAGGCGCTATATTAAAGACAGTAGAATCAGTCAAGTATCATATCAGAATGTTCATGTATCCATAGAAAATAACTGGTAACGCCTCGCCTTGACACCAATACAACTAATTGCTTCGAAATTTCAAGGAATGGAAGTTACTCCCTACGGAGCTTCACCAATCCAATTTTTAGGACAGCTGGGCAGGCTCTGAGGTACCAAAATACATTCGCCCCGGCTTTACTCCATTAATCAGTGCCAGGAACCTTTATTTTTAAGTAACTTACATAGAGGCATCCCTCTGTCTTACTCTCTCTTTTCCCTGGAACCCAGATCCCCCTCCTGAAACCCAAAATAAGAAAATGAATTGACAATAATTCTATGAGAGTTCAGGACGGTAGGGAGTCTGGTCTGGAGGGACCGATGGTCAAGATGGTACACTGTTGGTACAGGTCTCGGCTGCGGATAGAGGGCTTGCGGGCTTCTATCCGGGCAATGACTGTGTCCCCATTAAAAATCAAACCGATATGGCTTTCATCTACGTATGCATTGGGTCCTGCGAGCCTCCCGTAAGTAAACCGAGTACCTATCAATATCTCTCTGTTTTTGCTCTAAATATGGCAGTGATAAAGTATATAAGTTAAATAATCTTTAACACAAAATTAAACGGTCAATTTCATTGTCAAATACTATGTCGCTAAACGTGAAACGTGGCTGCAGAATTAGTAGATTCCAGCGTAGATGCGAGAGGGCGCGCCCGGCAACTTAGGAGGCATGGGATCTCTCTCTCTCTCTGGGTCGTGTCTCGGAAACTACCGCGCAGAAATGGAAACTATTCAAGATGGAATATGTCAAACGTATGAGGAAACGTTTGTAATTCATCACTAGTTTTCTGCTATACAGAAAAAGAATTAAAAACATCGAGTGGTCTTTAATCGTCAGGAATGACCGGAAAAAGGAAAAAATGGCCCAATTTCATAACTTTAGGTGCGATGCGGCATATATTCTCCTTCTATAGTTGCCATATTTTATATATTTGATTTCCTAAGCCAATGGCACAAATTTAGGGGGTGTCAGAAAAGATAATTTGGATTTATAAAGAATGAGAACGACATTGGTGTGCCACGCCACGGTGCCGCCCAAGGACGGCGGCGGCACGGTGGCGCGGTGCACATCTCTACTCCGTCGTCGCCGGGGGCGGCAAAAATTTTCCTGCGGGTCGGTTTTCAACCAGCGATTTCAATCAATGGATATCAATTAGTGCCTTCTACAGTCCACCGCCCTACCAACTGAGCGACCTGAGGCGATAATGGGAGGCCGAATATGTAGATATTCAGTAGGCATCTCATTTTGCCGTAGAAATGAAGGGCTAATAGTCGTTCACTTGGGACGTACCTCTGGTAGAACCCAAGGACCACGTACCTGGTGGTGAGATCGGAAACCTTGCTATTACAAACTTTCTTTGTAAGATTTATGTGTCCGTGTTCAGCGGCAACATTCCTCAGTTCCGTCGGCATTTGATAATTTACTTTTGGGAGGAATAGTAGCTGTTATGTGTTGGTCACATCTTCGCGTTACCGCAAGATTCAAACAAAACCCTTGATTTATTTATTTGCTATCTTGCGAACATCAGTGCTATAGGTAGCCAAAATGGTGCAAAACTTCCATTGAATAGCTATTAATGCGTCTTCCAAAAACCTATGAAGGTTTACTTTGGATTGAGTTGAGAGGGGGGGGGGGGGATTCCATAAAATCTTAAGCTGTCTTACATTTGAGGGAGATGTGTTTCGCCTTGCCTTATCGCCTTGCGCCTTAAGTCGCCTTGCGTAATTAAGTCAACCGTATCAGACGAGATGTAGTAAAACAGTGTTTTTGAAATGAAAGTTAACAAATTAAGCCCTGTCCGATTTCTTTTACAATTTGTTTCACGAGGGTCATCCAGAAAGTTAGGTTACAAGGGCTCCTGAGGCCGGTGGAAATTTCTGGTTTCAAAGTTGGCGCACCTGGGATGTAGGAGGGATTCTAGCGGTGAGTTTGTTTGATCCCGCGTGTTTTTTGGCCATTTTGTTCAATCACAGTAAATTTATCCGATGGAGAGGTCGTCGCGCGCTCACGCCACCTCCCGTCCGTGCGAGATCCGCGTGGTCATCCGTTTTTTGACTTTGCAGAAGAATACCCCTGCGAATATCCATCGGAAGCTCGTTGAAGTTTGTGTTAGTGATGTGATGAGTCGACAACATGTCACGAAGTGGGTTAGGTTGTTCAGAGAAGGCACCGATGACACGACGAGGCGAGAAGTGAGAGTCACTCATTCCTCGCCTTATCAGTGATTTCTGACAAACTTGTGCAAAATATTGAAGAACAAATGTGAAATGACCGCCGTGTGACACTTGACGACCTTCATGAAGAGTTTTCTGACTTTTATAGAAGTCTCCTTGGTGATATTGTGTCGGAAAAACTTCGTTGCAAGAAGTTGTGTGCGAGATGGGTGCCCAGAACACTGGAGCACCGTCAATATCGCGAGACAGCCGCGCGTGAATTTTTGGATCGTTTTCCACGGAAGGGAGAAGCTTTTCTGAACTCCATCGTGACGAGAGATGAGACGTGGGTGTGTCCCTACACCCCAGAATCCAAAAGACAATCACTTCAGTGACGTCGTTCATCTTCTCCAGCCACCAAAAAGTTCAAGACGACCCATAGAGCCGGAAAAGTCATGACATCTGTTTTTTGGGCCCTTAAGGGGGTTCTTTTGGTGAATTTTATGCCTCAAGGAACCACTATTGATGCAGAGGCTTACTGCAATACCCTTAAAAAACTCAGAAGAGCCATTCAGAACCGCAGAAGGGGAATGCTGACCCGGGGAGTCAGCCTCCTGCATGACAACGCCAGGCCCCACATCATGCGAGTTTCACAGGAGCTGCTGACAACTGCTGCTGCTTTAGATGGGATATTGTCACCCACCCCCCTATTCACCCGACTTGGCTCCTTCGGAGTATCACCTTTTCACTAAACTAAAGGTGTTTTTGGGTGGGAAACGTTTTTCCAACGATCAGGGGGTCGAGGAAGCTGTGAAGAAGTGGCTGAAAGAGCTGGCGGCGGAGGTCTATGACACTGGAATACAAAATCTGGTGCCCCGACTACAGAAATGTCTCGATCTCAACAGCAATTTCGTTAAAAATAGTTTAATATATTTATGAAGTATCCTATGAATTTCAATTAAATACAAGCATTTGTAACCCTACATAAACGTTGTAACCTCATTTTCTGGATGACCCTCGTACATCGCTAACATCAGGTACAATATACTGACCTAATGTAATACTTGAATGTAACTTACTGATCACGTGTTCTATGGAGATAGTGACTTAATCTATATCAGCAAACCGTCAGTATCAGCGAACCGTCAATGTGAATCTCAAACGTAATTAGAGGATTGATAGTGGACAATTATATTTTCGCGTAAGGCTTTCTCCAAAACCTTTTGACTTGGAAAACTTAACTCGCTAAGTCAATAGATTTTATGGTAGTGAATAGTTGAAATTTTACGTCTACCATGTTAATAAATATATATTGGAAAAGCATTATACACTGAGAGTGATATAGTCAGCAAGGTTTCAAATTCATTTGATATGACAATTATAAATTCTTTATCTCAGCTAAATTCATTCCTTTACTCGATATGAGCTGGAGCGGATCAATCGAAAAAACACTCGTGAGTATTCTGACCACATAATCCCACTTCCTTTTTGGATTCAAAGTGACGTACTACTCTGCGTCATTTAATTAGGACTAGTGGAAACAGAACATTCATGGAAATAAACGTAGATTTTGGACTTCGATACATTTAGATAATACAAAAGAAGTTATAGAAAGTCTTCACAATAAACTACGCCGATATTCTCCTCAAAATAAAATTGTTTTGTGATGAAGAAAAATACCTAATCGTCATTAGGGTGATCCGATTTTGATTTCCGATCAAGTCAAATAGATTTTTCATGGAGAATTACTCCTCGGTGTATGAATTTGAGCGTAACTGCGTTCCACATAATTTGTGCCATTGCAATGATAGAAAAATGGGCAATACCAATTTATAAAATATCGAGCAGCTCCTTCTCCCATGAAAAATTTGGATATTTACTTCTGATGAGTACTGATAAAGATATTCTGAGAATTTTTATCGCGTTAACACTTTCGTGTCGTCAACAGAATGATTCGTTGTCATTATAAGGGGTCTGGTTGGTGTGGTGACTTGAGTACGGTCATTTAAGGGCCCGGGGTCGAATCCCGATAGCGGCGGAGATTGTGAGTTGTGTACCTTGCATTACTTCAAGTCCAACACTCCATCTATCGAAATATACGTTCAACTGTGATCTTTTTTTGAGCCTTTCGTTAAGAGGAGGCTGATTCCGATACTTGGTTTCTTTCTGCCTTTGCTTCACTCGCCTGATAAACCTTTCCTTTGCAGGAAAAAAGGTTGAAATTTGCCGTGAAAAAATCATCGACCTGACCGGGATTCGAACCCGGATCTCCCAATTGCCGGTCAGGTGTGATAGCCTGACTAGAGTCTACACTGTAGCTATTGAACTTCATGAGCAAACAAGTGGACTTGAGGCGTGAATATCTAGTTTGCATAAAGCCCCCTCGAGATTCGCATTGAAGGAAAACTTGAAGGAAGAAGGTGGTGTAACTCGCTAACACACCTAACCGGCAATTTGGAAATCCGGGTTCGAATCCCGGTCAAGTCAAATAATTTTATGGCAAATTTCAATCCTCGGTGTGTATGCACCCATGCGAGTGACTTTGTACCACATCATTTGTCAATGCAGTGATTGGAAATTTCCTTTACAACTTCGTTTCCAATGCCGCAAATGACCTCGTTTCATGTTTCCTTACCCGAGTAACCTATCAACTTGCGTCGTTGAAAACTGGGAATCCTTACCTGATATTGGGCGTTGAAGCAAGAGAGAGGGAGAGAGAGAGTTGGTATCTCGTAGAATGGAGCGTATTTGTTTCTCCGCATAATTAAAATTACCTTTACGTCCACACAACCTTGAGGTTCCGTTTCTGCAGGCATACGCCCGAGAACACGCTTCGTTTTTGTTCCCACGGTATTCGCTCATCTCTGCAACACACGGAGATGGTGCAAGAGGAAGGCCTATCTATTAACCTGGGCACCAGCGAGCACCACCTACTCCCCCGCGCACGAGTCAGTAAGGACCCTCGCTCTGGTGGTTTACATACAGTTCGGGAGAGCGCGGATTCGTCGGAATGGAACGAAAACACATCGCGGTGCGTGATTCCAGGATGATTGCGGAGAAGCGGAAGTGAAAAATCTTCCTTATCCCGAGGAGTTTTTTAATCCCCCTCCGCGTTCCAATTCAGATAATAAGGAAATGTGGCTCTTTGGAGAGAGTCCGTTTCTCTCATGGAATTGGAACTTGTCTTCTTTCGGCCTATCCTCGAAAACAATCCCTTGGTTTCGAGCCGTGAGTTAATTTTTAAAAAGAGGTTGTCGTCTGGGAGCTTGTCTTTGTTTTTCCATGAGCTGAGGCTTAGAAAATAGTTAAGAAAGTACACGAGTGATATTCTCTTATATCCTTCTCTATATGATAGCTTATATTACTCAAGTATGTCGCCTAAAAGCCATCCGTGCCTGACTTCTTAGGAAAAAACACTGACGGAGGGTGTGCCTGAATCTGAGGTGGTGGTTTTCCGCGTTGTGAGAACTGAAACGCATTTGAATTTGTTACAATGTGAAGTATTTAATACGTGATTCAGAAAGACATAAAAATACTATTGAGGATTATTTATACGTCAGACTTAAACCGTCGATGTACTCTAACAAACGAAAACTACTACTCACCATCAAGTGAGATATTCATCGCAGTTCAAGAAACAAGTCGAACCGAAATATTAATGATGCCCATTTGCCACTTAGCTCGGTTTAAGGAGTAAAAAGGAATTTAGATCGTCTTTTAACTTTAAAAGACTGAACGAAAAATATAAAAACAAATTATCTTATGAATCTATTTTGGTTTCTGTGTTTCCAGACACAGACTGGTCATTCTCCAGAATTACGAAAGCCATTAAAATAGAATTAACTGAGAACGATATAGGTACCCTCTATCACCAGGCATCATGTAAACGATACGCCGTTGTTTTCCGTATATTGCTTTTCCCTTAGAACATGGTTTTATTATATGATATGATCTCTAAAATTGTTACTAATGTGTAAAATAAACCTTATGTTTCTATCCTCTTACGTGGAATAATTTCTCAATCGTCGTGAAACACGGCTTTAGCGAAGGTGTTTAAAAATGAAATTCTGAGTAAGACCGATTGAGTGTTGTCATAATTCAAGTTTCTCTTAAAAAACTTGAATACCTTCGTATCGAGAGTTGAGATGTCTTCATCACTTCAAATTAGCACCTCGTGAAATATTTTTGCTAGACGCTGTTTGAGGAATAAACTCATCCACAATTTACAAATAATTACCCCATGGATTAACCGAAGAAGAAATAGGAATAAATGATAAAAACATCACAATAAATCGTCGCTTTTCGATGTGGTACCGTGCAGTGAAGGGCTCTCGTTATATCGCTTGCTGAAGCAAAAAGAAACGGAAGAACTTAGAGGGGAGGATGGGGGGGAGGATTGGTTACGTCGGAATGGGGCGAGTATGGGTAGGAGGGGCGGGCGACGAGATAAGAGTTATAGGAGGGGGTGGGCGGTGGAGAGGGATGAAGAGTGGGAGGAACCAGAAGGAGGGTTTTAGGGAGAAGTCTTTAAGGGAGGAAGAATGGGAGCTGGGGTAGCGGGGGGTGGGGTGTAGAGGGAAGAGAGGGTGAGTGGGAATGAGGGAGGGATGGATGGGGTTGTGACGGGAGAAGGGCATTCCAAATTCGGAATTGTATTCGTCGGGATGGGATGGGTTCCAAGCGTCAATGTTTATCTCATCAGCGCAGGCCTTGCTCGGGAAAGAGACGACGGAGAACGGGTTTTTGGACGCGGGCTTACGTTGATCGAAAGGGTGTAGTATGGGGAACGAGGAAATGGGAGACGGGGGGTTTTTATTTTTTCAGATGAATACGTGCGTGAACTGGAATTTCGGATATCGAGTACTTATTCCGGGGTGTATTGATTGAAGTACTTTTTATGCCTCGTGTCCTTGCTAAATTATATACCTATTTATCCAGGGGGAGGCAATTAGGTGTTATTTTTCTGTAAACTGATTTTGAACGGGAGAATGTGCGGAGTAACGAGGCTGGCTGGTGATGTCGCTCTGCCTTTTTGTTTATAAGGCACTACCAAATGCTTCAAGGAGTGGTAACATAAATTGAAATACCAGTCAAAGCCGTATGGAGCGGTAGATATAAGTAAACATGTATTGTAAATTGGAGAATTGCATTATTTACTCGACTAAAAATTCCTGAAGCATCTTAGAGTGTACAAAATTGTTATTATTGTCTGAGCACTCATTTGAAAGAAATCAGCACTGAAAAATGTTTTCGTGCATCCCTTGGCTAGTGTATGGTAAATGTGTTGATAAAGCGTAGGATATAATCTATTCTCAGAAGTGACGTTGCTCTGCCTCCGTCTTATGACACTGCACAAGCAGCAGATCAATTGAGCTGATCGGAGCATGTACTTATGGAGGATACTGAATGAATTCAATGGACATTCTTTAATCGCTCTCTCGAGAACGAAACGTTCTATACTCATGAGCTTTGAGGGAGGAGAAGGGAGCTGGTGAGGGCGAGGCTTGCTGAATAAAATTGGGTACTGGAATATAGTGCTGTCGGGTTTCCAATAGGGTTATCTTGATTAGTGGCCCCGACGTTTCGAAGGTGAACATCGAAGCCACTTACCAACATCACCCGGTTGGAAACCAGAGAGATATATATTCTGTGCATTCGTGGGAAAGCCTTAAATCTTACTGGCTACTTGAGTTTATTTCTGACACCAATAGGATAATTGTGGCCGTGCTGTATATTTGCTCAGTCGAATGACTTTAAATGTAATAACCTCAAGAACTGATCAATTTAATGGCCCAATTGTGTTTCCCTTAAGTGATTACCTCTCACATCAAATTCGAGGTGTAGTGCTCAATTCATTTAGAATACGGATCAGGCATGATATGGTGAAACCTTTCCATTATGGCAGAAACAATACACACATCGTTTTATTTCCATAAATTAGAGATGCAAGTATTTTATTTCTGTCACTATATTTGTCGGAAGTTCTTTTTATTTTGTCATTTTTTTTCACGGAAACTGGGCAATTATTCTGACACGCATTTTAAACATCGCACTTACATAAGAGTTATCCTGGAAGATTCCATAATTGTTATCCATATCCTGGTAGTTCAAGGTTTGCGACCGGTAAAAGGGTAAAAAAGACATAATCTGGAACATAAGCGATGAAAAGAAACATGCTTATTCCTATTGGTCTCACATTTTGTTTGTGCATAGCTTATGAATGGTGGGAGGAGAAAAAAAATGGCAACCCACCCAACTTTGTTTGATGGACAGTCTCCGATTGCTCTTACTTTTCCACATTTTTCTGATCCAAAGATGTATCATAGAACTAGAACGATGTCTTGGAAGTTAATTGTCGTATTAAAATTTTCTTATTTATTTCACCAGCTTTAGGTTTGTGGGGGTTAATGTACGATTATTTTACTAGCGTACGGAGTATGTAGAAGCTCTCTTTCTCGTTTATATAATTCCAGACTTTCTATTAGCTCTCCGTAGTAAGTATCTGAGATGAAGGCTCTTCTTTCCGTTTTAGTCGATACATTATTCTGCGACTTCAATGTTAGTCCCTTTTAGCACAAGGCGCTCATAGAAGAATGCAGAATTTCATTCTATTGCTACTCATATCTTGATAATAGGTCTGATGAATCAGATCGCTCTCCGCACAGGGAAAGATACAAAACGGAATCCATCGTAAAAACCTGATACGGGCATGCTTGTGCAATTACAAATGGTAAAAGTTGATGTTTCCTATGCATATATGTTATTGAAATATTATGCAATTAGCGGTCATGAAGATCTCAAGGCCTGCGTGTGTTAAAAGATGAACTGTGATTTTCTCTTCGTGATACAATAAAATATAAAGGTGAACGTAATTGGCTTGAATACTTTAGAAAGAAATGAACACCATAAAATCACTCTACCCAGGAACTTAGGTGAAAATATCATAATATTTTTATGTATTGGAAAAATTTTATTGCGACAGACGTGGAACGAGCAGTTTATTCAGTTGCATACATGTATTTTACCTGGCGAAAAAATGGGGCTCCAGCATTTGCATGCCTGCCAAATTTGTATTACGACCAGTCAAAGGCTGGAAAATGGTTCCTTAAACTCCTGTTTTTCCTGCATTAACGTACGGTTTTGTAGGAGAGGAAAAATGAAAAGGAAAAAATGATGTGTAATGTTAATCTAAGTAGTATTTTATGGAGTTCATTCGCATTAAATTTATGTCCATTTTAAATTTTTCAATTAATTTCTACTCGTTAGAGTGGATGCTTATTGTAAACTTTTCCTCGTATCTCGGTTGATGAGTTGTATTTATTAATTTTCAGGTAATCTGCTAAGTAGCACCTACTTGTTGGATTCTCTTCTTCCCGGCTGGGATACGAATTGCTGAGATGCTGAGGGCGAAAATGCTGAGGCCACATCCTCCAGGCGGAAGAGAGCGTTAGTAAGTATGGCTAAGAAATTATCACAAATAATGGAGTTGAATATGTGAAACTTATCAATTGAGATCAGGGAGAAAGTCCTATCTTCATCCCGTGTTGTGAAAGCGCTTGAAGTTATGAAGACGTATTTAAATTTTTTCTCTTTCTGTTTCGTGGGCTAGGGACTACTCTCTCGCGGCGTTTTATCGAGCTATCGATTAATCTTTTTCATGTACCCTTATTCATTCTTTGAGCAAATTTGTGTCTTATGCATTTTGTTTATGCTTGGTGTCTTATGTATTTTTTGTGTTCATTATTGTGTCCCTTATTCATTCTTTGTACAAACGTTTAATTTTTCTAAATACATCAAGTTTATTTGTGATATTTTAACGATCCATTGGCAAGTTCACCTGAATGTTTCAGACTTAAATTTAGGCGATAAAAACTTCTGTGGGTATTGTGACGGTAAAATCAAATTTGCATTCGGATACGGGACCAAAGAGTCTATGTGCGATGTGAGCTTTGGATTCGACGTATGTTTCCTGATCTTATATAAAATTCTACGAAGGCTTCCACGGTTATCTTGTTTATCGGTACTTTTCTGGTTCTCCCCACGTTGAACCATTTTGATGGACGACCGATTCGCCGGCATTCCAGTCAGCTTCATCAGGTCCATTAGGACTGGAATTCAGGCGAAACGGTTGTCCATAAAAATGGTTCAACGCGGAGAGAACCCGAAAAATACCGATTAAATCATATAAAATTGTTAATGAAAGTATTTATTAATGCAAAATGACTCCTACACGATATTTTTTTCTTAAACGTACTCAATGAAAGAAGGGAAATTTATTCTTCTCTTGTCGTGCGAATTTTTGCTGATTTACGTGGGAGGACCCTCGTGGAGTACCAAAAAGGAAAGCAGCATTCCTAGAGGTATACATTCAGAGAAGAAAAATTCCAATTTTTGGACGGCGAAATGAAAGATTGAAAGCACTCCCGGATTTAATGCGTGCGCTCCATGCTCTTTGGGAATGCCTTTTTTCCGGGAATAATTCTCGCGCGGACGTCCACTTTGATCTCCAGGTGGAAGAGCAAGGATCAAGGCAAAGTGAAAGGGAAACTATGTAGCGGAGGGAAGGGGGACTTCGGAGGAATTGGCGCGCGGAGCATTTCGACCGTGAGAGAAACCGTCCTTCCCCTCCCCCACACCCCCGCTCCACCCATGTCAACCGCCTCACTGCCGTCGTCCTCTTCGACCCCTCTGTGCGAATCGTCAATCCCATCATAGAGAGAAGGAATGCGACGGTGCTATGGTGTCGAAACGATTCCTCTCCTCACACACTTCTGCATCAACATATAACCCTGCGAGCCGCCGAAGGGGCGTGTGGTAGTGGGTGTTAGGACACATTCCATGATGATGGGAAGGAAACGGTATTGGATGAGGGACAGGAAGAGAAGCGAACTGTGTGTTGACGGGGTGCCTCATGGTCTCGCTCTTTTTTTGTATACACATATTTTGCGTGTGAAGAGGGGATTTTTCTAACTACCAGTTCGGCTGTGTATCTGTCGTATTTTTCATCTCTTCTACATCTATATACTACCCTGCGAACCTCCGCATGAGCATGTGGCAGGGGGTGTTAGGACACCGGCCGTGTAAAGATGTAAGGGATAAGGTTTAGGGAGGTGAAATCGTGACGTGTATAATGGGGGTGTATTTAGTGGAGCTCAGTTTTTATTGTGGTCGCATATTGTGCGCGGAAAGAACGAGTTTCTGTACCAATCAAATCGGCAATGTATCTCTCTTATGTTATCGATTCTGTCAGACCTAGAGATGTAGTGAGGCATCATGATAATATTCTCGGTGTCGCTCTGAAACACACCAGTTCTGAAATCCTCAAGCAAGCTAAGTCTAGCGTATAGCCTCCGAGCCTCTAGGGGCTCCCACCTTAGCCCCTCTAAAAGTTGTGAAACGGTATATTCGCTTGTAGCAGTTTTTAACGAAGCGTGCAGGTTTGCATTGTAGTTTATTAATTGTTTGGTAAACGCTTATGACCAGAGTCCCTAATACTCGCGACTGAATCGAGATTTGGCCTAACCAGAGCGAAGTAGCATCTCTCTTTTACTTTTTCATCCGAGGACCTTCCGAGGACCTTCCTATAATACGCTTAACAAATTCTAGTTTATTTAATGCATGTGATTATGTATGATATTTTTTTCTATCAGTTCAGGAGGTACAGTGCAGTGTTGACATAATATCATTACTGCCACCCTGAAACTCGCTTGTCCTGTAATTTTCAGGTAATTATAGCTTAAGAGGCATTTATTTATTTCAAACAAAGACTACTTTCAGCATGGTACTATTTCATAGTAGTAAAAATAACCAGCAAAAAAGAATGCATACGCAAAAATGTTAGCAAGAAGAAGGGTAACAAGTAATCTTCTAACGTGAGGAGATACAAAATAATTATTTTGTTGGTGAATAAGTTATGCATCTCGATATGCCAGATGTCATCAATGTTACCTGCTGTGTTCTTTCCTCTCCCTCACGCTTCTTTATCATCCCCTTTCTCTCGCGTTTTCCCCTCTCTAATGTCACGTTTCGCGCGGGCAATGAGCTAGTTAAACTGCCCCCACTCTGCAGTTACTGATCGAGAGATATATTCTCCTACACAAAATTCAATTGCCTAGCTTCGTTTCTACCAATCTCTTTTTCCTAATCGCCTCTCCCATTTTTTCATTGTCTTTGTCCCTATTTGCCCTGTCATTTGCTTTTCCTATGGTTTGGCTTGGTTTGAAGACAAATATGCGCGTTCCTTCGTTTGTAGTTTCAATGGAGCATGAGCTTATTTTTTAATTCAACATCATTCTGAAAACAACCTCAAAGGCCTTCCTCATCAGTCTGTATAACAAGCAATATGTGATTCAAAACTATGCGCAGGGAGATAAAAATTCTATCGAGGCGGGATTCGAACCCACATTCATGGTGTTGACTGGCAGGACTTCATTCCTCCTTAATCGAGTCTGTCATTTGCCTACATCCGGGGGTTCGGGAACGCTGTTTCCGTCCAATGTTGCATGCCTTTATCTATTTCCCTTTCACTTGCTGTGATCTTACTTTTGAGTAATCCTTTAGCGACCCGACCATCACGCCCAGCTTTCCCAGGACGATGCGCGATTGGTTTCTGTCGTTACACGGGTGAAGGGCTGAGAAGGGCAACATTGGACACTATTGCTCCCTCTTGAAGGTCAATTTAGGACAACATCGTTTTCGCCTCGTGCGATGTCGCTGGTTACACACGCGCCCTTTGTTGTGATTTGGGAGGAGCGTCTCTGTGGGACCCCGTGTTGAGTTTTGGGTGCCTCCCCGTTCCCTCTCCCCCCCTCCTTCTCAACCCACCCAATGGTCGCGCCGCGGGAAGTTTTCTCTTGCGCCTATTGTATTATTACCCGGTCAAGCTAGCGGTGGCGATTGTTTAGTGTCCGAAAGCATTTGTTTTCCTTCAATTGGTTTGCCAAGGCGGCAATCGTCCCACAAACATTTAACGAACCGTGTCCCCCTTCGCCAAATTTTATATACCTTGTGCTCTTAATGGGCATTTATATTTCGGTTTTTCGATCGAAATGTTACGCTGCCTCATTAGATAAATGATCTACCGACACCGTCGGCGTCCATCTGCGGTCCATAGCATGCTCCATTACGACGTTTGCATGGTTAATTTTGCCTCGTCTATGATGCTTAGTAATATTAAATAGAGAAATGGTACATTACCAGTGTATCAATTGGTCAGTCTTCTCGTGCCTGATGCTGGGTAAGTGGTTCCATTTCTTCCAGCGTTTAGAGGTCCGACTCATGCCTCGTCATCGTGAGATGCTTATGGCCATTTGGGGAAAACGGTCTCTTTTTCTCTCTTCTCCTGGCTAGTTAATATTAATTCTTTTCTTTCTTATTTTTTTAGCTATCATTTTAATTTTTCATTGCTTTAATGATGTAGTAATGTAATGGAGTGAATTATAATGTTTTTTGGTGGATTGGATACGTGTTTAACATTTTCATCTTTATTTATGATCTCGGAAGCAGGAAAGATGGTTCATTTTGAAATAGTAAAATGGTAAATAACATATTTTAAGATATTGCGTAGCGTGTGCGAATTTATTTTCGTTGGTATTAGAGGTTTAACAATGGAAGACAGACGAAGATGTCCCTGAGGTGGTTGGGGAGGGATGAAAGAATTCTCAAGTACGTATAGCGATGGATTAAGAGGTGAATGACGTTAGAGATGAAGGAAAACGATGTTTTGTGAGGGAGGAAATTCTTGGACAGACAGCTGGTAGTAGCTGAAGGATAGGCCTTTGAACATAATAAAAAGAGGTAAGAAGTATACTGAGCTTCTAAAACAGTGGTTTTCAACCGTCCTAATGCCGATAGATACAATTCCTGTTGTGGTGACTCCCAACCATAAAATCATTTTCGTTGCGACTTCATAAGACCACCCGAAATATGTTTTGCGATGGTCTTATGAAGTAGCGACCCCTGTGCCACTGCTCTAAAAGAAGTCGTTTTAGGGTAGATCGTCCTAGAAATGAATTACATGAGTAATGCTTGCGAATCTGATGCCCAGTTCCAAAAAGGCCTCGGAAAATTCCAACCTTAAAAATGACGACATATTTTCGTCATTATGCTTAGCATTTTTAAATAATGCCATTTTCAAAATCGACGTTTGTTGACACTGTGACATCGCGTCAAGAGCATATTCGAGGACATGTATTTCCTAAATATGGCCTCTAGTCTCGCTAAGTGTACCATCGCGGTTGATGACCTTAACCAGTGGCACGTTCCTTACTCTTAATTAAACTTAATTTTAGTGTCATTTTGCTATTTCAGACGTGTTCAATGTTTCTGAGATCGTTTATATATGATCCAAAAAACATATGGGGTGAGAAGTATTTGCAAATGCGCTCGCTGAGTATTTTCTTGCGGCGGGGAATACCTTCTTACTTCTTGCTTAGCTTTGGACAAAGGCATTTTAGGGTTAATTGTTTTCTATCATTCATTTTGAATTTCGGCCTATTCTATTGGTGAATATGTTGCCGTAAGATGTGTCCATAAGTTAAAACGTTTTAGTTAGTCGGCGAATGGATACACGCTGTTATATAGGCGGCTTCCTAAGTCCCAATTGCGTTAAAATTTTATGAAATATTTTTCTCCAGAAATTATCACTGCTACTGCGCCAAATATCTCATAATTCTCGAGTTTCTTGTTCATACTCTTCTTTCTACATAACTTTAATGCTATTGCGTTCTGATAATTTCATAATGTGTTTTGTAATGGGTATAAGAAGAGTTTTGGAATGGTTTTAAGTTAAATCACAATTTTTAAAAAATAATAGTGTATCAAGTTCGGAATTGGTGAATGTAATTTTTTTCGTTTTGTCGGCTCAGATGTAATTTTTTCTTTCCAATTTCATTTATAATTTGACGTTCAATCCACGCCGGCTGTAAATATTTCGTTTCAGCTTTAATTAATGGATCAAGTAAAGAAAGCTGGTCCTCAGTAAAGGAAAGTAGTTAACTCTAGTCCCCTTTCGCGTTTCTAGAGTTTCTTACCGCTCAAAGTTACTCGAAAACACATCCTTCCCCTTCGCGGCTGGCAAAAGGAAAGAATTTCAACTCGTGAAAGTGGTTCTTCATCTCTCGATGCAAATGAAAAGTAAACACCGCGAGACTTTTCGTTGCTCAGGACAGCCGGCCGACCAACCGACGGGGGATGAGTCGCGCTCTTTTTTCCTCTCCGCAATGCGACGTTGTTTTATTTTTCTTTCTTCCGCTTTTCCATTCGGGAAAAAGGAGAAGCTACTCGAGGAGCCAGTCCAGCCGCGAACACTGTCATTCCTTCGTTTTGCGCATATTTTCTCGCTTGGTTATTTCGGGATGAGGAATTCAGACCTCGCAAATGTTATTCCCTTTCTTCATCATTATGGAGTGGAGAGCGTGAGATTATTAAGTGATACCTCTACTCGTTCACCTTGTATTAATATTTATTCACTCTACAGAGCTCCCTCCAGCTGATGATATGTTGATCTAGGTTCTCGGGTCTAGAGTATCCCCCTGTGTTTGAGATTACGGTAATATGGGCTATCTTACTTCCTAAAATCAACGAATAGCCACAGCGTAGTAGCCCAGTAGGGTCTCACATTTAAAATCGGAATTGGAGTTTCTTTCGTCTTGCCTAGCTAATATTAAAACATATTCTCGGCATCCACATTTCCATCGTGAGATGCCTTGATTGGCTCAAGGAAAGTAATGTCAAGCTCTGTATATGTGAATGTCACCCGCTCTTGAACTTACGTGAGAAGAACCCTACTAGTAGTAGGTACCTTCACATGTCATAAAGTAAACTTCGGTTAATAAAAAAGCTACTCTGTTAGACATTCGTAATTAATATAGGTAAGATACTTTCCATTCTATAATGGAATATCTGCATGGAACAAAATATAATCCATGCATCTCCATAGGCAAAGATTTGAAACCATGTAACGCTTAACTACTTATCAAGCCGAAGAGAAATCGAAACTTGGTGGAAGGACGACATAATATCGACAAAACTATCAAACAAAGCTCTTCAAAACAAAGATAACAAAAATCGAGATATATGTGATTTTATGCTGTGATGTCATTCGCAAATGGCAATTTTGGTGAGCGTATCTTTGAACTTACATGTGCTTCATCTCGACCCCTCCCAGTGATTAAATGCAGATCTCTTTGTGCTGAACGTTCAATTTATAGCGTCAGTTACGTATACGAATGGCATGTACTATTGAAGCTAATTTAAATCTTAGGACTAAATAAAGGGTGGAAAAATATATTGTGGAAGTCAAATACGTTTTGTCGGTCTTTACCTCTTGACCCCTTTGCTGTCTGTCGGTTGATGTATCATCTTTCAGGGTTTATTCCAAATAACCCCTACACAAAATTACGGTCGGAAGTTTTGCTCATTTTACGCATAGCCACGAACTCTTTACTTTACGTCGACTTCAAAAGGAAACCACTAAACTGATTAGAAATGTTCAAAGGGCAAAAATACCAGAATCCAGAAAAAGTTTGCTGACATTGAACATTACAAGAAATTGAATTAATTAAAGATAAAAAAGCGTTAAAATGCCTTGAAGATTTGAGTGGATATCTGAGCTCACCACATTTGGACTGTACTTATAGTTCTTGGATTTTAATATTTAAATATCTTTTTCTCAGATTAGATATTCTCATTTCCTCTCTTGCGCCACTCCCTTTAATACATGAACTTTCCGGTGCCCAGCTTTGTTTTTCGTACCTCACGTGATCGGCGGTGAAAGGAGTCGCGAAAAAGTGTAATGATGGTGCATGTAAGTCCAGAGCAAATAATCAATACCAGAAAGAATTTCCTCAAAAAACGGATATTTGTCTTATTCAGCGGGTCCAATTATGGCGAAAGGGCGACCAAAGTGTCTGCAGATCAAAAAATATTGGAAACCGCTATTTATAATCATCTTTTTCTGCTGCAGTGCTTCTCATATGACCCCTTCCGCTAATCCCGCTTCCATTTGTAATTCCTCACAGATGCTCTGCGAAGTGAGGACGGAAAAAATGTCATAGAAAGAGTTCCTCTTTCCTCGATCTGTGATGAGACGCAGACGAGTGTCGTCGGGTCGTCCCACTCGCCGAAGCGATTTCACGCTCGCGAAACGTCCTTAGAGATCATCAAAGGACATCTTTATTTAAGTTCTCAAAGGAGAATAGTTAATTCGTTTCGGTTCTTGAGCGGGAGTGACAAGTTTCATTGCATTACTTTCTTTTCCCGCGTACAAATAGCGTCTGTGTTTCGTTGAGATGGCTTTAAGCGATGGATGACATCCTTTGACCAGGTTAGTATGCTGTACTTCTATTTCCTGAACGAGGTGATAGGTAGAATTTAGATGATGTTAAAGAAAGGACTCTCATGGCTCATCAACCGGGAGTCATTTTACTGAAGAAAGGATTGTTTGTGTGAATAAACTTTCTCCACGAATTCAATTTTACTTTTCTTTCATTGAAAGGCCCCAGATGTCATTGGCCAGGCAGCTGTTAACATTTAAATTCTCCACTGAGTAGAATTTTCATCAATTTTATTGTTAAAACCCATAATTTCTAATTATAAAAATACTCTACCACCCACAGTTGACTTTTGCGAAATTTACATCGCAAATAAAATAAGTGATGTAATTGTATTGTTATATATTTTGTTACCCAAATCTTCGCTCATAAATATTTCGAGCAATAATCATTTATAGAATTTCGTTTATCTACCGACCTCAAAGTTATCAAGGCTAAATGAGTATTGAGAGTTGATTCCGAAAGCTAATGCATATTATTTTGATTATTTCAATATGCCAAAGTCTTGCTAATGGCCGAGACGTTTAACGGAAAAACCTCTGCACAGAACCTTGGGCAGTGCTAAAACCAATACGCTACCCAGTCTTTTAAAGATACAATTCAATAATTTTCTCAGAATGTGCAAAATTATATGAAGTTATTCATGTTAAAATATATGGCTTAAAAGTTCTTGGTCAAAACTTCTGTGTATAATTAACTTTTAACGTTTTATTTTTCTGACTAGCTGTGCGCTGCCATTACTTTTATGTTTGGTGAAATTTAAGTAAAACTCTTTACGGGTGTGTCGGGAAAAAAGATCGTTGAGCGCCGTGGAATGTAATTTTGGGTCAAATTCATGTTAAATTGTGAAATGTCACTGACATTTCACTCTCCCGTTTTTTAAAAAAAGCAAAGCAATTTCAAAATAAAATACTCCCTCCATTTAAGGATGGAAATGATATCGCGCACGTCCACTGCAGTTATATGTTAAAAATAGGCGAAACAAATTTTAAAATACTTTGGTTTGTGGGAGCCAGAGGGTAAAACTCTTTCATTATGATTTGAATAGAAAAATTTGCTGGTTCCACTAATTTGAAGTAACAATTTAGAGCCGAAGTTTTGCAACTGCTCCTACATGAAGGTGAAAAATTTCTACAAACGCATGTATTTATTTGTTAAATTTGAACCTTTATGTTTTATTTAGGTATATATTTGTGGCACAAACATTTTACCGCCTTAAATCATAACACAATCAAATTTCAAACTTGAATAATTATAATACCTAATCCTCCTTTCGGCTTACCAGAGATTGCATTCGTGACAGACAAATTCGAAGCGCGCGGCGATTCACGGCGGGGTAAGAAAGCGATTGTGCTCAAACATGAGCTTAAATGATCGGTAGTGATTGGATGGGTCCATCTCAATTGGCAGGAAATGATGAGTCAGAGGGTGAAACTCTTTCGTAATGACTCGAATAAAAAACTTTGCTATATTTACTAATTCGAAGTGACATTTCAGGGCCGAAGTTTTGCAAATGTTCCTCGACGAAAGCGAAAAAGTTCGTATAATACATGTATTGATTTGTTAAATTTAAACCTTTATGTTCTTGTTCGGCACTTATTTATGGAACAAACGTTTTATTACCTTAAATCATAATGCATTTTCATTTAGAAATTGAATAATTATAATAACCTTCCTTCCAAGCTCGCCAGAGATTGTCTTCGTGACAGACAAATTCGAAGCGCACGGCGATTCACGGCGGGGTAGGAAAGCGATCGTGTCCGAAAATGAACTTAAATGATCGGGAGTGGTTGGGTGGGTCCGTCTCGATTGGCAGCAGATGATGACCATCTCCCACTACCTCTTGGGATTCTCCTTGGGGAACCATTCCCACGGCAGACATCCCCGCCCTTGGCAGCTCTTGGCTGCTCTTGGCTTGAAGCGGAACATAAACCCTTTCCTCGTGCCACCTTATCCAGCCGCCAAGGAGGAGGGAATCGCTGGGTGTGTTGCTTGAAGAGGGCCGAGGCGAAGTGAGAAGAACCAAGCGCAGCGGCAGCAATGTGCTGTTGTTGAGGCGCCTTGTCCTCCCATCCCTCCTATTATGGCGAACTTTTGCTGGAGAGGAATTTCTTATAGTTTTATTTGGACCTTCCCGAGGGGGGAGGGGTCGCGAGGGGGCATCTGCATCTGGAGTGGACCAAGTGTGGGAGAATGGGAGCGTGCACAGAGTAAGAGGACGGTAAAAAAAACTCTCTTGGTGGCCCCTCCAATAAAGCGTTGCATTGAGCAGCAGGGTGGTGGTTTCGATTGGTGTATGGCTTGTTCGTGATCTTGCTGGAAGTGGGGGGCATTGGCCCTTAAGGAGGGCCTTCTTCTGGTCAGAGTCCCAGTCAGCGTGGTCGCGAATGCGTACGAAACGTTCTTCTCTCAGTGGTCTTCCACGAATGAATGCTCTCCTTCTGATCTGTGGCATCCATTCATTTGTCCGTTGGTGCGTCTGCATCTCTCTATTCTGATCCCTCAGTCGTCTCATCAAATATGGAAACCGATCGATTGTATGTTTGTTTATACTCAAGCACACTCCTCGCTACCACAAACCTTCTAACTACTGTCCGAGTGACAAATGATAGGATACCTGCAGCTGTTTCATTGATTCTCTTAGTGCTTAGGGAAAAATGGGTAAACTGGTGGAGTGAATACCTAGAGAAAATACGAATACCTCCAATAAAACGCTCATATTCATTACGCAAAGTATACCATTTCTGTATCAAGTGATCAAAAGAGTTTCAAAGACCATACCATATGTACCATAAAGTAGACTATTTGGAGTTATGTTCAAAGAGTCAAATTTATGATACCTATGCTATGGTCTTTGAAACTCTCTTGATCTCTTGATGCAGCTTTGTGTGATAGCAGCGATGCGATGCGATGATACTTCGCGAGTAAAGCAGCGTTTTATTGGATGAGATTAATAGGAGCGTTTTAATGGAGGTGTTCTTATATTATCTAGGTATTCACTCTTACGTCAGTTCACGTTTATTTTCCCCAACTCTAAGAGAATTATTGAAACAGCTGCAAGTACCCTATCATTTGTCGCTCGGACAGTTGAAGGTAGGTATTCCTTTACGAATATTATCTCGTTTATTCTATTTTAATATTCTGATCGAATGAGAAGCAACTTCGACGAGTTCCGTGGAAGGTGCTGGGAGCGTGTCATCCGTCATATTGCTACGTCTCACCGAGGGGCGTGTGAAAACCTTTTCCTTAATACCCAGTACCGTTCTAACTTAAATGTGGTTAACAAATCTTGAAATGAGCTCTACGAGAATCGATTGTGAAATAATCAAAATATCATCTTGTTAGTTCGCAGGTTTCCGCGGCGTTGATCAAATGATTTCAACATTTCTCGGGTTGCATCCGCGTCAGTTGTCATTCAGCACAACAGTTTCGCCAGCTATCCTGCTGGCGTCCTCAGGTGAAGGATGAGGCCTTCACCTGAGGACGCCAGCAGGATAGCTGGCGAAACTGTTGTGCTGAATGACAACTGACGCGGATGCAACCCGAGAAATGTTGAAATCACACAATATCATCTTATTCGTCCGTTTCAACCCTTGAGTTGGTTGGCATCAGACTTCCATTCATCTATCTTCTCAACTTTCCGTTTCAGGTCGTAATATGTTTTGCATTGCATATCTTTCATAATTTGGCTCATTTGGTCTAGTGGGGGTTTCCTCTGCAATTCGTACCCTCAATT
This sequence comes from Ceriagrion tenellum, assembly GCA_963169105.1. Lineage (NCBI taxonomy): Eukaryota > Metazoa > Arthropoda > Insecta > Odonata > Coenagrionidae > Ceriagrion > Ceriagrion tenellum. The sequence goes on from OY720635.1 coordinate 96,281,226, forward strand.
TTTCCTATCACAATATACATACGCGATAATTCTGCGAGGAACTGGATTGTGGCCCTGATTCCCTCTGGAATTGAAGCTTCTAGTGTGTATTTATATCTTTTCAGCAATAAAGTTTATCGTCTCCCCATCTCTCACGATATTTTATTCGCCACTTGGGCCGACGTTTCTCATTTTCTCTTGCGTCAGTCGTGGAGAGAACCACTCGCGTCCGACAGGCGTGTCACACGTAGGGGACGATAGAAAGCAGAATTTCTTTAATTGTCATTTTTTCCTCGCCCTCAAGGAAAGCAGTAACAGAGAGCAGAGGAGGGTAGGGAGAGAGGAAAAACAGAAATAAGAACTAGAGAGATAGATAGAGAAAGAGAAGAAAGGGAAGACGTTGTTCTCCCTCATTCGCCCGACTCTGCCGTTAGGTGAGTGGCCACGGCTGGCCCCCCCCGAGACACGCCAAGGGACGATTGACGCTGAACAGATGTGTGTGGCTTCTCAAGAGCAAACTGTAGAGAGGGGAGTGGTTGCCTTCTTTCTCCTCCCCTGTTTCTCTCTCTCCCCAGCTCTCTTGGCTTTCGTATTTCCGCGCTCTCCTCGAGAGCATTCCTGATCTGCTTTTTCTTAGCCGAGTATCTCTCCCCCCTCCCAATACGACGAACGGTTTTAAAGGGGTCGGTTGCGCATGCATCTTCCAGAGGGCCAAACAATCCAATGCTGGGGGAATGGGGTTTATGGGAAACGGGAAGGAATCCGTGACGGATGCAAGCGGATCTGTCGAAGGGCAAGGTGATTTCTCTCCGATTGTTTGTATCTGTTGCGCAATAGGACGCGGTCTATTACTCCCTTTGTGGGCGCTGCATAAGCAAGTTTAGAATTATAACGATATTTTCTATTAACACGTAAAATGTATTCGACAAGTTGCCATAAAAGAAATTTTATGATGGATCCGAAGGTAGTGTTTTTTTAAAGCTTTTTTATGTCGTTTACATAATGATAGGCTTTTTAGGCGTATATACAACGGTATAAAATCTCACTGCATGCACTATTTACGCATTTCAAGGTTTTATTTAGTTAATAAAGTAATCACTTGAGGTCGAGAAATATATTATGCTGGCAAATATTATAAACTGAATGTATACCCAGCAATAATTTAGCAGAAATGCTACGGAAACTGGTAACAATATTCGCGTTCCTATGGCATACTTTCACGTGCCTCTGAATCAATAGGATATTCTTAATTGTATAGGGATGACCATAGACTCCTTGTGACATTATTTTAAACTCAACAAGGACGCATACCGTAAAAATTGTTCTTGGAATCAGAATAGAAATTCCTCGCAAATTACAATGTTCCTCTTCTAGTATGAATTTTTTGAAAGAATAACAATGAAGAGGAAAACTCCGGTTGAACTAGGAACATATTTTTCTGTATATGCATTAGTCCTGATTCTATTTCCAACTCAAAATCAATAGCGTGGGAGGATTTTATTGGTTGTAGTAATTTAACTAAATGTAGGTACGTCGAATACTAATAATACTAATGCCATTCATCACTCACTGCCTTCTATTTGCAGTTGTAGTCAACGCTACCACCATAAGGGGCGAATCGAAGGATTGTGTCCCCTGATTCATGAAGAAATCAACGATTCTCACCTCCGGTGATCGAGTGGGATGCGTTTATCCGACATGTCTGGCTGATGCTTGTAGGATCCATATATAAAGATGAAGGACGATATTTTGATGAAGTCGAAGGTATGAGTATACATAGTCAAAGCAGTTATGCAGAGGAGAATGCCAGGATTATGGTAGTAGGTATTGCAAAATCAGAGTACGTTATGGAAAACTTCGACACGAATCTGATTTTGCATCTCTTGGCTGAGTAAATGAGAAAGATGATGTTATTTAAACATGATGTTTGTCAATAATAAATTACTATGACCCTCGTTCCTGCCTTTGAGCACGCATTTCAATTCTCCAGTAGTAAAGGCAACTTTTCTTATCTCAGATCTGATTTTATACAGAGGCTTTAATCAGGACGCATTTTCTCTCTCTTTGCTAATGTTTTTGAGGTTTTTTTTACCTCTGCGAATTATTTCCTTTAAATTCTTATTTTTTCTTCAAAATTCACCCAACCCTAACAGAGACATCCTTCAAGCATTCTAAATTTCTTGTTTGTGTTCCATAGGGTTCCCTTAGGGTCTAGCGTCCTCTCATCTATCATAGCTTTACACTGATCTTCGCCTGACTCAACGCTTTCTCTAATCATTTAGCTTTCGCTAATAATTTTTAGACCCGGTTTTGAGACGTCTGGTTAAAATATTTCGCGCAATGAAAACCGAAATTAACAACATCGGACGACAACTGTCACGTTTACTAACCGAGTGTGATATGTTTTTAGCACCAAAAATCATCGCAGCATCAAGTTAACCAAAGGGCTGTGACATCTTAAAGTTAATGTTAACCAGGTACCTAGTTCAAATGGACCATGGAGTTTTACCTTTAAGAGAAATATAGCAGTAACCGAAATTGACAGATTCATCCGACGCCAACTAACCGAGTCTGATATGTTTTTTTTAACACCAAAAATATCCGCATCAAGTCTACCAAAGGGCTGCGACATCTAGCAGCCAATGTTAATCAGACACCCAGCTAAAGAAGACCATTGACTTTTATCTCAGTGAGAAATCAATCTGTAGCCCTTAAATCCTTTCATTATTTTGCTTTATTCTTTAACGGGGGAAGATTGAAAACTGATTTTACAGCCTTCGGACTGCAATGTATTAACACTAATATTATTTCGTACATGAAAATCTCCATTTGGTCTTCCCACTTCGCATAAGTATTTTTTTGAGGTTGAAAGTTATTTTAATATCTTTTCCCCTCTCGATTTTTGGTAACATATTTTATGCATTGTACTTGAATGCACATGGCCCATATTATATCAATTCCTACCTGATATATTTATAATGTAATTAACTCATTCTATAATGCAGGCTTTAATGAAATGTATATTTCTTAAGATCTTTCACTTTTAATATCCATTTATGCGGTTTCTCATTACTAAAGGTCTGAAAGGTTGCATTTTTTTGTGGGCTCGGAAAATTTTGTGATTGTGCACTCCTTAGTGTTTTTTGAAAAATATTTTGGGCATTGGTATCTGATTCGAGCTCTCGATTATATCGCGATAGATGTCATTCAAGCTTTATGTGACAGTGTGGAAGACTGTTCAAGTCCACATTTTGTATTATTGCCTAATCATCATTGAAAGACCGTACCGAATGATCTTCAATGAACTCTAAGCATTCAAGACGTTTTGTTCATCGCTCCTTGTTAAAGACTCCTCTAAAAGTTTGATGCGGGCTTAAAAAGCGAACACGAGGTTTTCATCTAATCCTCTTTTCGGATAAATCTGTTAAAGTTAGCTGCACGATTTATAGTCGAAGGAAAACAAAATCACCAACTTGAAGTCGTTTATTCATGAGGACCTTGCCATTGGCCATCGCTTGCATGTAATTTTCTTCTAATTCACTTGTCCAGTTAGCGGTATGTCCTGTTATAGCGTGCCAAAATATTTTGGAAAAATCAGTTAAAGGTATATTTTTAGGTCCGTTCTAAGTCAAGGCTCGTGAGAGAAAAAGTTAACCATTCCTCTGAGCAATTGACCACTTTATATATTGATTGAATTAAATGGTAAAATACTTATTGTGGTCGGCGTTTTTACTATGATTAATATGGGATGGGGCTTAGCATTAATTTGAAATGCTGCTACACTATGCAGTGAGTATATCATCTGGAATGAAATTGGTAATTTGTGAGAACGTACTAATTGGACAGGAACAGGATTTTTCACAACTCCTGTGTGATATCGACCTTCTAGGACAGGGGTACATATACTTTGTAATCATCATTCTCTCTAAGAAATCATCATTGTATATCGATCATTTTGTCTTAAATAATACATAATTATAATTGAGAAAGTAACAAGCACGCTTACGTGAGTTTTCGACTGTTAAATTAGCAGTGTTTTTTATTTATTGAAAAGTGTCATCCATTTCTCATTTTGAAATAAATTTGTAGTAGTGAATTGGCGATCTTACCTTAATTGAATGTTGTGATGCAAATATACATATTTAATAGTTTAATGGACCAATTTCCTAGTTCATTGGAGGACTCCTGGTCTTAGAAGTGAAAATTGTATAGGTACTGTCATTTTGTGATGAGCGGAGTGTCCAGTTTGCGCGTACATTTGTATCATGTTGCTCTCGTGATATATGTATTCGATGAAAGCCATTTTAAAGTATTTTTCATTTTTAATTACTTTTGGGAGTACTAGGCAAGTTTTATCTTAAACAATGGCATACTGTTGTCTTCCCGCTTCAATAGTTACCTCTGAGTTATGCTAGCTGTTATTTATTTTTTGCTATCAAAAATATTTTTTAAGCGATATATTTGGTAAATTCAAACTCAATCTTAAAAATCTTAGACTCCTATCACTCGGCGATAATCACGTCATTAGTAAAAATCTAGTTTAATTGTAAATTTCTCGTTTAATTGATGTGTCTGTTGTATATGCACCAAAACGTTTTGCTCTATCATTGATCTTAAAGTATTGTTTGTGGCACAAATGACAAATTCCAACACACACGATACGTTGGCGATGGCATAAGTTGTTTTTCAAACGACTCTGAGAGGGTGGCCGTTGGAATTCATATGCATCGCTTCAGATTTTCAAGACTGTAAACGGTGGCGAAAGTTTTCTCCGTCAAAAACTAATTTTTTTAAATACATTTTTGTTTTTAGGGAAACACAAAAAAATTGCTAAAGTGATAGAATTAAGAAATTTAATTATTTAATTATCTGGCTGCCACTGGAAAACTTTTTTCCCATCCTAATATTTTGCAGAGCACTGTATCTATGATGATACCTTGCAATGACCTTTTTTATTGACGTATTTCTCCCTTATATGGACGTTTGTTTGTTTATTTTGGGTGACGACCAAAACCTGAGGTCATTTGCGCCTGAGGTGGTTGGTTGGTAAGTGAAAATGATTGGAGAGATGGAGGAAGGGCGGAGAGAAACCCGGCGTCGGCATTAGCCTGCTTTTAACGAGGCGCCAAAGGTATCGTGGATTGACGTCCCATCCCTTTGATGGATCTGAAATTAACTTACCGGGGAAGTCAATTAAACTCATCTTTTGAGCACCAGGGTTGAAATTCACTATGAAAAAATCATTTGACTTGACCGGGATTCGAACCCGAATCTCCCAATTGCCGGTCAGGTGTGTTAGCCAGTTACACAGGTGTTAGTTTATTTTCATCTTTTGAGGTTTACATATTTCATTTTGCATGAACAGAAAGGCATTATCAACTACTGAAACCAGAATGGATGCTAATTTGGGGACTAAATGAAGTAGAGAATCATGCGTTAACAAATTTTATTTTGTTTTGCTTCCTGCGGTTTATGCTTGTTTTTTCTTAACCCTCTATCACGCTGAGTGACCTAGTGGTATCATATAGAAGAGTTTATTTTTTGTCTCTGATTAGGTTTCTTGACATCTATATGCCTTTGCGACATCAATTGTTCAGCTTGGCAACGAAATTTCTCTTATTCGTAACTATTAGTTCCTGATTCTCCCACGCGTGGCGTAACAATTGAAATAACTGTACATGTTGGACGAAAACATCGGTGTATAGATGGTTAAGCTTATCACATGAAATTGACGTGACTAACAACGATTTACACGTCGTACAGTTTGTGCAATTCTGGAAGAGAGTTCATGGTATATCAAAGCCCGAAACGGTCAGTGAAGTAAGTAATAGGTTGCGGAAAGCGGGAAAACGGTTGCCATGGAGTGAGTTACTGAAAGAGAGAGAGAGAGGGCGCGAAGAAGATTTAAGAGGGTTGCAGAATTAAGTCCGAGTCTCGAGGTTGAGGGGGAGGAAAGGTAACGCGACGGCACATAGGGGCGCCCTCTTACTTCCTCAAGGGACGACGACGACGTCCTCTCAACAAGGGGCGAATGTCTCTCCCACCCCCTCCTCCCTCTCTCTCCCAGCAAAATGTCTTGCGATGCTGCGGGGGGCTAATAAGGAGACGTTGGAGCGGAAGGATTGAGAAAGGAGGGCTGTAGGGGAAAGTGGGTGGGTGGTCGGGTGTCGGGGTGAGGGAGAACGCGAGAGGGTAAAGGAAAAATAGCGTGGGGGGATGAAATGCGTGTGGGGGCGGGTGTGTATGTGCGACCCCCATAGTCCCGAGCAAGAAAAGGGGATGGGGTTGCACGGGGTGGTGAGTGGCTGTGTGTATGGGAAGGAGTGAGTTCCCTTGCTGAAATTTTAGGGAGGAGGTTAGGTGGGGGTGATGTTCTTGCAGGGGAACATGAGGGTCGGTTTTTGAGAGGAGATGGGGGCTTGGAATTTTAGTCGGATCCTACCTCTCTCCTTTCCAAAATTGAAGTAGAATTCTAGATCAGATCTAAGAAAAGTATTTTACCTTTGTGTACCAACATGATTTACAAGAAGATTGCACAGCGATGGAATCGCCGCTCCGACCAATCAATAGTTCCATGAAAATTAATGCGTATATAATGGTTCAGAAATAATACTTGAGTGCACCGAGGAAAAAGTGATTCAAATATTGGTCCTATTCGACTCTTTTTCATCATTTATTTCATTTATCAGCCTTCGCAATGTTCGCTTTGTACTACCTAGCCTTTTTAATTCAGAGGTATAAAACGCAATAAGTGGCGGATGAGGATTCGTATGGTTTGAAGGGATACGAGAGCTATTTCCGTTTTATCTTTTAGGAATTGGTTATAGAAGCAGGACCAATTGACCATTAATAAGCGCATTTATATATATACATTATCCGGGAAAGCAGAAGGCTCTAGGTTCGATTTCCGGTCCAGAAACCTTGTTTACTCCAGCAATATTAATGAAAACTGGCCGTGCTTCACTGATATCCTCAGCGTGGATGGGTGAGGGGATTTTGAGAGAGGATTGAATGGTTCCGTCCACCCACTGGTGGTGAAAGAGGTGTTTGGTAGCCAAGCGACCGGGAGTGAGTGTTTGCAGATGGCCAAAAATCTTGTGGTTTCTCCCGTCTCTCCGGTGGAAATTTTTTTTTCAATATTTTTACCTTGCATCGCACTATTTTCTATCGCAGCCTCCTGAGCCTCCTTCTATCTATCAAACGAAATAATCAAAAATAAATAGGCTCAACATAAATTAGGGGCGATGGGAGAAATATAGCAGATAATTTCTTTCCTCTCTGTGCTGGCTTGATCCATTCACCCGATTTATGGCTTCTCTATCGCCAGTGATTCGAATGTTACTTGAAACATTGAAAGAACTGTGTGCACTATCTCATAGTCCATTGCGCATAGATGGCCCCTCATCTTTCATTGAGAGGAGAATATGTTGGTGAAATTTTCTGCGCTGAATAATGTGCAGAATATTAAACATAAACTATCTGTGAGGTATTACGAGTGAACTACTTTGTATTAGACTGTTCCTAAATCCTTGTCTTCTTTGCCTCATCTTTGCCCTCGCAAGGAGCATGCAGAGTAAAAATTTTCGTAACATGAAATTTATTAGTATGCTGGAAATTCACCCTATATGAGGTAACCAGTTATGAATGCTGTCCAGCGAAAAAAAGAAGTTCCCTCTTTATTATATTGTTATATGATGTTATCGAAAGATGGAAGTCACATTGCATCTCTCTCATTAATTTCTTGTGAAGTATTCAATATAAATTACTTCATTGGAAATATTTGGGTAATTTATTTGTTTAAATTATTTCAGCGTCTCTGGTTGAATATTACGGCATGTGAATTAGTGTAACTAACTTAAAGTGGACTCTTAGACTGAAAGGTAAGTTAATCTCGAGAGAAAAATGTTATACTTTGAATCGGGAAGGAGGAACACTGAGGAACTTTGGATAAAGGAAGCTGATGATTAAGTGTATTCATACCCATCACGGTAAAGGAGACCTCCATCTAGTCTGATGATTATTTACTCTTAAACACACTCATCTTGCTGTTCCATTTCGGAACGGGTGTAGTGAAAGAGCTTGATTGTTGATCTGAAGTCAATGGGAATGTCTCTGCATAAATCGTGCAATTCTCACGCCCTATTCTTGTATAGCTCTTTTGCTTCTACCACATTCTTGTATTGCTTTGTGTTTGATATCTTGTTTTTTAGACAACTTATATTCCTTCAATTCAAATACTACAACCTCATCCTCCCTTGACTGTCTCGGTCCAACCCCTTCATCTTCCATCTCTCTGTTATATTCACTTGCGATATTCGACTCTTATCCATTCAGTGATCAAACCGATCTAATAAAGCTCACCCTTTATTCATATATGTCTATTGCTTCCATTCCTCATCCTTTAATGAACCACGAATTCCTAACCCTCTCACTCTCCGTAAGTACGTCCCATGCCTACTGCCTGTAGCCTACTCATCTATACAGGCTGTAATGGATAACTAGGCTCACAAATTTTGACTGATTCGTGGCCACTGGTGGCACATAAGGGTGGGTCGTTTTGCTAATTTTACTCGCAGTGAAATGTAATACCGGGAAAAAGTGGCTCACCCAAACGTGCATTACAGATATAAATATTTTTTCCTAATTGGTTGATACCTTCTGTGAGAATTTTTACCTCAATATTTCGAAATTTCGACTGACAACACCTGAACTGTCATACATTTTCGTTCGGTTAAAGCGACCATATTTTCGGTCAGTAGATTTCTCTTGCGAAGAATCCTGACATTTAGGCATCGATATGCCTGTTATATGCCGCTGGGTTCCAAAGATGACTCCTCTAGGGTAGGAAAATGGGGAGGTTATGCTACTCCTCGCTCACCTGGCCAGCGAATTGCGGAACGACTAAGTACATAAGTTCCTTGCTGAGTTTTGTGAGCTCTTCAGGACCATGATTTGGAAAGTCACATTTAATCATTTAACCCTCTATCACGCAGTGTGACCTTGTGATAATAACAGAAAAGTTTTTTGTCTCTGATTATGTTTCTTTACGCCTCTATGCCTTTCTGACGTCAAATTTTACAAATTTTAAGCTATCCGGGACTAGCCACGGAGTTCCACTTATACGGAGTCACCCGCAATGCACAAATGTGCGAATTTCCACAGAGAAAAAATCATCCGTCTTGAGCGAGGCTCCATTTATAGTAGGTGCCACCGGTTTCACCGCCGGGATTCGAACCCGGATCCCTCGATTTTCGGCCGAGTGCTTTAGCCAGTTAAGCTACCGAGGCGTCCTCTTCCCCTTTACGTTTTGACAACGAAAATATCTCTCATTCGCAACTTTAATTCCTGATTCTCCCGCGAGTGTGGTGACATGTGAAATGACTGAACATGTTGGACAGTAAAATCGGTGTATAGAGGATTAAATGACACCACAGGAAGCTTTTCACTGTTAGATAGCTTGAAACCGGTGGCACCTTCTATAAATGGAGCTTTGCTCAAGCGCCGTCAATGTGCGTGAAGAGAGCTTGGAACGGCAGATAGCTGAAATTTCAAAGGTTAGCAGCCCATTGCATAGGTGTTCTTTTTATTCCTGTAATTGTCGAGGGTTACTTCACGTCCAAGGAGTATTGGGATTCGCTCCGTCTCAACCAAGAACATCAACCTTATCGAAGCCACCACTGACACTGCTCATGATGTTCTGAAAAATAGCCGTGGTCTCATCATATGCCGAACGTGAGGATGGTGTGATGTGACCGACGTAATGAGCGTTAGATTTAGCCACTAGGTATAGGTTCTCACCTGACCTTTTTATAGGTCCTCTTTTCTAACGATGCCTGAATGAGTTTTAATTTCATCTTTTCAACTTTTAAAGTATAGACTTAAAAGTAATTGGATCTTCATCTATTGACCTTGATGGTTTTAAATTTCGAGCAAAAATAAGGTTCATACGCCATATTTTGGTCTTAACTTCAATAAAAGCAGATGCTTTACAGCTTTATAGCTCAAATTCTATAATTACAGCTTTTATACATCTACATACAGTACCTACTACCCTGCGAGCCACCCCATTGACGTGTGGCAGGGGGTTAGGATACCAGCCTCGTAATGATGTAAGGGATAAGCTGTTTGGAGGAGAAATGGTGACGTGTAGTATGGGAGTGTATTTAGTGGAGCTCAGTTTTTATTTTGATCGCTTATTATGCGCGAGAAGAACGGGTTCTTGTATCTATCTGTTTGGCAATGTATCTCTTATTTTATCGCCACTGTCAGACCTAGAGATATAGTAAGGCGTCTTGACAGTATTCTCTATGTCGCTTTGAAACACTCCAGTGCTAAATTTCTCAAACATGCTAAGTATAAGTCTCTAGGGGCTCCCACCTTAATCCCTCTAAAGGTTGTGAAACACTATATGTTTGCTCGTATCAGTTTTAACGAAGCGTACAGTTTGTCTTTGTATTTTATTAGTTTTTTTGGCTAAATATTTTTGACCAGGGTCCCAAATGCTCGCGGCGTATTCGAGGTAGCGAAGTAGTACCTCTATCTTATTTTCTCATCCGAGGACCTTCCTATTATACGATTAAAAAAAAACCTAGTTTCTTTAATGCTGTTCCTCATACCTGTATGTTCTGTATGTGCGTTCCTCACGATGTATCAGAAGTTAAGGTAATTCCAAGATATTTTACTGTATCTACTGTTAAAGCTGTATGAAGCACAGTTGATGTTACAGTAAGAGTAAATGTTTCAGTCAAGTCTAGTCTGGTCTTAAATGTTCTGTATCTGGGTTTGATGAGTAGTTCACAGAATACCTCATCCTTCAACGAAGCGTTGGTCGTCATTTGAAAATTACAGTGGGGAAGCATTTGAATTAAATGACCGAAAAATGGCGGGACCGTTTACGTTAATGTAAAGTGTGCGTTCATGTAAAGCTAACCCGATGTGCCTTATTCTTGGACCTCTCTAATCAAGAAAAAGGTAGTGCACGAGAATAGGAACTTTTTATCCTCAGGACAAGTACATGCAGAAAAGTCAGTCAATGTCAAAAAGTTGTGTGGTCTGCTTGATAAAATATGCCAGTCCTTTGATTTTTTAACTATGGTTTTTCTGTTTAGAACTTTCTCTTTGGTAACGTATTCATCACAGCAGCGTGTAACTAGTTGATTCGTTCTCTTGTGTATTACTGTTGAAGTAGATGCTTTATCCCTGATAGCATCCACCTTGATTGCATCTTCTCGGGCTGCAGAAAAAAAAATTGACGCCTTGTTACTTTGAGACAATCAGCAAAACCGACGAATTTCTAGACAGCAAAGGAGAACACCTTTCTTTGCTGGAAGTCCAAATTCATCGCAATTTTTACGGTTTTATTTAAAAATCTGATAATGATTTACAGCACGAAGAACAAATTTTGATAGTGACATTCTGATGACCGAAGGAAAAGCTGTGCGAATTCAGAGCCCACCGCCGGAAATGCAGTCAAATAATTTGAAGTGAAAGACCGGTGAGTGAGTCAAAGAGGCAGCGCTTGAATAGTGAGGAACCAAAAGATCCACTAAAAATGGCGAATAAACGAAGCGAAATGTGTTGTGTGTGATCTGCAGTGATGCAAACCTGGCCAGCTACAGCGTAATTGTCAGGCGCAAAGCTTGTCCGACTCGTCTGCCTGTCAGGTTGAGTGATACAGAGCGGGAAGAGGGCGCTGCTGTAGTGAAGAGACAGACGGGTGGGAAGGTTGTAAAACCAACAATATGAGACCTTAACACAGTCCAGAAGAGCTCACAAAACTCAGTAAGGACCTGAGTTACCAGGCGTTCGGCAGGCGCTGCTGACCAGGTGAGCGAGGAGTGGCACAACTTCCCCATTGATGAGTTCCGCTTTTTCGGGTTTTTTCCGCGTTGATTGATTTTTATGGACAACAATTTCGCTTGCGTTACAGCTAGCGTCGTCAGGTCCTGAAAGAGCTGCAGAGATTCTTTTTGCATTATATATGCCTAACGCTGGAGATAGTCAGGCACACGCTAATAGGCTGGATGGACCTTTGAATTAAAATGCTTGTTTTTCAACTGCGTTCAACGAGGGGAAAACCTGAATAAGCTGAACTCATCAAATCACCGCAGAAGTCGCCGTACCAGCCTCCCCATTGTACTGAATATGCTACATTTTTCGGCCCTAGAGGAGGAATCTTTGGTCCACCTTTGGCATGCATCTGGATAATTGACGCTGAATATCAGTTTACATCACAAGTGACATCTTTGTACCGAAAAATATGGTCGCAATAACCGAACAAAAATTAATGACAACTTTGATGTTTTCCGTCGAAATGTCGAAATTTGAGGCAAAAATTCTCACAAAAGATGTTAATCGATTAGGAAAATTCTCTGTAACGTCCACGCGGGTGGGCCACTTTGGCCGGGTATTACATTTCGCTCCGTGAAAAAAGTGGAAAAACGACCCACCGTAGTGGGATACCGAATGCTTGAATCGTCGGAAGTGAGGTGTAGGGATTGATTTGACGTGTGCCGTTCGTTCGAATGGTCTTTTTCCGCGTCCGAGGAGTGTGTTTGCGTCCTCATCGGGGCGAGGGGGTCGTCGCGGGCGGGAACGGCCGAACCTCACGCTTGGAGTGCCGGGAGAATGAGAAAGACTGGGAGTTGTAAAATGGGAGAGGGAAGGCGTCAGTCTGAGTGGAAGGGAGGCTTCTGCGAGACCATCGGAAGGGTGGGAAAGGTTCCTCGGGCTCCTTGAGAGCCAGATGAGGTCCTACCTCCTCCCCCTTTACTTGCCTCCCGCGAATCGGACGTAGAGAGAGAGAGAGAGACGGGAAGGGAGAGATGTGTGAGGGCGAAGGAGGATGGAAAGGGGGGGGACTTGAATTCCCCTCCTCTTCCCCCTGCTCTCCCCCCTTACCTCCACAACCTCCCTTCTTCCACGGCCCGTATTCCGTGTGAATTGCCGGCCTAGGAAAGGGAGGAATGTTGGTGTGCATGAATGTCTGTGTGTAAGGTCTATAGGGCGTTCCTAACTCGGATTCAGGCATCTTCCATTCCAACGAGGCGCCATATTTTTTCCGCGCCCCCCCTGTCCTGTCCTCGCTGCTAAAATCTCGTGTAAAAGCGTGTAGTCTTCCCAAACTCCTGCCCTCTCTCTATCTTATGTTCATTCGCTTCTCTCTGTTTTTCCTTTTATGCCGCCTATTTTTCTTGTCTACTTCATCTCTACGATTCCCGGTATCTTCTAAGGAGTTTCCACCGTATGATTTAAATGAGCTATAATATAGAAAATTCTTACTGTTCTTTGGAGAATGGATAACTTTATGCAAGGGAAATAATTATTTAAATATTTTTTAAAATACCACGTTTTTAAAACGGACTAAGAAGTATAAAATAATTTCTCCAAGCCCCATACAAATTTATTACCCCATACAGATTCCTAATCCCATACGGATTGTCCTGAAAATTTGTGGTAGCGAATTTTAAAAGCTATGAAAATACTTGTAAGATTTAAAACAAAAAAAGAGGGGCGCATGAAATAGATAATTGGTGCATGAACAGTTGCCTAAGTCACTAACAATTTTATTGTACTGGAAATTATATGAACTGTTGTGTGAATTTTCTCTACGACAGCTATTCCCTACACTCCTTCCTATTATCTATTGCATACACCCCACGTTTTTTGTTTCAAATCTCACAAGTATTTTAATAGCTATTAAAATTCACAATCACAAATTTTCGGGACAATCCGTATGGGGTTAGGAATTTGTATGGAGTTATATATCTGTATGGGTCTAGGAGAAGTTATATTACACTACTTAGTCCGCTTTAAAAACTTGGTTATTTAAAAAAATAATATTTATTTCAACAATTATTTTCTGTGTTTTAGTCTTGCGTGATCATGTATGAAATGGAAAATTGTTATACTGATATACCAATAGAATTGTTCAGTTCGGTGGATGATACGAGTACAAATGAATTGTCAATAGTATCGCATTCGATGACACAGGCTTTTCTATTTTGTAGTCCGCCTTTTCCAATGGTGTTAACTTTTTGTGCCCTGTTTTTCCCCTGGGCAATCTTTTATCATTATTTATTATTATTATTTAATCATAAATATATTTACGTATTATTATCGTATATTATTGCATTGTCATTCCGTTCTGAGCCATATTTAAAGTTTCAGGTCTCTAGCTCATCGAGAAGTTAGTTTAAAATCGATTGTAAAATTTGTACCGAACAGACTAACAGACAAACAAGAAAGCGAGCTAATTAAAACGTGGCAATGAAATTTACCGCTCTGCTGTCATTAGTGCCAGTTTCATGTAGCAGACGGGTGACTGGTAGTCGCGACAAATAATCCTATTTCAGTGTGGCTGAAGAATAGATGGAGGGACTATCTTTCGTAGTTAACATTTTTATTAGAATTAATCCTAACTTGTGGAATCAACATAATATAGGTAGTTATATATTTTAACTTAAATAGGGAAACGACAACATCAGAAAATTTCGTGGCTAATTACGGTGCCCAGTTGTTGCTTTTTCCATATCATGAAGATCCCTTCCTCAGTGGAAGGGAGGATGGTGGGGGCAGGGTTTTTTCCCACAATGGAGGAGAAACTTTACTCTTTCTTCTGTTAAGCGAGGCATCCTAAAACTCACAAAATTCCGTCAAAATGGTAGTCAATGTTAACTCCGTAAAACTTTTTAATTATTAATCAATAATCCATTGCGATTTCATTCAATAAGGGCAGACTGCCAACAAGGAGTACTACGTACGAGTTTCAATGCGTATGAGAGAGGATGTGCGCTGATAGAAGCCCGAATTGTGAAAAGAATAGGTTCTGCATCATGGCAACGAGGATATTCACCCATCTTTTCAAATCGTTGAACATTTAAGCGCTAAGGAAGTGACTCTCCTACCCAAACAACCGTACGATTCAGAAATTAGATCCGGTAGACTTTAGTGTGCCCAACATTGAAAACCATTGAAGATGAAGTAATTTTTAAAATGCGAACAACGAAATTTAACTGAATCCAGTGAGACAGCTGCACCCCATATCAGGAAACGGGTCCTACGGATCATTTCAGTGGTGGCTGAGACGATGCGAGTCATGCATTTCTAGCATGGGGAAGTATTTCGGAAGGGAAACATAAAAACGTAAGTTAAGTAATAAAATTTGTATTACAACTGTCCCATTTATTTTTTAACATATTTCTTACCATAATCGATCCCTGCCGCACACATTGAGCTTCAACATTTATTGAAAATTAGCTGGGAAATTAAAACTTAATAGCATATTTGAAGAGAATTTATGAAAGTTTGTATTATAAATTAACGAAAGTTTAACTTGAACTCTAGAAATGTAATAGAGCATATATTTTTACGAAATAAAATTTTGCTTCAACAATACGGTCATCGTACATTACGAGGGGCACTCGAATATAAACGAGCCTTTTATTTTTGAGGTTTTTTGGGTATCTCAAGGAGTTCCACTCGTTGGTTTCCTTCACGATCGTCGCACAATAAATGCTGTTTACTGCTGTGAACTTCTTGGCCAGGTTCGAGCTGCATATCGGTCATAAAGGCGCCTTCAACCCATCCGAGACGCCCTGCTCTTGCACGACAATGCAATACCCCACACTACAGCCCTAACTACCCTAAAAATTGGATGAAATGCATTGGACTACACTTGATCATCCTCCCTACCGCCCTGACCTTTCACCTTGTGATTTCTATGTTTGGTCCTCTCAAGGAAGCACTTGGTGGAGAGCATTTGCGAACGATCAACAGGTTGAACAGTTTGTGCGCAATTGGTTCGATACCCGCCCGAAGTCATTCTTCGAAAACGGCATGAAAAAACTACCCGTTCGAATGGAAAAATGCATTACTAAGGAGGGTAACTATGTAGAAAAATAACTATAAAGTGTGTTTTCTTCTTAAATGTAAAATAAATTTCTTTTTGCAAAAGGCTCGTTTATATTTGAATGCCCCTCGTATTTCCTAAAAATACTCCAAAGCAGAGCTAAACTTGTGTCGAATGGTCTGTAATACGCATTCCATAAAGTTGTTTTTGTCGAGTATTTAATGGAACAGCATACGCTTTCTGAGTCTCTAATAATGTCTAGGCTCTGCGAATGTTCTCGTCTTTTACAACCATAAACACACAAGCCCCTATTTTCGCTACTGGGTCATTACACTATCTTGTGTATGATTCTGGGCAGATCTCGGTGTCCGCATTTGCACCCGACAACCAATGTTCTACTTCTATCACTACATCATCATCCATGCCACTATAATAATGGAATCCCTTGCATGCGACCTATAGTTCCCTTGTTTTATGTACTTGAGTTCAATAAAGGAGGCCGTTCTCATAGTCTCATCTATATTTCTATCTTCCTGCGCTCTGACCCATGACGTTTACATCCACCTCCATTTCTCTCCTCATATTCTCTAACTTTCCCGCCCTTAGCATGGCCCTAACATTCCTTGTGCCTATCATTTGGTGGATCAGACCCGTGATTTCTATTGCTTTCGGATTTTTAGCTGTTCTGACTTAGAAAAATAGCTTCTGTTGCTACTATTATAAACATAAACCACTCTATTTATTTAGTAACCCAGTGCATAAACAACTCTCTGTTCTACTGTCTACCCTAAAAATGCCACCAGCTACACACCTAGCTTCCTCGACCGCGTCGTTGACTCTGGGACGATTCGGAGGGTAGCGGCATGATCAAATTGTCGGTCGGCGGTCAGCGAATTCAGATAACCGTGTAGAAGCGACACCACCTCTGGTTTATGCCTTCCACTCGGCTCCAAACCAGGGGTCCACGATCGATACTCGGGACCAGACTGCCTATTGCGAACGTCATGTCAGCCCCTTGTCACTAGGTACCCGCTTCAACTCGGAGTCCAGTTCTCGGAAGGAACGCAGGATCTCCTCGGATCCACAGTCCTTGGCGTCGTTGATGCCAACGTGGACTACAACCTGCAATCTAGTCCCACGTGTCCAGAACCGCCCCATCAGCCGCCTGTGTCACCTGCAGAGCACCGACACTCGAAATGCATCATAACGTTACTGGCTCAAATCCTCATGGCCAGCCAGTTCCCGCTGGGTGACTTCCTCCGGGTGATCGTATACTCCATCTACCTCTTCCTCTCTCTGATTCGAGTGAGGCACATGGACCTGAATTATAATTATGTCCGTTAGATTTACTTTTAGCTCAGCTACTTAAATCTTATCACTCATCTTTACTGCATGGATTGCTTATCTTCTAAGCTTCCTGTTCATTACGAATGCAATCCCACACTGTTCCTCATCCTCTCCTCTCTAGAGTCATCGCTCTAATAGTCTCATCTATATTTCTATCTTCCTGCGCTCTGACCCATGACGTTTACATCCACCTCCTCCATTTCTTTCCTCATATTCTCTAACTTTCCCGCCCTTAGCATGGTCCTAACATTCCTTGTGCCTATCATGATTATTGCGTTCCTCTTCAGCATCTTCTCTCACTCTGACTCCGCATTTGCATCTTCTTCCGAGCAAAGGATTTCGTGTGATGACGACCTCAGTGGTCTTGCTCTCTCTGCTACCTATGATACCCGGACCACTGGACCAAGTCCCGTAGTTGACAGAATTCATTCCATACAAGTACTCTCCATAATGTCAAAGCTTTTAAATTGAGTTGGCATTCCGTGGTATTCTCAGTAATATTTTTTACGTGATACCATCACGTGGTTGGCCGCCCCACTGGCGTGAGACACCTTTTGCAGCTGCTACCCTGAGGAACATACGGTGCGCGGACTACCATTCGTTTTTCTTCAAAATTTCGACCTATCTGGCATTTGTGGCTCTACCAGGAGCATTGCTCCCGCGAGTTCAGTTCAAGGGGTCATCGAAGAACACAAGTCCTTCCACCATGACAAGGTTGTAGTCCTTGGGAAGGGATATTTTGTTATAGCTATTGGGAATTCTATCGTCAATTATTTCATTAAAACATGGTACTTATTTTGAAAGAATTATTCGGAAATTGCTTGAATATCTGCAATAAAACATCGGAACACTTAACGAGCACTTAGATTTTGGGCGATTTTTTCTTATCTAAGATGAGTTAGCTTATCAAACGCACGCACCAATATTAAAAATTCGTACAGTAATATGCACTATGGGTATTCTTATATCATACCACGTTAACCATTGGCAAATTAAACATGTCAGGTCTGGGAATTTGGCCAGCGTTCTATTTATTTCCACCTACTGTGCGTTGCTCGGCTTCCGCTGGGTTTACCGTCGACAGCTGGCGAGTTCACAGGCATGCTTTTATGCTGGGGTGGCTAGCACTGGCTTCCTATTCTGAGGTCACAGATCTAAATCCTGGCTGTGGAGGATAATTTTCACTGTGATCCTGATTCCTACTTGAGTGCTGCGTGGATCAGACTTAAAGTACAGCATTTTATTCGTCAGATGGGAAAATTAAACTATGGACATCTTGGCACTCCAATAGATAAGACCAGGCTAATGGCGGCGCTGGGTTTCTCTTTATCTTTCCCCGATTTCCAAAATAATCCCCCCTCACCAACCAACCCACCTCTCCTGGTGCGTGAATAACCGTAGTTGTCGGTCGATAGATAAACTGCCTACCGAATAGTTTGGTGGGTCGGCTCTAGTGCTGGTTTTCCACCTTGAGGAAACGGGTTGGAATTCCTGTGATGGAGGTGATTTTCAATGGAAACTCTATCGTTAAATGTGTGTTTCAAAGAGAGCCCTTCATGCATAGCACTCTGCTCTTCCGATTGGATATTAATCCTGATGTTGCGTAGTTCGAATATATCCCAATTTCTAATTCGAATATGCGATTATTTAACAAAAATTGTAAACATAAATTTGTGCTTTGTATTATGAGTGAAGCCAGTAATCATTTCACCAATCAAGGGTAAAACTGTTGACTTAATAAAGAGCAGTGTATTGCCGAAGCAAGATTTCTCTCCAGTCCACCTTCATTCCCTGTTTGGGGAATTTCTCCTTTTCAATCTTAGTTGCCTAAATTACGTCATATATCGGCCAACTTCACAAAAAACTAAACAACCAACCAACAAGCATGCCTTTTCTCCCATCACGCCTCTCTTCCATAATTTTCTAAAGTGTATCGTGAATTATTACGGTGGCTGACCAGACATCGCAGTTGATTAACTGTGGGGCTCCATTGAATATCAAATATCTCTAGTATTATGTTCTCAACTTCACTTTGGTTAGCAATCATCCACTCTCCCATGTTGCTGACTGTTATTATATTGCGAACTCGCTCAATTCATAAATTAGCATATCCTCTTCTCCTAGTATCATAAATGTTATTTTCCAATTCAGTGGTGTTCCATGCAAGATGCTTTATTTGATTAGTTGATATATTTATATATTACTAAGGAAAGAATTATTTTCTTTTAAAAAAAACGGGAATGGGGAAGAAAATATGAAATACGTGTGCCAGCGTGCCATGATCACTGCGTATTCCTTTTAATATCTCCCGATTCCTATATTTTTATTTATTATTCTTCAGTACACTACCAACTGACCCAAGAACTCTCCCATTCTCTACTCCATTCTTCTTACCCTCTTGAAATTCCTGCGTCCTCTCATCTGTCCTTTTTCCTATTGTTGCTCATCCAGCCACGTCTCCGAAAATCTAGCATCCATCCCTTTCTCCTGCAAGTGGTCACCCGCACAATGGGGTACATCTGTTTCCTTAAGATGTAGCATGGGAAAGGGAGAGTGGACGCCGGCCTAACCCCTATTTCTTCGGCACGTCCTTGGCTCATTTCTTTCCGTCCTGCCACAGTATTGGGAGGGCAGAAGAATTTCCAAGGGTCTCCCCATGGCTATGGCGAGGGATTCCCGCAAAAATATGAAAGTGCGGAGGGTTTTATCGCAAATATAGCGCGGATGGGGGAAATTCGTTGGTACTCCGATGACGCAAGTTTGACGATGCACGGGATAAATTGGTATTCCGCTGGTTCCTCATGGGATCTTGGATGGAAATGAACGTGTTGCCTTTCATCATTGATTGAATTTTGCTTCTACATACTATCAGAATTGGCTAAGTAAATTTGATGGTAACTATATTTTTTTATTTATTTCCAAAAGATATAAAAAATATCTCCACTTATTTGGGATCCGTAGGCTTAATTAAAAATAATTAAGCCATCTATTATACAACTAAGTTGCTTAAACATTCCTTCTTTGAGGAATGAGAATTTTCACCCAGCAGGAAAAGTGATCTACTTTCTTTAATCACAAACTTTCATTATCAAGATATTGATAATGATTAAGATAACAGTATAGGTATGAGCTCTCTTCCCGTTTCATTCAGTGTGAATAAATTTGATCTTTACTGAAAGCATTTGAGTATCTCGTTGCATTTAACTGGCGAAAAGGTGACTGAATAATTATTTGCTATATACATGTTAAATTCTATCCTTGTTATTGTTGTCTTATTGTTTTTGCTGCTTTAAGGTTTTAAATATATTTTTAATCTACTTGGTGAAATTGCCTTTTTTACATTACGAAGTTCACGCTGATTTTTTCCTGTTGAGTATATTTCAAGGTACTTTTTACGTTTGCATTGTTTACGGAGTCTTCTGTAGTTATGTGGTATATCTTACATCTTCCAATGGGCATTTATTGCATGAATGATAAAATACATAGAGATGGCTTAGAGAGAGGGAGAGAGGGGGAGAGAGAGAGGCAGTGATAAACGCAGATGAAAGGGTAATGCAGAACTAGTAGCTGCCCCCACCTCACTCGCACTTATTCTGAGGAAAAGGCGGCTGTATAGCGCAGGCGATAAACAGGAACGAAAACAAAGCGGGGAAAGAGGTTCCTTGCGTTGACAAACCCTTGTCGCGAAGTCGATGGAGAGTGTCAACCCTCCTCTTCTTTTCCAGTCGAGACCCTATTGAGAAAGGAAGGAGAGCAGAGGAAGTAAGGGGTAGGTGTGGGTAGGAGAGGAGAAATGAACCTGTGAGTGTTTTGGACGAGCATTTCTTGGTGGGCCGCAGTACGGAGGAGTGAAAGGAGTGGTGGAACGGTGAAGGAGAGAGACAGGGGAGGAGAAGGAGGAAGCGCGGAGCAGGTGCGGTGCATAATTTAGGAGGATATGAATGAACTCGGGGAGAGTGCTGTTAGCGGTTAAAGGAATCGAGGGCCCTGCTGGGAAACGGCGGAATCGGTGTGACAACGTGGCGACCATCTAGTTTTCCCCCTCTCCCTACACATCCATTTATGCGTGCAGGTTGCTCCAATTAAAACTAACACAGCGGGAGCCATACGTCTGCTCCCGCTACTCGCATAAAGGCCTCCTACAATGTTCGGGAAAAAATGCTGAATCGTTTCATCTCCAATTCGATGAGCGAACGCTGGCTCGCAAATTGGGAGTGATATAGTATGAGTGGCCAGGGTTAATGAGCTGATTTTCACTTGGATTGGTGATTTGTTTATGCAAAGCGGTGGAATAATTTTCCAGTAAAACTGCCTGCGTAGCTTTTTGGAGTTGGTGTTAGTAAATGATAGAGCTTTGAAGACTTCCTGCTACCTCTGGAGTTTATGCGATGTCCAGCAGGATATTTATGTTGGTGTTATTTTGGAGAGAAGATATTTGCACATACAATATGATGAATAACCTTCCAGTTGGTTATATACATGTTGAACTTCAACTCTCCGCGGGCTTAGGGCAACTAACTCATTTAGCTGTAAGCTAATAAAATTGCAGATTTCTGCAGATTAATTTCCGTTTGTTTTTCTCGGGTTGCAAATGAAAGGCGTCTGCGATAATACTATAGAAAAGAGAAATGTAAGGATTTGTAACGGACCTAGAATTTGCAGATGTTTGTGTTTTATTAATTTTTCTTGTCACAGATAAAGCAAGACTACAATTCTTAATAAATTTCCGTATTTTTTATTTCCTTAAGTAAGAGCTATACTAAACACAAATGAAAGAGGAATTGAAGGGAGCGCTCATAAAGGGTAAATGTAACACACGTGGGGAAGGTGGAAGATTGATTATTCCAAAAGAAAGCTCTACCGAACCAGGAAATAAATATGAGATTATTGTATTGGTTGAAAAAATGTACCACATGAGAATTGAAACTTTTTCCTTCCCATTTTGATTTCCAATGAAGATATTCAGTTTTAGGTCACCGACAGCTCTTTTAAATATTCTGCCAATTGCTATTTTTCTCTGTCACTATTCCCATCACCGGTATCTTCCCCTATTTCCTCCGAATTCCTTGGTTCCCTTTCTAATTCTATCCCTCAATGGATTCTCCAATTACGACTTTCATTTAATTACAGCCTTTCGGAATTGGCTCAGTTGTTTTCTTCGTCTTCTTCAAGTCCCATCTTATAGACTTCTTCTCGCCAAATCCTTGAAACGCCTTACCCATCCAAAGTATCGATTTCAATTTCATCCACCCTTAGCAAGCCATACCTTCTAATGTTGCTTATCTTTTAACTCTGTTTAAACTGTTGTAATCGATTCTTTACAGTGAAGAGGATGTCGTATTGGTATTTAACGTTAATGAACCGATTCAGTATGGCTCTATGTCGATTTTTCCTTAGATTTTTGTTGTGGTGATTAATACTTGACAAGAAAAGTGTCGCAACTCATTCTGCCAACTCATCTGTGTGGACCATTCATTTGGTCATATTACAGGGGCCAAGGTGGGAGGAATATTCTTCACTGCGCGTTTTTTCTGTGCCCACTTTAATGTGAACTCCTTTTTCCCTCCTATGTCTGCTGACTGTTATTTTACTGTTATTTTTAAGCATTTATGCCTTCTCTAATCTCCTCAGTAGAGTATTCAAGTTCAAGATACGCCGCACAGGTATAATTTTACAGTTTCTCCGACAAAAGGAATTAAATAATTGGCCTCTGCACGATCATTGCCCGAAATACACCAAGTGACGTCGTAGTATCCTTTCATGACAACTCCAATCTA
Organism: Ceriagrion tenellum; assembly: GCA_963169105.1. Classification (NCBI taxonomy): domain Eukaryota; kingdom Metazoa; phylum Arthropoda; class Insecta; order Odonata; family Coenagrionidae; genus Ceriagrion; species Ceriagrion tenellum. Next base: position 96,304,179 of record OY720635.1, read on the forward strand.
ATTCATATCTCATTCATCAATCATTTCATATCTCTCTCCAGCGTGGAGGGGGGCGTTTTGATCGACAACCTCATGCCAGAAAAATATGCCATGCCTACGCGATGCCAGGCAACATTAGTGCTTTGCTATGATGGAGAGAAATGAACCTCAAAAAATTGCTAATATAATTAAAAATGGTGATGTAATATTTTACAGAAATGACTTGGAGATACCGGTACGCGAATCTATATTTTGGCGAGAGAATCATTTTCCTTGATGTTTTATTTGTACAATGGTTCTTATTGAGAGATTGAGAACAAAAAGAGAAGTATTAGGCTTGATGTGGTGGAAAGAATTCAACATAATGAATAAGAGGTAAGGAAATTTTCCACATAAGATAATTTTTTCCCCAACTTCCTTCGCCTTGTGTATACATATACGAGGGTGGTGTGATAATTAATGAGCCTTGAAGCGACCCGACAACAATGCATGGTAATATTGTTGTTGTTTACATTGTTACATGTTTATATATATACATAAATGTTTATACAGAAAGGTAAAAAGAAAGTGGATAGGAACACACAAAATAAACAAACACAATGGTGGTGTGAAGATGGAAAGATGGCCGATTCCAAGCAGAAAAAATTCGACTGGACCGGGAATGGAACCACGGACCTTTGGATTTCGCGTCGCGTCGATGAGTGAATGAACGAACGATTGTATGGCCTGAACGGCTCATTTTCCTACTTGGGTGAGCGTACCCCGAAACGCCTGTTCTATATCTTTCACCACTGTCTGTGCTTGAGTTATTCTTTCATTTCGCCTTCTGTTTGTGTCATTCTCTCTCTCTGCCGGTGGGTGAAAATCAGCCCTGGCGCCATCTATTGGCCGCTCTCGTGGGCCATGCCTTGGGGAGTGCTTGTTCCTATGAACCCCCCGCAGATTTCAGACTGGGTAGCTTGGTGGTCTGAGCATTGGACGCGAAATTTAAAGGTCCGTGGTTCGATTCCCGGTCCAGTCGATTTTTTTCTGCTTGGAATCGGCCATCTTTCCATCTTCACACCACCATTGTGTTCGTTTATTTTATTCGTTCCTATCTACTTTCTTTCTACCTTTCTGTATAAACATTTATGTGAGTATTTGCCGCTGAGCGGTCTGAATAAATGAACGTACGATGAATGAACGAACGTCTTTACTCTTATTCACTAAAGAGAGATTAAGAATTCTGCATTAGGCAGTAGTATCAAGTAATCAACTTTCGAAGTTTTCAAGATGAAATAAGATTTCAAAAATATCGAGTCGTCTCAAAACTGCCGCCGAAGGAGATTAATGCACCGCAGGAGGCGATGAAATATAAAGGATGCCTACGTGAATGGGTACGGCTTGCCGTGCGCACGTGAACTGAGGCGGAGGTCTAGAGGGCCATTAACACCTAATAGTCCCCTTGACCCCCCTCCTCTCCCCGCTACCTCCCAACGCCTAGCTGCGAGTCAAGCGCAGGACATGGGGAGGTAGTAGGTATAAGAATAAATTAATTTCGGAAACACGTCAGGGCCAACCTCGCAGGAACCGTTACACCTGCGACTCCGCAAAAGAGAAGGCCTGAGTGAAGGGCGTAAGACCCTTGTCGGGCGGATTCAGTGGAGGGGGTGCTGGTAGGGAGAGAGGGGAGTGGGGGAAGGGTGAAAAGGGCATTGGAAGCGGAGGGTTAGGGGTTAAGACAAACGGAAAAACATGGCTGTGGTGTGAGGAATGGTGACGTAGTTGCTGCGATTAATGCCACCGAATCATATCTGCCGCTAATTTTTGTAATGCCCTTGATTTCAAACAAGCATTACTCAATTAATCAATATACATGAACTAGTTTCGGATATCGGCCTCGAAATCTTACTCAGTGTTGGTGTATTTTTAATTTTTTTCTTCCTCGATCGAATATTATGAAATTTTGTATATGCGTATACAGCTATTCAGCATGATCTATATTCAACACAATTTTTACTACCAATGAGCAAAGCATAATAGAGCGAAACATTTAAACGAAATAATTATGCTTAATGGTCAATGCTGATTCACTCTACAGGCACTAAAGTAATCAATTTTCGCAGTGTTATTTCAAACTGGACTGTTTTTTTAAATAGATTTTGCGGCACTTAATAGCTGAAAATATCTGTAGGATGCTTATTTATCATACACCGGGCAATACTTTCCACCGTATTCTTGTATTCCTATCTAGGCTTATACGAAATTCCACGGTCCTATTCCATTCGAGAAACCTGTGTCAATATGACATCTACACCTACATATTACTTTTCGGACCGCCGCATGGGCGCGTGGCAGGTACTAGTAGTGTAGAAGTGGTGGTTACTAGTAGTGTAGAAGTGTAAAAGATAAGGCTTTGGGAGTTGAAAGGGTGAAGTAAATAATGGGTGGATTTCGAGTGGAGCTCAGTTTTAATTGTAGTCACTAATCGTACGTGGAAAGAACGAATCCTTGTACCTTTCTGTTCGGCGATCTATCGCTCTAATTTTATCCCTTCTGTCGGACCTAGAAATGTAGTGTGGCGTCAAAATGAAATTCTCTGTGTCGGTTTGAAATAAACGTGTTCTGAATCTCTCAAGTAAACTAAGCCTAACGAGTAGTCTCCAGGTGTCTAGCGGCTCCTAATCTAATCCCTCTAAGAGCTGAGTAGCACAATATGTTCGCTTGTAGCAGTTTTTAACGAAGCGCGCAGCTTTACCTTGTGTTTTATTTATTAATTTTTTGTTAAGGCTTTCTGTCCGGGATCCTAAATGCTCGCGGCGTATTCGAGGTGCGGCCTAACCCGAGCTAGTAGCACCTCTTTTTTTACTTTCTCACCCGAGGACCTTCTTATTATACGCTTGATAAATTATATTTTCTTTAATGTTATGCAACATATGTTTTGTTTGCGTGTTACCCAAGATACATCTGAAGTTGAGGTAATTCCAAGGTATTAGACTTTTTCTGAGGACTTAATTTTTACTCCACCTTCAATGTAGATATAGCTTGTGTGTGTTGACTTCCGCAAGAAACGTACTGTCGTGCATTTACTGAGATTTAATTCTAGCCAGCACTCCTAGCACCATGAATGAACGTTGTTTAGGTCCGATGACAGAACTTCTAAGTTCGTGTCTTCGTTTGTTTTGCGGTAGATGATCGTATCGTCTGCAAATATTAGTTTACTGCTAATTCGAGAAGTTAAGTCATTTATGTAAATAATGCATAAAAGACGGCCGATCACGCTTCCTTGAGAAATACCAGGTGTGACTGTAACCATAACAGAGATGACATCGTTAATAACGATTTTTTTTATCACTGAGAAAGTTACGTATCCAATTCACTATTTTTTCAATTACTCCACATGATAGCAACTTGTCTGCAAGTATTTTGTGGGGAACATTTTCGAGTGATTTCTTGGAATCAAGGAATATCGCGTCGACTTGTTTTTTTCGATTCACTTGATTTTAGGATGTCATGAAGGAAAAGCACAAGATGTGTTTCGAAGGATATGCCCTTCCGAAAGCCGTGCTGCCTGCCGTTTAAGAAGTGTCGATAATCTAGGCTGGTCATAATATTGCTGACAATGTTGTTTTTGAGAATCTTACATTAAAGTGGTGTTAACGATGTTGGTCGGTAATTTCGTGGATTATGTTTGTTGACTTTTTAAAATATTGGTGTGACGTTGGGTAATTACCAGTATTGGGATGCCTTGCCTTTGGATAATGATTTGCGAAATTATATTTCGGAAACGGTTCAATCTGTGTCGCTAACTCCTTGAGCACGCGTGCAGATATTGCCTCTGGACCTGAATATCTGTGATTTATATTTGTATTACATCTGGTCGACCAGCAGGTGAAATGAAAATGATTGTACGCTGGCCAACCGGACAGGAATATTAGGACACCTGCAGATGAACACAAGAAGTACTCCCTTAGCAAGGAGTTCAAATCCCTAGTTGAGTAGCGCCTCATCAGGGAAGACCACTCAAGCTGTTTCATTTAGAGATTTGCAAAGGGACCCGATGTTTAATGCAATAAAACATTCGTTATAATAGTATAAACTTTGATTATTTGTTTGTTTTCTGTAAGTTTCTAAACTAGTGTTTTATTCAGCACCAAGTTCGTGACTTGGTGCTGTATACTAATCGATTTGAAAAGGAAAAAAAAACTCTTTTCAAAGCTGAATCTTACGCTTTGGATGTAGCCCTGTAAGAGCGATCCTGTGGAAGTGGTCGTTTTCCTCAGCCTGCCCCATCGATAGCCTACCCGATTTTCCGGTACGCAGGTGAGGCGATATTATCCAGAGGGAAGGAAGGATGGAGGGTAATATTCTCGTCCGGATAAGTCTTGGGTGCCTCTGAGGAAAGAAAGAATGCTCCGTACTCCTTCCCCGAAATATTCCTTTCTGGGTACCGAGATGAGAAGGACCCCCCGGGAGGAGGATTAAGGCCTTTGTGGGAGTGCGGAGAGGAGGAGGGTGGAGTGCGTGGAGAGACTTTTACGAGGTAAGGGACGCGCGTGAGGGTCTAGTAGCCCTCCATGCCGAACGGAGACTTTGATTAAATAGGGCTCTCGGAAGGGTAAAACAAGGGGTTTAAGGGGGAGAGTCGCTTGCTTGGTCGGGGACGCGACGGACGCGAAAGGTGAGGATGAAACCTTGTCGTCTGAGAAACGACTCTGAGGTCCAGGATGAGGAGCGGATCCATGGGGAGGGTCCGCGCTGTGACGCACGACATGTGGGGGGACAAGGGAAAGTTAAGAGCGACGTCGGGGTTTTCAGTGTAAATGAATGGGCCAAGTGTGTTGCGGATGGTCGGGGGTTCGCGGATTATCCGCAGAATGCAGCTGATGCAATGGTACATTTTTTTTGTACTACTTATTGATGTGGAAAGAAATGTGGGGGTGCTGAAGATTGCCCGTATTGGTGAGAGTTGTCAGGAATATTGTGAATGCATTAAAACTTTCAATTCTCAGCATTCGTCCGCGTCATATTATTGACGGTCTCTTAAAAATGTTTTTAATTTATTCAGGGAAATTTCCTTACAATTAGATAAAAATCCCAATGAAAAAGTTGGAATAATATTGAAAGTAGGAGAGAGGAGAAAAAAAGGAATGGAAAACTCATTTAAAAAATAATCTCCATTTTCTTCTAAGCTTTGATACAGTCTAAAGAAAAATCTTGTAAATATCCTCTAACAATTCATTCCATTCTTTAATTCCTTGATTTAAGAGGGAGCGTTTTAAAATGTTGGGTTTCTTTTTGGCTTTATTGAATATAAGAAATGCCATGGTAAAAAACATCTAAGCGGGGGCAATGGGTGGTTAAAACCGTGTAATGATTCGAGAAAGATCGATATAATCGTCATATATTCGATTTATTAAATATATTATCACCTAGTCTGTTTGATAATTATTTTTGACCGTACACTAGAGTCTACATACCTTTCAGTCATAAATCATAAGTCATAAATAATCACATCGGAGACACACATAAGACATGAATAATCACTTGAGAATATATTGCGTGTTCCACATCGAAAATATCACCATTTCATTTCACATTTTTGATATTTAAGGCATTATGCTGCCAAGTTGTCAATAGTTATGTAAACCATTCGAATTTGTTATACAAAATAATTCACGTCATGATATTGAGGAATGTTTTTGGTACAATCCTGAGATTTTCTGAAAATTTCGATTTATATCTGCCGTCCGCGTCAGTTAAAAAGTCGACGCGTGTCATTTCGCGTTTAATATCCTCCAATCTTTTCACCGATGACAAATCCGTCTTACGATCCTGTCGTTAGAAAGATAATGTTTATTAACATCAGTTTTCTGCTTCTGTCTAAACGTCGTTCTTATTGCCATATTTATATATTTTTGAACTCGGGCTTTACGAGAATATCGTCTATGTGTTAATAAAAATAGACTCTTGATAATCGATCAAATATTCGTGCCGTGACTTAGAATACGTCTAACCGGTACCTTCACAAAAATCGTTCACATATCGTTGTTTATGTTCATATTATTTATCATAATATATATATTCTTGTCGATTGTATCTCCAAGACTTAAGCCTTTATCTGCACCATTTATAAAAAATGTTCTTATCCTCATATCTTAAACAATTCACGCCATGATTTGGACAAACTTTTATTGATTATTTTTATTTCTTTATGAATCGACTTTTTGGAATTATCCATGCCAACCGCTTGACTATAAGGTAAAACTGCATCTCTATGCATTGTATTGTACTGAGATGTGTTGGGATGGAAATGGAAATTCATCTGGTTTAGGATGATCTAATCCACTATCAAGTACTTTATCTTTATTAATTAGAATTGCATATTATGAATCTGTTCGTCGTGCTTCTGTAAGTTTTAATTTTACAGACATATATGCAGTCAAATTTAAGAGTTATTTGTTATTAACTTTATTTAACAAATATTTCTTCTCATTGACGCTTTTAAAGGTGTATATTCTGTATTTAAAATTCGCTATTCTCATAAAAAAATAGAATTTACAGGTAAACGACGATCAGATTCATGATCAGCAAATCTAATGTATTAAATTTGTTTTTTCATTTACTTCTTTTCTCCAAATAGCGTCGATTGTAAGATGGAAGTCCACACAAGTTAGTTGCACTCCTTATCGTTATGAAGATGATGTTTGTCAATTTTATTGCATAAAACCGAAACGTTCTTTAATTTGTGATCGTTAATGTCAAATCAAAACTATCAAATTTTGTATTTTACTGTACTTGTGATTTCTACTCTAGTCACGTAAGCCACTGCACTACGTATTGTTGGAGAACCAAATAAAATAGATGGGGTTGAGTAATTTTGAGTGGGTTTTTCATGAAATAATATTTTCTTTCCTTCAAACTCATTTTTGAGGGCTCTATATTTTCTCTCAATCTTTAAGAATAGCAATAGAATTTATTGGCTGTCTTGTTATGAAAAAATATTATAGGATTAAGCAATGATGACAATTATGGAAACCTCCGCACGACGACTCTTTGTCAAAATATTTGTTTATTACATTTTGTACTCTTATGGAAAATAGCTGTGGAATGCGTGATTAGCATTCCCCTTCAAAATAAGTCATCGAATGGCCGAAAAGTAGACACAGTCCTTCGGTTCATTGAATTTTTTCGAATTATTCCCTCCGACCGCGTTTGAAAAATTTAGAAATAAAATAAATATAGACTGTTTCCCCACGTATCGCCATATCGCACGCAGCCCCGCATGCGGTGGACTTAAAGAGAGGGGCTCACAGATTGTCTGCGGTGGACGAATGGAGTTGGGGGAGGGGAAGTTGGGGAAAGGCTTGCCATTTAACCCCCTCCCTCTCTCCTTCTCCCTTCCCCGCCCCCACCCATTGCTTGCCTCCCTCGCCGCGGACACCCACCCCACCACGCCCTCGAAAACCAATGCCGCCCATACTGCCACCGCCCGCCTCGGTACCACGTGACGTATTCCGCCCATCCCCCCCCTCCTGCTTCTCTTAATCCGCCACTCACTTCCCCTCCTTCCCCTCCCCCTCTGCACCGTTCATTCCTCCTCCTTCACTCCACAGATTTAGGCAGCGCACCTGCTACGCACCAGCGCGGCAGGTGGTGGGATCCGGAACTAATAAATATGTCGCCGCTCGCTTCGACCCCCCTCCCCCCCCCTTGCCCCTCCCACCCACCTCCCCTCCTTTCCTTTTCTCCAATCCTCCCCCTTCCTTCAACTTCCCCTCCCACCACCCTTACAGATTTGCCCCCTTCCCCCACCTTCTCAGCACGACACGCTCCTCTTTCCCTTTCCTCTCTCAACCTCCCTTCCCCAACAAGCCCCGAAAAGCTATCCGTCAGTTGTATTTTTTTATTTGTCTCCCCTCCACTAACACCCACCCATTCTCCCCCTCTCCCCTCTTCCCTTCAACCCCCCCCCCGCCCTCTTCTGCTCCTCCGCACACCACCCGCTATCCCCTTTTTGGCGATGCGGTGTAGCTCTGAGCGAAATGTGTCTCCCGCGTATATTCGTCGATTACCATTCGATTCGCTTTCAACTTTCAATCGATACGAATGAGACGGCGTCGTGCAAAGTATGGGGGGAGGGAAGTGAAAATTTATATCGGTGTATGGTTCGCAATCTTTTTTATTTCTCAACTTCCTCCTCTCACCTCCTACACGTGTGATTCTCCGTTTTTCTACCGGGTGACTCGATTTCCTCGTCTGGCACGCGCCCCCGGCATACCAAATGTTTTCTTTTTTTTGTGCGTGACGGTATTTTTTTTCCTGTGTCATGCTGAGTTTCTCTGTTTGGTTTTTCAATGGTTGAAGGCTTTTGATAAGTGTATCTAGCAGGAAAAACTTTGCGAAGAGAAATGGCCCGAAAGAAAGAGGAGCGAAGACGTGCTTTGATTGATATTGATAGCGGAGCAAAATCAAGTCTTTTCGGGGATAAGCCACGACACATCATTTTTATATCCTCGAGTTAAAAGTGACAACGGAGGTATTTTGTGGTCGGTCCTTTCGCAAAATTAGTGTACATTAAATAAGTAGGAAATGTCATGATAATTAATATAATAATACGATATTTACTATTTAATAGTTTCCGTGTCCTGGGTATACCGATGAATGTCTCAATGCGAAAGAAATTGATATTCATTCAATAATTGCCTTGCCTCTCCAAAGTGAATGTGTATGTCACTGATAGCAATAGGGTGCGTGATAAATTTCATTTGTTTTAGCAATATTCATTCAAAAATATACATTCTGCAGGGTATATCAAGTAGCCAATAGCGGTGTTGACCTAAGCTTTCTCCTGCTGCCAATAAATATTCAGCAGTATTTCATTGGGATGCTCAAAAAGGATAGAGGTTGAGCCTGAAAGGAAGTGTGCTGAAGTTTTTTTTTCCAAAATCTTGGACTTCCAGAAGAGAAAAGGCGAATATTATGTGTGAAATTCTCTCGGGATTCACACCGGGTTAAATTGGTGTGAATTCCGAGAGAATTTCACACATAATATTCGCCGGGAAAGTACTAAATTATTTAAAAGGCAAATAGATAGCCTTGGATTTAAGTTTAAATTTGGAGGAAAGTGAAGGTTGGTTTGACGAAGGATGAGGCAATGGAAGACAGAGTAGCGGGGGTGAAAAATTCAGTAAGATATAATGCAACAAAATCCATCTTACAGGGAGGAAAAATGGGGTGTTATGGGATGTGATAAAAGGGAGAAAACTGAGTACGCGGGGAAGAGGATGAAGGAAGAGATCACTGGAATATTATCCAAATTCAAGGATGTCAGATATTACTATATTTCGACAGCAGTATGTGATATTAATAAAACATCATTTTTATCACTAATCATACTGGCTTTTCAATGAGTTACCCAGCAATACGATGAGTATCACTCGTTAAGAGGATACCATGCGATGTTTTGTTATCACGCTATGGAACCTCAGAAAGGAGGAAGAGAATTTGCCACAGGCATTTGGGATGTGGGTGTGGAGAAGGCTGGAGAAGATGAGGTGGACGGAGGGGAAGACTTACTAGGAAGTGCTTGAGATGGTGGGCGAGGAAAGGAAATTTCTTAATGAACTTCGAGATCGGAAGAGTTGGTGACTGGAGAATGTAATAAGGGGCGATGGGTTGCTCAAGAACGTGATCGAGGGAAGGATGTTGGGCAGTCGGAGTAGAGAAAGAAATAGAATAGGTTTTATGAACAGGATGAAGAAGGGCAGACCGTATGCTGAAAAAGGTTATACTTGAGCGAGTAGGCCCCTGAATGAGTAGAAAACCGGGAGGAGATTCTCTTATATTCAACATAACCTTCCTTAACCGGTAGAATACTATTTTTTTAAATCTGTGTTTAGATCCGCCATTCTGTGTACCCTAGATGAGATATCATGCATTTTTTCGATATGGTGCGATATCACGGTATATCGATTTCGATTAGTCGACGCGATACATCGCGTCAAATATATCGATATATCACTTTTGAGGGTAAAGTTTATCGCTATGGGATATCGAAATTTAAATATTGCTCATCGGTGCCCCCATCCTCTTCGAGCCCTACTTACTCACCGCTTTCCGCCCACTTTCTTCCTGTCTCCATCCTTCAGAATTCTCGCAACCCCCTCGATCCCCCTTCCCCACCACCCTATCTCCTTCCCGTTTCTTCCCCAAACGCACCCTCATCCTCCTTAATACTCCATTCCCCTCCCTCCTCCTCTTCCCTCCCTCTCTCTCTCACTCCCTCCCCTATTATATCAACCCTTCCGCCACCCACCGCCAGCCGCCCCCTTTTCTCCACTCTCCGGAAGAAGGGGGTGAGCGCCTGTCACGGCGGCCATTCATCACAACTGGGCCCCAGGTTCGATTCTAATTGCAAGAGTTGGAATTCGTGGGAGGGGAGGGTGGGGTGAGGAGGTGGAGGAAGGGAAGCGGGAGAGGAGAATGTGGGTGGGTGGGTGGCTCCGGAAGGAAAAACGTGCTATTTTTTCGCTTCGTATCCCTCCGCCCTTCCGTCTTTCTTGTCATTCTCCTCCTTCATCTCCTCCTGCTCCTTCTGCCGCACTCTGCTGCGGGGTGAACCCTTTCTCCTCCTCCAGCGACGGACACCATGGTCTGTCCAACGGGGTTGGTAATTTGAGATCGAATCGAGCAGTAACTTGTGTCGCCTAATTCATATTTTTAAAAGAATTAAAAAAATTTTCTGTGAAAGTAGTTTCAGTTGGTTATCACTTTTCGCTTAATTCAACGAAAGTGGTAACATGGTAAAAATCTCATCCCACTAACTGTACCACAATATTATCCAACACCGCATTACTTTTTGAAGGTGCTGCTATGGTCTCTAGAAAGACATAATTTAACCCTCCACTGCTTGAAAATCCAAATGCGTACCGAAAATTATTTTTCTGATAAAATACAACTAGAAACGCAACGGTTATTATATTATCATGCCGAAAACCTCGTAATATTACTACGGAGTGTATCACATCTGATACACTATGCGGTAGAGAAGAAGAATTACGCCTATGAATAATAAATGGAATTGTGTGCTGTGTATCATATGTGATACAAAATGCAGTGAAGGGTTAAGGAAATACCAAGTTCTGGGGCATAGATTACTTTAGGAGTGCAACTGAGTACAGCTCGAATTTATTAATTACTTTTATACATTTTTTGAAGTGAAAATGAAACTTTCGATCTTAGAAACATTTTCAACGTACGGCGTGAAGAAACATGACAAGTTGAAGCTTGAAATGTGTTGAAATAGTTAATTACTTGGGAGTGTAGTCTTGTAGTATAAGTTTATATGCCATTCATATTACTGTATTTTATTCCTACGATTTATAAATGCTTGGCTATGATAATTAAATTTAAGCAATGGTCATTGTTATGAAGAGAGAAAATTCTCACTGAAACTTGCTCAAGCTTTGATACTATCCTGGGAGTCATCCTGAGGACTCAATTTTTCGGCAATACGAAATTGGCCATTTTTATTTTTAATGTCAGTCGTCGAATTTTTACTTACTACGAAAAAGTTGAGTTCCCGAGAAAATGAGGAGATTTCACATCATTTTTCGGAGTTATTTTCAGGGAAGTATATAAAGCTTCACGACATTTCAATATGGACTAAACATAATGTATTTGCGAAAATGTATTTAAGCAAACTGATTTCTGATTAAGATACCGTGATAATATTTTCGATCACATTCAATATTATTGCAGCGGGTACTTTGGGTCACATTCTCATTCCCCATGATAATCAATGGAGAAGATGATGTGATACGATACAACGATAGCTCATGACCTGTTCGTAGTTTTGTTCTTTGGGACTCATGGTGTCGTTTTGTGGAGCGTACCAGCCAGATGGCGGCACGAATCCCATGACACCGTACTTTACTTCGTCAATTCCATTACTGTTATCGCACTTCCCTGTCTGATACACCTATGCAGACCCAGAGAAATAAAATGGTTTTCTTTCTATCTGATGCAAAGAATTTCCTCAGTTACCACGCACGGTTATGGTAGTCAGAAAAATTATTAGCAGCGCCAATTGCTTTCGGAACTTAAAAGGAGCAAAAGGATCTAACTGAAGAATTAATAAATATTTATTAATTTCTTAATTCCTGAGGAGTAAATAAATAAATGAGGTAGATTTACGGCATCAAGGCCAAATGAGAAAAAGGCATGGAGGAACACTCCGGTAGCAGTTTTTATTCACTTTTTAAATATGCTCTATTTTTGTAATGATAATTATGCTTGAAGCTATTTTGCGTGCAATTTTTATTAAAAGTATTATCTCGTTTTAGCTTTGATATTAAATTAATTTTTCAATAAAAGATTGAAAAACATAGATGTGATTTTCTACCTCTTCTTGCTTTATTTGCCTCGTGAATATTATTATATGTCTTAAAATGTGTAACATTATAGTGCGTGTTATAAATGAGAGATGCTCAAATGCACACATACAATAAAATTTCAAAAGAATCAATGTATACTATTGAAAACTTAACAGTTTTATGGAATGATAGATAAAATATATGTTTACCTTTATTTGGATGCAACTACTATAGAGATAAGTCGTCAGGATAAGGCCGTGAAGATTCCTTTTAAAATAATGGTTTCCTTTTGGAAATGGTTTTGTTGCAGAAAAATCCTTTAATGCCTGTCGCTCAAATCCTGTAAATAAATGAAAGTTGCTACTCTAAGCCGTTTTAGTAGCCCTCAGTTTGGTTTTTAATAACTATGCGAGGTAAGGTATGATCAGTAATTGTGGATGACCAATCTCAGATTTTCATTGATTGAATACTTTGCACATGCTCTACGTTTGTGAAAGATTACGTTGCATACCAGAGGCTATTTGGATAATCACCAGCCAAATGTTAAATGTTAAAAATATACATGTTTGAAACGCTCATTCCTTCAAAATTTCGTCAATCTCAAGTACTTTGTCTCCAATAAAGTTTCCCAAATAATCCGCACTCCCTCTACCCGTCACCCATCGTGGACTTCAACATCCAATTATAAGACCACTGTTCCTTTAAGCATTTCTGCCTTCTCTTAATTACTACGGAATACTACCTTTTTACTAGGACTTCTTTTGCCTTATTTTCTGTCCATCTTATCTTCTTTACCCCTTCAGTTTCACACATTTCTTGTAATGCATTACAACATTTGGTATTTACTCCGGCCATTACCATAAACTGCCATTCGTTCATAGATTGGTTATATACAGCTGATGGCTTCGATCTCTTTGTCGCGAAATACTTTATTATTTCTTATTTCGTCAATAATTACATGGATGATTTATCCCATTCTCGGTCCTCCTCGGTAATTTTTTCATACTTCTCTTCTCCTCCATAAATCTCCTCCCGTTAATAATACTTGGGGACTATTAATTTTCCAAATGAGCCCGCCAAGTTTATCACATCAAATTACAAGAATTTCTTATGAATCATCATCTCTTACTGGTTCTATAAAATGCTTCATTTGATTATCCTCTCCTTTCGTTTGACATTCATAATTCTCATGTGAAAACTTATTTATATCCCTTCCAATATTTTCTGCTATTCTGCTGTTATCACCACATCTTCATTGTTACATAAGTTCACGCTCCAATTCTGATGGTGAACACCGGTATATTTTATTCATATACAGTAGCCAGAGCCAGTTTATAGATTCTCTCTGGTTAAATGAGCTCTTCATATATGTTGTGCGTGTTCTTTTTTCAGCTTCTTTAGTTTTTTTCAAGTTTTTTTTTTCAACTTTTCAGTTTCACTGGTATAGTAGAACATGCTCCATTAGTATGTTTTCATGAAGCGCTTCATTATCTAGGTCTGACAGAAGTGATAAAATAGGTGAGATACATTGCCGAACAGATCGGTACAAAAACTCGCTCTTTCCGCGCACAGTAAGCGACTACAATAAAAAATGACCTCAAAGAAATAAACTCCCATAGTACACGTCACCATTTCACCTCCCAAATTCTTACATCTTCACACGGCTGGTGACCTATTACCCCTCTGCCACACGCTCATGCGGCGGATCGCAGGGTGGTATGTAGATGTAGATTCCTTCCGAGGGCTTGTTTGTAGCTCGTTTAGCGGAAACTTTTTCTCATAGGATACCTTCTATGCGGATGTCACACAGCCTACTGTATCTCTCCCGCATCATCCGTTGATTGGCGATGCTGCTTGGGGGTGGGCATGGATTGAAAACTTTGAATCCTTCCGAATTTTTGGTGTCGTTACTTGTCTTCCTGGTATCCTTTGCGTAACCAACATTTACCCCTCCACCATCACCTCCTCTCCCGCGCCTCCAACGTAACTTTCATCCCACTTCACCCCTCCCCTTACGGTCGGGTCCGATTCTTCGAAATGAGGGCCCGGCGAAAAAAAGAGAAGAATGATAAAGCGAAAGAACCCTTGCGCCTGCATCTCTCTCTCTCCCTCCGGGATGCTTTCTTCCCAGCCTCCTTCATCAATCCCTTGGTTGCTCCCGTGCGGCCCTTTTGCGCTCTGCTGGTACCCTTATATTCATCACAGCCTGAATTCCCCGTCGTCATCTTGGATCGGAACGCAAACAAGGATGGCGGAGGGTGTGCGTGGGAGGAGGAAGATGGCTGGCTACCTCCTCCTGACTTCCCGCACATCAAGTGGATCTCTTAAAAGTTATAAACCAAAATTTCATCGCGTCTACGATGGCGGTCCATTCTGAGGAAGGAATTCCGTTGGGCTCTTACTGGAGGTCTATGAGTTGCGATGTCTGGCAATGCATAGGGAGGCTCCATAATCGATTCTGTTGCTTTTGTAGTAACTTTAAATCAGGTATTGAGGGAATCGAAATGAAATTTGGCACCGATTTCCTTCCTTTTATGTGGACTGCTTGAAAATGCATTTATATATTTTGAAAAATTTATTTAACAATTTTTACATTACAGTTCTGTCAGGCAATGTCTGTCGACGAGACAATTTCACATTTGAACTTACAATATTTTTTTATAATATTCAGTTCATCCAGCTCAGGCTCACTATTACACTAAACATACACCAGTAGTTAAAATGACATTATTAGTAGTGATAACTTGGGTTGCAGTGTTTTAAAAACCAATACCCGAGTTAACAATACCAAAGCACATACTCTTGTGATATGCTTTCTATTTTGACGCGGAAATGTAATATTTAAACAGATGTCTAATATCATTTTTGCAGGATTGTATAGGCTTCCCTCATCAAAGTTTAAAATTTGTCATTTGTCATAGCCCAGTTTTCTGGTGATATTTATCTCTTGTAACCTGTAAAAACAAAGTCAATTTCTTTATTTTGCTTAGATCATACATTGATTCAGATTATCAGGAAATTATATCTTCCTTGAAATAGTTTAGAAACATTTATCTTGGTCGCAGGATCAACGTTCTGACCGGATAGAGACAAATTTAATTCTTTCCTTCCGGTCCTATTAAGTTGCTTATAAATTTATGTATGAGTATAGAGGTTTTCAGTTCTTCTTCTGGGTTTACGTTTGTGCAGTGGGCTTTAAAGAACTGATATAATTGGTGAAATGTACAAATGTATTGTTTAATTAAAAGATAAAAGTCTAATCTGTACTATTAATCTGTTTGATATTCTGAAATATTATTATCGCCCGTTTACATAGCGATGAATCTCAAATCCAATTCCAGGTTGTGGCCTGTAGTTTGCTCACTTTAAGCTGTTTTTACCATGTGGATGTGGAGTAAAGCTGTTTTTACCATGCGTGGATCCTCATTATATCAAGTCGTCCGCAATAATTTCCGTTTGAAAACAGTTCATCTTGGGCGTAGGTGGCGGGAGAACTATTACGGGTAAAATATAAAGATATCAGTCTTTCCCAATCCTTAACACCCATCGGCGAAAAAGTCGTTCAATTGATGAATATGGCGAGCGACACTTAACCAAAAGCAATCCCAACTTTTTTGGGATACATATATCTCGGCGTGCACCAGGTGTGCAGGCGCTACTTTTCTCTCCCCCCCCTTCCCTCTAAACTTTCCAATCAGTCTGGTATTCAATCAATGAATCGGCCTCTCTCTCCTGGCACACCCTGCTCCTTGGACCATTGGACCATCCCCACTTTTTCACTCGACAGCCGGGGAAAGAAATAACCGTGCCCTTCCCTCTCCCACGCGCAATTTTCTAACTTTATGCGGATACTCATTGCGCGATCCTCAAATGCTTATTTTAGGTAGTATTTTAGGGTTATTTTGCAAACAGGTTGTACCATTGCACAAATGCAAGGAGTTGGTACTCACTGGTTGTGTATTTTAGTCACTCTTAACTATGTAGAAGTGAAATACTGAAAGAAAAATGAGTTACCAGGAAATTCGTATGCTGTGGAATCATTTCTTACTGTCAAAATTGTAGTGATGTCAAGAAATATTAGCAAAAATGATAATTTTGAATCTAGATTTCAAGCATTAGATCAGCTAATAGTAAAGTGGCTTAGATTTAAGAAGTGTGAAATATAAAATATATGATCCTAAATATGAAGTGACAAAATAATTATGGAGCACCAAAAATTTCCAGATTCTGGACCATATTTAAAATACTTTGAAAGAGCTTATGTAGTGCCAAATGAGTTAGTTGCAGAGATCACTGACGAACTTCTCCGTGGTGACGACCGTAAAGAACAGTCGAGAGTGTTCACTGCCGCAAGAAAATTGGGTGACGCGAAAATTTGTAGTTCCACCACCGTTTTGGAGTGTGCCTGTCAATTCGGCCGCCAAATATACTTCTGAAATGTGCTTGCTGGCAGACCAATCGCAAGTAGTGATACCTCTTAGTTATTGTGTGCCGCGACAAGGTCTTTGAATCTAGAGCGCGCGTTTTGTATTTTGTCTGTATTCTTCCTTCCATTAAGTGCAGCTCTTCAAGCTTTACCTTCTGCATCTTGGAGACGCGTAATAGTATATACTAGCTGACCTGTGCGAACATTTCGCACTGTATGCGGCTTCTTCCTGTTTCTTCCTTCTACCTACCTGTTCTTCTGCCTGTCGAATATTTCGCACGGTATGCGGCTTCTTCCTGATTCTTCCTTCTTTCTTCCTGTTCTTCTGCCTGTCGAATATTTCGCACAGTATGCGGCTTCTTCCTGTTTCTTCCTTCTTTATTCCTGTTCTTCTGCCTGTCGAATATTTCGCACAGTATGCAGCTTCTTCCTGTTTGTTCCTTCTTTCTTCTTGTTCTTCTACCTGTTTCTTCCCATGGACAATTATATGTTATTTATGTTTGTGTTAAAGAAACATAACGTAAACTTAAACGGTAAACGGTCACACTGATAGCATGTAGAATGTAAACAATCTAACTAAACGATCTGTTAATAGATGGCGCCTCCCACAACCTTTTAAGCACGTAACCATAGCCAACATATGAGTTGATTATATTATCAACAAATGGCACTGTTAAGTTTTGATCATTTTTTAAAAACTTTTTTGCACAAATAATTTAACTAAAAACTTTTCTTATTTTTCGTCGAATGCGAGGAACATAAGCTTTAAAATGACGTCTGGATCATTAATTTTGATAAAAAATTAAGAGAGATATGGATTATCCACAAAAAACACCTTTGAGAGATAATATATATGGATTTTATGCCACGAGAACAATGCGTTTAATTATATCTTCATTGAATCCCCATCCGCCTATTGGTTTCACTGAAAAAATTTGATACTACTTGGCGTAAATATAATTAGGAAATGTGTAGGGGGAGCAAATTTTTTTTGGCAGCTGAAGCTCAAGGAAAATTGTACGTCACAGATGAGTAGGGAATGTGTAAATGTATTTGATGAAATGTCTCCGTTGCATAACTTTTGAGTAGTCATCTGTGTTAGAACTTGTTCAGGAATTTGAACATCTAGGCCATCTCAGAAGAGCAATAAATGTAGTGGCAATGCAGGAGTATCCATGGTAAAAGCTGTTCCACAGTCGGAATTTACCAGTTGGACCCTTTAAATTTAGAAAGATGGAATTAAAATTTCTCAGCTTCTTCTCATCTCCAAAGAATTTATTTCGATAAAGCTTAAGCCTGGAGCGTTCGCAAGCGATCAGGCAAGTACAAAGACGAAATATGTCCCTGGTTTAGGTGTGTCCATGGCTCACCATTCTTTTAAGTCATGAGACAGAAGAAATTCAATCCATATAGCGTGCCACATCAAGTATTTGCGGAATAACCTCTTGACAAGTGACTTCATTTTTAACGGTTGAGTTCCAACATTTGAAATTATTGGTTTAGTATCAGGACAGTGTACTTTCCTCTAATGCCTCGACAAGCGCAATGTGCTAGCTGAGTTGTGTCCCTCATCATCATAATTGATTGTTAAATCTAAGATTGGTTGACTGCAGCCCTCCACCCTTCCCTATATAATGCTAGGTCCAGCTGTTTTTTCCCTTCCGAGTTGTTTCTTCGAGGATAAGCACAGTAAAAACTGCCTTGTGTTTTGAAGGTAAAATGCAGCAAGCGTATTAAGCCCTGCTTACTTACGAATGCTTCTGAATTCAAGAGTATGCCATCTGAGAGAAGACGTGCGTGCACATACTCCTATAATGCTGGTTAAGAATATATCTTTAGGTGTACTTTACAGCTTTGCTTGTCGAAACCGTTGACAGCTTTCCTGATACTGAGCGTCTTGGAAAATCGTATTGATGATTTTTGCTTTGTTATCGCGGGCTATTTATATCATTATATTAAGTGTCCTACCTAATTTTCTTAAATTCACGGATGAATTGAAAAAGAGAAGGCTTACAGAATGGTGAAGGAGGAATAGGAGGCATATAAGTTATTCCAAGGAGGACAAGATCCAGATGAGAATACGTCTGAGAGACATAGAACTTTTGAAGGACCTTACAGAAGGAATATCAGAAGAGGAAGCCGTGCGAAGAAGCCCGAGGGATGAATACTCTGAAAAGGAACATGCAACAAAAGATCTACAAAGTAATGAAGTGCTGAGTGAGCTGAGGTTAGAGTGGTAGGCTGCAGTTTACGAATCTTATGATGGAATGACACGTGATGGTCATTATCTAATGTGCTAAATTTTTAGCACATTTTGCTCACAAATATTTTATTGGCGTCGTCCATCTGATAACTGCTTGGATTCAATCCTTTTTCGTACCTCAAAACGTGAGAATGAATGTAACTGTAATGGCACTCTGCTGGAGAATTGGAGGAAATGGCACAGTAATTAATTAAATAATTCAGTTGTATTAGCTTTTTACATGTGAAAGTTGAATTTGTATTCTTGATGGCAGTGATATTGACTTATTCTAATTCCTCGTGGCCATTGATTTCTTTCCCCTCCATTGAGATGTTATTTCAGGATAATTATTCATAAGATTTTTCCCTAATTGTATCAGTAGTATTTGCGTATGATTGATAAATGGAGTAGACGCTTGATTAGAACTCGACGGGGAGACTGCGAGTAAAAGTCTTAGTTTTTCAGTGTCCGGTGCCTATTCCTTATTACTAACCATAAAAAATATATTTGTACCCAAAAGCCTAGCTCAAAATGAAAGAGGTATAAAGTGTCAATGCACACACAGTTAGTTGATCATTAAACAAATTAATAATCAATTGCTACGCTCGCCTGCTATTCGTGAAACTTGCCTATAGATACCACCGATCACTGGGATGAATAATTACGTGCTCTTATTTTCTTCAATAAATTTGAATTCTAAATCTGAGAATATTGTGAGTTCATAAGTGTAAATGGGGAGTGATTATTTCGCAAGGTAAAATGTGTGTACCTACTTTTTATATTATCTTCTGTAATTTGAAATTATTATGGATATACTCCAAAATCATATATGTACTACCTCACGTTGGTATTTGTGACTATACCTTCTTTTGGTAGTGTAATTATAAAATATATTTCATTTTCTCCGATCTTAAATGCACTGTTCCTGAGTTATGTTTATAGAAAATTATATCTCAGATTTAATCAGTGCTTTTAACTTACGGTATAAGCGACAGCCTTTAATCTGGTTCTAAAGTATCCATAAGTTCATTGTCATGCGAAGAATTTGTATAGCATGCTGGACACGACCGATGAACTAAGGCTGATATCCTGCTGTTGCCAGAAATCTGTAAGGAATTGTTAGTCTTTCGTGAATTATGAGAAAATCTTAGTATATTTTTAAATAGAAATACATCGAAAATACTTACGTTTATAATACAGAGATAGTTAAAAATCAAACATCAAATTATTGATAATTGTGACCTACCCAGTCCTGGCTATAAAACTAACAGAAATCAATTTTACTGGAAGTTTAGGAGCTTACGCAATTTTTTTAATCCCTTTTAAACCATTCCGTGCGGCATTTTAAACCACAACCATTGCAATAGAGTAGAAGACAGGATTCATATCTCAGATAACTTTTGAGTACTCCTTCTGCCCTTTTGTATTACACAGTGAAGATAATGCTGGAGTTGTACCCACCGCGATGTATATTTTCATTGCTATGAGTTATAATAGTTTTTCTTGAAAAGGTTCAGTAAGTTGTTTTGATGATCGATATTGATGTAGTTAAGGTTATGAGTCTCATTGCTGTTGGTTCTGATTCTTGCACTGCTTCCTTAGCATGTTAATAATTCTAAATGCGATAAGAAAGTGTGGTGGCCACAATTTTATCCGGGAAATGGCGGTTTAACTGTTTGTTTTGGTGCTCGACTTGGACCTCATTCCAGGAGGAGTTTATTATACTCTATTTATTGATTTTGCCTGCTCTGGTGGGTATACCCTTTTTTTGCTAGCTTTTTGATATTCATCTTCTAGTGACTGCAGCTCCATTCTGATGCGATTTGTGGCAGGAACTCTAATTGTGTACACTCTCGTACTTACGGCGTATTTTTGCACCAAACTAAAACTCCGTTGAGCAAAATGATGATATCCATTATTTGGAGATGATTATTTATCTGTTTTCTCAATCATATAGTCGTAGTGAAAAAATTTCGATTAGTCCGTTGCATGTACTCATTGCGTAAAATGCAGAAAACAAAATTTATCCGCTATTTTTTGGCAAAAAAGGGATTTTTATCGAAAATGATTTTAATTATCCATGTTTGGGTATTGGTATGGCACATATAAATTTTTTGCTTGTTTTGTCATTGTACATATGCGCTCATCGGCCTTATTTCATGAACTCAAAGTTATATAATAATAGGATGATATCAACAAAATGATTTGAGTTTACACATTTGTGCAACAGTGTAATATGCGTATTTTGTCTTTGACTTGTTTTGTCGTAATGTATTCGCTCTCGTTTTTCGCTAATATTTTTGTTGGCTCAAAAGGTTTTAAAGTTTATCCCCCTCAGCAGGTCGAGCTCAAAACGCCCCTGACAAAACCCTGACGCCATTTTCCCCGTGTTACCCTAATTACGGCCCTCAGGGGTGGTTGCAGGTGCCTGTCGGGTGTTTGCCTTTGTTTTATCGCTCACGGGAGAGAATGGAGCGGGGTGGAAAAATAATCTATCCCTCGCATTTTCCTGCTTCTAAAAGTGTTTCCGTCGGTTGGTTGATGTATGTCTTTCATTTTCGGAAACTGGTATTTATTTTTTTTCAAATCCGTTCCACAACTTTTATTTTCTCTTCCGCCGCTGCCCCCGCACGGTCGGGTTAATTTTGATTTTTGACGCGTCGATCGCAATTCGCGATTGTTTTTCATCCGGACTTTTCGGGTCTTATTTTGGTTTCATTAAAAATCGCGCTCCTTTTTGCCTCTCCATCATCCCTCCGGTATTTGTGAAAATCGAGCCACGTCGGTCGTCGTGTGTTCTCTGCGTCGGAAAAATCAGTGCCCGATAAATATTCCGTATCGCCGATAGTCTCGCAAATAACGGCCCAGCGATTTTCTGCGGCGGCACGGCTGCGACCGGGTTGATGTGATGGAGGCCTGCCTGCCTGCCTCGCTTGCCCCCTGGCGGTGGGCGAACACGCACGTAAAAAAAGGGAATCGAAAAAGAAAAATGTAGTTGTAAAAAAAAGTATCATGGGAAAATCGCCCGGTCTCCATTTTTCTCTATGGACTCGCCGTGATTGGAAATTTTTAGGTTTTTAAATGGAATCATCAAAGATTCTTTTTTTTTAATTTGCCTACGCGTCACCGAGAGTTAAATTGTTGTCCAGGACTGTTTTGCGCATTTTTGTTGTGCTTCCGATTAGTTGCGGAACACGATGAAAAAAATTTCCTTGCTAATGAACGAAACCGGGAGCGTAGCTTTTTTTGTATAAAGGCGATTGAAGCATGAAGCAGAAATTATCCAGTTGTTTTTATCCCTGGGGTTCAAATTCATTCCCTATTCGCGGATTTATGTGCTGCATCAAACAGGGCATGTATTGTTTATTCATTTTTAACGTATGCGTTGAAGATATTCTAAAACAAAAGACGATCATTAAATTTTGATTAAGTTAGAAATGATTTACCAGAGTGAAAATGAATCATATTATTATATTTTTGTCGTGCATGTGATGCGTCAGAAAATGTCAGATACAATCGGCACTTTGCGGTACAGAGATTCATCTTTTTTTTCAGAAATTTGGTTTGTAAACCTGCCAGAAGCATATGAGTATCTCAATCGCAGTGGTAAGGTTATCATTTCGGAAAATATTCGTTTTTAACATTATCATCGGACATGTTGCAAAGAATGGATGCACTTTTTTACGTTAGCAAAAATATTTAGCTTAACTTAATGGAAAACTTTAGCTTCAATATCGATAACAGGACACATGGTTCTTTATACGCTCCTATTTTTTACTAAACGCCGGTCACGATTCTATGCACCGTTATCAAGTTGATCTATTCCAAGCTATCTTAATAGTGCCTCATAGTACTGAAATCATGATAGATCATAAGAAAAAAAGTGTAGAATGTAACGAAGTGTCTTGTTAACAATTTTTGAAATTTTTTACGTCTCACAGGTATTGCCAGTCACCCAGCTGAGCAGATATTTACTTGCAGCAATATTTGCCTAAGTATGCTGAGATAAATTAATGTGGACGAAATTTGTATTACGCAGGTGTGTAGCTCTGGGATAAATCACAGAAAGATAATGCAATGATGCTGCTGGCAAGTCTGGCTAGTTGGAAATAATAGAGCTTGCAAACACCGGAAGACACAGTACAAATTACTAAGCCATTCTGGTTTTGCTTCGTGCACTGTGGAATTTAGTCTGAATGTTATATATTTGGCCTGTATTAATAGACTTGGAAAGATAAGATAGCTCGAAGGTTTGAGGACTCACAGGGTGAAAATCAATTTTTTAATTGAGCGAAAAAAAACTACTTTTCCTCTGATTTTGAATAGAAGTAGTTGCGAGGCAAAACTACCATTTATAAAATAGTATCATCTTCAGTTTTGTCCGTACAACACAACAATTAGGAATCACTGGAGAGGTACTTAGTTTTCTCTATTATAATTTAGATTGGCTAGCTGATTTAATCAGTCATGTCACTAATGATTGTTTCCGTTGTCATTTAGACTGATGCTAGGTAAATGACTCACAATTCACGCCTCTCTCAAATTTTACCTTTTACTTGATGCTGCCTATTTTTTCCTCTTGCATGAGTACTTATTTAGTACTCTCCTAAAAACACAGTTCATCCGCATAAAAGTTTGCCTTCAGCGATGGTTCGCGGAACTTTAGATGAATGGTATTTTTTATATATATCTAGCAAAACTACCTCAACTCCCAAATATCTCCCCTCTTATCATAAATATGTCATCTAATCTTTTAAAGCACTCCGACATGCATATTGAGGGGACGGATTGAAATAGGTATACAAAAAAGATTATTTGGATTGTTTTAGCTTGGAGTAGCGAATGAATTCTTACTGATCTCGGAATATAGTTGTAATCTGCCAACTCGAAGGACGCGGGTTCGTTTCCGGCCCAGGGTTTATCCATGTTTGGCTGATATTGTTGCAGATGTGAAGGCCAAGAGGAAAGTTTAAAATTAATTAAAGTATGTAAATTAATTTTATTGGATCTTCATATACATGGCTGCCAATTATCGCCTCTACTTTATCCCTGCGTTTCCAAGGACACATTTTATGTCATTATTTAAAATTGTACTCTCTCTCATTGTGCGATGCCCGAGCAAAGAATACCATGCTTTTTAGAAGAGTACGTAGTTGGGAAAGACGGGAAGAAGGTTGCGGAAGAAGCTAAAGCGAAGACATGGGGAGGTTCGGACGAGTGGATGTCAGGGAGAGGGAGCGGGAAGGAAGTAGAGAGGCGCGGCAGCAGCGTGTCCCATGTGCCGCACTCCCTCTTCTCGCTTGCGCCCGCTCCTTTCCAAAACCGCATCCCGTCGTCACGTGTCCCGCGGTTTTGCGAAGGCGCGGCGGTTGTTGGAGGTGTCAGCCGAACGAGAGTGAGCGCGGCCCGGGAGAGGTTTATAAGTGCCCGGGATAGGACGGGCCCCGCCCCCTCTCCCGCCGCAACCGGGGAGGACGAAAGGACTTGGGGACGATGTCGGAAGAGCAGTAAAAAGTTAGATATATGGATGGGTATGTGGACATAATTCATTCTATGTTCTCTAAATTAAAATAAGTGATTGAGGGGTATTTTTAGAGGGGAGCATTGTTTTGGAATAATATGGCGCCAGCAACTGCTCGATTGAGATAAAAGAACAGATCATCAGAAGAAGAATCAGATGGATATGCTTGTAACGTTTTATGCATATATGCACATAACGTAACCTCATGCATACTGCCTCCGTTGATCACCATTTGTCTCGGAATTTATAAATTATGATTCATTGAAATATTATTTAATCTGTGTTCATCGAGAAACCGACTCTGATTTTTTTCCTGTGCTAAAATTTACTTCCGCCATAAACTCTACCATTATAGATCATGAAAAACCCTAAAAAAATATGTATAATCCCTTTAAATATCTATCATTATATTAATATGAGCTTAATTGATTCAAACTACTGATATGTACTTAAAAAAAATAATATTATATCAAATGTGTTTAAAGATGTCTGGTGAGATGTGGTAGAAAAAGGTTATGAACTTAAAAAAGCAAATGATCGCTTTTGTCATCTGAATATTACATTACAGAGCTGAGCGTCATCCTCTTGTACTATGATTATACCTTTGGATGACGCTTAAAAGTCGAAACTTGTAGTATAATTATATATTTAGTGGACAGAACCAAGTGTTAATTTATTTTAGTTTTAATGTATCAAGCCAATTCATTGGGGTAGAAATGCCAGTTTTGTCTTCAGAGCATTTAATGGAGAAACATCTATTACTTCAACCCGAACCGACAAAACGCACTATAATTATGCACTAAAAGGAGTTTTTCAGCCATAGTTTGCAAGGCACTCAATATAGGAAGCGAGAGACGTGTTAAATATATCCATCAAAAGATCTGGACGATGGAAAGGCTGGTGGAGGACATAGCTGGAGGGGGAGGAGTCGTGGGAATGGTAAGATGGAGGTGAGGAAGGGAGTGATGTTGGACAATGGACGGAAGAAATCAGTGGCGGGTGAAAGACCGTGGCTCGGACGCTCTTTCAGTTGATGGCCCGAGGTGCCAGGACTTCTTTTTCGCCAAGCTCCCCTCTCGCCCCTCCTTCAGCCGGCCCACTTCGTGTCGACGTGTCATTCGACCTCGTCAAGTGCCCGGCCACTCTGGATGGGGGCGGTCCCTGCTCCACCCATGTACTCCCGGCGGCTACTCTTCGTACTTACACCACTCGTCTCTCACCCTTTCAGAAAAACTGACCTGCTCAGATCATCAAGGCGACAACCATCGTGCTCTCCATCCCAGGCGGAAAACGCCTCGTTGATGCACGCTTGCGCCGTCGTAACTTGTAGTTCCGGACAATGTAATTACAGCAGTTGTAATGTTGAGCAGTATATTGGGGGAGGAAACTTATACCACGTGCCGGAAGACTATAAGCGCCCTCAGCGGAAAAATATGTCTATGCAACAATCACAGTGCGCGTGACGTCAAATTCGGCAATTGAACCAATGAACACCTGAAATGCTTAATTTAACTCTTTTTTGGTTAAAATCATTTGCTTTTACTGAATTTTCGATGCTCCCGAGTTCAAGTACCTGTAAGAAAAATAAAAAGTCCGTAACAATCGTGTGCACGTCTGGTAAATATATATAGTGATTTTCCAATCATTGCATTGACATCTAGTTCGTATAAACCCCCCTCGTAAATCACCTTGAAGGAAAATGGCTTGGTGATGTAACTAGCTAACACACCTAGCCGGCCATTGGGAGATGCGGGTTCGGATCCCGGTCAGGTCAATTGATGTTTTCACGGCGAAACTTTTGTATCAGTGAAATGAGAAACGTTCTTTTTTCCTTTTCTGCTAATCCTTAGGTATACTACATGGAATCGGCATTTTATATTAACTCTAGCTTCGCGATTACTAGCCTTTGGAATGATTTGGTCAGGACGTTCAACGGGAAAACTGGGCTCCAGTACGATCGATAAAGTCGTGAATGGCATTGTGATCGACAGCATACAAATGAGGGAAATGCCTTTTACTTTTGAAAGCTTTCTCTGAAAATAGTAAAATGCTGCATTTGTGCTTTCATTTTCTATCATAATCTTCTTAAATTTTTATTTCAGTGAGAATGTTGGTAGTGGTTGCCCGGAGTTATCTACTATGGCAACTCAAGGGATATTGCTGGTGCTCGTCAATTGGCTTTGATGGTACGTTTGATGGTAGCATAGGCGGTAAATATAATCTCTGTTCCCTCTATGAGATAGACAATGTTTCTTCGGCTTTACAATCTCATTCATGTCATCTCCATTTTGCTCCTGTGGTGCCGCGAGTCATAGTTTTAATTCTCATCTGGAAATGGCGAAGCCGGTGCGAAGAGATGCGCTCTTGCGCAAAAACTCATCTTACGAAAACGTTTGAAGTATCGCTTGGATTCATTCACCTCGGAGGTCGTGTGCTCGCGACAGTGTCATCTTTTGATACTTCTGCTTTGGAGGCAGCCTTTTCCTTCAGTCGCGAGGATGCCTTGATGTTTTCAGACAAATCATATCCACAAGGAAAGCGTCCATAGCAGACTTCAACTCCGCTCGCTTGGGAGAAGTCTAAAAAGAAATACTTTGATTCTAGGAACATCACGTTAGCATTATACTTTCTTGCTTGACTGCAGTACTATAACTTTTATTCAACTAATTATGATAGAAGAATGATCAATTTGAGGTACCTGGCGTATAACTTTCACATACTTCCTCTTAATTGATTTATCGTGTGAGTGGGTTCCGTCACTTGAATCAGGATGAGAGCGGATATTCGAAAAACGTTTGATGAAAGTTTAATGTTCTTGAAACGTGAGCAAAATACGCTCAGAAAACCTTTGAATCAATCTAATATTTATTTTTTCCCTCTTATGCTCGAAGTTTCTGCCTATGGCGACCTCTATATATAGCAGCATTTTATACCAGACTGGAAAAATTCAATAAATTGCGCTCTTTTTTATAACTATATTTTTTCTTAATATCGATTTCGGCCAGCAGTGGAAATTGATATACTGGAAAATGAGCGCCTAAGATTCATTTTTGCGTGTTTAACGTCACGAAAAATGCCCTTTTCATGACATCTTTAGGGCTGAGAATTTTTTTCCCCAGAAAGTTACACGGTAAGAATCATTATGCATGGCCGAATTCTCTCTCCGAGTCTTCAATCAAAGGATCACTGGGATACTTTTTTTTCTACACAGTTAGTATCGTTGGAAGTGCAAGATCTAACCAGAATTTTCATTTTAACGCTTTCATGTAGGAAATTTACACAATTGGACCAGGTATGTTAGGTCGCAAAACACCCTTTAAATTGTTCTCTCTCTAGATAGTTTAAATAATATGGAATATCATAACTTGCTCACACCAAAACACAATTTACTGGACTCAGTGCTGAAATTGTCCGTAATCGCCTCTGATTCAATTTTGTTGCGAGATGATTTCGGACAGGTGATTTGGGAATTATTTTTCTGTGGAATGGGGTCCGGTGGGGAGAAATTCAGCGCGAAAAATATATAATATTTTCTTCGGGATAGTCTATGAATTAGGCAACCGTATGCACCAATTTATCCGGGTCAATGGGTGTCGTTTGTGGGGTATCTTTCCTGTGTCCCGAAAGCCAAACAAAATTACTAATCTTTTCTGGCCTTCGGATTTATTTTTCCGATGGCGTGATAGTACTATTCATAATTGTAAACAACAATGCATAAAAATAAAATGCTCAAAAATAATTAAACATATTGACACTAAATGGAGAATATAACTGCTTGAGAAATTCAGAACTCGTGTGTTTCAGAACTCACAGAGAATGTTATCCTGACGCCTCACTACATCTCTAAGTCTGACAGAAGTGATGAAATAAGAGAGATAAATTGCATCGATGAACAGATAGGTACATAAACTCGATCATTCCGCACACAATAAGCGATCACAATAAAAACTGAGTTCCACTATATTCACTCTCAAAAAGACACGTTACAATTTCACCTCCCAAAACCTTATCCCTTACATATTTACACGGCTGGTGTCCTAACACCCCCTGCCACACGCCCATGAAGTGGCTCGCAGGGTAGTATGTAGGTTTAGATGTAAGTATCCCTAACGTATTTGCATGGGTTTCCAAGGTAGGTCTATTCGATCAAATTTATGCGTAACAATACATATGCACACTACCGCCCTTACCCATCACATCAATTCCTTTCGGAGCTAGCTCAGTCGAAGTACTTAATTATACGTTTTATGCCTGGTACATTGGATCCGTTTAAATATTTTATTCCGTACTGCCCAATACTTACGTAGCATATTTGTTTTTACCACATTCATGCCTCGCATCGTACTCGCTCTCTTGTTCTGAAGACTTGGCATTCCTCCGTTTAAGGGTCTCTTCCACTCTATTCACCTTTGACTTTATCAAACTAATCCATTCCTTTCACATTATTTTTCCCTTTATCATAAATCTGCTCAGCTGTTCGACGATCATCCATTCTGTCTACATGGGTAAATTCACGAAGAGATACTTCTAAGATACCACAAGCCCTCTGCATGTAGCTCACTTCATTTCTTATCCTGGGTTACCGAAGTTTTACTGATATACGGTAAAGTGTGGAGGAGTACAATTCAGAATTCTGCGATTTTTTCTCTCTTATATAAGTCTTGAATTTAAAATATGCCTAAATATGCCTCTCGTGCTAACTGTTGCTATGCTTCCTGTATTCGCACACACCTTAATCTCTTAATATTGCCTTGCGTCTTTCTAAATCATTCGGTTGACGTACACGGAATCACCCTTTTTTCATTCTTTCACTATACTCCCTCATAATACATTTATTCTCATTCTAATGGTCAAAAAACCCTTTATAATAATATATTTTTATAACAATTTATTAACAATTCCACAATTTTAAGCACACAAGAGTTTTTTAAACATTTTTTTCGGGGTATTTAGGCAGCCTCAAAGGTCAGAGACCTGTGAGAAGGCTCCCCTCCGTTAATTGCATGCATTCCCTTTGGTAAATTTAAAAAACCTTGTAAAGCTTACATATCTTACATCATAATAGCATCTCAATTGCGCTGCAAAAAATTTAAAAAACAATAACAAACCAAATACAAATTTTTCTCCTCCAGCTTACATTGTAATTGCGTACTGCGATATAATACAATAGTACTGTAATACACCATAAGGTAGCATAGCTGCGATTTATTACAAGACAGCAATATTTTTATACTAGATATCAATATTTTCGTGGGAGATCCTTATTTTTTAGATATAAATTTTATGTTAATATTCGTACATATTATTGAGGCTCGGAGATAATGGTCAAGAGAGCGAAAAGATGACCGTCATTCTTAAAATTAAGTCGAATATTACTGAATACTAGCTTTTAACGATGGAGTGCATTCTCGGACTGTAACAAACATATTCAATTAACAGTTTCTTGGTACATAAAGTAGGAAAGCTTTAGGTAGCCTCTAAGAAAAAACTGAGTTGAGATTACCTTCACCGTAATAATAGGCCACTACTGAAATGACTTTAGAGGAGTGTAATACACTTTACATGATCAACCAATTAAGCCAAAAATATAGACAAAAAAGTCCTGTTTCTTTCACGAAAAGTTCCTGGTTCTGGTTTCAAAAAAGTTCCTGGTTCTTTCACAAAAATATCAATCATTCACTACCAAATAATATTATAACTATCCATTATTTTTATATATTAAATTAATCAATGATTAATGAGTATTCTATGCTACATTTATATTGTCAAAAGCTCTAACGAAAATTTTTGCCACCATTGGAAAAGAAGTGACTCCTGAAGGACATTAGAGTTACTTATTTCACCGTGCTTCACTTGACCAGATAAACCTGTACGGAATATAGCCATTGATCTTGTCGAACTTAGTCCGCCTCGGTGGAGTGGTTCATAAATTTGGGTCCCTTACATATGAGCCTACAATCATATGTGCCATCCGACGGACTGAGCTGTACTCTTTCTATTTACATGTTGCCAAACAAGGATCTAGACTCGTGCAATATCTCATGCGCTGCTGGGATTCGGACCCTGTCCCTTGGGATTGGAAGTGCCTTTGGCCTCTGCATCATCCTCATCCAAGGCAAAATGTAAGACTGCTGGAGATCTTTCGGAATTGAAACGAGCCCAGATTCAAACGGGACGGTCGTGAGATACGAAAGGTCGTTAAGATGTGAGCGCACATGTCGAAAATATCGATCTTCGACGTAATCGAATCGGAAATGCGACCTCCCCATACTCACTCCCAATTCCTTTCTTTTCTGTGCTTTCCCCCACATTTCCTTTTCCACCTCACTATCCCTACCGCCACCGCCTCCACCCCTACCCTCTATTTTCCTCTCCCCCTATCCTCACCGCTTCCCCTTTCAAACCTCACCCCCCACCACGCCCCTTCTCACTTGGACAAATCCCGCGTCTGTCGCCGGCGGCATTGGGAAAAACGGGTGAGGGCACAGCGGGTGGGTGATATCGGCATCTCCCACACTCTACGAGGCTTCCCCATCGCCGTCACCCACTGCCACCGCCTTACCCTCCACCTACTCCTCTACTACACCCATGCTGTTCTTTCCCCTATCCCCTACTCTTCTCTCCCAAGCCCCATTCTGCCTTTTCTCTAACGTCCTCTCTCGTATTTCTCTTCCATTCCTCATTCGCTTTCCTTCTCCACCTTCTCTCTGCTCATTCATCGGATTCCTCTCTTATCCTTCACTCCCAATTCCTCGTCCGCTTTCCTTCTCAACTCTCCCCCTTTTCCCCCTGCTCATTTCCTCTCTTCGTCATTCTTTCTCAGCTCCCTCCCTTGCCCTCTTTTATTTTGAATTCTTCCCTCAGTCACTCGTCCCAGGCTCGCGGCACGATTCCTCCAGGCATCTGAAATGCTTCACCGCCTCGTAAGTGCTTGCCTTTTTCTATTGAGAATTTTACTGGGTATTTTACCCTTCCCCGACGGTACTTATCATTTTCTCGAAATCTTGAAGTATTCATATTCGCATTTTCTCTAACTTCCTCTCTCGTATTTCTCTACGATTCCTCATTCGCTTTCCTTCTCAATCTTCTCTCATTCCTCGGATTCCTCTCTTTTTCTTTACCCAATTCCCATTTCCTCGTCCGCTTTCCTTCTCAACTCTTCCCCAATTCCCATCTCTTCGTCATTCATTCTCAGTTCCCTGCTTGTCCTCTTTTTATTTTGAGTCAATCAATGGAAATCCATGGAAAATCATCAAAATATTTGACAAATCATCAGAGCATTGAACTTATTTTGCCCTCAATAGCTATAGTAATTCATTTAAAGCTAAGGACTAACGTGAGGCGGTGTCTTTAATTTATTACTTTTAATATCCTGGAAAATATGGTTATTATATTAGTTTTTCACCAAAATTACATGTGTATACGGCCATTTTAACTAATTCTTTCCTATATAAGTGCAAACTTCCGCAATGTCTTTTACAGCTAGGTTGCACTTTATGGACATTATCTTCATCCTGACGCTCAGTATGTTGAAACGGCGATTTAGCGTGACTAGAATATATTTTTCGGAATACATAAAGTTTAATTAGTGTGTGATAATAAAGTTGGTAAAAAATGTGTCTTATATTGCTTTTAACTTGTTCCTCGCAACAAAACCACCTCCGTGCTCCGCGGCATAGGCTTTTGAACTTGGACTGGTCTAGATTAGCCTAAGGGAAAACACCTCTTGGCAGTCTCCGACGAGATTCCACCTGTCTACCATTCATTCTCGACCGAGTTTGGGGAACACGGGGTAGAGGTCGTATCTTCTGCAATTAGCCGAGAAAAACTCGAGAGGGAGGGGACCAAATTCCTGAGTCCTATTCTTCTTCAGACAAATTTGTATAGTGTCGTATGCCAAGGAAGAAAAACAGGCCTCATTTATGCTGTTTGTTTTTCAACGCTCGCTTTCCTCTCTCTTGTATCCTTTCCTCACTCGTTCTCCCTTCTTTTCGTGTGAATATTATTTTTTCATGATCGCGTAAATCTAAAAAATAAAAAAATCCCTTCTTTCTCTGCAGTATCGGTGAAAAAGCTATTATTTTGATGTCACCATGTATGATTAATGTTAATTAACCGATGTCTATAGTGGATAAATATCTACTGATTCAATCTATTGATGAGTAAAATAAGGTAGGTACTGCCTTCTGGCATAGAGGACGCATACTCTGTCGTTGCAATGTAATGTTAGTGGGGTCAGAACAATCTGGCTCACGTGACTTAAGGAATGGTAAAACATTGAAGTGATTACACGCTGGAGCGCGAAGACAACGTTTTTTTCATATAGCTTTCACCCCAGGCTTGTTTCTAATGACTGATGGATAATTCTGCCTGCTATTCTTTTCTATGACCTTTCGCATTGATTTACACTTTAATTCGCATCAACATCTTGTGAAATTATTATGCTTCTTTGTAATAGGCTCACAAGGCATTATTCCCAGCCTTACCGTGTCTGACGCTACAAAAACTGGTTGGAATGCATATATCCCAAGAAAATGGTATGGTCGTCTGATGACGGTAATACAACCCGACAATTTTTCCGAAAATCTACCTTCTCTGCTACTATTTGAAGTGTTCATAAAGACATCATAGATAAGTCAGCCATAATTATGACAGCTATCGCTATGTCTGTGGAAAAGATATCGTGGCATTCCGAGATTGCTCTCTGAAAAACTTCCGGAGAATGCGTAAAAACATAACTATGGTATGCTAAGGCCCATCGATGCATAAGCTATTGGCACACGGCTATCATCTCATTTAGAGTGGAAAAGGTAGTAAAGGCGAATGAATAAGGATATTTTTGGCATTAATTATGATTTTCATCGGTGTAGCCTATGATTTACCTTGTCTGTGTTTACAGTCTTCGATTGCATATTTCTACTGTTCATTTAATCAATTCTCGTCAACATATTTGCTTATCAAAATTTCATATTTTCACTAAAAATGGGAGTTTAAGTGTCAAGGATTGAAATTTGCTATGAAAAAATCATATGACTTGTCTAGTATTAGAACCTGGATCTCCCAATTGCTGGTCAGGTGTGTCATCCAGTTATACCACCAAGCCAAGTTTTCCTTCAAAGTGAATTTTCGAGGGGGGTTTATGCGAACTTATTGTTCACGCCTCAAGTCTACATTGTGGCACAAAGAGACGATGGTCATGCTTACAAAGCCACCTTCGCTGTGGATAATCCCAACATTGCCGTTTATATAACGATGAAAATTGGCGAATTTCCAGTCATTGCATTTGCAAATGATATGGTTCGAAGTCACTCGCAGGGGTGAAATGACACAAAGGGCTGAATATTGCCTCAAAGGAAGATGGCTTGGTGGTGTAACTGGATAACACACCGGTCCGGCCATTGGGAGATCCAGGTTCGAATCCCGGTCTATTCAAAAATGTTTCCATGGTGATTTCCAACCCTCGGTGTTATTGCACTCCTGCGAGTGATTTCGTACCATATCATTTGTAAATGCAATTATTGGAAATCAATTTTAGCGTATTCTTATCTCGGTATAGATTGACTTTTCAATTGCTGCCATTAACACTGATATGATTTGCTGTAATTATATCAATTATACTTGTGAGGTTAATATTTCCTTCACTCGAGAGGCAACTCGCTCTGAGCTGGTGAGGATTACTTCGAAAGGGAGCTAATGATAACCAAAATGTGAGGAGCGGATTAAGGATGAATCCTAGATTGTTTGCGTTGTATGATTATTCTACTAATATTATAAATGTGAAAGTTTGTATGTTTGGATGTTTGTTACTCAATCACGCAAAAACTACTGGCCCGATTGAGCTGAAATTTGGCATGTAGATAGAAAATATATCTATGGGTAATATAGGCTATGTTAAAAAGCCCTCAGGGTCCTTTAAGGCCCCCCAAAGGCCCTTCTGGTGGTCCATGCTAATCATTGGGTTCGGTGCAGTGGTTTTATTTTTTTGCTTTTTAAAAGTACTTTCGCCCAAGATAGAGGGCTGAAATTGTTTTTATCGGATGGCCGAATAAATGAAAATTCTAATTCTTTCAATTGATTTTCTATTACGTTTCGTACTCGTGAGAAAGTCATGTTTTTAGCTGAAAAATCTCACATTTTCTCTGAAATCAACAATATCATATTTCCTTGGCAACCAAAGATTGATCTTCAAAAGATATTCTCGATATGTCTATAAATGACATTTTTTCCTGTAGGCCCATAATATCATGTTGAGAGAATATCTGTATGAGAAGGGGCTGGAGTCCCATGGGCCCCAATGGGCCCAGAGTCCTAAGGGCCCCATGATGGATTGCTTAGGTGGGTTATCGATAAATTCAATGCATATTTACATACACACATTCAACACTCCTTAGGGAAAGCCGTTTAAGTTTATTTTCTAATGAGCTGATACCGATGCTTTAATGATGACCAGTGTTTATAAGCATAACACGAAAAAAAAAGTAAAAACTCCAACACAAAAATACCAAAAAAGGATACCTATATCAAGATTGGGAAACTAAGTCGGTCACCTTCCGGTGGTGTTTTTTGGGTTACACTAAGAACCGCACAAATCTCATCCTAACACAACCACGGAAGGGTACCTAGCTATAAATCTGGTTCAAATATTGACCCATCTGTTATGAAACTTCAATCTGTTTTAATATGGCGGAAACTATAATAACTTCACTACATTCATCTTACCCGAAAGAAGAACGGGGTATTCTGCTCAATGAACGCCTTCCATGCATGAAAATCGACAATTTCCCTAAGAATCTACATATATTTTTTATTTAAAACCGGAACCAATGATTATGGCTACCCTTTACGCCTAAGACGCACACCAGGTGACGGAGGATTAATTGGTCAAATAAACATGGCTGCTGCTGCAAATGATCCGTTTGACATTTTCAACCGCTGGATTGTACCCCTACTCTCCAATCCTGTTTGAAGATACTCAACGCCCATATCAGATATGCATATCACAATTGAAATGAGTCATTGAATGCAAATATATCTATGTACACAAGGGAAGCGATTTAGTTCATTCACTCGGAAGACGACTCAAAGAAGACCGCTCAGTATTCTTCAGGTTTTGTGGCTTTCGTATACAATAAATTCAGTGTTTTTCACACCCGTTGAGTTTCAACGGGTACCTTTCGCTAGTTATTAATATTTGCGTAAATAAACAGATATTAGTTTCTATATAAACCCTATAAATGCTCTAAATTAAGTATGTCTAAAAATTATGTGGCCATTCTCTTGACGGAAAGATGCAGAATTTTGCACATTGTAATGGCGTCCGACTGCACTGGACGTCTTATGAACGGCAATACAAATAAATGCCTGTGAAATAAAAAGGGCCACCTAGGGCCAAGATTTTATTATTGTATAATGTTACAGAGTCATCAGTTTTAATGGTATGTGCGATAACGAATTAACATTATTCAAATTGCCTAAAATCGCATTGATTGTTATGAAATAGATTATTCCGTACTTTCTAGGCATAGCTGTAGGTTTCTTTTATAAATACCGAAATATCGACTTTTGTCGCGCTGAATCTGCGTTTCAACCCACTGCGCGACGCAGGAAAATTCCTGTAAACGGAACCGAGTCACTATTTCTAGGCAATACATTTTCCAATTCAGCCTGAAAAAAATGAAAATTTTATGAAGTGACAGGGTTCTGTTTTCAAAACCTCACGGAGGACACTTTCTTCCATCGGTGACATGAGCATGAAACTATGTGACATTAATTTTATTTTACTCTTGAGACTCCTTTAAGACTTCTTCCTCCTCCTTCCTTTTGCCCCTCCCCTGTCTCTCTCCCTACCCCTTCCCTCCACCCCTTGGCTTGGGTGACTACTACCCTCTCCCTCTCTCTTTCATCCTCCTTCCCCTCCCCCTCACGCAGTCTCCTCCCCCCAAGCACCCACGGTCGGCGGCGCCGGCCTGCTAGCTGTCTCACGCTCCCTCCCACAAAAAATTCCCTCCCTCTCCTCTTGAAAAAGAACTCCTTCTTCATTCCTTTTTCTCTCTCATTTTCTACGACACTCTCTTTCTCTCCCTATGTCCGCCTCTCCCTCAGTCTACGAAATACACTGTTTTTGTCATGTGGTGCCATTATAAGCTCGGAGAGACCATGGTGATTGGGCGCCCAGGATACCGGCTTCCTATCCCAATGATCTACGTTTGAGTCACATAATTACTGGATTTTATGTGTGTGAAATCACATTCGCTACTTGGATGCGACGTGCAAAGTACATCATTAAGTGTAATCTCTCCGTCCGTCGGATGAGATGCTGAACTGCGATCCCCATAACGCTTTTCCTTATGAGAAGGCTAAATCATCGCTGGGTTTTCCTTACTTATCATCCTCTCCCCAAGGGGATTTTTCCTTTAAAACCTATCCTTTTAATCTTAAAGACTCAGATGATCTCGATCGTCGGTTGTCTGCTCAGGTAATTAATCAACCATCATCAATATTCAAATTTACACCATTAGATCAAGTAGGCATAGTTTTTGACGGATAGGACCCGATTTTGGATTGAAGAGGAAAGATTTATTGGCAATTGGAGTCCAATCGTGAGAGAATGAGGAGATGGGTTGTGTGGGGCTTTCAGCCATGGGCCGCTAGTAATTTTTAAGAAATGTTCTTACCCTCTTGATGTAAGTTTTATTGCACGACAGTTGGCCTTACACCTTAAATGAACTAAATAATATCAGCAAACAATATTTTTTATAGTAATCAGTAAACAGTATATCTTATTTAATATAGAATGCAGTTTTCGCTATATTTCATTTCATAGCTTGCGTGTGTGAGATATCCCCAACTATTTAAAATAAATGCCTGATTTGGAGCTCTTTATGCATATTAAATATAAAACATTATTATCTAAGGCCATTGATTGATCAGGAATTTCGTTTTACAAACCTCCAATGTTACAATCTCTGAAATTGATTAAAAAATAAAAGCAATACGACTAACTGTTGGCATTTTCCATGGTGTTACTATTATGGCTGCTCTACAATGAATTATTCCTCACTTTAAAATTGAGTAAATCAATGAAGGGCTAACTGGTAAGTCTTAGCTAATTTTCTCGTGCCAAGAGATGGACTATTCCTGTCGGGCATGAAAATTAAAGTATTCACACTGGAAACATTTGTTTATATCTCGTGAATATTTTGTAATTCCAAGTAATGACTTTGATTTTGAAAGGCGTAGGCTGTCAGGGTGCAATGTGGATTTTAATGCTTCACTTGTCTCTCCGATACTTTATTCTTCGTCTACAACTTTATTCTTTGTCTGATAATCTTTTCAAGGTACCAAACGAGTTTTCATTTATTCTACATGTTGTAATTTGAAAATATTACCTGTGATTACGCCAGTATTTATTTTTCAATTTGAAATTTGATTTTTAAAATTTAATCGACCTTATTGCCTTTTTTCCTGCCGAGAATTAACTAGTTTACATTGTTGGCTTGGATTCCTACAATTGTATATATTCACCCTCATCAGCGAAAGTGGTAAATCGCTCCGTTCTTTAATGTGTTTCCTTTTGCTCTAGCGTTACTGCCTTTGTCTTACCCCATTCCGTTCTAGCATTACACTTCTCTTCTATCCCGCTTCTCTTATCTCGATTCCCTTGTCCCCTTCACTCCGTACAAACTCCCCTCCCACTCAACCACCTCGTTCGTTGCCGCCTTTATTGTTGCAGGTGCAACGTTACTGTGGGAAAGAAGCCTCCGTGTGCGGGCGGAGACACCGCCTCACCGCGACCACCCCTTCCACCACGACGGCTTCTATCTTACCTCCACCGCCGCTTCCGAATTTCTGATGCCTCATTACCATTATATACATTTCTATTGTGGCAACTCACAACTCGAGCGATGCTGGCTCTGTAAATGCCCCTAAAAGTCGATTCTTGTCGGCCATCATGCCGAGGTAGGAAAAACCATGTGGTTTCTCGCTAATTTTGATACATTTATTGGTACGGAACACTTGGAAATGAAAACGTGATGAAATGGGATTACGGGAAAACAGTTCTATTTGTGAATTGAATGAATGATCTCACGTCAACGGTTAAGATATAGACACTGGAGTAGATTTTTTATTCGCTAGGCAGAAAGAAGATCATATTTATTAAGGTATTATTTTCAGTTGAGTTTTCTCAACGTCAGTTGTATAAAAGTACGGCAAAAATGAAGTTCATAAAAAATATGAAAATTTTATGTGAATTAAGGCAAAAAAAAGTATTATTATTACTGGTAGCACTAAAATGCCATCCTAAATATACAAGTACTTTGAAACTTGACTGACCTTGTCTATTACAAATGTGTCATCCAACAGTTTTTGCGGAGTAGCTTGGAGATTTGGACAATTTCGCCTTTCTAATAGTGTATTACGTTCCGTGATGGAACATTATACTTACAAAAATTATGTATATATCCCGCCGGAAAGGTATTGCATTGTATGCAGGGTTGAGAGGCAAAATTTTGCTCATAGAAACCAATATACATAATTCTTTGCTTCTCGGTTTGATCGTTAAACAATAAATACTAATTTGCAATAAAACATTCATAAAAATGTTGATGGTACCTCGTAACAGTATAAGTTTGAGGAAAATTGAAGAACACATGCATGATTCTTCCATTAATATACTTCCTCAGGACCTTCTTCATAATATTTCGAGTAGACTCTAGTTTCTTAAATTGTGTTGATAGCTATTTTATGCTGCTACATGGTATGGATTTTAAGTGGAGTACGTCGGAGTAAAAAATATATCGTTCCTCGATTTTTCGCGAACAGGAACATATGTTGCCAAAGGCTGAGTCACAGAACGATTGATGTGGTTGAGCATAGCTGATTGGAACTTGATATATGAATAGGCTCTGATAAATGAACTTTTCTCATCAACCTATCAAATATCAACATCTGGCAATCAGGAAAGCTTTCGAGACATGGGATGTACATTTGATGGAGTGAATTTGGTCGATGTGTGAACTTTGATAAGATATGCATCTTTCAACTTCGGAAGTACACTTTCATAGTCATAGTTAGAATGACAAATGAAGTGTTTGTACATTTTTGATTTGTGTTCGGTTGTATTTTTTTACTATTGATGCTTTTGTGTCTGTTTCTTTGCAAAATATTGCTAACTGATGAGCTTAGAAGAATACTTTTTCGTCTCACCTTTTTTTAACTCACTTCCCTTGTCACTTGAATTTTTTAATGGTTTCCATTCATTATTCATTATAATTTACTCAAATGCATGAACCACATCCTTTCCTGTTCTACGTTTTAGTAGTTGAAACCATTTAAACTTTGAAAAGTTATTAATTACTGCCAATGTTTATCTGTAACCTTCGTTGCGTTTGGAAAGATTTTGTATGTCGTTCAAGTCACGCTGCCATGTTTCATCTACGAAACCTAAAAGGAATGGCGGGTGCACCTTCTTTGTGGTGATCTATGCATATACTATGGGTATACTAACTTCACTCTTCTATAACATGTTATAATGTATTGTTAACCACAATTGATGAATAGTTGAATAGCTTGAAGAATATGAAGAATCATTGTTTATCCTATTGATTAGTGCACAGTAATCCATAGCGTTATCCTCTTGCAATATTTCTCCGCTTTAATTATGCGAATTGAGATGCATTTCAAACTTTTGCCTTTCGTACTCTTTGATGATTGGTGAGAAAAGCTCACGTATCAATAAAATTTGATAAATGGAAGCATGGCGTACATGTGAGCGAATAAATGTACATATTTCGTGATGACGGGGACCTTGGGTAAGGATGTGAAGAAGAGGCTGGTGAAGAGCTAGATATGGAGCGAGGCATTGTATGTGGCAGAAACGTGGACACCCAGGAAGGAGGACGAGAATAGGCTGCAGGCATTTGAGTTGTGAGTGTAGAGAAGGATGGAGAAGATGAGGTGGATGGAGAGGAAGACTGATGAGGAAGTGCTTGAGATGGTGGGCGAGAAAAGGAAGTTTCTCCATGAAATTCGAGATCAGCAGAGTAGGTGACTGGAGAATGTAATAAGGGGAAATGGGTTGCTCAAGAATGTGATAAAGGTATGATTTAAGGAGGGATCTATATGTAAGGATATTGGGAAAGCGGGGAAGAGGAAGAAATAGAATAGGTAACATGGACAGGATGAAGAAGGGTAGATCGTATGCTGAGACGAAAAAGGTTATTCTAGAGCGAGATAGGCCCCTAAATGTGTAGAATACCGGGACATTCCACAAAACCTACCTTAACTTGTAGAATACTATTTTTTTTAATCTGAGACCAGGATTGTTAAGAATGATGTCACCCAATACGTTTCAGTACGAATGTGGTGTTGTTTGGATATAGGTAGGTTGAAAGCTTGGTGCTGGGATCAAACATACCACGGTCCAATGTGAGTCATTGTGGCGTGAGGCGTGAGGATGAGCGTGCCTGCATGCGGAACAAAGCTATCCGATGTGTGTGGGAAGGAAGTGTGCGGAAAAGGGAGCGGATGGAGGGAGTTACGGGGTGGGGAAAGCGTGGGAGAGGTGAATGGCTGGAGTTATTATTTCAAGGTGGGTCTCGATGGATATGGGGAAGCGTTTGCAAGTATGATACTGCGCGAGAAAACCGAAATACGAACGGTGGCGATTGTTGTTCGTTTGCCGGGTTATTCCCATGACGTAGCGATCGTTATGGTTAGCTTATTTTTTTTGCTCTCCGTCGATATCCCTTGTGGTGGAGTGGGTTGATTATATCGACTGCTTCTCATCTTCCAGGCCGAATAGTTCGCCGATGCGAAAATAATGCGAACTGAAACGATTCGTTGACCCATGCCTGGTTATATGTCGGCTGGTCTTTCACATCCGTAGCCTGCTTAATATTTCATCCCGGCGGGCTTTGGAATTGGACGAGTTGTTTATTATTTCTTTACCTTTAGTGCGGAAAGATTCCGCTGACGCATTAGTGAACTTTGAAAGGAAGAAACATTGGGAGGAAAGGATGGCTTGATGGTAAGCTGAACGTTGTGGATTCTAAAGTAATTCAAGAGGTATAATATGTATATGCTACGAAAGCTATGGAAATAAAATTTGCTGCTATTAAGACACTGCCTCCGGCGTTAATCGGTGGAACTCCTTCCAAATGAATGAAAAAACACTTTATTATGATTATACACTTTATTTGAAGCAAATTAGTGGCGCCTCAGAACGTGGCTTTCCATTTTTAATGGAATCACAGAGAATTGCGCTACTTGGCTACGTTATTAAGTTTAATATGTGTGGCGTTTAGTTTTCAAAGAACTACTGAAACGCGAGCGGTTCTCTTGCCAGAGATCCGAAGTTTTCACGAAAAGAATAAAATGATGAGTAAACACTGTGAAAAGCGTCAGAGTTTCTTAAAGAGGTCGAATTTCGAAACCATTCCATTGCTTTTAAATTATTTTTTTTCTTCATTAGATATTGACAAGCATGCGTGCAAGAGCCTATTTTCATAAAGTACTTCCTAACTGCCATGATTGTGTTGCTGGTTGGTAGTATGAGGGTAGGCCAAAAAGTAGTACTTATAAAAAA
Organism: Ceriagrion tenellum; assembly: GCA_963169105.1. Lineage (NCBI taxonomy): Eukaryota > Metazoa > Arthropoda > Insecta > Odonata > Coenagrionidae > Ceriagrion > Ceriagrion tenellum. Next base: position 96,346,290 of record OY720635.1, read on the forward strand.
ATGATCTTTTATTTACTTACCCTATTTTTCCACATAATCTCCCTCAAAGTCAATTGTCTCCCTCCAGTGATCCTCTAGGGCGTGATACCCTGTCGTTATTAGTCGTCACTCTGGGTTTGGAGTCAGGTTTTCACTGGGCTAATTTCCTTTTCGTCGTCAAACGTAGTTGTGTGGAATAGTACTTGTCATAATTCACAATGAATTGTAAAAAAGGACAAATTATGAAGCAATTTACATTCTTTCACGTTGTTAATATGTGCCAGACTGGTATTTGCGAGTCTAATCTAGCAGTCTATCCTCTGCAGAGTTCACAAAAGTGATCAGAGCACTTATATGTAAGATTCCGTAGCGTCTTCATAGCCTGATATAAATTTCCGACTAATTGAGATGCGTCTCTCTTTGACCGTTTCAGTGCACTGATCTCTCTTATCAGGGAGTAAAAAAATGTGTGGCCTTACTTTTTGGGCCGCCCTCCTATATTTATCTTTAGCAAGAACGCCTTCTATGCATTTTGTCGCTCTTTGGCCGAAGAGATGTAATGTTTACTCTTGGGAAGGAAACGTAAAAAGGTTACTTGAGCCTTTGTCGGCAGTTTGGCAAGGAAAGGATTGAATTGTGGGAAAGAGGAAGCGCGAACCAGTGACCAGACCAGACCAGTGATCGGCATCATCCCATACTAAAAATAAGATGCCAAGATGACCGAGGTTTTACGTCCCATCCGACGGACGAATTGCATAACGGAAAGTGCTCTCCACATACTTTGTACCCATTTTAGAATCAAAAATCCACTGAAATTATCCATCATATATGGGATTTATACCTGGGCCCTCGGGATGGGAAGCTGCTACTCCAACCACTACCTGACCCGGTTGTGGGTAGATAGACCGATCAGACCGAGTAGACAGTAGTTAGTATAACCCGATCTCGGGAAGTCTAGTTTTGTATCTATGAATTTTTTTACTCTATTCATTGTGTTCAGGCTACTTTCTGCCCTCATGGTGCTAAAATTCTTTTCTTTGATTATTATTCTACATTGTCAAAAGTCTCATCGCTATGAGAGCAAGAATGAATTCAAAGGCCTCTTGCCTGACAAGTGATCTACAGAAACAGGCTTGCAATTTATCGCGGTTTCGCCAGTACAGTCCCAGGTTAATGAATTTTTTCGTGGTTTCCTGCTAGGGTTGGCAGATTTGCCCTGCTTTATACCGAAAGGTCCCTAAATTCCTCTGCTTAGCCCTCTAGTCACTGTACAGAAGAATGCGCAGGGACCAACGTGTGGCGAAAAATGTATAAATCGACAACATATTATCCAGTTGCATGCAGTTCTCGCGGGGCCAAGAAGGGTTTAGCCACCTTACTAGTAATGAGATTCGAGCTCGTTACTAATGATTGTGGCTCTAAAACAAGCCACCGCAGCTGAAAGTATTCTAATTTTTATTCTGATGTGTTCTTCACGGGCTTCCCACCGGGTCAACGTTTGCATGATACCCAACGTGTTGGATAGAAGAATCCCTTCGTTCTAAGGGCTGTCGAGTGTGATCATCAATAGTCCTGAGGATGACAGGAAAGTCTTACGTCAAAGCATCGGCCATCAAGCTGACATTAACTCGGAGGAAATTCCGAGAAAACGCTCCAGGACATTACGCCTGGAGAGCCTGAAATCTTCTATCAGTAATTTTCTTTTGTAATTGCGCTGAAAGAATAAAAATAACTTAGCGGTATAAGCTTCAATTTATAAAACAAAGAAAATTTTATAAAGTAAATGTATTGCTTTCAGCAATAATAACTTGAAACGTTGAATTTACATGTCATCCACACGAAATCTAGGTTGCCTCTAAGGGATACTAAAGTGCATTTTATTTAACATAGTCATCTTATGCATCATATAAAGTAATTGAATTAAAATACACTAATGGTAGTGCCATTAACTTTACAATGTAGCGCTTAGTTTAAGAAAAGAATAGTATATAATATTTCAGAAAAATCTAACATTATCCTCAGCCCATATCAAAAACTTGGCAACTGTAGGAATACTTTACAACTATTCGTAATTTTTATAGTATCAGGCAACATATTATAAACTTTTGGACCCATATAAACAAAGAATCGTTTTAAAATGGTTAAGTTTGGCTTGATTAATTGAACATGTCCCTTTCTCAAATTAAACTTAAGTGTTTTGCCAGAAACAGCTGGCACATTACCACTCGTAATATAAAATAATTTCATTACCTTGTAGGTACAAATACAAGTATTGTAATGAGAACAATATTAAATATACACATATAGAGTACGAGTGTTCCATTCCATTTTCCAGTCATGCTTTTAATGAATTTTTGAAGGATTAAAGCAGGTTATAATTTATTGTGATATGCGCCTCCCCAAAACTCAAATCCATAATTCAGTTTAGATTAGACGAGAGAATTGTAAATGACTTTTTTGAAAGATAACGTTCATTAATGCGAAATATCTCCCAATTATATCCATGTTTAAGATAGTTTGAGCAAAATATCAATTTACCTAGAAATATATGAATTTAGTCTCATAAAGTCTCATCTCACCCTTCCAATGACACCAAAAATTCAACCCCTGACTTGCCACATTACTTTCCGAGATATTTGCCAAAATATACCAACCATTTTACATGGGAAATGGTACGCGTATACACTCCAGAGAGACCTTAATTCAAAAATGAGGAATTTCTAACACCTAAATCTCGTCTAAAAATCAACAGTATATAGTTTGTATGTTCTGTCAACTATTTTTGAAAAATAATCATATTGTCACCGCAGTTAATTCTTCGGTATCACAAAAAACTTTCCGTTTGGAAGGAGTTTCAAACGTACTGCGCGAATAAAATGAGTGAATTTAAAGATTTATTCAGATATTTTCATTCAATTACTAACAATTTATGTCATATAAGACTATATGTTGCACCATTAATAATGCAATATTTAATTCATGCTTCCTACAGCTGCTGAAATCAAAACATATAGTTCGAATATGATCTCCATTATGACTAGGGAACTATCTCGCTCAAACTACCTTAAATTTCTTCAAAACGAGGTATTTGGAAAATCAGGATATGGTAGCCTTGCGCGTAAACCAGCGTGGGGTGGATTGTATTTGACCTTCTAACCATCCAGTCAGAACACCTTCCTTCTTTCTTCCGCTTCCCCTCCCAATCCAGCCAATCTCATTCCGCGGAGTAGAGGAGTAGAAGGGGCGGCGAGGGATAGAGCACGTGCTCGCCGTCAAAACCCATCCGTGCGCAGCCTCGCCAGACAACCGCCGCCGCCAACATCGCCCCTCCCCCTCCCTGAAACCCCTGAATCCTCCTCTCCTCTCGCCACACCACGGCCAGGTTCACGCACACAACACTTCCACATGTGCGCCCGTCTGGTCCTTTCCCCCTTCCCAACCTAATATATATATATATATATATATATATATATATATATATATATATATATATATATATATATATATATATATATATATATATATATATATATATATATATATATATATATATATATATATATATATATATATATATATATATATATATATATATATATATATATATATATATATATATGTGCCGAGGAGGAGGAGACGAAGGTAGGAGAAAAAGGGAGACAGGAAAGGTCGAACGTGGGGTTCTTACTCAATGGTCGCGCCGAAATCGCGCGGAAACATTCCAACCGGAGAGGTATAATATACCTATCCCCTCCAGTTTAGCAAACATGGAGTGCTTGATCGAAATGGATTGCTATTAATTGTTTTTCGATCGAAATTGATCGAAATGGATTGCTAATATTGTCGCGTGGATTTTGATTCGTGTGAAAGGAGAAAAGTATTCAACGGAGCGATTGAAGAGGAGGTGTGACTATCGCGAGGAGGAAATTAAAAAACACGGAGCTTCTCAACGGGGACGTATCTGGCCTGTATATGCATTGATAAAACAACTTATTATTAGCGACTTAGCTTCACATACTGAATTGTTTCCTACGCTTTTCTCTTTACGATGGAACTCTCTTAGTATTTTATTTCAGTCAAGTGCTAAGTTTGGTGCGGGTAGGTGAATAGCTAGGCATTTCAGAATATCGGCTGATGACGAAGTGACGAGGTAGGTATGGTTATATTTTTTTTATTTTAAGAAAAAGGGAAAGACTAAGGAGCTAGGTTCATCCATATCATGAAAGTAGCAATCAATGAAGATTAATTATAATAGAGAATGCGTGAATGCTGAATGAAGATCACTGACAACGCTCAATTAGGAAAGTTGTGGAGAGCTTGATGTGGAGAGCGTTGTATGGAGCAGAAACATGGACCCTCAGAAAGGAGGACGAGAATAGGCTGCAGGCATTTGAGATGTGGGTGTGGAGAAGGATGGAGGAGGTGAGGTGGAAGGAAAAGAAGACTAACGAGGAAGTGCTGGAGGTGGTGGACGAGGAAAGGAAACTTTTGAAGAAAATCCGGGATAAGCAGGGTAGGTGGCTGGAGGATGTAGGGTTGCTCAAGAGTGTGGTAGAGGGAAGGATGTTGGGCAAGCGTGGAAGGAGGAGAAAGAGAATAGGTTTCATGGACGGGATGAAGAGGGATAGATCGTATGCCGAGGTGAAAAAGGAAATACTAGAGGTAGGTAAGCCTCTGAAAGAGTAGAAAACCAGGAGGAGACTCTATGACTTTCATCAAAACCTAATTTCACCGGTAGAATACTTATTAAAAGAACAAAATAGTTTCATTTATATTAAACCTCAATTTGACGAAAAAAGTGCGGATAAAGTCACGTCAACAATATTTGCGTTATAAATTTTGCATGTATTTATGAGTGAAACTTTGTGACTGTGTCTACCCCTGAATGGGACGACGTGATTGGTATGTATGTATATATATCATTGTGTACGCATTATCATAAAGCAAACAGATTCTGAGACGAAGGTAAACGGAATAACTTAGAAGGTAAACTCACAGGTGACCTATTGTCCAAGGGACCTGAAATTGAATACAACCTAAATAAGAACGGAGTACTTACTGGTAGCTCGTTAGGTGACTATACGCTTTATTACACAGGCAATGACTCACAAGTGATCAGAAGGAAACTCGCGTTACCAATCATTTTTATGAGCATTTCCATGTATAGATGGCCTAAGGGTGAGAGATAGGGTACAACTGAGAATGCATCATGAAAAATGTACTTTGACCGGATTTAAATCACATTCATGGATTTTAAAATAATACAATCTTTCATCATCGTTATCTTTTTTTATTTAAACGAATCTCTTTAAATTTTGGTTGCTCAGATTTTGATTGATTAATGGCCAGTTGCAGGAACGGCAATTATGTATTCTATGAAGTTATAGGACTCGTAAGCCATGGCAACCATTCAATAAGTGTTGCAGGCAAATTAGATTAATTTATTGGTTTTATAACTAATGGCATGGAGTTATGAATTCCATAAGTAGGCAATATTGCGGATGCGCAATAATCCGCTCGGAGATTTAATAACTATATAAAAGAGTTGTTTTGAGCCAAATGACCAGTTCATTTACTCTTATTGACTAATTATTATGTGCATAGAAATTATTCATTGGCAAAACTCTCATAAATTTTTTCCGGTTGTAGAAGATTAGATCAAATATTCTAAGTTATTTACTATTGTTAAATAAGTTATGTAATAAGTAGATGTGTTTCTGCAACTCGAATAATTTATAACTTCATAGATCTCGTAACTTTTCTTTCCATTGCTAAATGTTCCTGCAACCAGGCATTAGTACATCTACATCTAATAAATACCGTGCTAGCCACCACTAGGGTGTGTGGCACACACCAGGCATTCCACACCAGGCATGTATCACTCATCATAGTTCAAATCAGAACCGCGGAAATTCCCCCGTATTCCAGGCGCAGGTCAAAAGCAGTCAGGAAAACAGTGCGCAGTCAGACCAGAAACTGGAACAGAAACAAACCAGAAACAAACAGAAACAGAGTGAATAACATGCTACCTTTCAGTACACTACTCAAGATACAAGTACTGGTTAGTATTATTAATGCGACAGATAAATAGCACGACAAGGTACTAAATCATGCAAGAGTATATCATGCCGGAGATTGCATGCGAGGTTAGCTGCTAATAATTATGTTAAGATATTTAGCCTTACGAACAAAAACCTATTTAACCTAGTTAGTATCGTAGAACTGATCTATCGCTACCATTATTGTCCCTTACCAACATCTATTCTTGCTACGTTAGAATTCATTATCTCTTATTTACTTTTTGCTTTTTACAATTTCTTTATAAAATACTTCCAACCTTAGCAAGCCTAAGTGGATTCAAAAGTTTCGATTAAAAGACTTGGATAATTTCACCGAAGATTTTCAAGAAACAGATGAAGTAGCTATAGAAGCGGAAAAATACTGTACGGGGAAAAAATGACATTTTTAATCTATCAGTTCTGCAGTCTAGTTCCTCAATCTTATTCCTGTGGTCGTTTCTACCATAATAGCTTGGCTCTAGCAAAATATATTGAACACATAAGGAAAGATGGGAGGGAGGTTAGATGGGTACAGGAGACTGTTGGGACGTGGGCAGTTAGACTGATGGATATGGTAAGCTGGGTGGAGAGGAGAGCAAATGGGGAGAAGTAGATTTGGTAGGTGGAAAGAGTCATACGGAGAAGTTGGGATATTATACATATGGCTGTTTGACATACAGTTGATCCAAGGCAAGTTGAAGAGAGAGATAAAGGCGAGAATATTGGCTAAGCGCCGGAAAGTAAGAAGAAAACTCTTGGACGAAATTAATGTGACCGAAAGATAAAAAGTGTGTAAATAGAATTTCATGCTGGAAAATAATATTTGAGAAGAAGACCTGGTTGAAGACCTACAGGGGTGAAGGAAATCATGGTCATGGCTCTCGGCGGACTTAGCTTTTATTTGGCACTGATCATTTCAATGACTGTTTAGTAATACAACAAGTAATATTGGCCATTATATCTCTAAAAAATCCTCTCCTACACGACCTAATTCACGATGCACATGTTCATCTGCCGTCATCCGAATCCGAGTTAATCCGAAGGTTTGTTTGCTGTTCGCATAGCTGACTCTAAGCACTCGTAGCTAGCAGCTCTATTCTATCGTCTAAATTATCCCTTTGTCATCCCTAAAACCCGCTTTCCACGGTACATTGTATTATACAAACGACTGTATCATGGAATGTACAAGAAACTAATTGGAAATAGAGCAGGTTCTATTTCCAGTTAAGTCATTCATCTACCCACTTAAATGTTATTTAGTCGGCCCCGGTAGCGGCGGGGTAAAGTCCTCGCCTGCTAACCCGAGGGTCGCGGGTTCGAATCCAGCCTGGGTAGACTACTCACTGCCCAGGACATGGATGTTTGTGTACGTCACAGTTATATTTAAACACTTGTAATTGGGGAATACCTGTAAGTGTTAAAGAAATAATTATTGAGCCACAACAGGCTCTGATGATGGACAGGCTCTGATGAGCCTGTTGTGGCTCAGAGGGTCTCCTAAGGTTTAAAAATATTAATGAAACTATCCACTTTGCTTGAGGTTTTCTTCTTTTTTCATGTGTTTTAATGCAAAGGAGTATATGTCATATAGAGTGAGGTGTATTACATCTTATGTACAATGGATAGTCCGTATGTCTTTACTGTCTTTTTATTTCTTTTATTTTGTGGCCAATGTACTTCAATATGAGATTAATAAAGAATTATTATACCTTTAAAAAAAATATTATTACTTCTGTAACTTTCCCCTTCGAGTCCCCGGCTAACATCGGGTTTCGTTGCCGTCATAATGGCCGAGAACTCGAGAGGGGCGGTGCAGAGTTCGTAGCCACTTCCGATTAACCCATCGGATCTGTGGCTACGCTGCCTTCGGGTCGTGCGCACGAAGCAGACGGAGCGACCCCAAGAGGACGGCCTTCTGCATGCGGGCTGCAAGTGATTCCGCCAGTGTCGCGCAAGCAGGAATAAACTTGATGCTCAGTATCAGCGAGCCCTTGATTCCACCGAGCACACCTATGACTAGGACTACTAGTTTTACAGAGTGTCTCGGGTACATCTGCCGAAGTTCGAACAGCAGGTCTTGATATTTCGTCCGTTTTTCCGCCTCTTTGGAGTCCAAGTTCGCATCGGCCGGAGCCGAAAACTCAATTACGAACATGGAACGCTATAGGCGGTCGAGGAGAACGATGTCAGGCTTGTTCGCCTCCAACCGCCTGGTGGTGGGGAATGAGTAATTCCACCAGATTTTTATTTTGTCGTTCTCCACGACGGACTCAATATCTCCAGGGGCATAGGGCAGCACATGTACTTCGTCGATGCCGTAATGATGTCGGAGGTGGAAATAGAACACCTGCAGAGCTGCGTTGTGCCGAGCTAAATACGCTGACTGCGCGTAATAACTGCAGCCGGAGAGAAGGTGACTCAAAGTCTCCGGCTTGGCTCGGCACGCTCTGCATCTCATGTCCGCCACCTCCGCCTTGAATATCATTCGGCGGTACACGAGAGTGTTGATGACACCATCCTGGCACGCGAGAACGAAACCCTCTGTTTCGGACCTGAGACCCGCGGAACGAAGGAAGGCACACGTCAGCTCCTTCGATAGCCCATGTTTTTCCATGTTTCGGTAGAAACATCCATGCATGGGCTTATCGGTATGTGTCTTGAGCAAGGTCTTCTGCTCAGCCTTTTTGACCTCGAGCTTTAAGACGTCTGCCCTCAGTGACACGATTGACGTGCTACTGTCGTTACCGTCGGATGACAGGTCAAAGTCCAGACCAATTTCGTCCGCTGCCCTCTTCGCCGCCTGGAAGAGGAACGCCCCCACCCCGGCACCTTCGTGCTCCCCTAGCTCCCGAGAGTGAGCAGGGGGTCCGTGCTGTTGAACACACGGCAAACTGTACCCAAAACAACTCTGTTATGTAGACACTCCAGGCTCAACAGACCTTATTATTATTATTGATGCGATTTTCTAGCTTGGGTATTCAAATTTTTTTCGCAAGTTTTTGCTCAAGTTTCAGAAATTGATAGCATACGGTAGATGCAATTACGTCGTAGCTTCGTCGCTGATAAGGTTTCGTGTCATTAAAACTTGAGTAGTTACCGACTTAAGCCACTTTTTAGCGGAAGATATGGAAGAAGATACGGGAATATCATCATATAGGTCGCTGTAGCCCTTAATTCATGTTTGTTGACGTGATACAATCATACAATTTGCCGCTTTACACGGCACCATTTTCCTCAAAAATGAACTTATACATTCGTTTTTACAATATAATGTATCGTGTAAAGCGGTCTTAGCAATTTGCCCAGTGCGTACCATGTCTAACGATGTGCAATAGAGCAAGGATATATTAATTAAATAAATGCAGGGCCCAGGGCGAGGTGGGAATGGGGGAGTGCATTCAGTCCCCGGAACGCAGGGAGTGAGGAGTCGTAAGGGGGTTTGGTTCGTTTGGGAATCTCTCCCGCTCGCACTCACACAAGCACACCGAAGAGGAAGAAGATAGGGGCAGGGGAAAAGGTTGAATGGAAGAAGGAGGTGGCTTGCGTGAGTAGATCCATGCGGGAGCGGGGTGTGGGGACTCCGGGCGGGCGCAGTGGCAAGGGGTTAGCGGGATGGAGGCGATGGGCGGGGGGGGAGGGGTGTGAAGGATCCCTCTCCGCCCGAAGCAGTCGGCTCGTCGCGTGCCTTCGGGACGGTTGTCCGTCGGGGAGCGATCTCAACTCCGAACGCAGAGCTCGGCTTGTTTGGCCGCCCTCGCGGGGAGTGTAGCAGCCGTTTCTCCGTCGTCGGGAGGGGGATTCCAGCGGGCTCTCGCGCGCAAGCGTTACGGCGCCGGTGTGTGTCCACCCCCATTCTACTGCTGCCTCGCGGGCTGAAAGCTTCTCGCAGTCCGGGTCTGGGCGCGCGGCGAGCAAGTTCGCACTCCCGTGACTTTGAACGCGACGACTCCTTTGCCATCGCCGCGCGAGAAGTATTAGGGCGTGCCGCCTGTTTGTCAGTGTGTCACATCCAAGAGAGTCCCTCTCTCTATTGCTCTCTCGGATCTTGACAGCGTGAAAGGACGCATTTCGTCGAGCATCGTTTCCTAATCGCGGGAAGGCTGTCTTGTTCGTGAGGGAATCTCTCCGATACCTTCTGTGCTTTCGTGGATCTTCGGTGGATGACCATCGCGTCGGATAGCGGCTCAAGTTTCGCGGAGGCCGTGCATGCTTCTATACCGCTGGATCTCGAGTAACAGGTATTTTATTTCTCGTGCTCTCGTTTGTTTATTGTTCCGTCCCAAGAGACTATTTCTTTTTTCATGCATGTAGATTTGTTTATTCTGATCGCACATTAGGAATCGCACGTTCAATCGCCAGTCATTTCGCGAAATTGAACTTCTTTGTTTTTGCTAAAATGAGATTTTTTTAGAAATGGTCATTGTCATCATTTTTTAATTTTCAATCGGTAACAGTAATTTTGCAATCTAAATTCCAAATGGAATGCATTTTCATATCGGACGGCTGCGCGTAAAAGTTTCGTGAATTACTAATTTTTTTGTCTTACGAAAACTTTTTGGAATCAAAACTTCAGTCTGTTTGTGGAACTATGTGATGTTATTGCAACGGAATCGGTAAACCCTGCAATTTTAATTTTGTAAGTTTATTGCATTCAGGTATATTTAGCAAAGAACGCACTTTATTGTTTTTGCCCGCTGAAGTTTTTTAAATATTTTGTATGAAATTAATTTTGTGTTCCCGAGGTTAATTTTTTAGCTACGGTTACTTTCCACTTATCGTTGATAAAATGTTCGCAATTTACACCGTTTTATATTTTTTAAGGACATTTCCCATGATTACTGGCTTAAAAATGCCGTCGCCAATTTCCCAGTGACTGCCTCATTTATTCTCATTCTCCATTCTCGAGTTATGTCTTTGTTGTGTTATTTCACCACCCCTCCCTCACCAATGCACATTTCCACGCAGGCATTTATCCTTACTGCCTCCACCTCTAGCGACGCTTGAGAAAATTTCGGCGTAGAGCGATCGTTATAGTAATTAGCTTGGAGCCGCACTTTTTTCCTTATTTTAATTCACGCTGCCGTCGTCTCTGAAGAATGTCCTAGGCCATTACTGCCAGAAATATTTTGAATGAGCATAACTCGGAGCGTTCGTTTTTTCACCGTCGGTGCGCCGGGCGTGCCTCAGCTGGCGTTGAAATGGGTAATTGGAATTCCTTCGCGAAAGCCGCTTCTGCAAGGTTTGCCCTTTTGCAGTTGTTTGGTTACATGTAGTTTACGACCCAGGATTAAGAATTTGGCTTCTTTCTTTTGGCCTTAAGTCTCTCGAGGATTTATAGTTTTGCCTGTGCTCCTCCTGTGCCACCATCTGGACACTTTTTTGAGCACTTCTTTCTTTGGGTTTCAGTTACGCTCCAGGCACGTTTGTGGAATGCTAATACTTATCTTCCGAGGAACCTTTATTGGAAGATAAATCTCTTGGATTACTGTTTCTATAGCGATCAGCTTAAAAGCATTGTCTATCGTCATATCATTGTTTGGTACAAAATTTTAAGTGATTTCTATACGCCAAAACAACAGTTCTTGATACTCCCCGAGTGAAAAGTTAAACGTATTACTATCTTTATTTTGTTCAAGCACATGACACTACATAAAATTTGTGTTCTTTGGTAATTAATTATGTTTTTGTGATGTTATATATGTCGATGTGTGAGAACCGAGAATTCGCTTCTACTGCCTTCAATACAAAAGGGCGAAGCTCGAGCGAAGTTGCTGAAGTTTTTCATTAATTTTGAAATAGGCCCTCGATTGAAGTAGTTGAAGTCCAGCTCTGACTTTCATTTTCCGTCATTGAATTCTGAATTGTTGCGTTTTCATGGAGTCGTCAATGTCGTTTTAATAGCGCCGCGGAATAAAATTGTAAGCGTTTGCGAAATCTATGCTGGTATAATCATGCATAATATGGTCCATATTTATTAATCGTCATTGCCTCGCTTTGTGTCAACTTAGTGACTGATACTTATGCAATCAATTTATAATCTGTTAATGAGGAATGCCAATTTTGCATATTCATTACGATATTTTGGACAATTCCCCAAGTTTCAAATGGACTATTGCTCTGTCGGTATAGAAATGACAGTCATCATAACATGATTATTCATCGAAATTTCGCTTGAAATCGCAAAATCACAGTAGTTCCTCCTCGCATTATCGATATCTCGGCCAACAATTAGTTGACGCGACCGACAGTCTTTATTCTCTTAGATGACGCCCTTGGGTTTTTCGGCTTGGTTAACATTCAATCTCTCCAAACAGTCCAAATTTTTTTGTAAGAAAACATTTAAACAATACGTTAGTCTTATGAAATTTCTGATTGTTGTAATAAGAGTGTAGAGTAAAAAGATAAGTATCGTTTAGGGCAAAGCTGGCACTTTGTTTTTACATAAATTTACCTTGCAATCCTTTTTGGCAGATGACATATGCTTATGCCAGTAATGACTTGGATTATTTGTGTACTAGGGAACGGATGATTTTTGCTCTAAAATCGTAGTAGTAGTGGAAAAAGTAGCAACTAGTTCACATTAATGGAGAAACATTATTTTTGTTGCATGATAACGTATTATTGGTAATGTACGTATTATATGTTAACTTATGGATGAAGATCAATAGGCAGGTAATGAACTAATTGCGACTCAAAGTGATTGGCTAAGTCAACTAACATGGAATTGATTCTTGATTCGTCAATGATTTTTATTCTTTTAGTCTTAGAGCGCCAACCTTCAAGTGGTGAACATCAAACCCCTATTGCTTGTAAGAGAAAGATCAGGTTTTCACGAAATTCGTTTCCGTTTATCCGTGAGAATAGTTTCAACCTCAATTATGTCATTGAATCTCATTTTGTGTGGTCACACAATTAAATTCCTCCATGGGAAAATGTCCCAATGTCGGGCAAAGACTGGGGTGTGGTTGGTGCCGCTAAGGGACTACCAGAGACTATATCAGACGACTTTCATTACGACTTGCAATGACGTAGCTGATGTTTTTGTTCTGGGCGGGTTTATACTGAGTATCATGGGCCCGAATGAATTCAGGGGATATCTTTAAAAAAGATAAGTTATATGAATAGTGATCAGGCATTAGCAATACAATGAGTATAATGTACAAGTTCGCAAAACCATTTGTATTTAAAGTATGTCTTAATGCAAATGAAGAACATTAATTTTATCACAATTCATTGTTGCATTGGAAATATACCTCTTTACAAATAGGCATGAGGCATGGAATCACAAAATCACTGGGGGATGACGTCTCAAGAGATGTTCACAGCAACACTTCGTATTTCCATTTTCAGATAGGCTATTTTTTCGTAATTTGACGGAATTTTACTTTTATTTTCCTTTTCGGTGACCATAAACTGGTATGGTGTGATCCTTTCTGTTGAAATACGTGTAGAGCAGAGAAGAAATGCTCGATGAAGTGTCTCGGATCTCACAGACGCAACTATTGGCAAGGGGGACCTTTTCTTAGAAGTATGTATTCCACCTTTGTAGAACAATCAATACAAGTGTCTGCACATTGTTGAGCAGATAGTTAACTACTGAAATTTATGTTTCAATACGTGTCAATAGCGATTAAATACGATTCCTACTCACTTCCATTTGGATTTAGCTTAACCGGGAGATTACCGTAAAAAAATAAAGAAATTAACTGGTTGGGTGCATATCTGCACCCCCACAAACCATTTCTAAGTGGTTTGGATTGAAAATAGGATGTCGTTCCTCTCCTCGGCACTCGAGAATCACCTCGTTCTGCTAAGCTGGACCGCCACCGCCCACGCGCACTCGTCGGCAGCAATTTCGTGAAGCCCTTGCACTCGCGGGCTGTAAATTGCGGCGTGGCGCCTTGCATAAATTCCGTCGCGGATTCTCGACTCTCGCCCCAGACGTGAGATGGTATGTCGACGCCTCCGAATTTTTTGCATATTTTGAAAAGCATGTGGTAATTGGAGTTAAAGATTGACGATCGTTTCCGCGTACTTTCGTATTGAGGACGCCCCAGAAGTAGTTCATCCCGATGCCAATACTAAAGGCGTTTTGGGTTAGAATTCATCGATTCTAGATAGACCTGAATAAACCGATATTTGTAAAATCATTCATAACGATATGTACAATTTTAGCTATCCATGAAATGGTCCGTTCGTCAACGTTTTCAATGGAATATTGCAGTTATCTTCTGTCTCTTAATGTCCTGGATTTGCTGTGGACTGTTGATATCCGAGGTGTATGATGACTCGTTTGAAATTGAATATTTCATTGCCTTTGACTACTAAAATATCTTTCGAGCGATCGACGTAAGTTATTACTCACCTGCCCAATTAAATTCAGGTTCATCGAGAAATCAGTGAACTTATTTAATGTTAAAAGATCGTAGGCTTTCCCGACGAATAATGTGAGTAAATTATTTAATGTTGGTTGTAGATTATAAAAAGGGCAAAGGATGATGGAGGCTGCGGAGGAGAAGTGGATATTAGATGAGGGGGCAGGGGAAGAGTGAAAGAATTGGCTTAGTGAAATATATGAGGAAAAGGACTTAATCCGAGCTGATGAAAGACATATTTGAAAAAAGTAAGATGCCTGCGGTTATGAAAGACTATTTGCGGTGTTGACGTCTCCATCTAAACCTATTTTACCTGGTTGATCCCTCGAAGTATTTGCCCATAGTTTTCAAGCACTGAACGTTGATAAAAGCGTTTGCTTGCTTATATGAAGCGTTTGTGTCCGTGTTTGACTAACCGGAACGCATAAGCAGAGCAAATAAATCTTCCCGCCTTGCATTTCTGAGATCGTGGGACCAAATGGCGCTTAGTATTTGAATACTAGGTCCTCTTTTGCATTAAAATCTTTGATTAGATATTATTATACATTCATAGCAATTGGAGCGCCTCAAAAATCAAAATCTATTACTTAAACAGCTTAAAATGATGGGCAAGAAAAATCTCTTGTATAAAATTGTTGGAATTAGGGTTTTAACTGTGGAACTTTACATCGTTCGATACAACAATAAGAAAACCCTTGGATTCAACATTTGTTTTTATTTATCCTATGGATATCAACTTCTGTTGCCTAACAATCAAGTAAACTTTCTTTGATAGGGAGTCTCGTAAACTACTTAGAAAATGATGCATTAGACATCGAAACAAACTGAGCCATTTAAAACAAGTGTAAAACTGCACCACATCTTCCCTCTCGTTTTTTCAACTATTTAGCAAAATTAGTTTGGCGGTTTGGTGGAAATGTGACCTTTACCGTGTAGGCACGGTAACTACAGTGTCTATTAGCCTGTCATAAAGTACGTCCTTGCGATTTCTGAATTTAGGCTTAATTCGATTAATTCCTTCCTTGTATATCTACCCCTACATTTACATAATTCCCTGCGAACCACCGCATGGGCGTGTGGCAGGGGGTGTTAGGTCACCAGCCGTGTCAATGTGTAAGGTTTTGGGAGGTGAAATGGTGACGTATATTATGGGAGTGCATTTAGACCTGTATACGGATTATGGCGTCATGATAGTATTCCGTGTGTCACTCTGTAACACATCAGTTCTGAATTTCCTCAGCAAACTAAGTCTAGCGTGTAGCCTCCGAGTCTCTAGGGGCTTTCACCTTAATCCCTTTAAAAGTTGTGAGACGCTATATACTCACTCGTTGCAGTTGTAACGAAGCGTGCAGCATTTATTTGTATTTTATTAATATTTTTGGTTAAATCTTTATGACCAGGTTCCCAAATGCTCGTGGCGTATTCGAGGTGTGCCCTAACCAGAGCAAAGAGGTCTATCTCTTTGACTTTTTCATCTGAGGACCATACGCTTAACAAAATCTAGTTTCTATAATGCTGTACCGCATATGTTATTTTATGCGTGTTCCCCACGATATATCAGAAGTTAAGATAATTCCAAGATATATTACTGTATCTGAAGATTTTATGTTTACTCCACGGGAATAAGTGGGATCCAAACCTTCGCCAAGTTCGTCGCGTTTTCCGTCCCGGCGCACATCCCCGCACCGTTTGACTGTCGTCCACTCCATCCGAGCTTTGACTCGGCGAGACTTAAAACCTCCTCCCTTCCCTGCCATCCCCAATCCCTGTCCATGCCCTCTCGCTCCGTGTACATCATCCGTTTATTACTTCCGGCGTAAAAGAAGGACCAATGGGAAGGATTGGGGTTCAAGGCGTCTCTTCCTCCTAAAAGAGGAAGAGAACGTGGTTGCTGGAACTGTTCGCATTTCTCTCTCTCGGAGGACTCTCGCCACGCCCCCTACGTTGAGTTGACACTAGGGTGAGGTGAAAATAAATGCAGGACATCATAAAATCCCATTTGAACCAAAGGAACAACGATGCTTTTTATATAGTTCCTTTTTTTTAAACGTGTTCTACCGTTTAGGGTAGGTTTTATTGAAAGTCAGGGAATATTCTCCCATTTTCTACTTTGTCAAGGGCCTATCTTGCTCTAAAATATCCTTTTTCGCCTCAGCATACAATCTACCCTTGATCATCCTGTCCATGAAACCTATCCTCCTCCTTCCCTTTCCTCGCTTGCCCTATATCCTTCCCTCTACGACATTCTTGAGCAATCGCTCACCCCTTTATACATCCCCGAGTCACCTTCTCTGCCGGTATCGAATTTCATTAAGAAGTTTCCTTTCCTCGCCCTTCAAGCACTTCCGCGTTAGTCCTCCTCTCCGTCCACCTGATCTTCTCTTTCCTTCTTCACACCAAAATCTCAATTGCCGGAAACCCTATTCTCATCCACCTTTCTGAGAGTCAACGTTTCTGCACAATACAAACGCTACGCTGCATATCTAGCTATTCGCCAGCTTCTTCTTCACATATCATTTGGTTATTCAAAATAAAATTATGTGAGCAAGCATGTTACTCTACATAGTAGTGTACATAAATAGTGTACATAGTAGTCTACATACTACTACATAAAACATAACCAGTGTAATATCATCGGTCAGAACGTCTTATTTTACGACCCAAAATCCTGGGTTACCCCTCGTAGTCAGGACGTTCGGAAATCCGTTTATGAGTTTGTCCCAGTACTCTCTCTCTGTCACTGTATCCATCCCATTGTATGCTTAAGATGCGCAGGACAAAAATCCTCCAATGCCTCCGCGAAATGTTCGCCAAAGGTGGAGAATGAGACAAAGTACGGACAAAATTGCGGGTAAGTCTTACGTGTTTTCTCACTGTTGCTCGAGGAACTTTCTTACATGCTGCTTTCTTTAGGTTTTCTCAGCAGTTACGAATTATTTAAACTGTGTAGAATCTCTGACTAGAATCCTTGCTGGAAATAGAAACTGTGACAAGACTCCTTGCTGGAAGCACTTGGGATTTTGTTGGCATTGCAAAAATATCTCGTGAATCACAGGTAGAAGTGATCAGGTAAATCACTACTTCGAAGGATTTATTTATCGAATCTTGGTAACTTTCCTCCTAGGATATCCCGGGTAAAAACTTTCAAATTTACAAAATTGAATATGATCCCTCTCAGCCTACTAAACCAGTTTGCAGGTGCATTGTGCATTCAGGTGATCTGATCGATTTGTGATACAGCAAGTTTGGTTTTTATGTTACATATTGGGTGATTCTTTTACTTTTTAATTTTTAAATGACGACTTTTCTTGTAGCATAGCTTTATAACTTTCTGATGGTTTTTTTCATGATTCTCAAATTAACAATTAAAAAAGTTTTAAATTTCAAAATGGAATAAATAAGATTTCTCCAAGGGTTTCATATTCGAATCGCGTCTCAAGCATAAGTGTCGCGTTTTTATTAGGATAATGGTTTAATTTTGGATGCTGAATAACAGCTTACGTATTATAAGTTCCTACATTTCTATTCTACTTCTTGTGTCATCAAAATCATAGTTTGAACGACTCCTTGTTTGTGCACTTAAAATTTGAGACACAGACACTTTATTGTTCAGATGTTCATATGTGTTCATGTTTTCAGGAGAATTCGGTTATAAGAAAGGGAGCTGTAACTGATTATGAAACTCGTGTCTCTTTTGCTTCAATTGGCTCTTCAGACTGGTATCAACCGTAATAAAATAAGAGGTGCACGTGTGGCTTATCCTCCTCAGTCCTTGTGTAGCGTATGTGCTACAATATGTTTATATTACAGACTTATTTCAATGCTAAAATGTTGCATTTTTTTTCTTATTTTTGCCATTTCGGCATTGTATTTACGACATTTTCTATGTCCTAAGAGGTCCCTTTCAGTCATTAATGTAAATATTTCTAGAGACAGAGTGTGGATGGACTGAAGTGGCGCTGGAAGGAGGGAACTTGACGCGACCCTGGCATTGGCATTGGTGTCTGAGCGAAAGATGCCAAGGGGGTCGGTTTATCATCCCACTCGAGGGATGGCGTGTTGTGCTTGAATTACTCACCTACTTGCACCCATAGGGATGGGGTCAATAATGAAACATTTACGTTTACTGATAGGATTCAAATACGTTCCATCCGCGTATGAAGACGTGCTGATCCAATTGTAGAGTTTTGCGTTTAGCCTTCATATTTATCCCTGTTCGGGGTGGCAGGGAATTTACTTAGACAACCGTGGCAGAGAATAACATGGGGCTTAAGAGGCTTAGAAAAAGGAAGGAGGAGGAAATTTATGATGAGGAGTCGGCGGGAGAGAATTTTTACCGCCATCGGGACGCGAACCTGGGTCTTCCTCGCGCGTATGCACGTCATCTAACTACCGCGTAAATCCATCCAAGACAGCCGCTAAGAATAATTGTTTTATCCCTAGTCATTCATCCATTTCTCTCCCGCTCTTGCATCCTTATCTTATAACTCCAGGCCTTTCTCCTTCCCTCTCTCGCTCATTCACTCCATCATAACCAATGTGATTGGAGCGCCCGAAACAAAAGTTTACCTCTTGTGCAAATTCAGAACTTTTAAACCTCCCGAGCTCGCATAAAATGGGGGCTGATTTCTGCTGATTATCATTCAGTGAGACCTATTCTGACCATATTCAAATTTGTAGTCAAGGCTAAAACGTTATCGGGTGAACATCAGGGATCGAAATTATACTGAAAACCCTCATCCAGTAACAGTATTCGATCTTGGGCTCTTGGCATGGGTAGCCAGTCCTTTAGCCAGCAAACCAACGCGATCCCTAATTTTCAATAAAAGGTAAAACAATATCCTAGCAAACTTTGTGGTTGTTTTCCATTTTTTTGTCAAAGTGTAATAAAATACCTTGATGATTTCAGTAGGACAGGTTTATAAGGAAGGCAACGGATGCCCATCAGGTGATTCGCGTCTGTTTCGCACCTGAACGGTGAACGGGCTCGTTTCTCCTCATCTTCAACCCCCAAACCTTTCTCTACCATGCTCCCATTCCTCCCCTCTTCCACCTCCCCTCTCATTCGGTCGTGAGGACGAGGAGAGATGCGCAGGAGAGGAACATAGGTACCCACACATATACACATGTATATATATATATATATATATATATTCCTCTCCGGAATGGCGTCGGGTGAACCTCTCGACGCTCCCTCACGAAATGATACGTAACGATATTTCCGCGGGGGGTGGGAGGATTGGCGGGGGGGCTGCTGCGTGCGTGTGGCGGAGGCGTAAAAGGGCCGCGGGAAGAGGCGGACCGGCCTCCGCGCCACCTGGGTCAACGCAGTGTAGTAGAGGGGGGTGGGAGGCGTGGTGAGTGAGGGAGGGAAAGAGAGGGTTTCCCAACGGCTGAAGGGAGGGAGGTTTAGAGGGCGAGAACGGGATGGGAGTGGAGAGGAGGAGATATAGGGGCAGTAAAAGAGGAGGGAGTTAGGGGTTGGAGAACTTCCGTTCCTGCTACCTCCATCTTTCTCTCCCGCCCACCACGGAAAGACTATCTCTTGCGCTCTATCCTGCCACTTTCTTCACCCCTCCCTCTAGAAAACAAGCGACAGGAGTCGCATTTCATGCAGCGCTATTCTATACAATTGTATACCTTACAGTACTATTAGTGCAAATTTAATGGCAATTTTGACTTAAATCACATTAATAGATATCAAATACAACCCGGGTTTCGACTCGTAAGCGTCATATTCTTCCCCTGAAGAGAACACTTACATGTTAAAACCCGGGTTTTGTTTGATATTCATCAATGTGATGTAAGTAAAAGTTATCATTTAATCATCATCTGGTGTTCTGGCTGCTGGCAGGTCCCGTACACCACTGCTGTCTCCATCTGCTTCTGTCCCGAGCTTCCTTCTTTGCTCTTTTGCCTCTTAGGCCTCTTTTGCCATTGCTATCCTTCGTCGTCTGTCACCATCGTTCCTAGGTACCGGTAGATTTTCACTTTTCCTATTACACCTTCATTTATTTTTGCACTCGTATAATTTGCACAGTTTACTGGCATCACCTTTGTCTTTCCTAGGTTTATCTTCATCCCATATTCCTTCATCCCTTCTTCCAAAACCATTATCAACCTTTGAAGTGATTGCATATCATCTGCTAATATTACCATATCATCTGCCATTCTTATACTTTTTATCTTCCTACCTCCAATGCTGACTCCTTCCTCTCTCCCATCAAAAGATTTATGGATCATGTCCTCAACATATATATTGAACAAGGTTGGCGACAGACAGCATCCCTGCCTTACTCCTCTACCAAGATCCACCCATTCTGTCATATCCTCATTTATTTTTAATGCAGCTTTTTGCCTCATATATAATTCTCTAATGAGTTTTCCCTGCAGAAATAAAAGCAAGGATGAAATAACCGTTTAATGTAAAATGAAAAAATACCACGAAGTTTGCTAAAATATTGTTATACTTTTATTGCTAATAAGGGATCGCTTTGGTTTGCTGGCTGAAGGACTGGCTACCCATGCCAAGGGCTCTAGATCGAATACTGATACTGGATGAGGGTTTTCAGTATAATCTCGCTTCCTGATGATGATCCCTGATTTATCCGTAAACTTTTTAACCTTGGCTACAACTCTGAATATCGTTGGAATAGATCTCACTGGATAATAATCAGTATCAATCTAAAGTTCGTCTCCGTCATTTGGGAAACTTCACAGTGACCTCGCCCTAAATCAATATAATCCGTTATATTTTAACCTATAGTCAATGTTTTTAATTGGATACGTTATTCCCGTTTTAATGGGTTGTGATTCGCTTAAAGTTGCGCAGTATTAACGCAGAAATCTCTAATGTTGCCCGGTATTCATTAGGCCATGAGATAATATGAAGCCAGCATCATAAAACGACACCCCATGAAAGTAATAGTTAGCCGTTTAGGGATATGGTGTAGGCCAATGTTATAGCCTGCAGTTAGTGTATATTTCCTAAGTTTCCTCATCAAAACGCCCCCCAAACGTAATCTCCTACCTAACCTAGTGTGTAAGATTTCCTTTCGTACCAATGACTTTGCACGCTCAAACCTTATTGCGATCGTCCCCCTCGCTGCGTTTGGGAAACGGCGTGAGACTTTTCGAAGTCCGCAGTACCCGAAATGTTTTTGGACATGCTCCTAATTTCTCCCTCCCTCCAAAACAGATCGACTTCCCACTCTCCTTTACCCCTCCTCTCACCCTCCAACCAGTAATGTCTTTTCCCCATGCCATAAAAACCTGCTCATTTCCAGTTGTCACTTCCATCACTAGCACCAACGCAATCAGTCGACAGTAACGATTAAAGAATCGGGTCGGTGAGGTGGCTAGGCTGGTTTTCTCTTTCCCCTGTCCCTGGTTTGAATCCCGACGGTAGTGCAGACTTTTCAGTGGAATATCGATCCCTGCCTGGATGTTATGTGGAGAGAAATAGAAGTGTGGTACTCCTTCCGTCGGATTGGCTTCAAACAATAGCCCGCGTGGACTCTTTCACGAATAATTATGTCGACACTTGGATTCTTTCTACGCATTTTCTCTTTCTCCAGGTAATCTTTTCCCTACCAACATACCCAATCATCCTCAGTTATGCCAGTTACTTCATCTGTCGTTCGCTTCTCCAAGAAGATAACTTATGGACCTGCACTCACACCATTACCTGTATTCCGGTCATACTCTTGTCTTAATTGATTATCGTTATCATCATTGGTTGTTCAGTCCTAAGGTTGCGTGCCTGCAGCCCTCTACCCTTCCCTATCTAATGCTATTTCCCTTACCTCCTGGTATCTCTTCCTATTTACTTTCCTCTTTATTTCACCCATGAACTTATTCCTGAGTCTTCCTCTGGGGACTTCTCCCTCTAGTTTGCCTTCAATTGTGTTTTTCACAAATCCATTGTGTCCCAGGGTGTGTCGAATCCATATTGTTCTTCTTTCCTGAGTGGTATTCCATTTGGTCCTTTCCTCTTCTACTGTTCTGTCCACTTCATCATTTCTTATTTTGTCCGTCCATATTATCTTCAGCATCCTCCTCCAGCACCAGGTCTCGTCTGTTCTGGTCAGCTTTTCCAATGGTCCATGCTTCCGATCCATTGAATGCTACGCTCCACACGAATGTTTTCACATAAGCACAGGTTCCTGGTTTGTAGTCCAATCTTGATTATCGTACTTCATTTGTTTTTCTGCTTACTCTCGCGATGCCAGCGCTCCTCATGGTAAGTTTGCCGTGTAAGGAAGTAAAAATTACGGAGCTAAAAGAGCGCGTTCACTCGTTTGCACATACCATGTTGGGTATCTTTCCAGTGTGAATGGGACATCAGTATCGTCCTTTTCCGATTCTTCTTCCCTTTCCATTGCCCTTCAACACCTTTCCCGGTACGTATCCTTTCCCCATCCCTTCGATCCCTAGTCCTTATTTCTCCTCCTCTTTCGCTCCTCTTCCCTTCCCTCTTCTCCCTTTATACCGCCCCTTTCGAATTCTAGTCCACCCTTCCCATTTATATATATATATATATATATATATACACACGCACACACACACACTCTCGCGCCGTCCGTTCGTCTTTTTATTTCAACCGCTTGCGTGTGTGCCTCAGATGCGTCTGCCGGACGACGATAATGCAATCCTTGGCGGATGTGCTTTTCGGGCGAAAGGTCTCGTTTTGTTGCGGGGACGGTGGCCGGGGGGGCGTTGAGGAGGGAATGGGGAAGAGAGGGGAGGAGGTTAAGGGTTGGGGAGGGGCGGTGGGTGGGTGTGGGAGGTACTAGCTGCTCGGTCGATCCCCTCTCTCTGTCTCCCTCTCCTCTCCTCCACACAGAGACTCTCCGTAACTCTTTCCCCGCGCCACATCTCCTATTCCTTTTCTCCCACTCCTGCATCATTTCCCCATTCCCAGCCTATTTTATCCTTCGGTTTTTACTTTGCTTGACAGAATATTTTGTTTTGAAATTTAATATTTTTTCTTAAGGAATTACTCAAAATAAAAAAGAGATTATCTTGTAACAAAACCACTATTCTGTAAGGTGTTGTAGTGGTCATTTATTCGTAAAGTAATATATTAGTTGCTTATTAGTGAATTGAAGGTGTGAGCCGTGGCCCAACGATTGGTAACTTGGACGCGGGAGAGAGATAAATAAAGAAGAGAGGGAGACGGCCACGAGTAAAGCCCAGCGCACACTTATCCTCCCGCCTCCTTCCGCTTCCTCCCTCCCAAAATATATGGCTAATCGAAATACGGGCTATTCCGCGAGTTGGCGCATACTATTCCTCCCGTCCTCCGTCCGCCACCTTCCGTCTCCGTCCGCTCCGCCCGGAATTCTCGGTCGAGAATATTTGGCGGATGCGGACGGGCGGTTGGAGGCAGACTGAGGCCGGGAGGAATAGTATGCGCAGGCTTCCGTCCGTCTCCTCCCGGAGACTGCGGGCCCAAGTCTATTGTCGTTCGGTTTTGGCGGACGGAGGCGGACGGCGTAATATGCGCACCCCTCAGAAAATGCGGGAGGAAGCAGACGGAAGCCGGACGTAGGCGGGAGGATAGGTGTGCGCTGGCCTTAAGGGGACGAGAGACATTTTGGGTGTCTTGCATAATGTTTTCTTTGTAAGTGTAATAAGCGAAGTGATTTGTGTAGTAAAACGAGTGCTGTGATTTATTTAGAAATATTATGCGACAAATAAAGTTAATGTTACTAGCTTCAAATGAAATAGTCTACAGAGAAATTGAACCTGTGACCAGCACGATGAGAAAGAAAAGAATCTCATTCTTAGGACACTTAGTCAGAACACCAGAAAACATAATAAGAAAAAATATAGAATAACTGTTAAATAGTAAGACCAACATAAGATGGATTGCAGAAATTAAGGAAGATATGAGTGAATTACACATTACAACAGAAGATTTGAAAGAAAAGGCAGACACAATCATGAAACTCAAGGGCAAACAGGCCAAACTACAAACCAAGATTAAAAAACAGAGAATAGGAAGGGTGATTCCAGATCAAGAAAGAAAATTACGATCCGAGCGAATGAAGAAATACTGGGCTGACAGAAAACAGAAGAATTCCAGAAGATGGCTGAAGTGGTCCAATGAAGGCCATATAATGATATAATAATAATAACAACGATGTGCAGTTCCACTATTTTAATGCTGTATACCTGTTTTGACGTCAATAGCGTCACTTTTAAGACTGACACTGTTTTTTTTCAAGACTATTTGCCTTGAAAATGACGCTATAGACGGTGAAACCGGTAGACAGCATTAAGACATAGTGGCTGTTTACATCGTTTATTTTATGAGTTGTTCTTTCTCGTCGTTCCACAACGTAACGCCACAATCAATTGATTTTTTTCTTTCAATGTTAATTCCTCGCGATTCTTCAACAATTATTTCACTACCTGACTTGTTCGTCTAGCTTCCAAACAAATAATTTTTTCCCACTGTAATTCGTTAACTACTTGATATTTTCTTCTTTACAACCATCGACTTGTGTTCAAAAAAATAAGCAAAATAAATAAGCCCCAAAGAGGAAGAAATCCCTATCTTTTGGGGTTAAGGCCGCTTTACACGGTACCTTTTATTGTTCAAAACAATGCATGGACTTTTTCATCTGGGAAATTGTGCTGTGTAAGGCGGCCAATCGTATGATTGTCTGAACGAATGAATCTGCTCCATTTCCATCAATTTTCTTCTACATTCTATGAAACGTTTGTTGGTACAATAAATTGAGCCGTGTAAAGCAGTCATTTTAGAGATGCAGGGCAAGAGGCTAACCATATATTAACGTAACATGGAATAGTAAAATTATGTTATATGTCACTAAGCTCCTTCCCTAGTACGGGTCGTGAAATTTTCTCCTCAATGGTGGCTAAACCCTCATCGTGACTTCCTTACTTCATCAGAGTGGTTGTAAAATTTCTCTTTGTACCCTAAAAATGGATAGAAGCCACTTTCTCCAATTATGAGGAACTTTTTACTCCCGTTGTCATAACTGAATGCAATCGTTTTTGAATTTATTAAGTACTAGCTGAATTACCCGGCGTTGCTCGGGATCATACTTCCTTCAAAACTCTTTATATAAGAGGTGAGGAGTTATTAAGTAGTTGTGATGACAGACTACATTTCAAGTAATTGTTTTATTAAATTAATATTTTCTTCTGCAGAGCATCTATACAATTGTGAGACAATAGTAAGTATACAATGTGACAATATCTCCCATGAACAATTATAATTATAAGTCAAATGACTGAAAAATTGACAGAATGATAAAAAATAACATGGTAAAATAAAAACAATGAAATTTGTAAAACTTGTTTAATATAGAGTAGAGAGACAATTTTTTGAAACCCTTTACTGTAATCATACTACCTGCACAGCCAGGCTAAAAGAACATTATAGTTAAGTACATCATTCGAGTACTTACTTGTTGAGTAGCTATTCAGAATTTCATTTTCGCTAATTAAGATTTGATTTAATGTTTATTTTGTTTGTTTATTTGGTTGTCAAGGAAAATGCGTAAAAGAAAATCGATTGAAAAAGAGAGAAACTTCATTCTTTCGGGCAAGATACCACTAATTTTAGTAGTATCATGCTTTCGGGTATGCGATAAAATGAATTTCAACTCTCTATCTTTAGTTAAAGTTGTTTTAAAAAGCGAAATAATTAACCGCTGCTCAAATTCCAATGCTTAGCATTCCTAATCGGCTCAACGAAGCAATATGAATTCCAACAGCAATGACCGAAATCTGGTTGTCAAGCGAATATGGTATTTTTGATTTCACAGAAAAATTGTGTTTTTGCAGCTAAAAACGCAATTTTCAGTCACTTACGAGGTGAAAAGGATAATTAATTGAAAGAATTAAAAACTTCATTCTTTCAGACATTTAATAAAAAAATTCCAACTCTCTATCTTGAGCGGAAATAATTTAAAAAAGTAAAAAATGAAACCACTGCACAAAACCCGATACGTACAGCGAACCACCTAAGGGCCCCTTTTTGGGACCTTTATGGGCCCTGAGATCATTTTAAAGTAGCCTACAACTTTCCTCCTGCCTTGAAATATTACTCGGCAAAATTTCAGCACGATAGAATTTAAACTGAGGTTAGGATTATTAGCTTACCCGTCGGGCGTTGTTGCGCGAAAAGTATTCGAAAGTATTCTATACAGCATCCGAATACTCCAATTTTTGTCAACTTTTTACGCTCACTCCACTTGAAGTCAGAAGGAGAGTTTCAGATGCAATCTTCCTGCGTAAAATTATGATGGGTGATGAGGATTCCAGCCATCTATTTGGCTTAATCAACCTGAATGCGCCTCCAAGGAGGACTAAGCACACTGCACTCTTCAGATGCCACTTTAGTCGGGTGAATGTCTATAAATATGAACCGCTAACTAGGATGATGCGCACGGCTAATGAATTTTTGAATAATTATAAAGATGCTGATTTTATTTCTAACCCTTTAGTGTCCCTAAAAAAGAAAATGTTCGTATTTTTTAATAGAACCTAAACAGTTGTTTTTCTTTTTCCTGATTGATTGATGTACGCATTTATTTATTTTATTGTATTTTTATTATAACACATGTAATTGGGGTTACCTGTATGTGTTATATAAATTATTATTATTATTAAGGTTACGAATAACTTCTTCTCAGGTTGGCCTGTGTATTTCATATGGCTTTAATTTTTGTTGCTAAAGCGAGACGGTAGATCTCACATAGCACTCTGTGGTAGCATTATGACCCTTAGTTTGGCTTAAAAAATGTACATCCAAAGTGCTGACCATGTTTCTTTTCTGAGCCTCTGCGTTTACCTAGATAAACCTTGCGCTCAGATATTTACCCGGGTTTAGCCGTAGGTCTCCAGCCTCACCGTCTCTAGCTAATACACGACACAGCGGCCGCCAAACAATTTCAACTCGCGAGAATACCATATTACGGATACGCATAGTAAAATAGGATGTATTTATGCCTATAAAAATAAAGAAAAGTATTTTTTTGTTAATTTACCGACATATAGTTTATGTCCAGAAATACCTCCTACCAACCCCCTTCATATCTAATTTTTTTTAAAGATATCCACGCAGTTATAATAAAAACTACTACTCAGTGTGAAAATCGAGTTAAAAGAACCTAAGGGTTTAAGGCTTGGAGAGTGTGGTTGGAATAAGATAAAGGATGACCTCATTTTGCAATGACGTTCTCAGTCCCCTTGTGGGGTTGCTGATAGTGCCCCACGGAAGAGGTAAGACACATACCTCAGTGAGACATTGAAAGGCAGTAATACTGGTAAATGTGATAGTTAAAACGAATTCTTACTTTTAGGAAGTTATGAGATAAACTGGAAAAATTTGCCTGATTCGAGACTTAATAGTGCTCATGTAATGAATTTCGATGCGTCTCTCGGAAGTTGATTTCGATATTAATACATTGGACGCAATCAAATAGTACACTTTGTTTGTATTTTACCATCTCTGTGTCTTATTTTAACCCCGCTTGAATTCGTGTCGGTGTATTTTTCTATCGTCTCGTCTCAATTGGTGATTGAGTTTAGATTGAGTGATTCATTGAGATTGTTTTTAAGCAAATTAATGAATTCGGGAAATTCTCTGTATCGCCCACCTTAGTAAAAATTAATAATTAAAATAAACTGCTCGTATTTTTTACTCTATGGTAATATATAAGTACGAGGAAGCAGTTTACTTATCAATTAGTGAAAGTTAATTTAGACAAGATAGTTAACAATTAACTTCGAAGGGAAATATGTTTGACCAATCAACGTTTGGTTTAAAGGCCGAGAAAAACTATCAGTGAACTTATCTCGGAATGTAAACCCTATTTAAAAATGCAAAGAAAACTGAAGGGATAATTTGCTACTGAATAATGATTACCTATATAATAAATACCTACCTCCCACTTACTGAGGGCTGATGAGTTCGTTTGTTCGTTCAGGTTAGAACTATTTAACGTGCGCTTAACTCGTCAGCGTACTAAATATACCGACTGTTCTGTGCATTAAACAGATCGATGTATTTTGTTTTCAATAATTTAGGTTCATCAATTTTATATTCGTTTTATTCTTAATGTTCCTACAGATTTGGGAACATGGTGGTTCTGGAAATGAGCGAAATCATGATTATTTTAGGATGATGAAATAATTCCTCTCGTATGTTTACTACCAATCGGATATTGAAATTCATCTGGTGAATTTAAGAGGTTTAGAAGACTGGAATAAGTTAGGATTTTGGGAGTTGAGGCAGTTTTGGGAAAATCCTGGCATCGGATTTAGTTTACTCTCAGCGCAGGCGTCTGGAGTATTAAGGGCTTAAGATCGTCTCCTTTTGGACCCTGCGTGTTTCATGTGAATTCCTCTCCACTTGGCGCCGAGCAGTAATCGGAATGCTAATGAAAAACTCCGTCCGAGATTCGAGGTTTGGCCTCTCCAGTGAGAGGTCGTATAATCCTGGCTCTGTTTTCAGCACCTAGAGAGAATCATCGCATCGAATTTTCAGCATCGAGAAAACATGGTTTAAAAAAAAAGTTAACTTAGCACACTGTGAGCTTCTACACGAGAGGACATTTTTTTCTTGTTTCCCTGAGGTGATTCCGATGTCTTTAATTTGCCAATAATTTTGGTATTCATTCGATTTCCTATTTCCTGCTATCTCAGTAACTGAGATGTCATCATCTCGAGTTGTAAATGCACTCCGTTGATGACATGATAGTGATCATTACCAGTGATTGTTTATTTTAACTGTTTTCGATGCTATACGTAAAATCCAACATGCATATTTATTCAGTAAAAATTTTTGATGCATCCTAATAATCCTATTCTGGTGTCTACTTCGGTGCATGACTTTTAAATTGAACTGCGTATTTTTGCCTTTACTAATTGGCAATGCGAATAGGAGGTGCAAAAAATGAGAACAGTGGAAAATCAGTGTAGCTTTGTAAACCTATTTACAAAGGTTCTTCGACCCAAGCTGAATGTCACATGCTTATGATAAAAAGGTTAATGATGTGAGAGGAGGGTTTTGACGGAGAATTTGAAGTTTCCTTTGTTTTTTAGTTTTTACATGTGTTAGATTTCGATAAGTCTCGAAACCAGGGGTGTGCTAAGTAAACCATTGCATGATTGCATTAGGAGTTTTTCGAGTGTGAAACTTGGTAATAAAAAATGGCCAAAACTCTTAAGTTACTCGCCACTACATGGGCCTCGACTACTCGGAAGTCATTTTGCGTTTAGATGTCACCCTCATTAGCATGCCGTTTCATCTGATTGCAGTTCTTTTCTTTTCTGTCTTCGAATTTTATCATACAGTTATCAGAGAATTTTCCTCATTCACCCTTCTCGTCACCGAACTCGAAGTTTATTATTGTCCTCATTAATTCTAAAAAATCCTTATTCTATGCGCATCCTCTTACCACGAAGACTATTTTTTCAAGCCATTAAGAACTATATATTAAAATTAAATTTCCTATAAAATTTTGAGCCACTAATTCTCTATTTATATGTATTCGGTTTTTTATCGTTCTACCACGCTATTCGATTCCCAACCGCCATTGCTCTCTGTTCATCCACAGGCCTTCTAGAAACTGCTTTTTTCTCATTTCCTTTTCTATGCCTTCTTTCCAGCTAATTCTGGGCCTTCCTTTTTTCTACCTTGTGGATTCATCATTAAAATTTGCATAGGTAAACTCTCATGTGTCATACGTTGTATATGACCATACCACTCAAGCTATTTATTGTTAATGTCATTGACTATTATTTGGGTGTTTCCCATTATATTTCTTATTCTCTCATTATAGATTCTTTCCCGTCTGGATATACTCGCAGATCGTCTCCAGTAATCCATCTCCGTACCATTTAGTATTTGTTTTGTTTTCTCTTCCATCTGCCATATCTGACTCCCATTTGTGATAATTCTTTTTACAATTGAATTATATATTCCTTTTTTATTAGCTTCGGATATACTTTGGTCCCATAAAATGCTATTCTCTATTTAATTGCTCCAAGTTCCTCTCATCAGTTCCCTTCTTTTCGTGAATAATTGCATGGTGATGGACATGTACTCATTTATTTACGTAGACTCATTGAAACTTTGCTGTAAAATGAGCGCTGAGTTATTCCAAAGCTGAATATGAATGTAGCATCCTTTGAAAATGAGAATCAGTGGGCAGGAAAACGGTGGACCAGCGTCAGTTCCCTTGGTCTTCCTTCGTTGTTGTGCCTAACCTTATGGCCTAAGGCAAAATGAGCACGTATGTAAAAGTGCTAGCACATTGAAATTTTGGGAGCAAAATTGATACCCTATACTATCCATGTTGCTGTGAGTAGGCGCCTTGGGTATGTATCGCCGGCTTGTACGGGCTTGCGTGTCACCGAGGCGGCGGGCTGTTTTGACGCGGCAAGGCGGTTGATGACCGCAGCACCTGCTTCTCTGCCGCCTCCTTACTTCCATCTCCCCTCTATCCCGCATCTCCTCTCCTTCATTCACCCTTCCCTTCCGATACCACATGGACGACAGCCGCGCCCATTCCTCCTGCATTCGTGAAGCTCCCGAAAGTTCCGTTTTAGTCCGAGGTTCAGTGTCGCACCCACATCAACGTCGCCAACTTTTTCTTAGCACCTAGGGTTATGCATTATTGTGAAATATCGGCTTTTTCTTGAGCTTTTCCCTTTTTGTTGAGTAATTTTTTCGCTTTCATGTACTAATTTCCTTCGTTCGATTGCTGTGAGTTTTCGCCGATGTAATAAAGGACGCGATCGTTGCGACACGAAATAAATTCCTGACAATGTCGCTTCAATTATAAAGTCGCATTTCTCTACAGTTTCGATTTCTGGTCCAATGGCCAGTAGCAGGAACGACACATATGTATTCAATAGAGTTATGGGACACATGACTCATAGCAACCATTCAGTAAGTATTGCATAAACATTTGATATATTTATTGATTTCATAAATGGCCTCATAACTTATGGAATGGAGCTATGAGCTCTATAAGTAGCAAAGATGGCGGAAGCGCAATGAACCGATTGGAGACTTAATTTTTGATAAAATTGTTGTTTTGAGACAAATGATCAGTTTTTTTTACTGTAACTGACTAATTATTGTATACATTAGGAATTATACATAAGATAAATATTCATACATTTTATCTAGCAGTAGAATATTTAGTCTAACATTTAAACAAATTAACTTGTGTAGGATTAGTTCAGACACTGGTAGATGTGTACCTGCTACCCAAATATTTTTATGTCGTCCATAACCTTTTGGATCTCATAACTATTGATTCCATAACTATGTTCTTGCAGTCGGCCGTAAGTCACCTATTTAGTCTTTTCTTTACACAAGTACTAATACCCCCGTTGTTAGTCAATATATCTACTTACACATTAGGCAATTTTCATTTCTTTTAAACTGAGTAACGCTCGCATAGCGTCAGTAAACTCCTTCTGTGATTGTAAACTTACCGAAGACTGCTCCCTGTGTACTCAAGATCTATATGGAGTGGACGTTGGTGGTGCTGTACCGTTGCTTTGACCACTATGCTTTGAGTCTTGTAGGAATTAAGATTATTACCCCAGTCTATACTACATAGCAGGTTGAAATCGGTGTATTTTTGATTAGGCTCTTCTAAGCAGTCGTTAACTTTTTTTCTATCTAGCCATCGGCATACTTGAATGAAAACTGGAACTCTATGATTCCAAACTATTTTATTCAAATACGAGATTTCGAGGGTCGACATCATCTTCATGTCAACGTCATCCTCTCCTGATTAAGTCATCAAAGGCCAAATCTTGGTCGTATCTAAATAAAATTTTGTGGAATCTCAAATTTAGAGTTATTCAGTCTTACATGAATCAATGTCTTAAAGTAAAAAGCTTAAGACCTCCAATTATATTGAAATCTCATAACAAGTTAAAGATAAATCTGCGATTGCCGCAAACATAAAAATTGGAACCACCCGCTAAAAAGTATATACATATAAATCCAATAAAATTTGTTGTGGCCATGGAGATTATTCTTTGACTTATCACACTAAAAGGCCGTAGAGCTCAACTTTCCTAGATGCTGAAAGCTTTTTGTTTGCCGTGATTTTCCTATTTTATTTTCGTATTGTACTTTTTTTCAGTCACAATTCTTCATTGATTTTAAAATGTGTATTACTACCACTCGTAATATATGTCGTATATACGAGGTGTGTTCAAAAAGTAAGGTGACTTTATATTTTTATGAAAAAATATTTATTTATTCTTCAATATTCAAGTTGTCCCCTTCAAAGTAATCCCCCCCAGATATAATACACTTGTGCCAACGCTTTTTCCAATCCTCGAAGCAATTCTGATAAGCACTTTTTGGTATAGCCTTGAGCTCTTCCAGCGATGCAGTCTTTATCTCTTCAATCGTGGAAAATCTCCGTCCTTTCATAGGTCTCTTCAGTTTTGGGAACAGGAAATAGTCGCAGGGGGCCAAATCCGGTGAATATGGTGGCTGAGGCATGATTGTGGTGTTGTTTTTGACCAAAAAATCTCTCACAAGCAACGATGAGTGAGCAGGTGCATTTTCGTGATGTAAAAGCCATGAATTGTTTTTCCACAATGCGGGACGTTTTTTTCGTATTGATTCTTGAAAACGGCACATAACTTCAAGGTAATACTCCTTATTGACCGTATAACCTTGTGGTAAGAACTCCTGATGCAATACGCCACGGTAATCTAAGAAAACAGTGAGCAAAACCTTGACATTTGATCGAACTTGGCGTGCTTTTTTCGATCTTGGTTCTCCTGGGTACTTCCATTGGGACGATTGGGCTTTGGTTTCGACGTCATAACCATATACCCATGATACGTCTCCAGTTATGATCCTTTTGAGCAAATCAGGATCATCATTGACGTCATTGAACAGCTCCTGAGCGATGCTCATGCGACGGTTCTGGTCAAAATTAAGCAGTTTCGGAACGAACTTCGCTGACACACGTCTCATGCCCAAAACATCCGAAAAAATTGCATGGCACTAGCCAACCGATATGCCAACATCCTCAGCAACTTCTCTAATAGTGATTCGACGTTTTTTCAAAACAATATTCTTCACTGCTTCAGCGTATTCATCTGCTGTTGACGTGCTGGGGCGTCCAGAGCGAGGTTCGTCATTGGCATCTTCTCGGGCATCTTGGAAGAGCTTGTACCACTTATAAATTTTTTTTTACTCAGAGCAGACTCACCGTATGCCACTGTCAACGTTTTAAGTGTTTTGGAGCACTTAATTCCATTTGTTACGCAAAATTTGATGCAAATTTTTTGATTCCATTTTTTTCATCCATTTCAATCCATTTTTTTATAGCAGAAAATCGCCGAGCGCACCAAAACACGTCTAACATTTGTATCTGTCAATAACAAACTAAATATGTTGTATTGTTGAAACTGTACACAAATATTTGGAATATGTGTACCAACACAAAAAAAAAACAAAAAAATCGAAAATAAAATGCATGTTGCCCGCGAAATTTGAAAAGTCACCTTACTTTTTGAACACACCTCGTATATTCATTATTTATCATCGTTTCCTCCTACAGTATTTCCATTTAGACTTCTCGCTAGGTAATTTTTTAACTGTCGTCCACCCACCACGGCAGTGTCTCTTTCTTCATGACTCGGTAGTTCTAGTCGAGGAGTGTGTGTTTGTGGAGAAATATGTAGGGTCTGTGGGCGTTGCGAGAGAGTTTTTTCCGGTGGGCTTTGGGCCATCATACTAAGGTGAGGAGGAGGAGACATTTGCTCCAAGCGATGGCGTAACTGCGGCAGTGGAGATAAGAGAGAGAGAGAGAGGGTGGGGGTCATCCCGGTAGGTAGCCCGCGAAAGTATACGTACTACGTGTTCGTGTGTGCATGATGAGTCTCGAGCAAGTATGAGGTGCTCCATCGCGAGAATTCAGGCTGTCGGATTTTCTACCGGAGCGGCGAGAGAGCGGGCGGCGGGTGGGATAAGGGATGCGGCGTCTGCTGGTTTAGTCTGCCGGACACACTTTCGCGCTTAGTACCTCATGGGCTACAGGAAGGAGGGAAGGGAAGGCAGTGAGAGGGGAGGAAAGGAAGAAAAACACGAGATACCCCGGGATAACACTTGCCGGGAACGACCGGCTGTTTTCCCTCCCTCCCCCTAAACGATACCATACAAAACTTAATGTAACGGCACGCGGTCTGTGGTCCGCAGGCGATTAATTATTCTTTATGAATCAATAGTCGTGCGGTAAAAATTTTCCGGAATTTATTTTCATGTTTTCCGACCGCTGAAACATGCTTTTGGCGCCGAGTAAAAGTTGACCAGGTGCGGAATTTTGGCACAGTCGAGTGCAATCGTGCGATGCCTTTCTCGTGTCTGCGTGAAAAATATCCTCACCTAATGGATGACGACCTCATCAATCTTATTCTCGTGTCCAAAGATTAATAGTTCTATCCTAGTTTGGTTTTTGTATATTTACGTAAAAATACTCATAGTTTAATCGATGTGGATGGGTCTTAGGCGATGAGACGATTTGGTGTAGTTTACTTTCATTTATTACAAGGAAAATATAAATGATATTCAAACCATACTTGAGTCATTTGGAAAATTAGGTCTCTAAATGCAATGCCATAAGCCATACTGAAATGAAAGACATTATTATATAAAGAAGATGGCCGCTAAATATGGGAAAATCTTGAATAAACGTCTCAGTTAAATTTGTGTTTCGTGAGATGTAAATTATGCGAGGAGATCGCTGTTGGGTTAATTGAAAGGCGCTTATATCTTTTGGGGATTAATCGTTTAAACCAACAAAAAAAAACGCTTTTTCGTCTTGGATAACACTTGTTAGCATAGATTTTCCTGTATCAACGTGTTAGTAGTTGTTAATGAAGAAATGTCTTAAAGGTATGAATGAAACTGAATAAAGCTGATCCAGGGAGAAATTGTCAATAATCATGATGAAAAATATAGGTAGTGCTCTCTTACTTAAACATCGATATTGACCGAGTCCTTTTCAAGATGAAACAAAGTGAAAGATTCCGTTGGTCAAAAAAATCATTTATAAATTTATACTATCGATTAAAATAATTCCAAATAGTGGTTATATGTGCATTTTCAATGTTATCATATACTTTACAATTCAGATGTTCTCACTTCCTTTTTGTTGAGTACTTAAACATTAAACGAGGTCATGGTTATTTATTGTTTAAATTGTTGAGAACAACTTTAGCATATACAAGAGGTGCGGGGGTAAATAAGGGTCAGTATGTTTTCTTTTTATTGTATACTTTTTAAAATTTCATGTGATTTCTGGACGTTACAAAGATTTAAAACAAGGGTAATATCAAAATAACGGTAGCATTAATTGTAATATCTTCAGCTAAAAATGTAATCAAGTTATTCAATACCTATGAGAGACAATGGACGATGCCGGAGGTCAATAACATTATATCAAAAAGATACAGCGGGATAGTTGTTGAAAGTTGAGCTGCTTGAATTTTTGGAATGCATTAAGTGTTTTACTCATATTGAATACATAATACTGAAACGCAAGACATTATTATACAAAGAAGATGGCCGCTAAATATGGGTAGAAAATCTTGCTTAAACATCTCGGTTAAAGTTTTTATAACTACTGATTCGTAGTTCGTTTGCAAAACGAGGAAAAATTGGGTAGATTTAGGCAATTTTATCAAACAAATGTAGACCAGTGATCATCCGAGAGAAGAAATAAAACACCTTTTATACTGGGAAAGTTCAATTTTGTGATTACAATTTATTTTATTAAAATACGACATGAATCAGTCAACCAACGCCCCTTCCTGGTATCCTCGAATTCGGTCAATTTTTTGTATACCCACGTTAATTTCTTTCGGGAAATCTAGCTGGGATTGCGGGTTTTGAGGTTATATTTTCACTAACATGAGCTGCGTGTTTGGAGTTTCGAAGGTAGTTTGGAAATTTGAACCACCGGAAAGACGTTATTAGTTATGCAGAACTCTGTAGGGACGGAAACTGAAAGGTGCATTGTTAGCACTGGCATATTAGGATTCCAGGTCGTTTAATCCGGCAATGGGGATGAAAGTGGTGACGTTTGGAGGATGTGGGAGGCGCAGCGGGTCTTCTTCGACTGGCGTTCGTCCTGAACCGTAAGCATCAGGCGGAGGACCGCCACCTGCTCTCCTCTCATTTCCGCGACGCGGAGGTCAGCGAAGCCGCCGGCCACCTCTTCCCCGCTCGTCACTTTCCACGTTCGAACACCAGCAGGTCTGCTTTCACCTGCCACTCATCCGTATCTCATCAGAATGAAAATGTTTACGTCGCCTATGGCGTCGTCCATTGCCTCGCGTGGAAGGTTTGAAAGTTGATTAGGATTTTAGTCGTAAGGTTTGCAATGAGTATTGTCATAATTTAGACGTTGCCATAGTTTTAAATCTTCACGCGCAAAGAATAAAATAAATTTTCAAGGATATTAACTTCTTGAAAAAGTCATTGGTACCATAATTTACATCCGTCACACTCGTCCTCTCAATAATGAACGGGAGTTCATATATCACGTTCTTACCACGCGTGTGCTAAACAAACGGAAGTCAACATATCGGCGGCATCAGCTTAAATGATAAAATTGAGGACATCTGAACAACTGCGAGTTTGTGCATTTTGGTCGATGGTATATAGTTAGTGATGTTTTTAGTTAAACATTTTATCAGCTGTTTTCCCTCTTGAAATTCCTCACTTTTTCACCTTTAGAAAAGTGTTCAGCTTGTTGTAATCTTTTAGTCCTCACATAGCTGAAGTCATTCATTTTTCATTTTTGTAATGGCCTCATTATTTTGCCTGTCGTAATCACAGAGGACGCTACGTTTGTCTTTTAGTTCGATATCCCCTATTGCTTTCTCTATAACTTAGCCTTAACTTGTTCCCATTTCTCCCGGCATTTCCATAGTACTGCGTGCTATCTAATCCTTCCCACTTCTGATTTTTTACACGATGCTTATTTAGAAATAGAATAATTGTTGAGGACTCCACTAATTCTTATCCTAAGTGTCGACACTGGTATTCGAATCAAATCTAATATTCATCTTTGCTCTACTTAATTCTATTTTTAATAGTAGTTGCAACAGCGTCCTAAAATCTATATCTACAAAATACCCTGCAAACCACCTCTAGGGTGTGTGGCACTGGGTAATTCCACACCATATATGCAGCACTTATCCTAGCCGAAATCAGGACCGTGCACGTTCACCAAGCCAAATGCAGCCAGGATAACAATGCGCTGTCTGACCAGAACTAGTAGAGTGGTACGTAGACGAACATTATACCATGCAGTACACTATTTAGGATACAACTACTGGTTAGTATCTCTAATTCGATCGATCAATGTTACAATAAGGACCAAAATCATGTAAGAGCTGTATCATGTCGGAAATTTCATGCGGGGTGAGTTGCTAATGATGATGTTATGATATTTAGGATAAGTGTAAGACCTACTTCACCTCGTGAGGTTCAAAGTATCCTAGAACTGATCTATTACAACTATTATGGTCCTTAATTGTGCTTGGAAAAAATGACATTCTAATTCTATCGGTTCGGCAGTATATTTCCTTAATCTTATGCCTGTGGTCTTTCTACCATGATTGTTTGGCTCTAGAAAAAAATGTTGAACGTCCGGCAAAAAATAGTCTATATGAAACTTTTGTAAATGATCTGACCTATATTTTTCCTTCCGATTAGATAGAGGTAGGATCAAATAAATTATTGGCAATGATTTTTTTCCAGTTGCCTTTGATACCCCCAAGGACCGTGTGGGAATGTAATTGAATATAGCGCACACGATATATCTACGCAGGTAAATTGGAGGAAATGGATGTACAGTTCAACCGTAAAATCATGTAATAGCACCCTCAGGCAGTGCGTCCAGAATTTGAGTGTAAACAACAGATACCTACATTTGAACCGCTCAAACAGGCCCTAGGATAATCTCAGAAATCAGGAAAATATTTATTTAAAACTGAAGTGGAGGTTGATTTTAACTCAATTTACACGTTTTGATATCGCCTGTATCAGTGAAAGTTTATGAATTATCAGGGTATTACATTTGAATAGGGAATATAATTACGTTCAACACCGCTGATTTTTCGTTTCATAATTTTCTTTTATTCGACGTGTTAAAAGAAGTCAAGTAGTCTTCTTTCACTACCATGAAATTGTCTATTATTCGTGAGTTACACATACATTCGTTCCCTCTAAAATGTCTAATGCTATCGGCCATTCTCTCAGTGTACCTAGTTTCTCATGTGCCATATTATTCAGTGCCTCTCTTCACAGTCTTACCCTCCTTCGGTGAATTTCTGATGTCTTCTCTTTGATCATCCTGCCGGACCACAATTTAAGACTCCATTTTTCTATTATAATCTTTTTTCTAATTCTCTGGCCCAGAAAAAGTCGTATCCATCCATCGTCTATCGCCATTATCTATAGTATTTAATTTTCAATTTTCCGAAAATACATCTGTTACTCTCCCAACGAAAGTTTCTTATTTTCCAAGTGCTTGTTGAACATAACGTGATAACTTCTTAGGTTGTCCCTATGAAAAAGTAGTGCCGTTTCGTAATGCTACAGCTCTGGCCATTGCTTAGTGTTTTACGTATAAATAAACTTGAAATGATTTCACAATTACATTTCTTATTTCCTCGTGCTTGAAAATATCCTTAATGTGTGGGTGTTATGTAGTTTTTTAATTAGACTATAATTACTTTTAGGAGCACTGAAAGAAGTTAGGTGGTTTCATGTATATGTAAATTTGGATTGCAGCTTTGCTAATTACGTAAGTATTCATTTAATTTTATTCAATTTTTTGGGAGCTAATGAGTTACGTCAGTGGCTTATGATTGCCATTTATAAGCATTCGGGGTTTGATTTGATCTTTACGGCATGCCTTTAACCCCTCAGCGACTCGTAATTATAAGCCGGAAGAATTAATTTTCGAATTCATATTGAGGCACTCTCTGGATAAGTGTATTTTCTTTTCCCTTGTTAACCCTTGTTGTGCTCCTCGCCCACCCAGTGGAATCAGAGGGATTCGTTTTGAAAGCGTCGCCGACCTAATGGACTTCAAAAAAATAAAACTTTCGTTTCCGCCAGCCAAACAATATTCAAGCGCACTAGTTGTATTTCCGAGGCGTTTTGCTGATCGCTTCGCTGATAATGAATTCTCCCGTCCGCCGCGCCGCTTGGAAACGAAGGCCTTTGTTGACATTTCAGTCCTCTCTTCTCCGACGAGTACGCCAGAGGAGGAGCTCTTCGCGAAGCTTTTAAGCTATGCCGACCGGTTTTAAGGGAGCGGTGACTATTGGGAAAAAATATACTTATCAGAGAAGATTACGCTCGCTCGCTCGAAGCAGCCGCAAATTATCATCGGGAAGAAGCGGAAAAAAATATTTTTCCAGCGCTCAAGTGGCCTGTCTTCCTCTTGCCTCCTAGCTTCTGAAATACGTCCACTCCCAGTCTTGTGCACCATCGGTTTTCATCCGTCATCGCAGCGTCGGCTTATGCTCTCCTGGCAAAAGTGGTCTTCCACGCTTATGCGTCATGCGACGGCAATGTTTACGTAAGGGAGGCTGCGGAGAATTCGGCTTCGCAATTATGCACTCCGTCGTCGACGCTAATGCACATCGCGAAGGTCTTTTCCGTAGTCATCCAGATACTGTTGCGGTGCGAGAAATCGAAAAATAGAGTTTGATATTAAATTATGACTATAAGTGATGTATAAACCGTTCATTAATGGTAATTTACATAAGTCATTATCAACATACTTATAGTTGTGCAGCTGTTAGCAAGAATTTTGTTGGTAAATTTTGTCTCTTTTTGGAAAGCGAGGCTAGAGTTGAAGTTTAATAATTAAAAGATCAAACCTCGAGCTCTGTTTTCTGGTAAAAATTTACTCCGAAA
This sequence comes from Ceriagrion tenellum, assembly GCA_963169105.1. NCBI lineage: Eukaryota > Metazoa > Arthropoda > Insecta > Odonata > Coenagrionidae > Ceriagrion > Ceriagrion tenellum. The sequence goes on from OY720635.1 coordinate 96,386,678, forward strand.
GTTTACAACGTAAATCATGCACAAAGCAGTTTACACGTGGAGCAATGGTTCTACGTACTTTGCTAAAGCGCTGGAACAAACGACTTACACCACTTTTGTTCTCTATATCTATTGGTAATTCATCTCAAAATTTGAATATCCAGGGACAAGCATCATGTAGTCGGAGTTTTTTCCGTCTTCCTTTTAATTCGAAGTTAAGATATGAATTTCCGGGAGATACACTCAGAAAACTCTTGAAGAGTGCTTATCCTGATTTCTGCTGTTCTGTAATGTGGATGAAGTGCCACTGGGCCCACCCTGTACCACCCTATCCTTCTCTCCTTTTTGTTCTATAACGCCTTCTATGGCAACTTTTACGTGCTATTGATCTACTGTACTGTCTTACCTTCATCTACTTTCTCCGTATTCGTTTAATTTTGCGTTTTTCATCATTCCCCAAATGCCTGTTCTCCCGATTTTTCCCTTTTCTCACAAATATTTCCCTTGCTTCTAATTACTTGCATCTCAAAAGTCTCCTTTTCATTTTCATCCTCTTATCTCGATTTTTAACAGTCCCGACCGAGTAACTCTGTAGACAGATATTTGTGCCTCATTTCCTTAAATTCCCACTCGGGATTTTCATAATTTTTCCCCTCCTTTCAGTCGATATTCTTTCGCCTAGCAATTAATCACCTGTGTCCTAGAATTTATATTAATTTGATACCCTCAAAAATTACTTAAATTTTTAAGTTTTCCTATTCGATGTGTGTGTCTTGCCGCAAAACGTCGACGTTCGTTTTCCTCAAGTTTTCTTTTCCTGTACACCTTCGGTAAAGGGAGATGATTGACTTGAAGCAAGCTTCGCTCATTTATTCTTTTTCTACTTGCACGAGTGCGACGTGTTAAAGAAGGGAAAAATTCCTTCCGTGGGTTTATTAAACATGATCACCTTCCGTCTTCGCTCGAAACTGCTGCTGATAAAATTTTCAGCGCCTCAAAGGCGTCCGAATGCGGCGAGCGAAGACGCCGAGTGATCTTCGTGAAGGCACAGGAAGGGGACCATCCCCATCCTCCGCAAGCATCATGAGTGTCGCTGAACTTTCACTCCTTTGAGGGCCGCGAGGCTTTCGCGAGAAGCAAACAAAGACTCGGAAACGTCTTTGAGCGGCTGGAACAACAACTGCGCGTCCGCGACGTTGGAAGTCCTTTTTAAACGGATTAAGAATTCAAGGTTTTTAAAAAGCCCTCGCGCAACATGCTTTTCTCGAGGAGTCCGAACGGCACTTGTCGGCGGGGCGGTGGCAGGTGGTCCTAGAGGCTCTCTCTTGGCCGCCCGTGAGAAGGGGTGGTCGTGTGTTGGCGCTTGTAAGCACCACGTTGCCGCGGAAAGGTGGCAGACGTTGTCCAACGAAGCGAGAGACAATGTTTGCACGTTAACTGTCCATCCGAAGTGCTAACGGCAGTTTTGTAGCAATGTTTCAAGGTGCCCGGGTGGTCTCTCCATTTGCCCTCCTCCTTTGAGAAGTGCATCGAATCTATCAGGCCTATTTCGACTCCATTTGCAAAAGTAAATTGTAGAATAAATGGGTTTATTTATTTCAAATTGAAATACAAAATCAAGGTGTATTTTGATTTTTTATATGCTTTTTTCAATAAAATAATCATTTATGGTGCAATCAAAATATTTTACGTATGCTTGGTCATGTTCTGTGGGTAATATGGACAGGTTTGTTATCACGTAATCTCTTATTCTAGTCGTAGGATTCCTGGTGATAAATTTCTATAGTGATAGTTCAAAATTGTGGAACATCAATGGTAGAATATTTAATTGTTTATCGCATTTGAGGACGAAGAAGAAATAGAATATCACTTGGTGGATTCGAGGTAGGTCTGATGGTAAGGCTGAGAATATCCTCCAGATTTTCACTCGAGAAAATACATGGCTTATCTCGCTCTTGTCATTTTCTTTCTTCATGTCCGCGTACATCATACCATTCTTCGTTTATAATTACATTCGGTTTTGTAATGTTCTACGACGCTATCCGATGCCCAACCGCCATTGCTCTTTATTCATCCACAGGCCTTCTGGCAACTGCTTTTCTCTGATTGTCTTATATATGCCTTCTCTCTAGCTAATTCTGGGCCTTCCTTTTTTCTACCTTGTGGATTCCTCTTTATAATTTGCTTAGGTATTCTCTCGTTCGTCATATATTGTATGTGACTATATCACACAAGTTTTTAAAAATATCATTGATTATTGTGTGGATAACTCCCATCACCTATATTTCTTATTCTCTCATTCTAGATTCTTTTCCGTCTGAATATACCCGCGGATCGTTTCCAGTAACCATCTCCGTAACATTTAGCATTGGTTTTGTTTTCTCCTTCATCTGCAATATCTCACTACCAAATGTGATAATGCTTCTTATAATTGAATTATATATTCTTTATTTATTAGCTTTGGCTATACTTTGGTCCCATAAAATGCTTTTCTTCGTTCTTCACTGCATCCTGAAAACCTAAACTCTTTCATCCCCTTCACCGCTAGCCCAACATCCATCGCTCTATCTCGGCCTAGAGAAATCCATTGTCCCACATCCCGTCCAGCCACCTACCCTGCATCCTCCTTATCCAAAAGCTTCCTATACTTGCCCGCCATACCAATCACTTCCTAGTTTATCCTCCTTTTCGTCTTCCGAACCTTCTCCATTCTCATCTACCTACTTTTCGAAACCCTGTAGTGTATGGAATAAATTATGTTGTAACCATTATGAACTTGAAAGATCGAGCAATGGAGCATGCACTTGTTTTCCATATTGAAACTATTTGGGAAAGAAAAAATAGAACAATTTGCTAAATATAGACAATTTTTTACTGAACAGTACTAAGTAATTGAGAGTTGAACAGGAACTATATCACTTTAAAGACATGAAATTAGTCTTTCTGTATAAATCTATCCATTTTTTTGAGAGGTCTTTTTGGAATTTTTTTCAGCTGTGGTAATCAAGGACAATATCGTTCGCCTTTCTCAGCATTCTTCCGCACAGTGGGCGCCGTTTTCCCGCCAGGGCACCAACAGTTCACCCGAATTAACGTCTCTAGATTACCTATCTCCTTAGCGAATTTCTTATATAGATTGATAAATTACCATGTCCTGCCTTTAATTTCATTATTATGATGTTATTAGGACTCTTACGTCGGACTGGATGTTGTCGTAGGGCTGGTATTACTTATTCCTGGCTACGCTAAGATCGCTGGATGGAATTCCGCCTCATCCGTAGATGATTGATTTGCCTAGCAGTTAGATTTTACTGAACGATGCGATATTTCCTTGGAATAAGGAGAACTTTAAATTCAAATCTGCTCCTATACTCTAACTTATACTAGGATATCATGCTAGTAATGCCGGACTGTCTTTATTCTGCTTTTTTCTTTATCATCTAACTACCAGAAGACTGCGAATACTGATCATTGTGGTGATATAAATGACCCTTTCTCACAATTCAGACCTTTTTTTATTGCTACTTGCCAAAGCTTGATACATACAGAGTACTTCATTCACTACTACTTTTCCTGTTTCCGGTAAAGTATATGCTATTGTTATTATCCTAAGTATTCTCTTTATTTGCTGAATAATGAGGTTGAACTATTTGTTTTTTTTTTACGTATGGTCATTAATTGCTCGAAGTAACTCACTTCTGCTTGATCTCAGATGATTTCTGTATAAATCTTATATATTAAATATCTGTTGTATGTCATAGTTCTTTCTAGTTCTAGCTTTTACGTTCAAACCCAGGTTTTACCAAAATATTTCCCTTTGTCTGACTATTCCGGCTTCATTAAATGAGTCAATTTAATTGAACTTTTCAAAGTGGTTCCTGCAGAAATAGCAGAGGTCATTAAATGCACGAAATAAGTTAACCAAGACCAAATTCTATGCATTTTAAGCTCTTTTGTAGTATGCACAAATATACATAAGTATCACACAATGACACAATCGGAACCAGTCGCAATAATTGGGGAATTGATCCCCATGATTCTTTACCATTTATCGGGATATGGAGCATTGAACGTGGGAACGAGTGAATTGTGTTAGTATGGGAAATATTAAAGTGAGCAGCAGCTCTATTTGAAGATCGCAAATGATTGCTACCTACTAATTAACTGTTGGAAAATTCATTAGTTTTTCCTATGAGAAACATTTAATTACAGTGTTATGCAATACTCACAGTATAGGAAAATTATGATTTGAAAATGAATGAAAATTTATTAATTTTGCCAAGATAATCCTAATTTGACTGTCGTAGCCAGCGATTGTTTATATTCTGCTCCTACTCATTCACAAGAGTTTCACAATTGACGTTGATATCAATGAAAAATTAATAAAGAAATGCGCGTTGCAACTGTTTCTCCAATGACGCGCATCGTTATTTCGTATCCCGGTTTCATTTGTTGATTTTCGCATGAGGTGCACTAAATTTTCAACCGCTAATATTCCTTGAAAGCTCGCTGAAAATTTGGAAAACTCTCTCAAATTTTAGGTATCCTTTGATCACATTGACAGCTTCAGTTTCTGTTTGCAAAAAGGTCCTCCGGCCACTGTTAATTGAATCCGTGATTGGAAAAGAGCAATTAGATCTGGGACTAAACGTATGGAATCATCGAGTGCAGTGCGTTTTTCTTTTGTTTTTTTTGATTTACGATCGAGAGATGACCTCCATTAATGATTTGTTGCAAGCGAGAAGTTTGACATGCCGACAAAATGTAATTATTTTGTGTTAATCACAATTCAGTTTTGTGTGCATTTTACTCGACTTTTGTAGACTTATTTCTGCTGTGACGGGTGAATAGTTTCACGACTAACGAGCACCATCGGCTTGTGGAAAAAAATTAAGCTTCGCTATAACAGTGACAGTTGATGAAAATGTTATATGTGACATGTAATTCGGAATATCAAGTGCAGAAATATTGTTCGACGCATTTCCTAACGCGAATGAAACATATTCAAAGGGCATTTTTCATGATTGGAATCATTTTTATTGAAGTGACGATTTTCTTAAGGTAGTTTTTTGCTTCTTCGTGTAATTTTTCTGGCTTTATAGATTGGTAATTCATGTATATTTTCCATTTAAAAAAATCTGAGTTGCTATGAACCAGAAAATTGATGTGTATAATTTTTACGGGTCAGCAGAGATGGTAGTTCATAAGCATCCTTGTATCTAAGTAGAGCATCCATTGAAAAGTTGAATACAATCACTTTTGTACTTATACAAAACATTTTTCAGTTAATGATTTAATCACTAATCCTTATTTTTAAAAGTTTCAAGGATGAATACGTGCATTATTCTTTTGATTATCAGACTTAAATGGAATTAATCTTTTTTTCAATAGAGAATACATAATCAGAAAACCGAAAGAGCTGCATGATACGGGAAAAAAACACATTACGTCCAGAAACAGTGGCATAACTCTCGGTATATTTTTTCGTCCCCCCCTTCACCGCATAGTTCTTCAAGCTCGTGGCGGATCCTTCTCGATTTTTTCCAAAGAATCGCAAATAAAGCTGCGAAAGGGGGCAAAACACGGAAGCATGCATAGTTTTAATTCCATTTACGCCGCCGACGGAAAACTTCATCCCTACCTAGGTTAAATTTCCCACCGCCCGCGTACCTACCACCACTATTCTCCCACTCCGCCCCACCATGGAGTGAGCTAGAGAGGAGGTTGAGGAGGAAATGTTTAACGTAACATTCGAAAAGAAAAATAAACGAGGTGTTCTGGCATTTGCATTCCTCCCGTGCGATTATTCATGCGCGAATTTCGAGTTTTGTTCTGTGCTCTCTTTTCTCACTCCCCCCCCCCTACCCCACATTACGCCCTCCCCTACTCCGGGTGAGTGGGATGAGGAAGTGGGGGTTACAGAGTCAGGAAGTGGGTGGGGGGAGGACGGGAGGTCAGACGTGAGGGGTGGGGTGGGTCTGTCGGGGAAAATCCTCGCAACCGCGAGAGCTGCGGCGGCTAAGGCAGCCACATTTCGAAATTCCCATCTCTTTTCTTTCCCTCCACTTGCGATGTGGACCCATTCCACGCGCCTGTATTCCTACCAATTCCTCCCTCTTCCCCTTTCCTGCCCTCCGCATTTCACCCCCTCTCTTATCCCAATTCCGGTGTATTTTCCCGCTCCCTTCCCTCCTCGAACTTCTTATCTCCCTACTCTCTCCTCGTCTCTTTTTTCTCTTTGTGACAGGAATCGGAATTTGGGCGCATTCTCCTCATTGAGTCAGGAAGAGAGTGGATAATGTTTTTGAATTAGAAAGTATGCCCACTTTTACTGGCGAAAAATGAGCCATCCCACACGGCATTGACGCCAAATTTGTCCAGTGTCATCGTGGAAAAGGCTGAGCTTTATTTTTCAATATTCTCGTTTTTCATGTAATCGGTTCGGCCATTATGGTATCAACATATACAACTATAATCAATTATTGAACGCATTGATATACCTCATACTTATATCCATTAGCATTCTTATGACAAGGCTAACCTATCCGGATAGGGTAGATTTAAATGAGAGAGAAAAATTTTAGAAGTTTTTATTACATCCTATATATTTTCGGTTCTCGTGTTCGGAGAGGCTATTATCTTATTGCCGAATTCAGTATTAGCAATTTATTTAACACATTTAGATTCTCAGTTTCATTAGCTATGGTTAATTATATCTGGGTATGTAACTGGAGTACCTAGATTTTAGAAAAAGAGAGTAAAAATCCTCCCGCTTTTAGACAGACGCAGCTCTCTGTGTACCTGCGAAATTTCTTTCTTCATAGCAGTTCACCTCCTGCCTCTATCCATTCTGTCGGTAAAACACATTGTATTCCATTCTCTTCCCATGCTTTATGCTATAAGCAGTAAGTAAATGAATGATACATTTTACAGCATGTGAAAATAACAAATTACATTAAAATTCACGATGTCAAGGAATTTAAAAACAAGTGAGATTCTTGGTCTGCAAAAAATATATTCATCGTACGTGTCTGGCATGCCTGAAACTCAAGTATCATGACTTGCGTGAATGGGTAAACCAAAGAGATAATGGTGCTCAAACATGCAGTATTGATTCGTTTTCTGTTGGAATTAATTATGACCATGGTATAAACTAATAGAAACTTTTAAGGTGCAAAATAGAAAACCTTAAACTTCTATATTCTTTCCGTATTTCTGCCTCTCCCATTTCGGACTAGTGACAAGATTTATATTTTTTCACATAATTGGCAAATTATGTTTCAAATCTCCCACCTCCTAGATGATGGTGTTTTCCTACCAGTTTCAATTTAACTTTAAACGGTCAATAAAAGTGTCTTCTTCGTATAGTATAGTCGCCACAACTTTTCACTCTTTTCTGCTGTTCTTTGCAACCAATATAGCACAATTTGTCTATGCACATGAACATTTATCGATGAAAGCATTCTACCAATAATACTTATTAATTGATATTTTATAATAATTAATGCATTTTTATCTCCCCATTTTTGATTTGTTGTGTGTAGAATTTCCCGAAATGACTTTTTGATGACGAAATGATTTTACCTTGATAAGATATGTCATTTCTATGATACTGGACTTCTTATTTTTAATTTATTTATTTTACCCTCATATTGTGAGAAACTCTTCTTCCTAAGAAATAATTATGTTAAAACCATTTTTAGAAATTTCAATCTAAAGGCATATGACGCAAGAGAAGAATATATTACAGGTTGAACGGTTTTCAATGTAATATCGAATGATGTGTAGTTAAATATTTTTTTGAAAATATGTATTGCCATAGATATTGGAAAGGAAAACATAATTATGTGTTTTGTTGACGGATGTAACATATGATGGGATACTGTACAGTCGAAGTATCACTGTATACGTAGATATGTATCCTATTCTACCTCATCACCATATGATTGTTCCTATTTTGCGTGACCTCAATATGGCTACTGTTGTCACTGAACGACCTCCACCAGATTTTTTAGTCCCTTAACTCCGCAGAGGTCAGTGGCGAATACGTAATGGTGTGTGGAAATGAGGCAAGGACTTCGAAAATGACAAAGAAGACCTTGAGGGATAACGAGGAGTAAGTTTTTCAAAGGGCATGTCTCTTTAACTATCTGCCAGATGTTCAGAACATTTTGCGGTTGACGAGGGATAGTGAGCGGTTGTTCTTCAGTAAATTGAGTCTTACCTTGGATTACTCACCAGCATCCATCTACAATAACGCAGCACATTATTTGGTGAAGTTTTTGTTTGCAAAATTGTTCGCTGCTTGTGGGGTTGCACCTGCAATTAGTAATCTCAGGAGATCTTCTGGGTTTTACAACAGAAACGTTACGATAAAGATGTAGTGATCTGGTATCTAGTAATTTTCCATTTTCTCTGTTAAATGAATGGAAATATTCATTAATTCACGTAGAGAGCCCAAATGTTTTCGCCAAATATATCATTGGGACCGTTTGCAGGTAATTTGTAGATATATGTGCTGCTGATACCGATGTGTGTGCAATGTGAAATGTATCGAATTACTTATTTTATGTAGTTTTTTTCCTGAAATTTGATTGGTCTCTCTACCTCTTATCTTGTGATTATCTATCAACGACGCAGCGTTGCCATTTTCGGTGCTATTAAAATAGTTTGAAATTTTACCAAGTGTTTGACTTCCCGATCAATATCAATCATGTTCACCATATATTCTTTTCTATATGTATCATTTTTAGTACTTTTTATCGAATGCGATTTGTGTATCTACCTTTGCTGTACCAGGAGGCAACAGGGCTTAGTAGAAGTGGTTCTCAAAAGAGCCCCGCCCTCTTCCCATGCTGTTAAAATAATTCTTTACCTGTCCTAAAATATTTAAACAACTTAAACATTGAAGGTATTATATAAATAAACAATATTTTAATTAAAACATGCATAATTATTCTATCTACTAGTTATTTTGCCCTGAGACTGTTGGGCTAGGTGGAAAAGAGGGATTCAAAAGACTCGTAATCCCTCCTAATACTGTTGATTAATCTCTTTTCCTGACCTACAGTTTTATTGCCTTCGTCTGTGATTCTTGCACGGATTGTTTATTTTTCCGTGAGACACGCAGCTTGAGGAGTCGATGTATTAATATCTGAAAGAAGGTAGTATCGCAACCCTCCCTGTGCTATTAAGATACCTCTCTCTCCATCCGTCAATTGCCGTTTTCCTCTCCATCCCTCTACTCACCCCTCATTCCTTCTCTCCCCAACCCCACATTTCACCCCGCCTCCTTTGCCACCCTCCTCCAGCCTCCACCAACTACCCCCCCCCCACTCTGGAATCGTGTGCTATCCCCCATCCTCCTCGAGTCCTTCCCGACTCGACGGGGTCGCGCGGATAATGATATTCACAAATGTTTCCGCGGTGAGAGAGTACAGCTGTGACTCGCTTCTGGGGGCGGGAGGCGGCGGAGGGTGGCGGCCGGAGGGAACCGGAGGAGGTTGGAACGGGGCGGGGGGGCGTAACCTTATATGTGTGGAGGAGTGAGGGAGAGAGGAGGTAGAGAGGTGCGGAAAGAGACATAGGGGGTGGGTGGGCGGGATGAGAACCGAGTTGTTTTTTTTTTAAGTGTTCCCATAGAAAAAAGACAGGACGGAAGGAATGTTGAGGGGGTTGGGGTTTGGTGGAGAAAGGTTATGTGGTAATAGGGGAGTGTGGAGGTGGGGGGGAGGGGGGGCGCCAGTCGTTGTGAAAGGGTGAAGGGATGGCTAAGCAAGCGTTAATAATTCAGGCGCACTTGACGATCGATGGGTTCGTCGATTCGTACCTAATGTATCGAATCGAAATAGTTTTTTTTTCGACTCACTCCCTTCCGTGGCCACTCCCACCCTCTTTATGCTTCTATCGCCCACCCATTCCATCCTATTTCCCACGCCAATCCCTACTTTTCCCGTCTCTGACAACATTTTTTTCTCCCATTTCCCGTTCCCAGTCCCACTCCCAACTGTCTCGTCTCGACGCCGTGTTTATGATTTTTTTGGTTGATTGATTTCGGTTTTGTCGCTTTCATTTTTGAGGTTTACATCGCTCTCTCTTTCTATCTCTCTCTTGCGCGCTTTATTTATTTCTTTTTTGTTTGAGCTTACCTCTTCTCTGCAGACATTCGTTTTTGCCTGTTCGTTCTTTATCTTTGGAGTGTGTTTTAATGCTGATGTTTCGCGTTTCCTCTCATGACTTTTTCCTTCCCATGCACCTCTGAAATCTATGCTTCTTCATATTTATCGATGGAGAAAAATATTCCGTTTTATGAATATTCAAGATTTCTGCAAATTTGGAAAATATTCTACTATACAAATTTCTGGGTAGATTTTGTTTTCATCTTCTTGCTCTCAATTATCTTGTTAAGCAGCTTCTTTTTTTCATCGGTAGTGTACATTTCTTTAAGATTACAGTTTTCTTTTTCTAATACGAACGCAGGATGATCAACTGAGAAATAAACCCGTTATTTTATATCATTTTTCATGCGGTGAATTGTGTTTCGTACAATATTTGGTGTAACTTGATTGATAACTGCCGTAAAGTTTAAATTTTATTTGTATTGTAATTGTTATTGTAAGGTTATCTAACACTTTTGAATATTTAATCCAAATTTCTTGAATTTTTTAGCTTGTTTTCTTCGGACTTTTGAAGAGCATTTTGACCCATTGAATCCATTTTTAACGCGTTCATACTTGTTAAAGAAGTGGTAGCGTTGCATATGGTCTTTGAATTCGATGTCTAAAATATGCTAGACCGGATAGGACAAAGGGATAGTTAATTTTCGATCATTGAATTAAAACAAGGTCAGAATGGAGAATGCCTTCAAATGGATAAATTATGAGCATTGTCTTTCTATAGTAAGTATTGCATAAATATTCTGCGAGCAAATGTAAGACTCCATGTAGTTGAGTTTCTTTCCTGAAGCGGTATTTTTGTAATTACTTATCATGAGTGATTTTGGTATTAAATCTTGTTATGAAAACGTTAATTCGTTATTTACTTGAAGCGGCTCATGTCTTTTGCATGTATAATGATTGGGTAAATACTGATGAAGGCTTCCGCAGAGTGGTGAAATAGGCGTAGATAATTTTCCGGCCGTCATGATCGTACGAATCGTACGATCATACGAGATCTGACATATGGCAATCACCCAAACATTGTGGCGTAGCTAGTTTTCCGGAATATTCTCCGCATCGATTAATCTTCGTACGACAGTTTCGCCGGCGTTGCAGTAGGCGTCTTCAGGTATTAATTTGTTGCTGCCATTCGTACGATAACCTTTTTTTGGTAGCCTATGTATGCGCAGAGCTTGATATGGAGCGCAGCGTGGTAAGGGGCAGAAACATGGACCCTCAGAAAAGAGGACTAGAATAGGCTGCAGGCATTTGAGATGTTGGAGTGGAGAAGGATGTAGAAGGTGTGGTGAATAGAAAGGAAGACGAACGAGAAAGTTCTTGGCGAGGTGGGAGACGAAATTAAACTTCTGGATTAAATCAGGAGTAAGTATGGTATTTGGCTGGAGGAGGGTTGGCCAATAGAGGGGAAGAATTGTTGGGGAAGGAGAAGAAAGAGAATAGGTTTTATGGACGGCATGAAAAAGGGTAGGTCGTATGTTGAGATGAAAAAAGAAATAATTGGGTAAATATGACACTGAAAGAGTAGAAAATCTGAAGGAGATTATGTAACTTTTAAAAGTACCTTCCTTTTACCGGTAGAATACTTAATAAATGTAAGCGCAAACGAGGATTCACTAGATTCACAAATTATAGGGCAGATCAATTTGGGTGCATTAGTTTGAAAGTGACATTAAAAATTGCTGTTTACGAAGTAAACATTAGTGAAGTGAGGTATTAGTTCAATGAAGGCAGAATCTTTGCATCATTCTTGGCAAAAGATCCTTGGTCATCCAATATGTCTCATCATTATTGGAGAAGAAATATCTGGACTTCAATTTTCTAATCAATGCTCTGCCGAATATTTGATACCCGTTTGTCTGTTTTTGGCGAATGCCAAGTGCTAGAAGAAATCCTTTTCTTTAGGACTAAAATTCTAACATGACTAGAAAAATAAGGCAGGGATGTTGAATGGTACATCTAAAAATGCACTATTCTTTAGGCAGAAAATGCTATAAATGACTACTTTTGTCTTACATATTGCTCTCTTTGTAAGTAAAAGAAGGCTTAAATGTGTAGTTCGCATCGTTAAAACCTCTATAAAGGCTAATGGCAGAGTTTAGAATGCTAAAACAGAGTTATGCGAACATAGGGACGAAGACAGAGGATTAATATCTTGGATTCTTGTTGAACTGTGTTTCTACTGTAGTCGAGAATGATGCTTGGATGACAAGAAGATTAACACCCAACCGTCTATGCCTGAAAATGCTTCTTTTTCATCAAATCTTGTGACAGGCTTTCATACGTATTAAGGAAGAAATTTCAGAAATTTTTGATCTAATATCTACCATCAATTTGTAATATATCTTAATTGTTACCTCTAGTGCTTAATACACTGGTGATTTACATCGTACATCACGAGCAGCAGGTACGTGAGGTGAAGTGTATTAAGTGTAAGTTTCTTTATTTAGTCCTAGAGTATCCTTTTAAAAAATCTGAAAATTTTTCACTTGAATGTTAAGAATTACCTCATGATTTATCCTTAATAAAGAAATATTTTTCATGCTCGTAGATAAAAATGATGTCTTACTTCAAAGGTTCACCTAGGTAAATCTACAGTAATGTGCTTAAAGTGGGAACATTTGTCCCATCAAGGATTTTGGGTAACGGGTTTGAGGGTTGGGGGAAACCCTGGAACAGCACCTGCTTGCTGCCTTGACCAAATGCGCCAAGTGGCCCACCGTTTCCACCCCATCTGACGGTCGTTGTGTTGCAGTTTGAGCCATTGATCGAACCCTAACTTTCGGGTTCATGCTACACTAGTATTCTCTCGACCGCGTGAAACTAATTACGACTATAGAGGCCTCTGCTTAGTTATCCATTAATCCAACTTAAACCAACATCCACATACTATTCCCAGCATTTCTTGTCTTTGCAGATTTTGTGTTTCTCTGAAGTATTTTTTGTGACAGTGTATTAAGTGCATATTTATATTTTTTTCGAGGGTGAGGAACTTTGGTGACGAAGATAATTCCTAATTTTATGCGGTACTTGTATGAAAAATATACTCGGACGTCTACAGTCATTATAAACACGTTTTTACACATGACCAGAAGCTTGAGGGAGCGATGCTGCAGACGATATTACGCAAGCGCGACAGATGGCTGAAGGAAAGGGTTAGGAACTCTGGATTAATTTAAGGGTGGTAAATGAAAGAGATACTCACGATGGGCTTAGTACTAGAGTGAATGATATCCTTGTGTACCTGTTAAACACAATGGATTGCCGTTTGTTGGGAGACTAATAGTATGCCGTGAATATCCAAGGTCATTATGAAAAGGTATTTTACCATTATTGACAAACTGTATGTACAGAATCATCGAGGGAAAACGCATCAGTTTGGTGCCGTATTTGGTTAATGGCGGTATGGTCCACACATTTTTACACTATTAATTAAACCTGGAATACCTTTTATTATTTTTATGGTTGTTAAGATATTGCGCCTATTTCGAATTCCCTTAATTCAAATAATGTGCCACTATTAGGTTGAGCGGTAGAATAATAAGATATATCGTGTAATTTTAAACCGAAGATAGGTTACATTCTCAACATTCTGTTGCCGCTGTGATGTATTTTTTGGCGAAATAATATTCCAAGGGTAGCCGCACCTGCCAACTCAGGTCGCCAGTCTTAGAGACCAGAATCGTGAGGGAGGTGGGGTGTGATAGCGTCCAACGGCATCGTGTTGGTCTCAACCTCCACGATATAATCGCTCTGTTAATTGTCCGTTGCGAATGCCCGACTTTAACTGTTGTTTATGGATTTCTCGTTAGAATAGTCTCCCTATACCTCCCCCTCCCTTCTCGGTTCCGTCCAACACCCCCGGAACATCGCATCCAAGTCGTCTGAAGCGAGGGGTTCCCGCCTCCCCCCCGCCCCTCCACCGCCCTCTCCACTCGTGTCCGAACCCTCATCCCTCCTACTACGCCTCGGCCCTTAAACTTCCCCACCCCTCCGTCCTCCTCTGACCGCCTGAAAACCCCTGAACCACCCTCCTTATACCCTTTCTCCCCTCACTATACCTCCCTCTCCCACCCACGAGCCCGTCCGCCATCTGCACCCAGGGTCGTGGTGTGGGCGAGGCTCTGGGTCACCGCCGCTCCCTGCTGCTGCATTCATCCCTTGCCATATTAGTCTTCCCCTCCCCACGCCCTCTCCCCCTCCTCCTGCCCAGCCACCTCCTTCGCCCATATCCGAACACACGTAGAAGGGTGAGGAGAGAGGGAGGAGCGGGGGTGTGTGTGGAGAATGTGTCTGCTCGGTGAGGGTGGAGGGGTGGGGGGGTGGGTTTGGCGTGGTCGAAACAGGATATGGAAGTTGGGTATGAAAAACCGTTTAATCTTCCTCGCCACACTCGGCGCCTCAAGAATGTGCGCGCCCGATGGCCCGGGTCTGTCTCTCTCCGGCGCCTTCCATCCGTATCCCTTTTCGCTTTCTTGTCTCTCCTTTTTCTTATCTTTGTCTCACTCTCTCCCCATATTCTTTGGGATTATTTTGGTGCGGTGGAAAGAGTGTACGCTTCCTATCGTGAAGATCCTGAGTTCGTGTCACGCTGGTGGTACAGAATCATTTGACGATGGATTTTCATTCACTACTTGGATACTGTGATACTGATAGAATATTAGAGAATGTAAAGTACTCTGCATTGATGAAGTGGACCGTTGAGCAGCGGACCAATTGGCGTCTTCCGTTTAGAATGGACTAGTTTTAGTTTAGTGGGTTTAGAGTGGAAATTTTCTCTCCGCCCTTCCTCCATTCCCCAGTCTATTATCCCCATGTCCTTCCCACAGATTCCTAATGGCACATATGAAAGTTTCTGGTTGACTCCCTAAATGATCTACCCTCTCCGTCAGCTCTCTTCTTCCGCCTCATTCTTTTCACCTTCAATTTCTTCCGTTTGTATTCCTTTTCGCTTTTTGTTTTTCGGTTTTTCGATCTCTCTCTCTCTCTCTCTCTCTCTCTCTCTTTCTTTCTCCCCATCATCCTTCGCTATCAATTCCATTCTGCATTTTTTTCACTCCCAATTTGCTCCTCGCCATTTTTCACTGTTACACGTATTTTTTCACTCGTATCCCTACAATGGTGTTTGATCGCTCATCCTATTTACACATACTGCTTACTCCTTTGGTCTTGTCTTCTTAGAAATCTGTGGGACAATACTATAAAGTAAAAGGATTGAGCTATTATTCACCGGCAGCACTATATGTTGAGATTGCTAGAATAATAGAACTCTCGATTTTGAGGCTTATTTACAAATAAGTGAGCCACGAGAGGACGAAGAAGAAAAAAGTCTGCGTGCACTTGCTGCCCTGTAACCCACTACATGGGCGAGTGAAAGAGATAATTCTTTAGACTTGAAAAGGCTGTAATAAGTAAAAGAAATTGAGGGTGGGGATGAATGTGAAGTGAATGTCTTTAGTCTCTCTTCCAGTTTTGTATGCATTCGTGAATTGTGCTAACTGGAAGATGAAATGTTTGAACCTATTTGTCCGGCATCATATATTGTGTAAATTCTACTGATTGATAGATTGAAGAAAATTGGCAGTTTTCCACAATGTAAACTTCAACGCCACCGGTTTCGATGTACTACTTTATCATGAGGTCATCATCATCCGGATGATGATGTAGTACATCAAAACCGGTTGTATTAAAGTTTATATTTTGGAAAGCTGCCGATTGTCTTTAATTTAATTTTGATATTCTAGAAGATTACACCTGAAACGACTCTTTTTAGTCTACTGATAGTGTAGGGATAAAATTCACAATATTGGCCTAGATACTAAGTGGTCCAAAATTTATAGTAATGGGTAATCTCTAACATTTTCAAGAGTCGATTGGTTATTTGCTTTAAATTGATAGGAGATTAATAGAGGAAGAATATTGAAAATGAAAATGAGAAGAAAGAGGGCGTGTGAGTGGATGTGGAGGAGAGAGAATTAAGGAAATGAAGAGAAAAGTGAAAAATGTGATGAGAGTTATTGGGGAATACTCATGGATATTATTTGGGGATCGTGGTCAAATCCAAAACTTTATGCCTTTCCAACTCCGCATCATCCTCGGCTCTGTCTTCATATTTTTGGCATTTGACGGATCATATAAAAGAAAAATGGCCTAAAATATTCTTAAATGGGACGCGTAATAAATTGCTGTGATTCAGTACTTTTACTCTCGGAAAATACTCTAGCATTTCTGCATTTTATTGAAAATGTATATCATACAAAATAGAGAGCCACACAGAGATTTTAAGAATTCTAACTACTAAGGTGTTTGCCTAGGTCTTAAGGGGGTTCCATCGTGACTGTGTGTTAAAGCAAAACTTAGTATTTTTTATTAGCATTCTTTTTAATATATAGATGCCATCGGCTACATCATGTCGTATAAGTATATTAGGTCATAAAAAACAAAATAATGACTCCAAATATACCAACCATTTGACTCTCATGTTTTTTTTCGTTACCGCTTTTTCAAGCGATGGTAACAGACCGCTGCGCCATTTGTATTGAACTAACACATTTTGGATTATGTTTCCATAGTTATTTACAAATAACACTAAAACAAAGATGATTTGGTACCTTAATATCATTGTTATTGAATTTTGCCGGAGTATTTGCTTTAAATTGGCTATTCTTCGCGGAAATTGTATGTATCATTATATGTTTGGATAGAAAAATATCTCCCATTCCCAAGTTTTCTCCCGTGATTTATTCATTCTTGCACTAACGCAAATAAATTTCATGTTCAATTTCCGAACAAAATTTGGTGGAGAGGTTAGTTCTCTATTTGGAGTAAAACAGAGTAGAGGTTTTTCTGTACATCCAGAAGATCAATTCAGTGACACCTGAGTGGAACCGCCTTAATCCCAAGAGAATCACGACAGCCATGTGGAAGGTGGGATTCGAAACCGCAAATTAACGGCTGATAATATGGATCGATTCTCAATCCTCCCTAATAAATATTGCGCGCAAAAATAGAAAAACTTCTGGTGATTTAGTGTAAGTATTGCATTCCACGGTACCTATAAATACTTCCAAATCAATAGTTATCGTCTTTGGACAAGATTCACCGGCACAATAATCCTTAATCGGCGAAACATGCAGTAAAATTAGAATTTTTGCATGCGACAATCATTACGGTACCTCCTCCTATACGGGTTTGTAATACGTTCAGCATTAACTTCGTTAGACTTGCTCAAAGAGTTGAACCAGTTGGACCAAACTCCGCCCTACGCTTTTTGCTATCATTTCATTTTGCTCTGTTCGACTGCGCCATTCGTTTTTCTTCCCGTTCTTTCCTTTTCCCTTCCCTCTTTCGTCCTCCCTTGCCGGTGTTACATTTCCTCCTTTCTTCGCCACTAGCCTCCTTCCCTCGCCCCCTCTTTTCTTCCCTTCTCGAACCAAAACCCCACCAATCCTTTCCCACTCACGTCGGCTGGGCCGGACCCGATGGCGCTGGAACGGTGTCGAGGGCGGCGCGCGGTCTGTCCGCAGCCGAGAAGGGAGTGTGTGTAATGCTGGTTGTATGCAGGCACGGGAGGGAGATGGGAGGCATTTGGATGGCGAAGGGGTACGCTCGTTGGGGTGGTTCTGGTGGGCGGTATGGGTTCGGGAGGTTGGTTGGAGGGATGAAGATTGGGTGAAGAGAGGAAGGGGTGACGCATGAAGTGTGGTTTGGTATTTCTTCACATATTCATATCCGTTCGGGAAATAATTTAGGTCGGCATGGTTAAAGAAAGAGTCGGTCCAAATGGGCGAGGTTTGTAAACACTTCAGCATACTAACCTGCGAGCTGGTAGTGAGAAAAAAGCGCTTCCAATTCGCTATATTTTTCGTTCAACTCAACGGAATATGCGTAGAATATTAGTATATTTTGAGGAGCCTTGTCAAATGCAGTCTTAAAATCCAGGAATAACGCATCATTGTGCTTATATGTCTCACCTTATTTTGTAATATCATGGAGGGAGTGCGCAAGCTGGGATTCTCGAGATTTGCCCTTTCGATAGCCGTGCTGATTACTGCGGAGGAAGTTTTTCTGCTATCAAGGAAGGTCATGACATTACTAACAATTATGCGCAGGAGAATCTCGCCTAACTGCGATATTGATGACATAAGCAGGTAGTTTCCTGGGTTTTGATTGTTTCTTTTTTTTTAAATATTGGAGTGACATTGACTATTTTCATGTCTTGTTGGACTTGACTTTCCGATAGCGACTTGTTAACTTTTATTTCCGATCTCTTTGATAAGGTGTGTGGCCATACGGTATTTATTTAATTTTGAATGCTGATATGGAATTTCATTCGTTCCTCGAATTACTCCGTCATTTCCCTTCGGCCATTCCCCGGAACTGGTTATAATAACGGAGTATCCTGATAACGCTAAGTTGGTGGACAATTTCAGATAAATTGGGTTTGATTGGCGTTGAGGATGTTATATCCTATTAATTAAATTTAAAGCCTATCAATGAAAACCTTAAACACTAATAGCTGGAATAGATTCTCATAGATCGCTTTCCTCTCTCTCTTCCTATCACACTCGTCTATTCTTTAGCCTCTACGTCTTCTAGGAATAGTTATATCACTCTTCATTCCGACCTATATGCTTATTTCTCTCCTTCATCTCCAACACTTCTCTAGCTCGATACCCTGTCAGAATGTCCTTCACAACCCTTAGCTTCTAATAACTTGTTCCACCAACCTGCTCACTCGTGATATCCTCGTGGAACTTTCTCTTCTCTCCTCCTACCACTAAAGTACCAAAAAAGTGATAAAAGAACATTTTAAATGTAAATTCCGAAAAAAAATATTCGTACTTCGAGCGACCCAAACTCTACTAGGTTAAGGTTCAAAGTTGACTTATGGCGGAGAAAGGTGTGTGGGAAGGATAGTTAGTTGTCATAGTGTTATGGATGGAGATTGAGAATCTTTTATTCTACTTAGCCTCCTTACCCTTTGTCACCGGGCAGCATAATATGTATATGGGTAAAATGAAGAGTATAAGACGTCATGATAATGAAGCGTGGGTTAGCGATTACATAAAATGAGAAAGTGAGTCTTTCGGCTTATTCTTTGTTACTAGAAATATTAACAGTAACAAAATCTTGAATTCGTAATAGCTTTCTCATCAAAGTTATGCATCATGAATCACACACGTTAGTGACTATAGTGTTAATCAAGTTTTTTTCGTATTGCAGTGTAATTCCGTAGCGTACAAACTGGCATAACGGTGCGACAAAATAAGGTATTGTAATTTTGTATCTCGGCATCTAAAAGGAAAATATTGGTCCGTTATTGAGTACAAAATAGGTACATAGGACTATTGGTTGAATTAATTTAAAATTTAAATATTGGCCTATCAATTTGAAAGAAGATAAACGGCGGGATACGTTTTACGAAATTGTTGCTTGATCTAGTGGGGAGTCGTCCGCGGTTCGTCCAACACCGAACTGATGGCTGTTAAGTCTCTTGACTACCACTTGGAACTGGACACGCAGGTATAAATGGTAAGAAAAGGTATTTAACACGTTGACTGCGGACCACGTCTATCGACGTGTTCGTGCACTGCGGTTGGCGGCGGAACACGTCGATCGACGTGCTGAGTCATTTACATGAGAAACGGTACCTGGTGGGATCAGAGTTTTTTGTAACCAGTTTTCCTTCACTCTGCCTCTTCTCTACAGTTAGGGTGTTAAAAAAACGGATCCGTTTATTTGAGCATCTCATTGTGTCCAACTTATGTTTAAACAAACTTCGAATTACTAAAATAATTTTTCTGTGATTTCTTCGAGGTATAATGTGGTTATTTTTCATTGGAAACTGAGTTTTCAAAGTAATAGGTACGTTTATCATCATAGAGATGTATTGGAAATTTAATACCTCATTTTCAATATTGAATATTTTTATAATAATTTAATACCTCGTGATGCGCGTGTAGTTAGACAAACATTAAAAACGGATGCGCGCTTATAGGTGCCGAAAACTTTTTCTTTTTCCTTCTATCTGCAAGTATATTTTCCTTCTCCTTACATTCATAAATGAGGTTATCCCTTTGGCATATTCTCCATTCATAAGCTTTACATTTAAATGTATCTACATGATTTGATTAGCTACAGAAAATTTTTTAAAAAATTCTCTTGTTCTTCCGATGGACCTTCATTGTAACTTGAATACGGGTGTTTTTTTGTCGCCATTATCAGAGTATGCTTCCGCTTCTAATTTAGTAGACGCAACTTTTTGTGAGCGAAGGGTCTTTCCTTGGCTGCAGAATGAATACAAAGTTTTGACTGAGCTCACTCCAAAACGACCAAGTTGTAGAAGAAATTCAAGCTGGGGATAGAATTCCACACCACAATTCTTAGGCATGGATTGGTAAGATAAGATCGACGGCGTTGGAATAAATACAATCTAAAGGATACCTTCATATAGGGTCACCACACAATGTGAAAGGAAATGCTGGTGTCGGTGTCATTATTTGCATCGTCATCAAGTGAGTGCCATCTGATGAATACGACTGTGTGTGACAATTTATGTTCGTGAAACCTCCTTTTCAATGAGAATTGTGCCAGCAGCATTGTGATACTTTGATACAAGGACAGTTAATGCACCGTCAGAAAATAGCAGGAAAAGGATCGTGTCGAACATAGATTGAAGGTGGACGTGGTGAGAAGAGGTTCTCACATCAGGCAGTGGAATATAATAGGTTTGAACTGTGATAACATGGGGAAAAGAAAACATCAGGGAACAATATTTTCTCCTTCTTCTGGTAAGTTTGTAATTAAATTACAATGTTATTTAATTATTTCTCACTGCTAAATTTCCTTTATACTAACATAGCGTTTTCTATTCTCTTCAGCCAAGATCCCAACAAATCCTAAGGAGTACTCAACTTCAGGTAATTATTGATAAAATATCTTTATTTGTCACCACAATATTTTTATTGCGATTACCACTTATTTATTTTTGAACGTTATTATTTAGACTCATGCCCGGCTTCAGATCCTGTACATCCATCGAAAGAGTCAACCGTTGGTCCCTCAAAGGCTCGTCTACCAAGATTAGGTAAACAACGTAAACTTTTGCAATAATTAATTAATAGCGACATAATACACTAGTTCAACTTTCTAAATTTGACCAAATAGCTATATGATATATATAAGAATTTGTATAAAATATAACCTCACATATTTACGCATGTATGAATCTCCATATTGTTCATAGATACAATTTCTGATTTTTCTTTTACGTGTTTTGTTACCCTATTAGGAACCCATTTACATAAATCCAAAGGTAAATGGAAAGAGCGAGCACTAGCAGAAAAGGAAGTTGAAGCGATTTTGGAGGATGATTTTTCAGATTTAGAGGACAGTGATGACAGCTTTGTTCTAAGCAGCGACGAGTTGAGTGATGGAAGCAGTGGCCCGGAAGAATTTGTCGGTCCAGAGAATGATGCTCTTCAGTCTTCTCCAGATTCATCATTTGGTATGTCCGAGGATTTTCCAAGTACACAGCCCCATTTCTCAACCAATACTCAGGCTTTTCCCATCCACCTACCACGAACTGACCGCACTTGGTCTGAGGAAAGACCGGCTGTATGCGAAATTCAATTCACTCGACAAAGGACTTTGAAAGTTAGACCGGATGGAGAGACTCCGTGGGATTTTTTTCATCTGCTTTTCTCTGACCAAATTGTCAATCAAATTATTGAAGAAACAAATAAAAATGCGGAACGTTTCTTCCAAGGAAGATCATCTCCGCGTGCGCGTATTGGAGATTGGAAACCTCTGTCAAAGGATGAATTTTATGTTTTTCTGGGGTTATTACTTCACATGGGAATGATACAAGTATCTCAAATTCAGGATTACTGGCGTAAAGACAGGTTCTATAATATACCTTTCTTTTCTTCAAATATGTCCCGCGATCGTTTTCAGATAATTTTACGGGTTTTGCATTTTGCACCCATCGGTGAGCTACAAGAGCCACGTTCATCCGACCGGCTTCAGAAAATAAGGCCGCTCCTTGATTTTTTTGAGGATATAATGGATAAAGTATACTACCCGTCGAGAGAGTTGAGCATCGACGAGTCCATGATTTTATGGAGGGGGCGATTGGCTTTCCGGCAATATATTAAGGGAAAGAAGCATAAGTTTGGCGTCAAGCTGTACATGTTAGCCGAGCCATCCGGACTCATTGCGAAAATCTTAGTTTATACTGGAGCAGGTGAAACTGTCGAGGGAGGATTAGGACACGCGGGCTGCGTTGTTCATAAACTTTTGCAGAAATTTGGAGGAGTGGGCCACTGTGTGTTTATGGATAATTACTTTACCAGCATTGACATAATATCAAGTTTAGCAGCTAACAAAATTTTATGCACTGGCACGCTGAGAACGAACAGAAAAGGAAATCCCGCGGAAATTACATCAAAAAAATTAAAAAAAGGAGAGGTGGTAGAAAAGTGGTCTGACGACGGGATATGTGTCTTAAAATGGAAGGACAAGAGAGACGTGACTATGATTAGTACACAGTACTCCGGGGAATTGATAAACAGTGTCAGTAGGAGAAATATCGAAAGGAGGGTTCCCGAAGCAGTCCTGGAATATAACAAATACATGGGAGGGGTGGATAGATTAGATCAGCTTTTGTCCTATCACATAACATCAAGGAAGACCTTACGCTGGTATAAAAAAGTGGCTCTCCATATTGTCCAAATTCTGCTGCTCAACAGTTTTCAGTTGCATAAAACATATTCTAAGGGGGAGAAATTTAATCTACAAAGTTTCAGACTGAGTGTAATTGGCAAACTCGTTGACTTTGGTCAGAGGCGAGAAAATGTCTTGCCTCCCAGAATAAACACTCTCTCACTAGAACTCCATTTCCCCAAGTTTAGCCCCATGACGACCAAAGGTGATAGAAGAAAACAAAAAGATTGCCGAATTTGCACGAAAAATGGTAAACGTAAGCAGACTATTTATTACTGTCCTGATTGCCCGGATATTCCCCCTCTCTGTCTTGACAAATGCTTCAAAGAGTTTCATGGGAGGATGGTCTGAATCCTAGGTAGTTGGCTGGAAGTAATTTCTTTGCTGGTGCCAGAGGGCCAAATTTTATGTATTTTTTTAAATTTTGTGACATACTTGTGAACAATTTTAATGTAATCATTCAATTGAAATTGGTGTTATTTGCAAAATGGCTATTTAATGCAAATATATATGTACGTCCTGAAATTGTTATAGATACTGAACAAACACTTTTCAATTGTGACTATAATACTAAAAAAATATATAAACTTCACGAAATAAAATTTTTATTTGTTTCTTTATATAATCCCGGTTTACTAATGAACTACCTGTAATCAATATAAAACTCGTCAAGGATCATCAGGATAATTACACTGCACCGTGGATGAGTGAGCGGTAAAGGTGAGTAGGGAAGGCATGCAAGCCGCAAAAAAAGCAGAAAAAGGCATGCACCCCAGAGTTATTCCCCCGGTGAATAATGTCCGCCAGTGATAAACGGCATGATGTACAACCTATCCCGCAAATCGTGCAGAACCAGAGCTAATCATAGATTCATTATCATCATTGACCGTTCAATGCTAAGATTGGTTGGCTGCAGCCTTTCACACTTCCCTATCTAATGCTAGTTCCCTTACTTCCTGGTAGCTCGATGTACTTTCCTCTTTATTTGGTCCATCAACTTATTCCTAGGTCTACATCTTGGGATTTTTCCCTCGATTTTACCTTCAATAATGTTCTTCACAAACCCATTGTGTCTCAGGGTGGGTTCAATCCGTTTGGTTCATCATTCATCTATGGAGTTCCATATGGTCCTTTCCTCTTCTACTGTACACTTTGTATTTATTATTTTTTCCGTCCATTTTTTTCTTCAGCATCCTCCTCCAGCACCAGATTTCACTATTATTCATAGATTATGTGACAAATATTTGGTAAAAAAGAATGTCGTACCGGAAATGGAGGATAGCTGAATGTGGTTAGCGGAGGAGAATCTGAATGATACCTGGTAAAACGTTTTCGTAATTGGAATAGATAAATCCGAAAACTGAGTAATGTTGGGTTGCATAACTACGTGTCATCCCTCATAGCGGACCACGTCTATAGACGTGGAAAATGATTTATTTAATTTTACCAACAAAATAATTGAAAATAAAATAATAGTGATAGCCATTGCTTATTAGGTCCAATATGAAGTGCATTGACGAGAAAAAAAAATTCCGCATTTTGGGTTTATACAACTTTTAAAAATCGCAGTCAAAGTGTTAAAATAGCATCGTAATATCGCACTGTACTTTTACTTATATGAATGGAGATGTTTTTAAAAGAAAAAAGAGTCAAAGACATTTGGAAAACCATCGTGAAAAGTAGAACAGTAAGGTTTGGCTACACCTTTAAGTTTTTGGTTTGTGAATAAACACCTTAAATTTGGTTTTTGAAGAATATAAAAGAAGAAAAATATCGTGATAAAAGTCCCGAGAAGAATTCCTGGGGATAACTTCTTGGACCAAACATAGAAGAAAATTGGTGTATACACAAGGGAAACTACCAGAAAATTTGAAGCTAGAACTAGACGGATAAGCATGGAAGGCTGCTGTTGACCATTTTATGATTTAATGGTTGAATTTTAGGACTGATCAATGACGCTTTTTCCTAAACAATTTCCTATTGTTCTTTCCTGCCTTATTGTAATTTACTATTACTCTTGAAATCAATGCAAAGTAGAATTATGGAAAACTTGTTGGCTTTTATTCTAGAATAAAATACTCTCTACTAGAAATCTCTGTGCAGGAAGGAAGAGAGCGATAAGAGAAAAGGAAATACGGAGTTTGGGAGGAGACTGAAGATTTTTAAGCGAATAGATTTTAAAGAAAAGCCAGGGAGATTCTTAGCATCGCATTCCGATTCGATCCTTGCCGCCTCTGCTGCTTTGTGTGAAATCCGATCCGAAGACGAGCAAGGGGTGGCATTCGAGGGATCTGAGCAACGCTCTGCTCCCCAGCAATGTGAACTGAGATCCTCCGTCGGGAATCCTCTTGAATCTTGTGCGCCTACCTTTTAACGGGTAAGAGTGGGAGGCGTTCAAGTCCATACTTATCCATACTCCACTTTGCGGTCCAAGTCCTTGGGAAGGTATTATATTACAGAAGATATTCCCTCAAAAAAATCCGCTTCTTATACGAGCAATCGAATTGTATTGAGAGTCTGATGTATAGTATTTCAGGTAAATTAAGTTTCTATAATTTACTATCGGGGTCTTTACCTTTACTTGTGATTGGAAAATGGTTGAATGCTTTTCCAAAGTTAATACTTTCGTGGATATTCCTCTCGAGTATAATTGGGAAAAAGGTCTCATTTCCATCGATGATTTGTTGTTAGATTCGGATGTCGTCTCCAGCGCAGATATTTGCCATTATCTGCCCTCAAGACGGTTCTCTTGTCGAGCGTCTTGTAAGGTCTGCCAGTATGAAGCGCTTTACCCGGTGACATTTTCAGGAAGATTTCATGGGAATATTCGAGAGGCATACTTAATAGTTGACGTTGGCCAAGGATTTCCTTTGTGGGATTCGGGAAATATTTTTTACTACTTGATTGATATGAAAAAAATCATGAATAAGGCGTTTTGTGAAGGGAGACGTTGTACAGTGGGACTGCGTGGACTTTGTATTGTGAGGAAGTGAGAATAGATTTGAGGTAGGTATATGAGATTTTTTTATGAAAAATGGTAGGCAGGACAAAATTGACTGAATGTAGGACAATAAGTTGTTGGCAGGCCTGAGAAGAATATGAAATTGCAACTGAGAATTACAATTTGGCAGAATGGATGTTAGCAAAGGAGGTGATTATAAATGGAATTGTGAATAGTAAGATGGAATGGGAAATAATGGGAAATGTTATTTAAGTGAAAAGAATCATGAGATAATATATTCACGAATGATAAAAAATGAGAAATAGATACGAGACTAGTCATTCGCAATTAGGGAAAGTATTTAGACACTATTTCGTAATCATCAAAGCATAGTTTTAGCAGTAATATTACCCCCTAAATTAATTCACTCAATTTCTGAAGCCTTTTTTGTCAGTAATTAAAAGGAGGCGCTTCATTCCTCGAGTGTGCAAGTCCTCATGTAATTCGGAAATCTTTTTAAGTTTCTTTTACACTTTTTGGTAATATCTTATGTTGAAAATTGGTGGTAAGAAATGAATGACCCTCGTTTAATTATTTCTCTTTTAAGAAATTGTTCTCATACTTCCCAGCTTTGTCTTTAGCTGTGATTTCATCAGAAAAAAATGAGAAAGCTTAATTAGATTATTCTTCAGAGTCTAATGATTTGACAGACAGTGAGAATTAGTTGCAAGTAAGTGTTCAAATCATAAAACCGTGGCGAGCCCATCTAACTTTAAGCGAGTTATGTAAATGTATGTTATTACGTGAGTGGATACGAAATAGACTCAAAATGCAACACTAAAGTGGTTGAATATTATTTTTAAAAGCATATGTACGTGTGGATTCGCGGATCCGGCAGAGATAAGGTATCCAAGGGGCCGGCTCTTGGAAGGAGAAGTCGGCTTCCATGTGCGGGGGCTGCTCTTGGGAGAAAGGAAGCGAAGGGGGTCGGACACGGGGGATGAAACGAGGACGGCGCACGGCTGTGGGGTACTTTGGGGGGTGGTTATGGGGCACTGGTATGGGGTGTTTTTGGGGACGGGTGTCGGTTCGGAGATGGCCGGATGCGGACCAGCCCCTCCCGCGAGCGCACTTGAGACAACATCCCTCCCTCATCCCTCCTCTTCCTTATCCAGCACCCTCCCAGCTTCCAGCCACCCTGTATCCCGCCTCCCCCTTCCTCTGGCAATCCGGACCGCCTGCTGCCACAACCTGGACCAGCGTCGCCTCCATCCGCCGCCTCCGACCAACCCAACACGTCGCTAACTCTCTCCTTCGCTTTCCACACCGTCCTCCCCAGCTCTTCGACCGTCTCCTTAGCTTTTCTCCTTTCTCTCTCTTGCAGCTTCCCCCGTCCGCCTCTCTTCGTCAACTCTTCTTACGAGCAGTACATTCGTGCAGATGGAAATATCAGTGAATGTTAAGTGTAAAATAGCTTGTACAAGCTTGTAGAAGATTTGCAGAACAACGGAAACAGGAGCCGCTATATAACACAGACCAAAAAGTGCATACCTTTTTGATGCTATGAGCTATTTCCAACGTAATTTTGTGCGCTGAATCCAAATCTACTTACAAAAATTGGCTATCACAATGAAAATTGCCATTGTGACCCTTTACGGTTAGAATTATCTCAAATTCCTGACGTGTTAGCCAATTTTTGTGAGTTGATTCGGATTTAGCGCACAAAATTACGTCTGAAGTGGCTCATTGGATCAAAAAAGCATTCGAGACCCTAAAATTTGTTGGCCTATGTAATCGGAGGTCCTGTGCCTAGATGTTATCGGTTGTGCCGCCACAAGGGACACATGAGCCATGAAAGAAGAGATTCGGAATAGGAGAATGGAATTGGAAGGATGCTGGGACAAAGTGAACCGCATATCAACTGTATGTCTCGGTCTCACGCTTTACTTTGGTTATAATCACTATAGGTGCGTGGAGAAAAGGAATTAGCTTAACTGCCAGGTCGGTGGTGTATGGCTCTTGGTTTTTCGCTTTTATTGATTATAGAGATATTGAGTTGGGTGAAAGTAGTATCTTCCGTCTCATCCTGAAACTCACATGATACGAATGTACGTCAATGACTTGGATCCCCTGGAAAAATTTAGATCTCCGGATTTTGAGGCTTACATATTGGAGAATATTGTTGCTCCTTATTTCAGTTACGGAGCAAACAAATGTGACTGTAAATGAGTACAAGAATCCTTTCCGTCCTCTTATGATTCAAGACTAAGTAAGTAACAGAGCGAAATATACCCTGAAAGATTACTCAATTTGCCGCCAAGTCACAAATTCACGATCGTTTAAGTGAGCTTACCCTGGCAAGTTATTTGCAGCAAGTGTCTCTTGGCGTAAGTTGCCTCAGTAAACGGCTTTTCTAGTCCACTATCAGAGCTTTTGAAAGTTTCGGTAAGTCGCCAGCGGAACGCCATTGTTGCCTGTGTAAAGAGCAATTAATCCGCGCTAACTGGTGAAAATGTTTGGTCAGAGAGAGTTAATGCTGAAGAAACTTGCGGGATTAACTTGCCAGATTTAACCTACCTTTTAGCCCATTGTACACGAAGCACTTTGATACACAATTCGATGTGCAGAAATTGTCAGAACGTGGGCACGGAATCAGAGCAAGAACTATTTTACCTTCTGTCGTTTATGCATATATTCTGGCAAAGTGTGTCGTGGTAAGCGGTCTTCAATGAAGGCGCGTCACTTGTTAGGGTATTGTGCTAGCTGCCGTGGGAGCGTTTTTTTATAGTAGTCAAATGTTACGGAAAAAGTCAGGAGTGAAGACTCACCGATAGTCAGTTGATATACCTTTCTATGAATCGAAGTGCGAGGGTATTATTGTTGCCTCGTCATGCATTGATGATGTAAGTTTTCACATTCTTGTAGTCAAACAACGATTGTAATACTCCTGGAAAATTTTACAGCGTTTGTAGTTGACCACAACTCTTGTCATGGGAAGACTACCAAATCTGAGATTCCGTTGCAGTAGGTTTTTGATGATGTGGCGTGCCTCACTGAGTCCTTAAGGAGGAAGCGTTTAAGTTTTCATCTGAGTATTATATCTTCCAGTTGACCAGAAAAAATGTTTATAATCAATTTTCTCCGCTCTAATAGTTCATTCAATTCAATCTCTAGGGATTATAATAGTGACTGTGACTGAGTCCGGTTTTTTTTGGCGGATAGTGAACCGGCATTCGGTTCGACTTCCAGTACATGTGCAGGATACACGGAGAATTCCGTTCCCACCTCGGGTGCTTTCATGGGAGTATTTTAGGTAAGGCAATCTGTCATTCACAGTAAACTGTGGAACGATAGTCACTTGTCTTTAAGGGCAGGCTAATCCTAGTACCCGATTTCGCTCCACTTTTTCTTCACTCTCCGAGAAATGCTACCCATGACATACCGAGACCCATTGGTCTCAGTCCTCGTTTCCTGTCTCCAAATGACTACATGTTCATTTATACTTTAGATCTTGAATTCAACAGCTTCAAGTTGTTTTTTGTTGAACTTCACAATAGGTAACGTAAAGCCTGAATCACACGATCATTTTTTCCGTCCCTTTTAAGGGATAGCTCCAATGATAGCTCAAATGATCGCTCGAAAATGATCGTGTGACGCGAACTAAGTCAGGGATGGCTCCAGCGATAGGGATCCCTATCGCTTTTTCCATCACTGGGCACGTCCCTTTTTCCGTCTCTGGAGGCATCGCTGGCACCACCATTTAGCCAATCAGAGCGCTCAGCCGCAAAGAGCGACTCAAACGCCACGTTCGGCTTTCAATGGAATGAGAGTAGTAAACGTAGTAAACATATACAAATGATACAAAAAGGGACGGAAAAAATGATGGAGAAAGGGACAGCCAAAATGACCGTGTGATTCAGAAAATGATAGCTCGAGATATCATTGTCATGGTCCCTGAAAAGCTATCATTGGAGCTATCCCTCAGAGGGACGGAAAAAATGATCGTGTGATTCAGGCTTAAGTAAAAACTTAAGTTTCACTGACTTTTTCGTTTAAAAGACCAGTATCCCCGGATACTCGACACTCATAAAAGGCTTGTTGATGTTGAATATTCTTGGAAACCGGTCGTTTTAAATGAAAGTTCTGTGAAACTTGCAAAGCTCATGCTTACGTTATTGCAATATATATCAGCTTGTAACGCCTCTTTCCTTTACTTCTTGGTAGTTTGTTTCAATTTATGGTTGCTGTGTATTTGCTGTCGATGCTTGGATTTTTGATGGATTGGAGATATTGATTGTTGAAAGAACTCGTAAGAGAAGAGACGAGTAGCGGATGGTCAGCCAGTATTCTAGCCTTCACTTTGGGCCGATCCCTTTATATGAATGGAGTCTTTGCTAGTGTTGAGAGCTTCTTCTTCTCCCTTGTATATTGTTGACCAATTGCCTATTCTTTCCCAGTCACTCTACCTTTCGCACTTGCTCGGCGATAAGGTTATCTGTAGATAACTTCTTTTTCATCTTCATAATGGTGCCTCTTTTTCCCACCGTTAAGGAAGTTGGTCCGAAAACTTAAGTCCATATCATTTTCTTCATATTTGCAAGAATAATAAAATTAAAGGCCCTATATCGATTGGCTTTTAGAAATACACCTTTCCGTCCTGGTTTTTCCAATAATCGCATTTGAAAGTAGCTATATTTACATTACGTAGTATAGTAGGAGCGGATCCTTGGTACATAAAAGATAGATTTAGAGTGTTGAAACCCATGTCGTTTATACAAAAAACGAATATGACATAAACAAGGATTTAAGAAATTTATTAGTGCAAAAATGACGGTAAATCACCGACTTAGTTATTGAGAAATTAAATGATTATTATCGAAATTTTATCCGAGACACTGTAGTTAGCTGAGCTGGGGTCGGTCAAACATGTGGCAGCGTTGGAAGTGAACTTACACATACCGTGGGAATTCAAACAGAGGGGCACATTTCAAAAGCTGTAAATTCTTTGTTTGAAAATATAGTACCTCCTCGATCAATGAAAAACATCGGTCAAAAAACGAAGGGCTTCATATAACACAAACAGGCCCGGTAAATATTCCTAAAACATTTGGTTTTCACATAATAATAAGAAACATCACTTATAAATGACTGATAAATGCGGCACTTACAGCTTTAATGAACGCTTGTAATCATAAATATTTCTGAATAATACAAACTAGATGTTTTTAAATCCTAATGTATACATTTGTCATTTAGAATTCATGTCTGTTCATCGTTTTAGGCAGAAGTAGGCATATATACTTGAATTATGACCTTAGGTAACAATCCCATTCTTAATGCCATTAGCCCATCATCTATATAAATTAATTTATTTACTCCTTTTACGCATCATTTCTCACGATTTTGAGCTCTAGCGTCTGAACTGTCGATCTGATCTAAATTCCGAAATTCATTTTTTTGTTGGCAACGAAACGTTCGTTAAAACGTTCAATTTTTATCTTTATTTTGGGGGGGAAAATATTTTTAAAACGAGTTACGATGATGAAAATAAAATTTAAAGATGTTGGTGAAAAAAAAATATGAAAAAAAGGAAACATTCCCTCCACTTCAGAGAACCGAACCTCATACCTTCCGCTTCACATTTCGCAACCTTTCCTCTCGTCCACCGCTAGGTGTGACTCAACGATAGTGTAGCAGCAATTAAATTATACAAAAACAATGAATAAGGTGCGTTATAGTCCTGATCTCCACAATAACACCATTCAGTGTACATTTTAGACCTGAAAAGGACTATTATGTATTATGAGAACTTCTAAAAATAACTTATTCAATGTGTTTAAAGTAGGAACGCACTTTAGTACACGCACAGCAAACACCAGTCACTAAGGACATCGACAAAGTTCATTACAGCGTTGGCAAAGTTTTTATAAGATATTGACCTTGAAATCAATGTAAATGTAAGGTTTACTTGAGAAAATATTATAATATAACAATCACACGAATTTCTAGATATTTCTGGTGATATATATTGTAGAAAAGGTTTCATAAATCTAATTACTTTATAGGCATAATCGATGCACGACTCCATTCTCGACATTGGAATTAAAAATCTTTTCGTTGACTGGTCTTCTTAATATTTATTTTTTATGCAATATTTCAGCCTTCCTCTAAATTAAACAGATTACAAATCATAAAATCATAGCAGTATTCTTTTAAAGGCCCATTTACATAACTAAAACAATCGGGATGCCGCTAGAATTATGGCTCACTCAGTCGCGAACCAACCTCCTTAACTTATATCGTGCAACTTTAGACATACATTCTTAGCCCATGCAATTCCTGCGATCATTTCGTTCGTGTATTCTCTTTAATATCCACTTGTTAATATTTTCTGCTTGGCTAGTTATCTTAGTTCCATTCCTTGTCCAGTAATGGTTTGCCCGTAAATTTTCCTTAGTAATTCAATGTCATTAATTATATAATTGCTTGATTGTGTATTCCAGATTTTGCTTCTAACTTTATTTAGGGGTAATGAAAAAAGTACGCTACCAACTAAGGGGGTAGAGGGTCGCCTGATGTTCATCCTTACTCAAAGTAACGTAGCTCTTATAATGCACCTGTTTAAGTTTATTAATTGTCAACATCCCGTCGACAATACTACAGAGTTTAACATGAGGAAGGGCGCGCGGGGTGTTTCTTGAGGGTCGTTAGAAATTCTAGTTTTCTTTTTTAAACTTCATACGGTTCATGGTTGATTTTTAGAATTTAAAAATGAATATTACTTGTTCCATTTGAGATTAGATAGTCCTATTATATCTAGTTCGGCAACGTTGTCTTATTTCAGCCTATCCCTAAAAATAAACTCACTCAATAATTGAGAAAATATTTTTGAATTGAAAGTTTCATTTGTGGAGACATCGTTACATGTTGGGGGGATTGGGGGCTTGGAAAAATGCTACGGTTGTCAACGAAGGGGGAGAAGGAGATTAGAAAAAAACACCGAAAACGGTAACGTAGTTTATGCGCAGCCCTATATCTGTACTTCTATTGAGTTTCATTGAAGCATCCAGCTATCCGTAAGGCCATGGTGTTTGTTTTTTTTCTTCTGGTGCCATATCACCACATACAGAGGTTGGATTGTATTAAATAAGACACTTAAAGCGGTAATTAGGAGATAATTTTGAGAGGAAACATTTTTGGGTCCTCAGGGTCTGGTTCCTAATGATGTGAACGAGTGCCCTTTGACACTACAGCGACGCAATTCTGTCTTCCATCCTTTCCTCGCCCTCTTGCCGCATTCCTTTTCGACTTTCCTCTCCTTTCTTTCGACCTACCTCTCTCTCTCGTCTTCTCCTGTCTCCTTCCCTCGGAATCGCTTCCTCCTCCTCCCTCCCTCCTGGTCCCCCTCTCCACCCCACGAGGGATGCCAGATCACCCCACCCCCCTCTCCGTTTCTCCCCCCTACACTAGCCCACCCGACTCCACTTATCGGAAAGGAATAAATATGTGGGAGAGGGGGGGAGAGGAGGAAAGGGGGCTCCCGAGGAAGAGGGTATGAGGATTGCAGGGAAGGGGGAGGGATAAAGGAGAGAGAGACGGTGGAGTTGGGGGCGTATGCAAGGGGAGGAGGGGTAAGCAGGCTGTGGGTGGAATGGGCCAAGGATTTGCAGCGAGTGACGGGGGATAGACGGCTGTGGATTTCTGCGTGGCGATAAAGAGGGGTGGGGTAGTCAGAGGCAAGGTGAGGAGGATGGAGAGGGGGGGGTTTAAGGGATTTTCGCGAGGAGAGTGGGGTGAGGGTCGCGGAGATGCAAGGAGGGATGGGTGGAGGAGTGTAGGGGAATGGTTTGGTTGCCCGAGAGAGGAATGAAAAAAACCACACCAGCTGTGCCAAGGGTGGAGGTTGTGTGTGTCGGAGGATTTTGGGACGTGTGTGAGATGGCTGTTTTACGGAGGAGGGGGTGAGTTTTGGGCCGGAGCGGTTAACACGGGAGTATGGGTAAGGGTTTAGGTCCCAGGGTACAAAGGGGTGAGGTGTGGTACAAGGTAGGGAGGTGGTTTATCCCCCCTCCGTACTCAGCCCCACCTTTAAGCATCCTCCAATACCTCTTCTTTTTTTAAGATTCCTTTGCCGTTTTAGTGTAACGAGCATGATTGAGGCGAAATTAGGAAGGGGAGACCGGTGAGAAATATCGAAAAATCAAACCCATTGTTCAACCAAATAAATCTCTGATCGCATAGTAGAAACATCAGGAATTAGTAAAGGCGTGAAAAGTGAAGGATTTATGTTAACAAATTTATGGGTTTTACGACCTATGGTGGTGATGGGCTTGATGGCTTTCGGGACAGCTTCCGCGTCTTGTCATTTTTAAGGAGGCAGTTTCACGAGCGGTGCAGCTCACTGCTTCGTATTTGAAGTGCTCTCAATGCATTTTGGCCACAATTTATATCCCGGCGATCATTCAGGTGCGCACCTCTCCCCACTTGTTTTTGGAGTTCTTTCTCGCTTTTCTTTGAAAACCCGCATCCAAGTGGTGGATAGTGGGTAGCCATCTTTTTCATTAATGTTATTGTATTTATTGGTTATATTTATGGCATACAAAATTAACCAGGTGAAGCATCGAGTCTGCTTAGCAATAATAGCTGCCTCCTCCAGATCCATGTTGTGGGTGTCGTCTTCATTTCCTGATTCTGTGGTATATGTCCCAATCATTATCCAATTTACATTTCTCAACTCCTCTACTAAATCATGGAGCTCCTCCACTTCAAGATTTAAGGCACACGTAATCTTAACAACTTGATCGACAACTTCATCGAAAGCATTCGTTGAAAATCTGTTGATGGAAATGATCGGTCAAAGTTTTTGGCTGACGACATTCATATTTTTTTGTCATGTGATGCACATTGCTTCCCTGCCTGAATTCTTATTAATGTCATGCCACCATTCTTCCTTCTGTGGAAGCAATAGTATCTTTAAATGTCTTGCGTAAGAAATAAGCTTCGAATTCTGCGAGTACTCCCTGATTCATTGGTTGTAGTTAAACAGTTGTGTTTGGGGGCAGAAGTATGTCCTTAAGACAGGTTTTTCAGTCTATCGAGTGTTGAGGGTGGCTGGGCGCCCGGAATTTATCGTGTGATTTCCAAAAGACTAGAAGAGAGGATTCATCTCAGCGTCTTGATCCTCGTGGGGTTTTCTGAATGGTGCACGAGAAGAGATATCTGTTTGAAATCGCCCATCGCTCTATCTCCAAAG
This sequence comes from Ceriagrion tenellum, assembly GCA_963169105.1. Lineage (NCBI taxonomy): Eukaryota > Metazoa > Arthropoda > Insecta > Odonata > Coenagrionidae > Ceriagrion > Ceriagrion tenellum. The sequence continues at coordinate 96,421,752 of OY720635.1, forward strand.
ATGAGATTCAGGCAATCTTTTCCCGCCTTTGAGTTGGGCGCATACCTTTCTTCTATCGAAGTAGACGTACGGCGTCACTTATGTTATATTGTCTCATAGTTCAATAACATGTTAAATTCGTTGGTTTTTGGCTTAACTTTGTGAAAATCCATTATAAAATCAATAATGAAAATGACTTAGTCACTTTTTACTGGTATTTTTATTTGTGCGACCATTTTCGTTGCATAGGCAACATCTTTAAGTACATAAAAGTCAAATTTCTCAGAATATATACGCTACTAGAGGGATAAGGGGAAGGGAGGAAAGGAAGGGGGGATTTAATATCTTTAAATATCCGTGAAAAGTTACTAAGTCATTTTCATTATCGATTTCAATAATATGTGTTGATAGTGTTTATCAATGTTCGAAAACAACGTCAACCGTTTACTCTGATGCATACATTCCGCGCGCTCCATGTGTGCTCCGCAATGGCTGACCGATTTGGTTGTCTATTTTTGATAGCTCTCTGTTGTTCATAGATGCGGTATTTCAGCACTCTGGAAGTTTGGCCCATGTATGTCTTCCTGCATTCATATTTCCCCTCGAATACTCCTCCTTGGGTAACTAGTCCTTGTGTTGGCGCGATAGGTAGGAAATTTTGGTGAAGCAACTGTTCCTGTAGCACGTTTGTAATCTGGCTATATGGAAAGCAGGAGTTGCTGGTTTTCGTACCGAACCTAAAGAACCGGCACCCTTTCATTTAGCTTACGATTCAAGCTTTCTCTAAAATCTTTGGTGGTGATGTTCAGGTTTTTTTTTGCCACTTTGGTGTTGTTGCCTTTCATAAGTTTTGTATGGAGCCGATAATTCCTAATTTATTAAATTGAATATCTCCGGAATTCATATGTTTTTTCTATGTCCCACCAAAAATACGAGGTGTTTCGTCTGCCCCAGGGTCCGAGGACTAAATTATGGTCCACCCCTCTGCTATGCCCCCTCCCCTACTTGTGGAGATTGGAAAGCTTCCTCGTGACTTGGTAGTTAATTTTTCTGAGGATAGTTGAGTATAGGTACTATCTCTAATGTGAAAATATTTCGGCATCCAGCCTCATTCATGCAAGTGAGAGTATTTTTATTTTCACCTCGCCATAGACATCACGTCAGATAATCGGATGGAAAAATAATTGATGACGTCGAAGCCAACTCAAAGTGGTAGGGTTAAGTAGTGCCTTTGTAATGGAGTTTTCGGGTTCTAACGCTAGCAATACAAAGTGTAAGTCATGTTCAGAAGGATTAATGGATTCACCGCATTAGATTTTTGTTCGATTGCCTGAAATTCAGCCCATATGCCGAATGAGGTCATAAAAATAATGGAAATCATGTGAAACGTTTCTTGCTTGCAGTTATGAACATGTCAAACGTTATCCCTAATCTGACTGATGAATTTTTTTGGACCAAATATTTTACTCCACCTGCATTATTTCATTTGGTAAGGATTTTTCTTATGCTTTGGATTTATTTTTAACCCTATTGATATCCGTGATCGTCTAGTGGTTGAGATATTGCGTTACGGCCGCATTAACCCAGGCTCAAATTCTAGTCATGGCAGTATGAAGTATAAAGTATACTGGAGGATTTTTTTTGCCATTTTGATTACACTATCAATGGGACAGAAAAGGCTATGAGTTCACAATTAATCGGGCTTAAATTAGAACAGAAAATCATTTCTGAGGGGAGAGAGAAAATTGTGGTATTTTTTCCCTTATATTTATTATTGTAGGTGCAGTGTACTAGTTTCAACGCTTAAGCGTAACCTTCAGATGCAAATTATGTTGTATATTTTTTAATATCTTTAAATACAACGTTTTTTCCTTTTAATTCAAAAAGGGGTGAGTTGTTTTACCGTAAAAAAAAGGTTAGGGAAGTTTCATTGTGTCTTCGCATTATCGAAGTCAAGGAAGGAATATGGCTGATTTGGCGGGACGGTAGTGGCAGTTATTCTTACATTTGAAATATTACGATATGGTTTTTAAATTTTTAGAAAATAGACGAAAACGTATAAATATCTTTCACAGTATAGCCATTAGCTGAAGAAGCTGAACCACACGGGACGGTTGTATGGGTATTTGTTGAAGCATATAGAGTGCGATCTTTTTGAATCCACCTTTTTGAATGAATTTTAATATGGTATGCCGAAACAGTGTTTATATATGTCGATATTCCACTCTTATTCATCTAGATATAAGTGGAACGGCAGCATTAACTAATAACACTATATTTTATACTACGGTAATGGACAAATGTCGCCCGTAAGTTAAGGTCGCACGATGATTTGGCTATGAACCATAAAAATGTTCACTTTACGGTGCTCTCATTTTGGGAAAACAAATACATGCTTCATTTTTGCATGTCAAGATGCCACTTATTATTTTCTTTATTCGAATGATCTTTTTCTGGTGTATATATTGATTTAATTTTTATGCATCTTTCGTCAGTTCCTTCAACACTTTTTGTGTCAATTGACGCCGTACGGTGGTCTTGGAGCTCTTGCGATTGAATAAGCCGGTCGCATGCGTCGATGACGATCGTCTTTCGAAACTGATGGCTTTTTCATCCCTCCGTAACCTACCGCGTTTGTTTCCGCATTTGGCGCGAGCGGGTTTTGGTGAGGAGCGATTCGGAACTCGCTATCGCCGTCGCATCTGCGATAAATCCGCGACGAAGAAAAGTTGCACACCCTGGTGGTCTCATGTGTTCCAGTCCCTTCTGAGGCGCGGAATGGGTTTTGAATCCCCACGGGCTGGGCAAGAACTTATGCCTTTCAGTTCAATAGCATGCTCGTCGCAATCCAAATAAATCTGCAATTATTGCCCTGCTCAGAATCCACCACCGTAATTGCATGCGATAGCATCATCCTTTCCAGCCGCTGTCTAGGTGTGGAAAGGCTCAACATTAAGCCAATCTGTTTGAAATACTGCAGTGCACAGTCCGATCCGGAATGAGTAACTCAGGACAAACTTATCGAGAAAAAACGATCAGATGCTATTTATAATCGATAACTTTCAGATTTTTTTTATTTTCCCACGTTCGGCGATTTCTTTTATCATTGAATTTACATGCTTACATTTGAATTCAGACATGGGGAATCAATTATTTGCCAATTACCTTAATGGTCGAAAAGATGCTTCTAGGTTTTCAGTTAGGGGAAATTGGATTGGCACTCTAAATTTTTTGGGTGAAAGGTGTGTTTGGATTTGAAATAAAGTAGTGCTTTAGTCACTGAAAATTTTTAGAAATGTTAAGTGCCGCTAATGACTTAAAACACATGTTAACGGAGGGTTTTACAGATTAAAGTACCATTAAATGACGAATAATACTTGATCTTAAGAGTTTATTACAATACTATCAATCGACTTTTTGCATGTTGAACCAACATTTAGTGTTTCCATCACTGTTACCTTCTTAAGAATCTCGTAAAGACCGTGAAAGTCATCGGTGACTCTGACGGAAGGTAGGCTTAAGAGAAGGAATATTTAGCGTTTTTAGTTGATAATGACGTGTAAATAGTGCATGTGTGTTGCTCAAGCAGATATGGATATGTGGAGGAAATTAATAAAGTTGTGTCAACTTTACAAGTCTCTGACTGAGAATTATGCTCTTTTGATGGTGATTACTCGGAAAGGGAAGGGAGCGATTGGTATGTACGCTTGCGTGTAAGTAAGCATCTCGTTATTCGCAAGTAAAACACGGCAATGCGCAAAACGCAAGTAAGAGATGCGCACTTTGGAGCCGAGTGCTTCAGTCGGAGTTGCGTTAGTTGCATCTGCGTTACCGGGCCTGCACGTGACTGTAATGGGTGCCGTGCATTGCGCTGCTGTTCGCTGATTTCCGATGCCGGTAAAGAATGCGACGGGATATTATATTATTATTTGTGGAGAGAGCACGCCAGGAATCTATTGGTTCGCCTGCATCTCTCGACAAAGCTCTTTGCCAGCATCCAGAACAATTGAAAATCGATTTCGGCGGTGGCCTATAACGTTGAAGGGTGGAACGTGAGATTCTTTCCTGATGCACGACTTCAGTCCTCGTACCAGCTTCAATGGGTTGAATAGTGCTTCATACTTTATTATGATGAGTATTATTATTGCTATACGTTTACGACAGGTTACACATTACCAATTTTGGCGTTAATGATGACTCTAAACTGGAGTAATTACGTTACTCGACTCATTTTTTCGTGCGGTTCGTTTAAAAATCCTTCAGAACGGAAGGTTTTTTGTGATTCTGAAAAAAATACTGCGATAAAAATATGATTCATTTGCAAAAATGGTTGAAAAACATACAAACTACACACACAGTTTTTTTGACGAGATTTAGGTGTTAGGAATTCCTAATTTTTTAAAAATAATGTCTCTGGAGTGTATAAACTTACCATTTCCCATGAAAAATGGCGGGTATATTTTGGCAAATATCTCGAAAAGTAGTGTAGTAAGGGGCTAATATCTTGGTACTTTTGGAAGGGTGTGATATTTTTCTTTAAAATGAGACTGAGTTCATTGATTTCTAGGTAAAACGATATTTCACTCAAATTGCCTAAAATGAACTCATCAATTGAAATGGCCACAGAAAACCTTTGAATTCACATTGGTGAACACCAAAGTGACTACGGCCTATGTGGATTCCTATTAAAATGTTTATCCATATGCTTTCTTATATTTAATGTCACGTTGGATATATACAGGTTTCTTACTAACAGATATCCTTTCCTTAGTTATAGGTATCTCTGCTTACCAGCTCAATTTTTAATCAACTCTGTAGTTGGTGGGAGAAATCGATCATCTTTATTTCCCATTTACATATACATAACCGTAATTTCTTGGATTGATTTCAAGTAGCTTCTTCGTCATATGGAGGATTTGGATTCTTCCTCAGCGGAAGGGCATGCGGTGGTTGGGAGGAATGGAGGCGTTCGCGTAACTCCCGAATCCGAATATTAAATATCCGTTTCCATCGCAGGTGTGACGCTTTTCCATTAATGTAAACCCAAAGGGACGGGTGATATCGTTCCACTGAGACGTAATTCTTATTCTTGCACCCGTGGCTTGGATCGTGCGGAGATAGAGGCGTGGTGAGGGAAAAATCAAATCTCAAGTCTCGTAATCAGATAGGAACATACTTTTTAATTGGCAATCGGCGTTTACTCCTAACTGTATGATTTTAGCTAGTTATAGAATTAAAATGTTGTCTATTCATTTATGATGACTTTTCATTCTACCTGCGTATAATATACTTCCTTCATTTGGTACCAGCAAAGTCTGAAAATTGTTCTGGTGTTTCTGTGTCTTGGTGCAATTAAAATAGCCCTTGGTAAACTCATTCAAATCCTACCATAAAGGCACCTAAGCTACTGCCTTTTCTCATGCCGTATAGCATGTTATTCCGTGCAAAGTATCGGACTTATGATTTTTTCCTGCGTACTTTGATGAACTACGTATTTTTGTCGCCGATTAGGGTATCTTAGACTGCACAGTTGTTAAATTATTGATATGGATGTATTTGTCTATTCATCCCCATCTTATTTTTACTTATGTGGCTTATTTCTGTTTCCTTTTTTTATGGTTCCGAGAAGATATTTTTCGTAGTGAGATAAGAAAAAGATAAAGATTATCAGTGTAATTTTAGTGGATGAGGCTCTTTTGTCTGCCTTCCACTTGTTACTAACTTGCCTTTCGCGGATATCATCACCTATGCTTAGCCTGAGAAAATTTCCGGCCGATAATTGCCTTAGGGCTTTGCATTCCCCTACATATCTGGCGTATTAAATCATTTATCAGCAAGAAAACATAAAACTACGCACTCTGATGATTTCGAAGAAAATTTTTCCTTTACTCTCATTCTGTAAATAATGTGAAAAATGCTCCTGCATTAATTTAATTAACGGATTGATTTGTTACATAACGAAGAATTGTATGATAAATAAGTTTTCTTGATAGAGCGGCATAGCTAAAATGAGATAATTATATGCGGTAGTTATATTTAATGACATACCCTAATTTTTTGAAAGAAATTCGCAAATAAAATTCTATTTTTCAAAGATTCGTTAATTGTTTACAATATGTTTAAAATTAATTAAACGTGTGATATGTAAGTTAAATATTTTCTGTATATTATTTGGGGAAAATGATGAAAAGATACAAGAATTATTAATAGTACAAGATATATTAGTGGCTTGCTCCTTATCCGATAAAAGTAGCTAGTTCAACGAATCAACTCTTCCATATGAAGCTGTACTTTGGTACCAGGTATTCTCTTAATATTTCGCGTTTATTTTACTATAAGTCGGCGAAACGCGACGAATATATAAGAAATTATTTGCAAAAAACATACAAGTGTTTAGCTCTCTGTTATGACCACGATCAACGTCACATGTTTGCTATAAATTTGACGGAATGCACGCTTGATATAATGGAAAATTTATAATTTAACAGAAATCAATAAAAAAGATTAGATCAGTTGTATCTTTGAGAGATGAGCTAATGAATCTCAAAAAACTCTATCTCTCCTTCTATGTCCAACCCTTTCACCGCTGGAATCAAACAGAGCGGCGGTGGATACTCCTCAGCCGAAGGTCCGCGGGGGGCGGGGGTCGAGGAGCCGGGGGGGCGGCGGCGGGGGCAGCAGGCCCCGCGGTCCGCACAGCGGGGGCGGCGGCTCGGGCGCCAAGGCGGCCGCCGCGGTTCTCTCTCTTCCCATGGAGCCGAAAGTGATCAAGGAGGAGGCGCCCGACCGGGAGCCGCCCTGCTCCACCTCGTCCTCTTCCCCGCCCTGCTCGTCCGTCGTGGCACCCGTCAAGGAGCAAGAGACGCCGTCCGGCGGCGGGTCCGCCGTCAACTCCGGCGTCGCGAGCAACGGCACCTCGGCCAGCACAACCAACAGCTCGTCGGGCAAGTCAAGGGGCCCATCGCCGCCGTCTTCAAACTCATCGGCGAGGACGAGATCTAAAGGTAAGATTGAATTTTACGTCTTACGAATCCCCTGTCAGTATTCCTTAAACTGTCGCCTAGTCTATTCGTAGTGATATAACATATTTTCATACTTTCTCCGCACAGTATGATATGTATACTCGCCATATTTTTGCTATGATCTTTAATGTATTGCCGGATCCCGAAGTGACTAACCTTTCCCTTGTGTCTTTTAACTCCAGTATGGAGACTCTCTCAAGTGGTTTGCGTCCTTAATGCATTAAGATGCAATGCTAATAAATTTTGCAAACTGATATATTTTTTCTTTCGATTGGCATCAATCAGTTTCTTCGGGCTAGTTGGCGCTCTTTGAATAAATAAAATTTGTTTTTCAAAAATTTCATTGCTGAAAATAACTTGAGTCTCTTGGGCAAGTTACACTGTTCAACAACTGAAAAAAGGATGAGGATACTACAGTCGTTAAGCTTGTTTATAATCCTTTCTTAAATTTTCTAGCATTTTTCGGGCAACTTTTTGTGTTGAAAGAAATAGGCATGTTGGATAGCGGGAATTACGTTTTAATGACCTCCTTCTTCGTCGCCCATGGATCGGATACTCCCATGTGTTCCACTACTTCTGTGCTGCTCCTTGTAGGTTTCATTTGGGTAACCCCTCACTCATGGCACATATATGCTCTATTCTTCTGTTTTATGGTGACACCTCAGTAATGGCAACTGTGTAGATTACTAAAACTTCGAAGTTTGCAGATATGTAGAGAGTACGAGAAAATGAAATAGTGTAATTTTCTTCCAATTTATACGTTGATCGTTCCTTTCACTTCAAATGGGGGACTTCCAACTGTAGTCACTCGGACGTCGTGCTAAAAAATGACATCAGCAATCGCGTGACCCCGGAAATGACACACTCTAATTACCCATTAAGCGAGAAGCTGTAATAGTGAAACAAGCTTCTAGGAGGGCTTCGCCCCTTCGTCAGTATCATGGCCATTTAAGCATAGGAGATTTAGGGGAGACGAGGACGGGTTGAACAGCAGAGAAACCCGGTATACACGTTAACCCGAGCCGTACTGCTGTCGAGTCTTGTTGCTTCTAGATGAGTGCTTTTAGACTAATTACAATCCATCGATTGAAACCCTCCATCATATCATTCCTTTCATTTCCTATGTAATTGTTATTTTGATGCATCTAAGCTATTTAATCTCGCACTATAGAGGCGGCTAAAGTGTTGGATTATTTTAAAATAGATAAAATTATGATATTTTCTGCGGTCAAAATTCATATTTACCTAGAGCTACGATGCTTCGGAGTCCATTTACATCTGTACTAGTTATTCTTTGGATGTTTCTCATCCAACTGTCCTCTCAAATGTGTCACCGATTTCCATTCCTAATATCTCTTTGTTTACTTTTTATAGTAATCCTACGTCGTTTGTTTATAGTTGTACTTTATTCCGAGCCCTTGAAATACCGTAATTATTACTGACCATCAGAGACTAGCATAAAAAAATATTACCGTGTCATAATTTTGGTTGATAATGAGTAGTACTCTCAGCAGATGGTGTCCTGGAGTCTTAGCATTAGATAGCCAAATATTTGATTAGATTAGTTCAGCCGCGACAATACCTCTAGTCTTAATTTACCTTTGTGCCATACTATCACAGAGAGAGCTATATTTCTACCCTCAAATTCCATTTTTTTCGAGGTACTGTTTAGTACCATTATCAGGAAGATGCTGTGCGTTTGCAGATCACCTGTGGTGAAGACCTTAGGATTTGAAACCAGGATCGATTTTTTTAAGCCAATAGTTTCAAATATTTATCGCCTGATGATGAATTCAGTCCTCCCGATAAAAAGAACAGGTTTCTTTTTGGTGTATGTGGACATTACTAGGAGTAAGAAAATGTAGAATCGGAGCATGAGAATTTTTCGAACAAAGACGCGCATTAAACGATGAAAAATGGGTGCAGCCTTGTCATTGAGCTAATTCAGCGTCCCGCATATTTGCTTTACCCGCATGCTTGCTCTGTTTCGCTGCCTCGTTAAAAAGTTTGGAGATCCTTTGGGAGGGGGCACGTCGGACAAATTAAAGCGAGAACATTTCCGAAGCAATTATGTGCGGAGACAAACGCCTTTGACCAAGTGCTTTTGTCTAAGACGCTGGCACCTGCAATTTCTCGCTTATTCCTCTCTGAAAAAGCCGAAAGAAACTAGGTTGCATGGATTGAGGCTCATTTAGTGTGAATTGTTAGCTATCGTTAAACTAGTGTTGGAAAGAATGTTTCGGATCAAATCTATGGAAAAAGAAACGAGGTGAAAATTCCGCTATACGAGTTCTGCTTTAGTTTAACTAGAAGCTCTTCGTTTCATTAAATGAATGTTAGTTAGTCATACCAGAAAGGAAAGGAAGACAAATGAGGAGGTGCTTGGTATGGTGGGGGAGGGAAGAAAGCTTTTGGATGAGATCAGGAGGATGTAAAGCAGTTGGCTAGAAGGGGTGACTAGGGGTGATTGGTTGCTCAAGGCTGTGATTGCTGGGTAAGCGGGGAAGGGGAAGGAAGTGAACAGGTTTCATGGACGGGTTGTAAAAGGGTAGATCGCATGCTGAGACGAAGACAGAAACACTAGAAGTGATTAGGGCCCTGAAAGTGTAGAAAATATTAAGGTTTTCCTCTGAATTTCGATGAAACCGACTTTTAACAGTTAGGTTACTTTAATTAATGAGTCCTAATCCTCCGGCCTCCACCCATGAGAAAAGACTGACGTTGACACCGTCCACCGTCGTCGTCACACATTCTGTCAGTGATGGAAAGGGTAGGTATCGCTTCTTTCCAGCCTCCTTCAGAGCGAAATTAGTTAGTTAGTCGATACCAGAGCTCAAATTTACTCATTCGAGATTTTTGTACAGGAGCATAAAAAAATCGCACCGAAGTGAATGATACTGGATACCCGTTCTTTTTATTCTTAATCCTTCTTTTTGTCTTTTGTTTGATGTGCACCTGCTCTCCAAAATTTCCTTTGATACGGTGATGCAATCGTTTTTATTTTATGACAGATAACGTGCGCACACTTTCCATCGCTTCTTTTAAAGCTAGTAAATGATTTAAGCCTTTTTAATTAACAGTATTGCGAGTAAACTTTGACATGCGTCACTTTTTTATGTTCAAAAGTCCACTAATTGCGCATTTTTTCAGTTAATTAAAATTAACGAGACTCGTGTAATTACTGTTTGTCATGTATATATCGTGGTTTTATTTTGTTGTCCTTATGTCAGGAAAAATCATTTATCAATTTTTTAATATTTCAACCAGGAAAATAATCACAATAACTATATCACTAAAACATTAACTGTGATTGTGATTTACTATCTGATACTCAATTCTTTTTTATGCTCGTTACTCTCCCACAGTTGTCAGATTTTTAGCTGTCATAATTTATTTTTTCAGAAATGTTTTATTACCTGCTCGCTAATATAATAACTTGTGAATCATATTCCTATTTAATATATTTCAAGCTATCTCTTTTTTAAATAAGTTCTGATGCAAAATTTTTATAACATTCGGAAAAATTTCTAAGAATATAGCTTACTGGAAATTGTGTCCATTGGGAAGGAAAATAATTAACGTATTATATACAAAACGAATTCATTACGTAATGTCTGGGTCGTATCAAATTTTTCATCCTGGATATCACAAATGGCTTCTAAATGCCACAAAAACTGGTTGTAGGTTGAGCGTGAGAGGGGAAGCTGGCTTAGATATTTTTCAGTGACCTCCGGACGAGTCTTACCATCAAATAGCTCGCTTTAACCATTACCCTAACCAAGACCGTTGGCTTATTGGACGCCTGAGCGAAGAGAGGAAGAGCTTTTCTGTACTTGTCAATATTTGGTGTACTAAGAGTTACTGGCTATAAGGATAAGGATGAATGAATTTTTACGCCAAACGTATTTTCAATAAAAGATAGAAGTTAGGCTGAGCACTCCCTGTTCTATTTTACCCTCCCTCCACTTGGTCATCGCAAGACGTTGTACAGTGTTCTGTAAAATTACGAAAGAAAACCGCATATACTTTATTGTACCTCGTAACAAAGATTTTTCCTCCTATTAAATTGAACTTGACCTTTTCTTAATAGAGAGTTACTACCTATAGATTCAATCGGTCGAATTTAAATGTTGTGAAATGTTAGAAAGCATTTTACTTGATTTTTTCTCTTATGCAGTTTTATTTTTCCAAAATTAAGCATCCTTGTGTTAATTAGATCTTAACAAGCCAATTAGTGCTGTGTTGTTTTCCTTGAGTTATTTGTCTATGAAGCGTGGAATTATTAAGGAGAATTCCCAGATTTCACGTCATTGTCATCAAATCCAGCAAACCTAAGTAGTATACCTATTAAAAATTGATGTAGTAATGAGAAGTATCTCTCTAGTACAAATTAAATGAAAAGAAGGTAATGAGAGACGCATGGAGAGTGGCACGAAGCCCATTGTGGTTGCGATTATATGGCACGTTGAACGGTACGAAAGGGAAATATTGAACAAAGATTCAAGAGTATTTTGATTGGAAAGACCGATAGTATTGTATTGATTGATGCCATTGAGATTTTCCCTGCGGTTGGGAAAATAATACCTGTTCATTATCCTAATGTTCGTTTGATGGAATTATTACGATAGTAGTTACAATCTGGAATTCCATTATTAATAACATTTGTAATCAGAAATATTATGTACTGCTTAATGATCAAATATCAATAGATTAGGTCCTTTACAACAGTTAAGTATAACAATTAAGAAAGTAAGTTATTGATATTGAATTCATTATTTTGGTTTACTATTGGTGAAAGGCAGGTCAAAAAACATCTTGGTGTATTCAGGAACTATGTGCAATGTTCATGCAACAGCATTGAATCGAATTTGAACTGTTTTAGGAGTTTAATTTGTAGTATTCCACAAACAAGATTTAACTTTACTCAATCCTATATTTTTTAAATTTACAACCACTTCCATCCAATTTCGTATCATACCCTTGTATAGTATACTGGAGTGGTGAATCTGGCCGGAGTTTTATTTAATAAAAAACTGAGGACATTTCTAAGTTTATTCCTTCACGCAGATATCAGTGAAAAAGCCCAAGAGCATTTAAAGACACGTGGTTCTTCGTGGATACGATATTGCTTAATTATTTTTGTGGAACTTATGCATAGTTGCGAGTCTGTTTGACCGAAAGATTTCACGCGGGCTCCCCACGCGGTACTTGGTATAACCCCCCTTCCGAAGTGCGCCCCGCTCGGCTCTCGTGGTCTTCTGCTGCGCCCGTCCCCACACTCCTCTGGCTTATACGGGTGCCCCTATGACGCCGAGCGCATCCCTACCAGACTCTCCCACTCCATCCCCACTACCCTCCGCCGCCATTAGGCGACCCTAACCCCCCTCGTCCGGCAAAAGTTTTCTCCGTCCCACTCTCTGCTCCACATCTTCTCTACCTCCCCACTCGTTCCTCCGGCTCCTTCTCCCCTTCTGTTCCTCATGGGGGCCCCGAAGCGATTGGTTGTAGCTTGGGATGTCTCGCGGGGAAGGAAAAAGGGAGAGGGGCAGGAAGGGAGAGATGTGGGCCAGCCTACTGAAAAAGAGAGAATGAGAGAGTGCGAGAAGATGCCTTTCCTCTCCGTCTTTCTTAAGACCCCCATGCGATTTCCCCCTTCATCACACATGCCCGCTTCCGTCATTCTCTCGTCTCACGGTACCTTTGTGCGAATTCTCTTTCATATTTCGAATCTCTCTCGATTCGTGTTTCTCCTCGCTTTCGCTTGTTTTATCTAGCTTTACCTTCATAATAAATAAAACTCTCTCTTCAGTTACTTGGTGGTACTCCATATTTTCACAATATTTAATCGGAAATAACTTTTACAAAGACCATATATAACACATCGAATACTAACCGGGTTGCAACGATTTATCGTCATCATCCGGTGTTTTTCCAGTACAGTGTCTCTCTTTATATACATATCCACAGAGCGGGGAAAGAGGAGGGAAGGGAATGTTGGGAAGTGGAGGGAAGTCAAAGCAAAATATTTTCAAGGGCACTGGGTATTGCTAATGAGTGGTGTAGGGTTGGGAACTGATGGAGGATTAAGGGAAGGAGTATGGGGTAGGGAAGCAACTTAGTTAAGGATAGGCGATGAGACAGGGAACAAAAATTCGTTAATTAGAGTGACTCCCATGGTCAAACAACTTCTTTAAACTTTATAATTGTTCCTTACCTTCTTCAGGTAGGCCACCTTCCGTAGCCTTACCTTCTTCCGTTTGCTGGCATTATTATTATCGTATTTGCGGACTGATAGATACGTTAATTGCTTTTCATATACTTATACGATGAGTCGATTTATCTAAATCCATGGCGATGATTTTGGTCATCGCGATGCAATGAAACGTGCCGATGACGACGAATGCCATTGACAGCGATGAGGAGATGCAAATCACCGATGTTGATGAGTCGATACAAATCACCGATGTCGATGCAAATCACAGATATCTTATGCTATACATGTTGCAACTTTTTTTCCAGGACCCTTACGCTACCTTTTGAATCAGTTGAATCAGCGCAGACTCGGAATAAAGGAATTGGCCTAGGTTTCCGTATGATTTACGTCTGCTTTTTTCATCAAGCATTGAAAAAGCAATGGTGGCAACCCTATAAAATGTAATAATTGTCCCCATGGTTTGCCATATACCAAAGGGTGCACCATGAATAAGGACGCCTTGTAGGCGATGGTTTCGAGTGTCTAACTGCAAATAGTTAACAGAAACAAGGGGATCGGGTAACAGCGGAGAATTTCATTCCTTGCTCAGAGGTTGCCAAGAGAGTGTGGTTGAGCTGAGGCATCTCCCCACACTTTCAACGGCTGGTGGAAGTGGGAACACTGGTCTCTTCACACTAAGCATCCAGGCAGTAGTAATTTCCACCTATTCCCTCGCGTCACCATCTCACTTTTCGTCTCCTTTTGTGGGGCCAACATGACCGATGGAGAATCGCAATCGAAATCAAAATAGAATATTTTAACTTTCAACGCGAATTGGTCCCCTAAATATAGACTAAATAACTGATGTGGCAGTACATCACCCCTTTATGAAATGGGTGAATGGTGCAGGTTCAGTTCACTGTAGATGTAATGTGGACTTTGCTTCGATCCTTATGATGAATAGGTTTCCACCTTAAATTAATTTGCTCCAATTCTATCTGTATATCTGTATTTGATAGCGTCAAAAAGCTGAAGAAGAGACCCTCAGAATCGATTATCTATAGTCTTCGATCATCGATAATCATGGGTCATCGAAGGTCATCCATCATCGTCCTCATGGATAGTCATTCATCGTCGGAAACTATCCGTCATCGTATATTCACCCTATTTGATGATCGATGACAGCCAACAAGATAGGAGCATTTTGACTAACTATTTTCACTGAAAAGCGATGGGCAAAATCAATTATCGAACAATCATATTTCTTTCGGTGTTTTTGTTCCTCCTCCTATCTCAAAATTCGGTCCCTGACGATCTACTATGTATACAGTTATTGCTTTCCTTCCGCTGCCAATGTCAATAAGTAAATACAATTACTAGTTGTTAAAGTTTTACTAAGCGTGCCCCTGGTTGACGACCCTGTAAACTGTTATGCTGCATAATCAATCATGTCAGTTATAAAATATTTCTTGCTCTTTCAGTACGAATCGAGGTAGGAAGCAACCGGTATGCAAGTTCTTGGATAGGAATGGAATATTGGGTGTAATCAACATTATAATAAATAGCTCTCAGAAACGTGGGGTATTAGAGAGTGGCTTGCAACCGGCATTGACCTGTTTTTTGAGTGAAAGGTGGATAATTGTTTGTCGTCACGTCAGACGGACAGATTCCAGTACAGCTGAGGCGTCTGTACTCTCCTGTAAGAATCCTAGGATGGATTAGAACACTGGTCTTAAATTTCTTCGACCTTTGGGACTCAAATCCGGGCTTTCATGCCCAGAACTGTACTAAACAGAACCCGCGAATCGTCTGCGCTGAACTCACGGCTACAATGCCAGTTTTTTTGCGCGAAAAGCGTTACTTATGTGTAAATGTCTGCTTCTTTGGGAGTTCCGTCTTCCTTACGGTATTCGAAGGTTTCTATTTCACTAATTGTTAAGTTTACGCAAACTGGCCTCACCATAAAGAAAATGAGCACAAGCCTTTTGATAATGACAAAATATCAGCCACTTTCACTCTACTTTCTTTTGAAGGTATTTTGCTATGAATGAAGGCCGTTATCTGTAGAATTTAATGGGTTATTCCGGAGGGACATTATCAAAGAAAGGGGGAAATTTTGACACAAAGATCTCATCATAAATGTAGTAATGAGCATTTCCATTATTTTTCAAATAATTTATTATCCTCTCACCAATTGGCACGATATCGAGAAAAACTCGAGTTGAAAATGTTTTCTACTTGTGAAGTGGAGTAAGTTTGAGAAAGTGTATATGTTTGCTTAGTCAGTGAGAATTTCTGTCAAGAATACTATCAACTCTCTAACATAAATACATTCATATGTACTTCTTTTGACTACATAACTGACTCTTTTTAAGTCGCATACAAAGGCGGTTCTTCTAATGAGTCGAGCATATCTCGCTGAAGCTAAGTTACGATTCGCGTGAAATATCCCTCTATCCCCATCCTTCTTCCATCTCTTCTCTTTCTTCCCGGTTTTGCCTCTTCGTACTTTCGAGCTCTATTTCTCTCTTCCTCTTTTTTATCTGAGTTCATTTTCGCCTTCGCTCGTCTAGCAGCCTTGGTTTTGTGCGGGTCCCGATAGGACGAGAAGATGTCTCCTCCACAGGCTGCGGGATGGATGTATTTCTTTCCTTGGTCCCCTTGTTTCTTTTTCGCACTCCATTCTTTCTCTTATGCCTCCAGGTCCGCCTCTCTATCTTTCCGGGTAATTCTTTCCTTCCGTTATCAACGCTCTTAACTCGTCCTGGTTCTTTTTATTAAAAGGAAGCGTCGGAAAAGGAAAACCGTTGTGGCTAATCCGATCGTGGTGTAGTTACCCTATGGACCCGCCTTTGCTTCGACATTAACGTCCTATGATACATGAAAAATTTAGAACGCTGCTTATTGAATGAGTGAATACTTGCGCAAATTGCGCTTACCTTTGAAAAGCATTTCATTCTGCCCGCTTAACACAGGAAAAGGAAAACCGTTGTTGCTAATCCGATCGTGGTGTAGTTACCCGATGGACCCGCCTTTGCTTCGACATTAACGTCCTATGATACATGAAAAATTTAGAACGCTGCTTATTGAATGAGTGAATACTTGCGCAAATTTCACTTACCTTTGAAAAGCATTTCATTCTGCCCGCCTAACACAGGGGCACGAAATGGCTCAGTTTAAAACTGTATGATTCCCCCCATCGGCCGTACAATAATTCTTGAATTAGGGCAGTAGTTATTTTGCCGTCCTCCGATGAAGTATTCTCCGGTGGGTAGGGTGAGTGAGAGTTGAGAAATTTTGAATCAAACTAGCGCAACAAATCATTCAAAGAGAACATTGAATAAATTCAGATCTGAACAGACCGCGGTTGCTTTTTGACGATGTCGCAATCATTAAAATGCAAACCGCTCTTGGGAGTAAATAATACGAGTTACTGCCCTTGGGGTGCTTTTATTAATTAAAACTATTGATTTGAAGTTCCAGGTGTAATAAAAAAAATGACTTCGGTGTTTTTGCTTTCATCAGTGCAGTTGAAAAATATCGATAACGCGAGCGCACGCAATTAGTAGACTCGGAATTGCATCACGGGTTCTTGCTCAGCATATTGTATTCATTTCAACGATGCTTATTTATTTATGAAATACCACAATCCGTGTACAGAAGAGAAGAAGACGAAAGGACCATTTGGAACACCATACAGAAAAGAAGAACCAGATGGATTGGATACACCCTGAGACACAATGGGTTTGTGAAGAATGTAATTGATGGTAAAATAGAAGGAAAAGTCCCCAGAGGAAGACCCAGGAATAAGTTTATGGAACAAATAAAGAGGAAAGTACAAAGGAAAGAGATACCTGGAGATGAGAGAATTAGCATTAGATAGGGAAGGGTAGAGGACTGCAATTAACCAATCTTAGGACTTAACGACCAATGAATGAAGTGGGAGGAGAGTGTAGGGAAGAACTACAGCGGATTCGGGTATCTACACCCGTGGGGTAACTACCTCCGGCTCGGCAGGTAGCTTTCGCTTATATCCGAGCGTGGATGGTAGTGGGAGAAGGTGAAAGGGATGGGAAGGGAAAGTAAGCGAGCTACAGTGAAGAACTACAGTAAGCCCATCCTCGGATTAATGATCGCTGATAAGTATTTATAAGACGTTGATGGAGGACTTATGATCAAGTGTCTTCCCCTGTAGCCGTCTCCAACACGTCCCGTGTCTTGTGCTTTCATTGTCCATTTGGTCTCTCGCTTTGGGTTCGTCTTCTTGACTCTCCTCGCTTCCATCCCTGCCTGTGACGCCGCGCCGTGTGCAGAAGCGAGCGCCCCCATGACGAGACCCACACGATTCCCTACCCCGGCCCGCCGTCTTTTTCTTTCGTAATAAAATATAAAAGGCGTGAGGCAGATGTGTGGGTGTTATCGCCTGCATTAATTTTTACCCCCGAGTTGTTCATGGTGGATGGGAATCGGTGAACTCGAAAGATGGGGGAGAAGCATTATCGCGAACGGAAGAAATGCAGGCGATCAAAAGTGTTCGTTCGATCCGTTTTGGGTCCCCAGATTCTGTCTGTGAGCTACATTTAGATTCGTAGCTAAACTGGTCGTGAGTTATTATCCGTTTTTGATGAAAGTAAGTATTTGATCGAACCGGTTAATGCGTGAAGATCGATTAATGGCCGTTCTCGCGGATGTCTCTACGGTGGTGGAAATATGTTTATTGATACTCCGATCCCCACGTAGCTGCTTTTAGGAAAGCACTTCATTTACCGCAATCCGTCCATAAGATGGTACGTTAACCCTTGGTGAAAATTCCATCTTTCGATAAAACTGGCGACCACTTAGGTACATGACGATATTGGAGGAGTTGTCTGGAGGTTAGTTAAAATTAGCGCCAATATTTAGTTAAGCATAGCACTGATCAGTTCTCGACGCTCTTCTCTGATTCTAGCTACACGCTAGGG
The DNA here is from genome assembly GCA_963169105.1 of Ceriagrion tenellum. NCBI lineage: Eukaryota > Metazoa > Arthropoda > Insecta > Odonata > Coenagrionidae > Ceriagrion > Ceriagrion tenellum. Next base: position 96,439,907 of record OY720635.1, read on the forward strand.
TTAGATTGATTGAGAAATGCAGAACTTGTGTGTTTCAGAGCTACACAGAGAATATTATCTTGACGCCTCACTTCATCTCTAGGACTGACAGAAGCGATAAAATAAGAGAGATGCATTGCCCAACAGATCGGTACCAAAAGTCGTTTTTTATGCACACAATACACGATCACAATTAAAATTGAGCTCCACTTAATTCACTCCCATAATACACGTCACCATTTCACCTCCAAAAACTTTATCACTTAATTCTTTACACGGATGTTGTCCTAGCATCCTATGCCACACGCCCATGCGGCGGCTCGCAGGGTAGTACGTAGATGTAGATTATCCCTAGTCATCTCAATGGTAAAATATTTGCAGAGGTGGTGATTCCAGTATAATTGCTGCTCAAAATTACATGAGTATTTGATCTTGTGATACGAGGAGAAATTATATTGTAGGTCATACATTAATGACTTAATAATGCGACGATCTAATCATCATTTATTAGGTATGCAGAAAGTTTATAAATCGGGACTCGGATAATCAAGGCTCTTCTGTAGGCAGACCTGTCACCTAAGTCACATAGTTGTTCAATTGCTTCAAGGGTTTTCCAAGTGCTTGCCTCTCAGTACGTGTGGCTACAGATTTCTCTAAATACCATTGCTTCAAATGTGCAGGTTAAATGCACGTCAATAATGCCATTAACAATAGAACCGCTGGGATTTACTAACCCCCTAAAACGTCTAATACGTGAGATCATATTGCGATTTGTGTCATAACTCACTGACAAGGTGAAACTATCAGTCTCCTGACCAACACATTGTTACAAATAAGATTTTAAGGTTGTCGAAAGTGTTTTCATTGAAAGAAAGTGGAGGACAAGGATGAAACTTTAGAGACTAAAAACCTAAATGGAAATAATGTTTTTTGTGACAGTGTAACTCGGAAAATGCTCGAACAATTAAGAAAAATGTAGGCCAACATTTTATTAATTTTATCTGTAACCCGATAACCAATATTTTCAAAAGAGTTATAAAAGAATTCCACGATTACTAATTATGTAATACGAAAAACAAATCTATATTCCTTTGCGGGACAAAAATGTCCTATGTACGGTTTTAGATATTTCGAGTTTTTTTCCCGGAAACTACGGGTCGAAGGATGAATATTATTTTCCAAAGTGGAAAACGATGGAAATAATAGTTGTAAAATATCAGAAAGTTTTACGTAAAATATTAAGAGTGTATCGGTAATACTAATCGATTATGAACATCTAGTAATCGAAATATTCCATTTTCTAAGTCGTTTTCCGGAATTATATTAGAATCAAATTCAATGTGATTAAAATGTGAGCATTCATAACTTCAATATTATTGATGGCCCACTGTTTTTTAACGTAATTGAGGGTTCGCTTACTTCTTATATTAAATATAATAGCCGTAGTGATGGTATAGCAAATATGATACAAATGCTGGTAGAATAGTTTGAGCTGTCCAGCTTATCAAAATTGATAATGGGACAAAAATGTCTCGTCTGCGGTTCTGGTTTTAAAATGAAAAAGAGTTTCTGCGATTCCATGGCGCTCCATTCCCAACCTTCCGTCTCATTGGCGAATGGAACTCGCCGGGAAATTAGGGTGGGCGGGCACATACCATCTCAGCACGCACTGTGTTACGTGTTGTTTGCGAGCGGGAATGGCTATCGCGACTGTTTGGTCTCTCCTGAGTCGTTCGTTCCCCAGCTTCAGTTATGGCATGGACCGTGGGGGGGAGGGGTGAGGGGGCGGGCTCTCGTGTCCGCGCGCGAAGCCGAGCGAGGACGGTAAACCGAGGCGATTATCGACGGTTTATAGGTTTGGATTTTACGACTCTTGGTCTCACACCCTCTCTCGCTCTCCCGGCGGAGACGAGGGAGAGGAAGTGTCCCAAGTCGCACGTAGTGGCAAGAGGTGTATTCCACGAGCTCCCCAGGGGCATCTCTTGGAAGCAGTCTGCGAGGACTTGGCCGGTAAAGGGCAGCAACCACCTGTGCGTGTGTGTTTGTGTGGCGTGCGCCGAGTCCGTCCCCTCAGAGCCTTGCTTCTCCACCCCATACTCCCGTCCACTTCGCTCCCTTGCGTTCGTGCCTCCGCCTTATTAATTAATAGCCCCGCCCAGGTCGGGACGGAACATACTATTACAGGGTTTAAGAAGGTTTTAGTGCGACTGTAAGAGTAAAAATAAATACAAAATTCCCCATTTTATTTTACGTTGCTTGGAAAATACTGATTTCTTAGATGAATGCCCTTACCTATAAAATAAAACTACAGGAAAAGATTCAATATGCAATTTTTTCGCCGAATAATTTTGAATAAAAGCTTATTCAAGGCATAGGTGTCGATTGCCGCAATATTTAATGGAACGATTGCAGTACAACTCAGCGCAAACAGCTATTTCTTATTTTATTTAAGTATTTTATCGGTTTAGGTAGGTTGTGTTGAATGTCAGAGAATCTCCTCAAGGTTTTATCTCTTCCAGGGGCCTATCTCACACTATTATATTCTTTTTCGCCTCAGCATGCGTTCTACAGTTATTTCTTAATAACTGGAAAATAACATTGATTTGTGCCCTCATTTTATGGCTATTTGATTCCCTGGGAGAAGTCCTGCTTTCCATGAACTGTTTTGTTTTCCACAAAATAGAATTTTTAAAAAGTAGTATAATACTGTTTTTGAGAAAAATTGTTTCTTCATGTTTCACCCATGTTCGTTTTCAACAATATGTAATCTCAATTTTTATTAGTGAATCGTGTTCCTTGGAAAGAAATGATCTTGTAATTTGGATCAATGACTCTATTTCAGTCTATTAAGTAGCGAGAAAGTGAATGATATGCCATTTAAGTCACATAATGGTGGAACCGCCTTGGATGATGTATGAAATCATTTATTATTCCCACTATGTAGACACTGTTTGAATGAAGATCCTCGCTCTTACTTTTTAAACGCCAGGAAACGGTACCACCTATTTTTTCTTTCCGTTATCGATTTTCGTGAAATTTAAATACATATTTGTTGCTGTCATTATAATTTGCCTCTAAAAAATAGGCGAAGCAGTAGTGATAGAGGTCCTGATGTAATTTTTTTTAATATCTTCTGCTTTACATTGCTTCATATTCCAATTCTCACTAATTAAAAGTGCAGGCAATTTTCTTTGGTCGTAGCCATCATTACTATTCATATCTTTGTAAGAACTGTTTTCATGGGCGCTGCCGCAAATACTAATGAGAAAGGGCTTCGAAAAATTTTACTGGCATTTTCACAAGCTAATACTGTTTTGAACGGAATTTCTGAGACTGTGCTAATATGGAAAAGCTATGCCGAATTGATATTTTTTTAAATACTAAAATCCTCCAAGGTTATGGTGCTTTTGAAGGGGCAACAATTGTTAAAATATTATCTGAGGCTCTGAGAACTTGTATTTTACGTTACTGTAATGAGATTGCATGCTAAACTGATATGAAAAGTGTGGTTCAAACTATATTCTTGTGATATTTTTTTTAAACTTCGTATTCAGTAAAATTGCTCGCTTTAAAATTGAAATGGTTGGAATATGCGTTATATTTTTCTTCAAATGAAGGAATTTATCCCAATCCATGGATAAAAAATCGTTTCATACCTAATTCAATGGCGTTGCGTGCTCCGATTGAACAATACTTAGTCCTTTCTGCGAAAATTATTTGAGTTCAAGCCGAAAATCACCTTCCGTGGTTCTATCGCTATAATGCGATGTCATCGCGATTTTGCCCTTAAGTTTGCCGACAGTGGTAGATAACTTTTATCCTCCGGCCCGCGGGTGTGGCCGAAGGTTTTCTTCGAAAGACCGTCGACTGGGTATGTACGCCGCTGCAAAATGGCCTGAGCCCATCCTATCGGCCATTTAGCCAATATTGCTTTCTACGGGCTATCCAGAAAGTTTCCCGTTGGTTCTCTGCATGAAGATACGTGGACTGCGCGCCTTTCCGACCCGCGTTCGGCGAAATTCGTCCCATTGGACCTAAACGCTCTTATCATTTGCGCCGCAGCCGAAACCTTTGCGGAAGGGACGTTTTGGACCGATTTCAATAGAACTGGATATGCTTCGGTAAAATCTAAGCCAAGCTCTCCCCCACTTACATACCCCTTGTCATTCTTACACTGCGAATGAATGCGTTTAAGGAAATATTTAGTGCAATAAAATATACATTTAAAACTATTTTTGTACTAGAAAACATGAAGGAAATCAGTGGCGCATTACATGTGCAAAGTCAAAATATTTAGAATAAAGTGTTAGCAAAGCATTGACGAAAACCTTCCTGACGCTGGAAAACGGTCACATTCAGGAGCAGTAAAGCAGTGGTGCATTGAAATTCCATTGCCACTCTGTTATCGTATTGATTACTTTAATTTAGTTTTTATAAATCAAACTGTATCTCTTTCGATATCATATTGTTTTCCAAACTCATTTCGAGAATGATTCCGCTCATGTGTGGTTTCTCGGGGTTTTATAAATTAATACTATTAAATAAAATTGTGTCCGAAACAGACTCAAGCTATATCCCTTTCAGGTAGTTATTTCTGTTGCTACCAACCTCCTAATGTCTACAGAGAATAATCGAAACAACAAAAAGGAAGCTTTCAGTTTCAGCCTTTACCCTGCCCAATGCCTCTGTCAATGAGTGTGTGTGATGTGATAATGAGTATCGAAACTCATGTTGTGAAGTAAAATCCCATTGTGTTATTTTCACTATATTATTAACTCTTATATGATAATTTAAATGAAATTTTTTTCAGAAAATATGTAATGAAGATGAATCTTAAGAAAACCATAGTTATGAGCTTTTCTACGACAAAGAACGCGATGCTGACCTTTAAGTAGGAGGGCTAAAGCAGGTGGAAAAATTAAATTATGTGGGTAGTGTGCGGGAGGAAAATGGGTGAAGTAGGGAATATATACTTATATACCTATGGGAGAATTTTATTGAGTAAGGACTCTTTGTGTGTGGATTCTCAGGAAAGAGAATGAGAATGTATTGCAGGCGCTTGAGGTGTGGGTATTCAGCAGAACGGAAAAAGTGCAATGGATGGAAAGGGAGACAAAAGAGTAAGTGCTCGCTATGATGTCCGTGATTAAAAGGAGGATGCTGGGTATGCGGGAGTGGTAAGGAAAAAGGTTTAGGGACGGGATTAAGAGCAGCTGGGACGAATTATGAGCTGAAAAATTAAAATAGTACATGAAGAACGGGGAATTTATCCTTAAAAGAGTAATATAAGAACTCTTGATACCATCTAAACTTAGCCTTACCTATATGTTACCTCGCTAATGATAATAATTGTAAAACATGGAAATGCATGCATTCAACTATGCAAAAAATTTGTTAATGATTCATAGTAACTGTATCTACGATCTCAATAGTTTCAGGCTTAACTTTGTGGAAGTACATTATGAATCGTTGAAAAGAAAACTTTGTTTGATTCCACCAATTTATCTGAATCTGCGTCGAAACGTAGTCGTACCTTAAAATAAATTAGTGGAATCAAACGAAGTTTTCTTTCTCATTGTTCATAGTGTACCTACTTTCAGAGACTTATTTTGCCTTAGAAAATGGTTCATTTTCGGGAGGTCTTCGAACGATTCCAAACTTGCCACACTTTTCGAGGGGTCTCCACAATTAGGTTCCCTACCGCTTCGACCAGCCAACTCACCCCTTTGTGTCCTCAATCACCGCCCTCCACTCTCGTGTCCTTCGACGACAGGAACGCGCCGATGACAACCATCGCACTGTCCCTCCACTTGGCTTCTCACCTCTCCCTCCTCTTCCCACACCTTGCCACCTTTCGGCGCCAGTGGAGGTGGTACAGATAGGCGGGGATGCTGCTACGAAGGGGAACTGGTGGTTTAGGAGAGAGAGGAGAGAGAGAAGTGAGCAGGTTATCTTGCAACATCCAGTGGACCGCATCATCCCTTATCCCTCTCACAGCCCAGCCTTTCGGCAAGCAGACTACTCCCCATGCCATACATCCCCACCCCTTCACCCCATCCCAATCTTTCAACCCCTTCCGCACTCCTCCCCCACCTTTGCCCTATCGGAACCCTCCAAACCCCTCGTGGATGCGGTTCCTCATCACCTGTATCTTGCTTGCTCAGTCGTATCCGCTTTTTGGGCTGGAGGCCTCGACTGGGGGGGGGGGATGGGAGAAGAGAAACAGGAGGTGGGTTTGGGGGAAGGGAGAGGAGAGGAAGGATTAAGGGCGCGCCCAGCGGGAGTCAGTGGGGGTTTGGTGGGGGTTGTTCCCCAAAGGGATGGGAAATATGTGAAGGCTCGGGTGGAAGGGAGACTGAGGTGCCGTCGGCAACTACGTGTTTTTCATCCCTTCGGCTTGATACGGCGCTGTGCTGTGCCGTCACTGCCGCTGACCGGATACAAGGATATCGCGACACTGCAGTTCCGATCGCCTAAGCCCCTCCATCGTTCCGCAGGCAGGCATCCCCCCGTGTTGGGCCCCCCTCCCCTTCCATCCCATCCCGTCCCGTTATAATAAAACGCAAACAATAAACAGTCGTACGTCAAGGGAAAGGCGGTCACTCTAAACGTTTTTTAACGGGGCCTTAGGGCGTTTGAGGTATGGTTTTCCGTGCCTCCGTCCGTGTTAAAAGTGCGTCGAGGTAGTGGGCGGACGTGCTCACATTGAGTTTTGGATGCTGATGTTACAATTTATGCCACGGCGGTGGACGCCAATTTCTTTTTTTTTACTTTTCTTTTCGGATTTTTGAGAGGAAGCGAGCGGTGATAGCTAAACCCTTTTTCGAGAGCTGCCCTCAATAACGTCACCGTATGTCGCGAAATATTTCCTTCTTTGTGAGAAGTGGTGATCAGAATTTTAAAACTTATTTTTTACGGTTATATCTTCTTACGGTCATCACTTCCACGGTCAACACTTTCATGGTGCACGCGATCATGTAGCATATACATTGTCGTATTTTTGGGCAAGCTCTCAAGTTTGGTCTTCTTGATGACTTTCATCAAAGATTTATCCTCCCGTCAAGGAGATATGATAGTGATTTTTACCCGGTCATGACTTATCACGAACCGAAGTTTTGACTTTAAGATAACACGAAATAATGAAACTTGATTTTTCGGATACCATATGATTTATGCTTCGAGTCAGGGTTCATACAGATAGTGATTTTATTGCTTCCGAGTGCTGTAAATCATTCTATACTCACAAATGCAGAATATTCATGCATATTGCTATGGAATTTAAACATTGCAAATGAAGTAATATAAGCTTTTTTGTAAACAAAAAAGAGTAACTTTGATTGCAATTCTAGATCTTGATACAAAATCATTATTATATCAATACCACCTGATGAAACACTCCACTACCTGATGATGATATGCTCTTTCCAAAGCTGGGACGAAATTAAAATTTTTCTTTTCTGTGGAGAATTCCACTTCTTATTATTCGTTCATCTATTTTCATCGATGGATAATTTTACTATCCTTGGAAAGGGTACATTTTAAACAAAATACAGTAACAATATTCCAGGTACAACAACTTTTTTATACCAACAGAAACAAGCCTTTTGTAAGTATAAGAGATATAGCAGTGACTATGGCTATTACTCTTGGTAATTAAATGTAATAATTTAGTCATCTTATTCATTATTTTCTCCTTCTCATTTCTCTTATTAGCTACACTTCTCATAAATAAATCATTAAATTGAAGCGGTTGAAAGCAATTACAGTCCGTGGATTCGAAATTTCTGAGAATGTTATACCAGTTTGACCTTACTTTTGATAATCTAGGATTCCAGAAGACTGCCCTTAAGTTTGAGCTTGGTTTAGGCTGAAACAGGAAAGAACCGGAAAACAGCTAGTGGTTGTTGGTGAAGCTTGGCTTAAGACTATTATCCTCTTCTGATTTGTTAATTCTTGAGCTCTAGGTAAAAGACTGCCCTTAAGTTTGAGCTTGGTTCAGACCAAAACAGGAAAGAACCGGAAATCAGCTAGAATTGTTGGTAAAGCTTGGCTTTATAGACATTTATCCTCTTCTGATTTGTTAATTCGTGAGCACGAGGTAATAGTTATTTTTTCTGCCAAAAATGACAAATTCTGGTTGGTACTATTCCATCATTTTTTTTTTTAACTTTCGTTGATGTATTTCTTTTGTTTTCGGTGGTTTGTTTTCCGGGGTCTCCGGATCGTTCAATGACGTATCGCGATTGATTCAAAGCATGACAAACGAGTGGGTACGACTAATGTTTATTACTCGCGGAGTGATGGAGCGCACCGGAGAGATTTTCGAATGCAATATCTCTCGAAATGCGGAGAGCGTTCGAGCGATCGATTTCCTGTGGTTTTGTCCGAAACTTTTGCCCCCCTCCGCCCCTTATCCTCCTTCCTGCCCCTGGTCGCGCGGGGGTCCCGCTCGGGCATTTCCCCTTAATCTAGGACACCGACGGCCTCGGCGAAAAAATAAAGAAACATTGACGACACACCGCACAATCACTCGCGCCGAAAAATTAAAAAAAAACGCGAACGGCACATTTCGATATTTCCTCCATTCTCTCCATCCCTCTCTTAGTTCGTCATTCGTTGCTCGTGTCGCGTTTTTGGTTACAAATGAACGAAGTGACACGTAGCGTATTTCACTTTTTTTTCTCTCCCTGTCCATCTCTTTTATTCTATTTGCGGTGCGGCTGTCATTTGCCGATTGATGGCTGTCTACAATTGTCACATCTTGTACTCCTCATTACATGACTTGTGCTCGGATCAATTTTTGGTGCATAGTCTGCCATGTGGCGCCACGGCCAAGGGATTAAAAATACCGAGTGTCACTGCGTCACTGATCGTTTAGATGTATGAAATCTATTATAACAAAAAGGCAGCGAAATTTTACCACGCGTAATTTATTTATTTCGAACGAAAAATTGTCTCCAGCTTAAGTTGCACATTTCTGATGCAATTGGCTTATATGATGTAATCTAAATGAAGATAGATAGGATCTATTTCCAACGATTTTCGTATTAATTCAACGCATCCGGTTTTTACATTTTATTTATACTCAGAGTTTTAAGTTTCTAATGACGATTGCATGTTTAGTTGCTGAAATTGTGGAGTAATGGTAGAAGATCAAATTATTTAAGCATACTTGTGACGTTAAAATTATTTCTAATGTTTTGAGGCACATGACGTGTGCATCTTCCTTGTGAAGAAAGTTAATTTTCTCTTATTTTACTGGGGTATAGTATATTTTATAATCGTTAATGGGGATTAAATCTCATTTACGTATATTTTCTGCATTTGTTGTAACCAGTTCAGATTTCAAAACAATCTGATTTGTGATTCGTATGTTCGTCGCCCACATTTTCCGCGTTTCTATGCACAAGAACTCCCTTAATTTCTTTTTTATCTATTCTCAATTCGTTCAATTCTTCCTCTTCCTTATTCGCTCTTGGACCCCACCATTCATAACAGCCCTTTACCTTCCTTTGGCTCGTCATTAGTCCTAATAAAGGGTCTCATTATTCCTACCACATTTCTTCCTTGGAAAAAAACTTATATATATCTAAGATTCCTTACGTGACTCTTGCCAATGCAGTACATCTATCCCGCTAATTCATCCACGATATCTGGAACTCGTACAAATTTTCTTCCGTCTTTTCTGAGCACGGAGTGTTCATCATTTTTTATAACATGATATAGGATTGATTTGGAGAAAATGAATGGAATTCCTTGGACTTTTGCGCTCTACCAGGCAGATGAGGCTAAGTAGAATATCTGTTTATGATGGATAACTGTGAAATTAAAACCTTTTGTTTCTCTCCGTTGCGTTCTTTTCATGAATTATATTTATAGTACCATTCTCTATGCATGTAAGGGGAATCTGTAAATTTTGTATAACATCGTGTTGTCTAAGAGTGAGACTGGCATGAAAAATCTCCATTGGACAGCAATATCATCACATGAAATGCTAGTATTTAAAAAATAGAATGTAATTTTGGAGATGTGGAGATGCACATAATCGCTGACGAACTGTAACTATATATGGATGTTTAAAGGGTGTTATGTAGGTATTGGAATAGGCTTAAGCCATGGTAGCTATCCTTATAAAATTGTGGGTGAAAATATTAACTTCAGATGATTAACCTTTTTGTGGATAATCGGCATGGAAATATGAAATGTTTCCTTTTTTAAATTATGTTTGCCTATCATGAAGTTATTCCACAATATCAAGCCTGGGGTATTTGTATATGATAATGGATTCATCCACGTTGAAAACGCAAAGCATTCTTTCGTGTTAAATTTTGAATAAACTGCCGTGGGTGGATTTTGAGGCCTTGGTTATGTAAACATGCACTCCTCGCGATTCCCCCTCCACTCCACCGCTCAGCCCGGAGTTATTTGGCCAGCCAAACTCTCAGCACTCTCCTCTGAGATGCGAGATGAGTGTATTTCCTTAATTATTTTAACTTCCAGCCGATAGGACAACCATACTTCCTCCTATTTTCACCTGAGGGCATATTCATCGACGATTCGCTAATTTTTCGTGCGTAGGCATCCTTGACGTACTGAGAGGAGCAGTTCCTGGTTCTCGGCGCGTTCTTCGTCTTCTGTTGATGACAGGGTCAGAAGGGCCAGGCCTATTTCTGCCCCATTATAGATTATACCAGCTGCTAGGATACAATCGAGGGCTAGTCGTTTCAGGCGAAAAAAGTAAATGAAAATCCCATACGATGCGTATGTCTCCTATTAGCTACTTTTACTTCGCAATTGATTTAAAAATCATCGATATGCTTTCTGGACCTGGCCAAAAAAGAGCTCTATTTTAACCCTACCTCGGCCATTGTCACATCATGATTGGCCGATTAGGTTTCTGTTGGTATGGACAGGCATTAGTAGGATATTATCCTTAAACCAACCAGTATTTTATGTGAATAGTAAGTAAAAACTTTGTGGAATTTTTGAGGCATTCTAAATCGCGCAAAAATTGAACATGCCACATTTAAAATGTTCGCTACTCCGAATATTTTCAATGCTTTTGGTATTTCATCATGAAGTTCCGGGTTCCCACCGCGTTTTTCATCGTCTGACTTAAAGTACGGGGGATCATATTTGTCCTCTTGCCCAACTCTTCTGTTGTACTTCTTCAAACATAAGAAAGAGGAGAGATTAGGAAAGTAGGACTAGGGGTGAAGGAAAAAGTGGTGATTATAAGTAAATGTTTATGTAAACGAGGTTGAAAATGGACTAAAGGTGAAATCAAGGGAAAATTTTCTTCAAAAAATCAAGGGAAAATCAAGGGAAGCGGGGACAGCTAGATACATAATATTTTCCCCGTCGGTATGTTCAAACCAGTGCGAATAACAGCATGCCGCAGGGGGTTAATGTCATCCCCTATTGAAAACGACGCGAGATCGTCGAATAATTGGGGCTTCGAATAATAGAAGTATGGAATGTGCCTAATTTATTCATTTAACATTTTCTATCGATAGTCATACATGGGACAACGTGAATTGAAATGATTTAGTGACCTTGTACATCTACATCTACATACTACCCCGTGAGCCGCCGCTTGAGCGTGTGGCCGGGGGTGGTAGGGCACCAGCCGTGTAAAGATGTACAAGTTTTTGAGGTGAAATGGTGACATGTCCTATGACAGTGTGTTTAGAGGAGCTCAGTTTCTATTGTGGTCGCTTATTGTGCGCCAAAAGAATGAGTTTTTGTACCTATCTGTTCGGCAGAGTATCTCTCTTATTTTATCGCATCTGACAGACCTAGAAATGTAGTAAGGCGACATGATAATATTCTCTGTGTCGCTCTGAAAAATATCAGTCCTGAATTTATCAAGCAGCCTAAGCTATTCGAGGTGTAGCGTAACCAGAGCGAAGTAGCATCTCTCTTTGACTTTTTCATCCAATGACCCTCCTATTATACGCTTAACAAAACCTAGTTTCTTTAATTCTGTGCCGCATATGTTCTGTATGTGTGTTCCCCACGATATATCTGAAGTTACCTTATATACCTTGTGTAAAGCCGTGTTCGTTTGTAGTCCTATGTACATACATTTTGGCTGACGTAGATTGAGTGGGCCAGGATGATCACTGTCGTACGCACGCGAGGATCATCGACAGCGACCTGTGCATAGCAACTGTAAAACTTTCCATTTCCGACTGCGGATAAAGCAGCCATTTTGCGTATGGCCGCGAAACTTTTTAGGTCTGTTATATCAGCTGTTTGATTTCTGTCACGGTTCATTGCTCATTATCATAATCCCTCTGAATCCGATTAGTTTCCTTAAAAAAGCATGGAGGGAGTGGGAACACAGTATTTCTGGAAGATTTTTAGCCCTCTAGGGTTACTTAATGCGGCCCCGAAAGTCGCCGGACTTTCCCAAGAGCGCCGTGGCATACGATTAGTCATTGGCCAGGGGCTGGTACCCCTTCAGATTGATTAAAATTCTTTCGAGAGAAGCTTCGAGCGATGGGATGGGGAGGACGAACTCTTGAATCCCTTGGGGGTCCGTGCTGTTATTCTGGCAAGGATATTTTTTTCGCTGCGATTCTCCGTCCTTGGACGAGGACCTTGTGTTAAACAGAATAACTTTGCTATGGCTAATTGAGGTTGGAGTTCACAATTCCGTAGTTTTCCTTGTTGAACTGAAATAGTTGGTAGGGGCCGGTTTATGCATCAAGATTTTTCGTATTTCACATTCCTGCCAAGAGCCCCTGTATGTTTTTGAATGTCTAATTGGCATTTCATTGCGGAAAAATCACTTAAGGGTTATGTCTTTAGGTACTGGGGAGAATTTTTCGTTTGCCAATATATCGGTGATGATGATGGTGTGGGTGTTATAACTCATGAAAGAAACTCCTCCATGGAACTCACAAATCAGGAAACATCTGGTAAGTATGAAATCGAAGACCCTTAGAAACGTTACCATTATGCAGTGCTCGTACAGATCTCAGTGATGAGACTTCTTTGTGGCGTTAAGGAAATGTCGCGAAATGCTCGAGAATTCCCATTTTGTGCTGTTAAGTTGGTTAAAGATTGATGTTAATTATTAAATTGGCCAAAATATGTTTTTCGTGTATCTCACAGCAGTCTCAACTACGAGGTAGAAGGACCTATTATCAGAAGCTAAACAAAGTTTTCACCTAATCCGTTCGTTTTTCGTATTTCCTCATTCTCCCTACCATCTGCATGCCTGTTGATCCGTGAATTGTAACGCATGTGTGGAAGTATGGACGTCGTATTTTGTGATTATTGGGTTTTGTTTTGAGCTATAAATTATTAAGGCTCAATCCTTTTTGACGCACGTGTTTGTGTTTCACTCACATCCGATATTTCATGACCTGTGGCCGTGGCGACATCCATCGGTGCCTTTTCCCGCAACTTCTCTCCTACCCGAGACATGGTATTATTCTTGTTTGGCTATTCGAGACGTAACATTTGGATTATTTACTTATTTTTATTTAATCACTTAATTTAAATAAACTGTCATTTTCCTATCAAAACCTCTTTGAGACAATTTTTCCTCGAAACCAAGGGCAAGAACCCACTCGTCAAGGAAAGTGATCGGTCACACTTCCGAGACAGTTTCACTTGGCTATTCTGAGCTCTGCCAAATAACAATACAGACATACACCAAGAGAAATCAAGTGAAGGCGTACTTCAGAATAGAGCAAAACAACTGTTTCCATGTGGTCGAGATGGGATCTCGAACATCAACATCCAGGACACAACAATCACATCCGATATTTCATGGAAATACCGGGTTCTTTGGAAAATTCGGTGACACTGGGCAAAAGGTTCTTAGAGGCGCTAAATCATTGAAACGCATTGAAACTCCGCGAATCACCGTAGGAAGATGAGTAGTTTGCTGCAATACGCCCTCTTGATCGCCCGCGAGATATTACTCTGAAGCACAATTACAGGCTAAATATCGTGATTATGAGTCAAAATTCAGTTTGAAGGGTGAGGAGGAACTACTTTGATCTGTTCGTGGCATTATTTACGACGTTTTTCGTTCATGGAGTGTGGGTGAAGCGTGGGAAATCCTCCAAAATGGAATTTAGAAAAAATGAAAAGAATTACCTCAATAAAATGAAAAGTGGGGTTGAACGTCATTTTCTTTTTTATTATTATTTTCTCTCTTCCCGTCCTCTCCCCCCTCTGTCCCAAACCGCTTTTCCCGGAGAAATAACAAGTCGATCAACCTTTTATCCCGGACGCCCCCGCATGCTCAAGACTTAATCTTTTAATCGCCAAAAAACGTGGTCTTCCTCTTCCCCTTTTCGCTTTTCCTATCCCCCGACTTCCCTTCCCATGTGTCTATCTTCTTTCCTTCACCTCCTTCACTCCTCATTCGCCCTTTAGGAACTGCCCCTTAACTCCTCGAAATCTTTATCTACCCACACTTTTTCACGAACACTCACACGCTTGTGTTTGTGGAATCCTCCCGGTGTGAGGCACTCTTTCTCTCGCTTTAATTCCCCACTTTTCGCTCTCAAAAAATTCGTTTCTTCCCTCCTCCATTATCGCCGTCAATCCCTGCCAACACTTCACACTCCTCCCCTCTCCAGAAAGAAGATCTTCATAGCCTCTCTCTCCGCCTGCTCTCATCCTGGCCATTTTTTTGGTTTAAATCTTACCGCTCGCTAAACTCCTCTTACCTCAGCTCTTCCTTTTCTTACAACTTAGCCTTGTGGGCGGGGTTTGAAATTTAGAGCCGTGGTATAGAATACGAGGCCTTCAGCAACCCTCAATTTTCTTTCTCTACCTGTTATGATGTAGTATAGCTCAACCTGTAAATTTAAAAAAAGATATAACTATTAGGAATTTGTGTTTCCCGACCTCTCATTTTACAATTTTCTACATCTTTAGGAGGTCTTGATCTTTTTATTTAGTTATGGATGTAATTAACTTCATTAGCGACATTTCGTCATTTCGTTTTGCTTCCCCAGGACTCTAGGAGTACACGTAATAAGTCTAATCTGTAGTCACTTCTTACGTATAGTTATTGGTATTTTTAATTATGGACCAGCTATATAAAAGAACCTATAAGTATTCAGGAAATAATACTCAAAGAGCGCTGATGGAGCAAACAAAATTTGCCAATAGGCGGCATATGGAGTGAATAGCATCCATTGATTCGAAGGTTTCTGCGATGTTTGACTTAAAACGTGACAGTGTACAAGCATTCCTCCTCCTGGATTCTATTGCTGACAACTGCATTTCCAGCCTCATTGCCAGCGTCTTCAGGTCCACCAATTATGAAACAGGTCAGAATACTCCAGAGAGACTGTTGTCGGCAAAAAACTATTCTGAGGAACGTCTATTAACTGTTACGATTCTATGACATCCATTATCAAATAAAAAAGTGACCTATTATACCTGGCAAGACGAGTATTTATATAATAACTTCTTTTTTGACCATGAATAATATTGTAAATGATATTATTAACTTTGGTCAGATTTTTAAGGAAACAACCGTAGACTGAGCCAAACTTTTGTTCATATTTGTTGACCTCCATCTAATAATTATTATTGACTTTATATAAATGTTATACTATAGATAACTTAGGTATGTTAATTATTTTCAAGGATCAACATTAGTAATCCGTGTAACCCTGGTTTTGTTTATTGCTACATTTTCAGCCCTGAGGAAGTCAATCTATTATGATTGACATAGGCTGTAATTTAACGGTGGGACCGCCATCTTTGACGGGGCTTTTCCCTACGTATTGCAATAGAGGATAATTAACAATAGAGGACAGCCATATTTGCCAGTTCTTGTCCCCACGTGCTCGCAGAGGAGGGGGACAACAAATGCAAACTTGGCGTACGTTAGTCGCTAGGATACGCCGGGGCCAATCGCATCAGAATATTAAAACACGTGCCGGAGAATTAGAGAAAGAGGAGGGGGAGTTCTCGATCAGCTACGGAACGAGTCAGACGTAAAAGAGAGTGCTCTTGAAAAAGCGTGACGAGAAGCCGGGAAATCCCATCAAAGATAGAGGTGAGCATTGAACGAGGCGTAAGCTGTAAACTGCAGGCGCCGAGACAGCTGATTGGGAGACTGGAAGTATAACCAAGCGGCCGAATTATAGAGAGAGAGAGAGACGGGAACTCAATTGATGACTGTGAATTGTAGACACCACAGTAATTCGTCTGTGGGGGAAGGCAGATACGGTGAAGCTGACCCCCTGTGTCGTCTAGGACGGAGTTGTCGTAACTATATATGTTGTGTTATAATTTCCTGTGTCTGATTTTGATGGTTTAATATGTATGAATGTTAATGCGTTCAAGTATTATTTGACTCAAAAGGACCTAAAGAACAGTGCTAATTATCGCCCATTTTTCAGTATTGCATTGTGAATTTGATTTCCAAACTTTTTATGTTGAACTGTGAATAAGTTGAAGAAGGATTCGTCAATTAATGCATGAATATAGTATATATAAATTTGGTTATCATAACAATTTCTGTGTTTTAAATGAATGGTAACATGTGTTTGAATTAGATTATACGTTTTATTGACGGGGTTAGCCTTGCAGAGAGAACGGTACGTATGAGAGAAGCGGGGAACGAGAGTAAGTAAGTGACCTTTGAAGTGGCCCACACAACCAATTAGGTTGTATTACATATTGGCTTCAAATGCGGAGCTATTAATTAAATATAATTACATCATTGGTTATATAACAAGGCTTTTTCTGATTGAGTCGTTTCCGTAAACATTTGACCAATAATCTGAAGTACAGGTCCTTTAAAATATAGGCATGGTTAGTAGGATGGGCATTCCACTGTTGAACCGAGTTAACGGGCTCTAAAGTGTTCTCTTTACTCCATTTGAGTCTCAAAAATCTAATATCTCAACGCTTCGTCCTGCTGCTCAGGATATTACTGTCTCTCATCTAACCTGCATTAAATAATTCTGTATTTATCCTTCTTAAGTTCTCTTACCTTTACCTTACCTTAAGTTACTCTTATTTTGACAATGGAATGGATGAGCACGAATGCAACTTGCAGTTGAGTTGAATTTATGATATCTTGGACAGTGAATCGCAGCCTTTTCCGCTTGCGTATTTTTTGAAAACATCTGTATCTGGGTAGTATTTCAATCAGTCGGATCACTCGTATAACAAAAACATTCATGTCATTCTTTTTCCACCATGTCTTCGACTGTTGATTGAAGTATTTTGATGTAACCCCTATGGTAAGCGTATCTCTGGTTGGGAAACAGGGCTCTAGGACGTTCACTACAGCTTAGTTTTTGTAATAATTGGGATTTGACATATTTGCGATTCTGCTTAGCTGAGACTCGTGTAAATTACTCACTTATCAACACTTATTACATCCATTTCAAATTCCACATTCAAAAATTTGAAGAGGTGACGTTTCTGGCGCTTTTAAATAGAAGTTGCTGGCGTGATACTTTTTTCTCTTTATCATAGCGGTGCACTTAAGTGTGCACCAAAAAGTACACCGACTTCATCCCGTATTTGCATATCTTTAAACTCCGTCTTCAGCTCAGTGAAACTCCTTTGATAACATTTCCTCCCCTTCTATCGTGTTTTCAATCTTCTGTGAGTCCAGCCATGTGGAAAATTACATAAGAGCTCTAAATTATACGAAATTAAACCCTTCGTGAAAAATATCCGCGGCGTTATATTAAGAAAACGTATGAGATGCGTTATCAAATCTGCCGGCCATAATGCCGCTGTAACTCAGCAATATGCGCCCCATCCTCCTTGCCATCACCTGAGACCCCTCGTTTAAGTCTAATTTTATTTTTCTTAAAAGCCTCCGGCCAGCACTACCTCACCAAAATCTTCTTTCGGTCTGCCTCAAAGGGGACACCTGGGCGAGCACATTTCATTCAACATAAAAACGTAAATGAATTAATTTTATTTTATTTTTATGCATAGGTTGTCCTAATCGTCTTTTGAAGCATTGATACTGGAGTATATTCCCCGAGGGATGCCTAAATTAAAAGGCTGTAGGCTAGTGGCTTTGCTGCGAGCTTGAGAGATCCTGCAGACATTTTTGTACACAAACGTGTATGGATTACGTGTACGTTTCCTGGATTTTACAAATTATCGTCTTACCACTCTCATCAAAATGGATGTAGCGTTTAATATGTAAGGATTTAAGGCTTACATTCGGTCAGCCGAAACGATGCTTTCTTCTCGTATGAAACCTGCTCCCAAGATAAGACCGACCTTGCAAAACCCATCCTACGTCCTAGATTTTGGTGAAGAGGTCCTACGGCATCGCTCGGGTTTAAATCTCTTATCCTCTGCGACCAAACGTTTTGCCATACGTACTTAAACCAACATAAACAGCTCAGTAAGTTAGAGGTTGTAATTTCTAAGCATGAAAGTTGAAATCAAACTTGTAGACTGATTCTCCCATTTTAATTGAGCACTTAACTTCAGAAGAAGAATTTTGACTTAATCTTTTCGAAACTGTCTTTTTTATTTACTTGGCCTTGTTTAAATATTTACACACAGCAATTAGCCTTAGCATTTTCCTAAAATTCGCCAGTGATTTAGGTTTCTGTCTAAATAAATAATACTGAGTAGAAATTTCAAGTTTACATGAGGAATATTCGTAATGCTGAAGCGGTGTTTTATTCTTCCATACACTAAATATAGCTAATGTAGGCTTTCAGGACTAGAGAGGAATAGCATCGTCAAACTGTAAAATGAGAGAAAATGACTGCATTACTAGGATTAGAGATGTAATTATAGTTATTATGTAATGCTACAAAATACTCGTGAATTTGCCATTAGTATTTTTTGAGCAAATAAAATTTATAACGATTTTTGATACTACACTCTCTTGGGGCACATGTGAATGAATATCCGTTGTGTGTGCTTACTTCGAAAGCTGTTATTTTTACTTTCTGCAGCAATCTTAATCTTTCTTTGCCTCAGAAGTTGAGAGAGAAAACTGAAGTGAAAGTATCATTGAACATTTTCCTCAGGTCCATTGATGAATATATTTTGGTGATATAGAATGTTTTCCTTGCCAAATCAGGATTCAGTGAGGTAGGATTAAATGCAAATAATTTCATTCTACTTGCGATATCTGTTTTCAAACTGAAGTTTGGTGCGAGGCGGAATACATTTCTCATATAGTATTCAGGTAGTATTGCAAAGCGATGGCAAACCTAGACTGAGAGAAATTTTCTGTGAAAAACGTACAGTGTTTCATATTACCTGCATTCAAGATGAATTTTAAGTATAGGCTAATATTCACATTTGAGGAAATGATTTACACGTATCTAGGGACGTTTATTCTGTACTGTGCTCCAATCAGGCACTATGTGGCCAAAGATGAATCTTATGCGTTGAAAGTGGTGATATAAAATAAAACTTCATTTAAAAACGATCCTAAGCTGTATTTATAGATGAATTTTACATTGTTGTTGCCGACCTGATCTCAAAATAACGGAGCTTGGTTAAATTTCCACACAATTTTGATCACCACGCTTGTTATTTAAAATTGATGCAATTGGCTTCATTTATTGGTTATTCAATCCTAAGATTGGTTGAATGCAGCTCTCCACCCTTCACTATCTAATGCTATAGTTCCCTAACTATAGTTCCCTAACTACCTGGTATCTCTTCCTATGTACTTTCATCTTCATTTGGTCCATGAACTTATTCCTGGATTTTCCTCTGGGGACTTTTTCCTCTGTTTAGCCTTCAGTTATGTACTTCTCAAGCCCATGTCTCAGGATATGTCCAATCTATCTGGTCGTCCTTTTCTCTATGGTTTTCCATGTGATTCTTTTCTCTTCTATTCTTCCTTGTACTTCATCAATTCTTTATTAAAGTTCATTTCATACATTAAAATATTTTATAGCCCATTTTCAAAGGGCTTTAAAATGTTTTAACGAACCCGGCGATACACGAAATTGGTTACGCATGGTGAATGACCTAAGAATGACGTGAGTTGTGTCGAAACCTAGGTCGGTGTTTGGTAATAAAATTTGTGCGACATTTAAAAAAGTTCTATTGTTTTGAGATCATAATATCTCTAGCCAATTTCAAATTGATGTCGCCGGATTTGCTAAAAATTGTTTTAGCCAATTCCATACATTTAAAATGGCACAATATTCCAATTCCTGCATTGCTCGACCCTACTTCTCACCAGGAGCAGAACGTCCTCGGCAAGAGAGGAAAAAAACACCTCCGTAGCATTATTAAGATCTCCGCAATTATTTCCCCTGGAAGTGGCGATATGGGAGAGAGGCGGTTTGAGTCGAAACGGGGGCCGAGTTTAAGGTCGGGCGAGAGGCGGGAATACTCATCCCCATCCGCCCTCGTCCCACAATCCCGCCGCGCCAGGCGCGCCGCCGCCGTCGACGGGAAAGGGGCTTATTATTATAAGCGGCGTATTTATTTGTGAGTGTGCCGAGTTACCCGATGGGTCGTGTGGGAAGCCCTTTAGGGCTCTCTCACATATATTCTCTTTTCTCATCCCCGGTGAGGAGTGGGGTGGAGGGAGGCGGTGTGCATTGCACGCGGGGAGATAGGAAGGCCTCGTGGGAATGAGTTTAACCCTCCTCCACCGCCGCAGCTCAGCCCTCTTTTATATTTTTATTGGGATTTTTTATTTTTTTAAAATAATTCCCCCCTCCATAGTTTCATTTTTTCGCCCATTCCGGGATTTGTGGCGACGTGTGGGAGGGAGGAGGGCGCGGCGGAGGGCTCGGCGCGATTCCTAGGGAATATTGAATGATATGGCCGGAGGGAGGGTTGGCAACATTTTAGGATCAGGCCAATTTTTTCCCTCTCTTCTTATCCCCCTTTTCGCGTTAAATGAAGTCGATATGTTCCCCCCCTCTCTCTCTATCCCTCTCACCCTCTTATCTCACGAGACGCTGGCTGCCCGGGAGAGGGCGTCATTCCGAAGACAGCTTTCCCGTAACTTGGAGCCTCCGCAGTAAATTCGAAGTGAGTCGTTCGCATGGAATCAGATTTTCATAATAACTTGGGTCATAAAGGCCATATGTACCATTCTATGAAGTAATTATTTTGTAACATTCGTTTGTTTTCTCTCTAAGGCCATTTATTGACTAGAGTGAAACGTTAAAATTGGCTGTGAGCCCTTTCCAGAGAAATGAAATGATTCTGCAGTGATCTAATGCATACATTTTGCGTAGTCTAATGATAACGTACACTGAATTTTAGTTTACAAAGTATATATGTATAATTTTCAACGAGAACCAGTTCGTTCTTTTTCAATCGTCCAATTCGTTAGCCTTATTTTTCATCACGTTTTACTGAATCTGTTTGTGAAATTTGGGATGCTCTTGCCATTTTCGTTATATAACCGACCGGCGACATTACATATGTGATTTTTTTGTTTATGGGCCTGATCACTCAGGTACTTGTATCGCTTCCCAATTGGTCATGTGACCCTAATATTCGAGGAATGCGTTGAGTCAAAGATCTGATACAGCCTATTAGAGATCAACTCCAGCTTTCCGCTTGATAGATGAAGATAGAAGCAGCTTTGATCATTGCCGCAGAAAAGTCACAAATCCAGGGGCTAATTCCTGCTGAGACTAATGTGTTACTCTTATTTTTCAATGGTGTCCAGGAATAACTTTGGGGAAACTTTTGCTTTTTGAGACAAATTTCATTCCATATTTTCTCTTGACTATATTACAAAAAGAAGACTTTTCGTGGAAATCTTGATGCCACCATCATTTACCAGGAAATAGAGAAAAATTGTCTGTCCTGGATATTATCCTAGTCTAGCGCTTTTCACTATTTTGTAAATCGAGACCCTTAAGTGGTCTTCTACAAACTTTTTTCCTAATCATTCCGATGAAATTCTAAGCGATAAAATGCTTCTTACGTACTGTCCTTATTTACTTAGGCTCTTGAACTTGATGGCTCTAAGGCAGTAGTTCAAATTTCGATTTGGGGTCTGTTAACTTCAATTCAGTTGTAGCGCCTTGGTGCCCTCCTGTGAGGGAACTCTAATTTTAATCTCATTATATCTCATGAGATTAAAATCCTCATGGAGGCTCCTAAAATCTAATCCCCTCCCCGTTGAGAATCCTTGTTCTAATTTACAACGAGGCAAAAGAACTTGTCATTTGTATCTCGATCTCTTTGTCCAGAATTTCAACGGGTAGATACGCATGGTCTTTTTTTTGTTTCCATGATACTGATGCCCAAGGTTTTGCATGCGTTGTTCGGGATGCTCGGGTGAGCTTGAGCTCACGTCAACGCAAGTTAAACTCGTCGCCGTATCTGCAGCCTCCCACCCTCCGCGAATCCGCGAGAGAGGAATACACACACTTGGGGAGGGCGCAACTCGTCGTCCGTCACTTTCGCCGTTTCCCTGCCGCCAGAGTGGACTCGGATGGGAGCGAAAGTAACGTTTTTTTTGGGCCGACGAAGAGAGAGAGAGAGAGAAGGTTTGGAGAGATTGAGCGAGTGTCGCCGCGTTGGTTGGCTCAATCCGAGCGCATCGAGTCGCGGGGAACGTTATCGGCTCCCGCACAGCTAAAACTCTTTCGTCCCCGTGGCTGTCCTTCTGCCCGCTCGAAAAAAATAACAGAGATAGCGATTGGTTGTCCGTCTCCGTGAGCGGCAATCCCCAACAACCCTACTCAACTCTCCCCCTCTCTCCATGAAGCAATCCTCATTTCCCTTTTGGGACCTGGATGTCGTGTTTTCTCGTGATTCGTAATTTTCGTGGGGGCGGGGGCTGACAAAAGGGGCGGAGTTCCCGAGTTTTACAGTCGTAGAGTCCACACGTTTTTCACTCCTCTTCTTTGGCGATTCTCGCGCGTCCGTGATTCTTTTTGGAATAAAAACATTTCAAAACCGCGAGGATTCTTTTTTTTCCTCTACTCCTCAGCCATTTTTTTGTTGAGAGTGAACTCGCCCAGGAAATATTTTATTTTGGTGGGACTTTGATAAGGAAAGTTGGCGTTTTATTTGTCCAGTTCTGTATCTCTCGTGTAATACGCGTCCGTTCGTCTTTTTCCTGCCATTGTCGACTTTGTTTGCTCAGCCTTAGTCCATTAATAGATATGATCATTGACTTAAAAAGACTCTTGTTCGTGGATTCATGTATCTTTGCACCGAAGGACATCTGTCTTGCAAATAAAACTATATTTTATGAGTTCTTAAGCAAAATCCACTTCTTCCTTTTCTTGTATGAATAATGCCATTTATTTGCCGTTATATTTTAGTTCAGACGCTAACTACGCGATTGAAATGCATGAGATTAAAATGCTCATAATAAGTTTATGAGTAATTAATTCAAGTAGTGATATTACGCATCACATTTTTAGGAGTTTTTATTTCCCATCTTGTATGGTGCATTTGAAAAACGATAACCAAAATGATCAATGTTAAAAAATGGTCATATCATCGAAAGAGAGGCTAAACTTCGTTTAGTGAGCGTGACAACATTGTTTGTCCATTCAAAATAATTTCAGACGTTTACTCTACTGTTGTGAATAACGAAAAGATTGCTTTCGTTTGAGAACATGGGTACTGGTTTTCCATTCCGGCAGTGGCCGAGATTTTTGAGTATAAATCCCGATTCCCACTTGTGAGAAGCAATTCAAGTCCAGGTATCCGTCCGTCGGATGGTACGTTAAACTGTAATCCTCTTGACGCCTTTCGTATAGCGTAAGGTAATGCTGACTCCGCATGTCATTCCGCTCATCCTTCTAACCAAAAAAATTCTTCCTTCGTCGAGTCATTTTGAGTTGACTCCAAAAATAACCAAAATGAAGTGATGAACGACGTGAAAGATTAATTTCCATATTCTTTTAAAATAAGACATACTCTTTGATGTGGTTTTGATAATTTTTTAGAGGCGTTAAGGTGGAAGCCCCAAGAGACTTGGCGACTTCACAAAAAGCTTAGTTTGCTTGAGAAATTCAGAACTGGTGTGTTTTAGAGCAACACAGAGAATATAATCATGACGCCTCATTACATCTCTAGGTCTGACGGATGCGATAAAATAAGAGAGATACATTGCCGAACAGATAGGTACAAAAGCTCGTTCTTTCCGCGCACAAGCGACCACAATAAAAACTTAGCTCTACTAAATGCACTCCCATTATGCACATCACCAGTACCTCCCAAAACTTTATACCTTACATCTTTACACGGATGTTGTCCAAACACCTCCTGCCACACGGACATGTGGCGGCTTTTAGGGTAGTATGTAGATAATATTGGGTAATTTCCGACTAAAAAAATGGTGGTACAACGCAGTAAGATGGTGAATTGATTATCTATGACGCTTACCTTGAGGACTCGTGACTACGACTAACTGTCTATAAGTCAGATAAAATACGCGTTGGTTGACAGTAATTCTACTCAGTCTCACGAGCTCCGCTTGTTGCCACCATTCACATGAACGGTTCCAGCGAACTGCAAATTGGATTTAAATTTTCAACTTGCCGTGCAAGTCGAATTTTTTTTCAAATACTGTCGAAGAAACGAAAACATGATTCGAGTCCTTCATTGTTTTGCTTGAATCCCAGAGCGAGCGACTATGGAGGCGAGAATTATCACGCTTTATAGCTCGGAGGAAACGAAGCAATATAAAATTATTGAGGAATTATATTTTTTGCTGGAAATTCTTCAATAGGGGATAAAATCCCGCTGTATGAAAGCTTCTTTTTGTCAGATTCCCTGGGAACGACAAAAATTGAAAATGTCGGGAGGTGGAAGTTATTCGATGATTAATATGAGGCGTGAAGCGTGTGGTATAATGTGGCGTTTTGGCTGATATAGGATTTAATGCTCGTGTAATTTTAAAGGATTCAAGTGCGTTGGCGAAGTTATACGGACGGCGATTGCGGCTGTAACTAACCTAAAACTTCTTCATCTTCTTAACGCTTTCTATGTTGTTCTTCCCTTTTGATCAATAGTAACCATCGGCAGTTCATTGCCCATCTTATATGTTCTTCTCTGAAAAACTCATATTCTTTGAATTGGTGTTTTCTTTTTTTGTGAATGAAAGGCTTTTCCTGTAAGTATTTTCGGACCTCCGTTTCATTTCAGTGGTTACAAGGATATTTCTGTTCTCGTGGCAATACGCCAACTCCAGCTATGTAATGCTCATAGTTTATGTCAATATTCTCTGAAATGGTTTCGGTTCATGTCTTTTGTGCACGCACGAAATTAAATCCCATCGTACTTCTGCAGCAAATGAGGGATTTTCACAGTTCAAGACGCCAAAAACTTCAACTAACGAGAATATCTTCTGCATGAAATCAACTAAATTTAGTGCTTAAGTCGAGGTCGAGGTGGACTTGACGAATGTGAGCTTATTTGCCTAGTTAGGCTTGCTTATTGACAAGTAAGATGAGCATCGGTCACTGTGTAACCATGCGTACTTGAGCATTTGCTTGTTAACAATGAGACATGATTATGAAAACAGTTGAGCTCGTTTTAAAACAAGAGGATCTTGTTGAAGCTCATCTTATTGAAAAAAATCTTGAGACCAACTTATTAGACGGCTATGAAACAAAATTGGAGCTTAAGCTTGCGATTGAGACCATCTTTGCTAAGCAAATGCTTGAGACATAAGTATGAAAACGGCCCTAATTCCCTTTGAGTGAGTCGATGGAGCTCATTCCTCAGTAATTCATTCAGTGGATGAGCGCAATTGTTTATTTTCATTGCTTTCGCCGCATCAAACCTCAATCTTGATTACCAGAGATTCTATAATCTTCATCTTTATTTTTATCTGCATCATAAATAAAAAAGATGAAATCCGTAGTGGGTCTTGATTTCATTTTACTGAAAATGGTCCTGATGAATCAAACCCTTAACGCACGTCTAACTTCTGCCAACCCCCTTGCGATCGCATGGTTTTTTTGTGTGAGATACTGTTTGCCCTGGAGTTGCCGGTTTCAATTTTTTTCCCAGTGGAATATAAAAGGAAGGCATGATAAACTGATAGGTAATTATCTCATTAAATTAATTTTGATGTATCTGATATGAACTGTGTTTAATCAACATTTCACTCATAAACTGTATAAAAAGGGTCTGCTCACCTCCCTGTTGACTTCCGAATTCGTCGGAATCCAGGCTGCTGGTGGGTTAGCCCGGTTAATTGGTAGATACAGTAAGCCGTCTGGCGGAGGGGCGCTGGTGATGGGCCGACGGATGGGGCCTCAAGAGTCGAGATAAGGTCGCATCATTACGGTCCCTTGAGTTCGGTGGACGTGGGTCGGGAGTTTAATCAGCTCTTCCCACTAATCCACAGATCCGCGATAAAAAAGACCCTAAATAAAAAAGTGATAATCCATCCCGCGCCAGGCTCTTCTCCTGCGTTTTCCATCGACGGACGGGTTGCTGTCGTTGCCCCCGGGAGTAACCTTAGCGTCTGTCTCCGTCTGTCCCTCAGCACACCAGTAATCCCAAACTCCCCGCGGATACTCGTATATTCTCGTATATTTTCTTCAAAAAGGCTGTTGCATATCAATACGATGAATGTATCAATATTCTATCCGGTGAATGCTCCAAGGAGTAGGTGCTGTAATTTCTGCACCGATTGATGAAAAGTTTGAATACGGGAAGAGAATCGACAACTGAGGTCATTTGTGTCTTCATAGGTAGTTTGGCGTGCAAATATTATGAGGTAATCGTTGGAATGGAGGTAAATTAGTGAGTAACTTGGAGTCGGGGTCTATAGTTATGCATATTCTCCAGATAAAATACTCTCCGAAGTGAGCATCAATAAATCACCTAACTCTTAAAAACCTCACGTAAAAAATTCGCACTTGCATAAAAACTACCGCTAATAGGCCTGTTTATTCTGTTGAAAAATGTAAATTCATACTAGAGCTGATTGTATATCGTTAGATAAAACTCTCTCTTAGTTGAATAAGTCTATTTTTTAAGTTTAAGTATCTCTGAGTTCCGATTAAATGAACAAATTCCGTTAAGGAGGAGTAATCATTAGGTCACCAAGATTAATGCCTTTTGTTTTTTGAGTACGTATTAAAAATATTTAAAGATTTTCGCATTTTTCGCAGATTCGATGGAAATAATTTTGTAATATATGCTGCCTCTATGATATCATTATGTCGAATAAAGCTGAATTTTATATATAATATCTCCAATCATCATTTACTTACCTGTTTTAATGAACTTAACATATGTGAAATTATTTGTAGTACTTAAAACATGGCATATGCGTAAGCTCCTGGTTTATTCGCAGAAAACACCAGGAAAATATACTATTTTCTATATCAGTGATTTAGCTGGATTTATCCGTGGAAATTTGTGAATTATGATGCTCCAAACTCGGCAACATGAGTGGAATTTTATCTAATTCTCAGAATGGACCCGGAAGACACTTTATCTTTTCGTGGAATTGGAGAATATTCTCATTAATATTCCCTTAATATCACGTTTTTGATTGGTTTGATTGGACGTCAACGGCAGATTTAAAATTGATTGGTTATTCATCTGCTCTAGAGATGCAAACTTAAAACATGTGGCTGCAGTTGATGCAGTTTCTCTAGGTTTCCGGAAGTAAAATCACCTTAGCTATTTGTGTCAGAGTCTTCGCATCTCCTGTAATTCGTAAATGGTTACATTTTATTAACGAAGCCATTTATTTAAGTTGCCAATGGAGATTCGTACCAAAATATTTTTCTCCAGGGATCACCTGGGATGTCAAAAGACTCCTATATTTCCTAGACTATTAGCGTAGCACTAGGGTTCCAAAGCTAGTTTTCAACCTGCAGGGTATATTTATTGAACTAAGAATCATGTGAACAAGTGTATAATGCCCACTAATTTAAGTAATGTATAATAATTATTTTTATATGTATGAGCATCACTACTTTGCTGAAACCGCTGTCAAGACAGATAATTGTGAGTGTAAAATTTCTGTCGAATTTTTATGTTAAGCTATTTAAATATGCCACTGTCAGTCCCGCGGTGGCCGGAAGAGACTTTTTACGTTTTCCATTGGGGAAGGTAGGTACTAATTTTCCTTCAGTAGCTTGGCTGGCCAAAATCATCAATAGGTTTATTTCTTCATAATAATTTAATTATTATTATGCCAGTAGTTCACTATTTATCATCCTCGATAAAGTTTTTTTGTTTCCGGAGATCGATTTATTCCCTGTCAATGAAGATGAGTGATATAAAAGTTGTTAATTTTCCCAGAGGGTTAACTTCTCTTTCCATTTTACAGATAGTACTATCGAAACATTTTCAACAACATATTTCTCGCTACATCTGTGTACCATTCATCATTAAATTAATCATTCTCATTTTTCGAAAGTAAATTTTGTTTCTTGTCGCAGAGCCTATTATCTAAATTATTTGATTATTCTGTTTTGTTTTCAAAATTGCATTGTTTATTCTGATTCCATTTGCTAATTAGCTGAAAAACGTGATAAGGCTTTAACGCAGTGGGGTAGGGGTGTCATTCACTCAAAGTAATGAGCTCTTATACTCAATATGGTCATTCTCGCAATGGTTGCTCGCCGTTTATAATTTTGCTTTCAGAATTTTCTCGATGTCGTATCTGCCGTCCTGTCTACCTGTTGACCCCCTTCATCATTGAATTTTCTCATTCTCTCTTCGGCCCTTCCTCTTGCTTCACTTGTCCGTTTTCTTCCAACTTTTCGGGTTTTCCCCCTTTCCAACCATTCCCCTCTCAACCTATTCGCCTCTTGCCTCCTTCCGTTTAACCCCGCTAACCTCACTTCCAGACTTCCAATGACAGCACCTCCGCACCCACGCCTGCCTCCCTACCTACTCCTCCCTCCGAACACATACAAGTGTGGACTCACCCCATCATCCCCCTCGGCATCCTTTGGGAGTGGTTTCCCGAAGCGTCTGCAGCCCTGTGATAGTGTCTCTCCCTCCTCGGCTTCCCCGTTCCCCCCCCCATCCCCTTCCCTCTTTCTCTCTCTCTCCCCCTCACTCTTTTCCTGCTGGTCCCGAATCACCCCCCTCGCCGTACATCGGCTTCCAGCCAAAGGGGTGGCTGATGCTTTCTTCTCATCCTCCTCTTCAGCATCATAAGCAAAGGGGCCTTTTAAATAGGTCGCGCATTCAGGCCTGGTTGTGTGACGTCCAGTTCACTTTGACCTCTGATGAGGTTGTCGTTGACTAATATACACCAAATAAGATGTCGTTAGCCATTGGGGTCAAATCACTCGATTTTTCCCCGATTCGGACCTTTATCTCCCAATTATCGGCCAGGTTTGTTAGCCAGTTACATCGCCAAATGAGAGGCGAATTAATTGTTTAATTAGGGGTTTACACGGAGAAGTTCTTCTCGTCCCCATGTGTACATTGTAGCACAGCAGATATGGTCATGTATAACTGCAGGTTACAGATTTGCATTCGGTTCGTGTCTAACGACTTTTCCATGGTATATTTCACCTACTTTGATGATTACCTCCCCACCCGAGTGCGTGATGGTATACCGCATCATTCAAGCAGTTTTGGTCCGTAAAAAACTTATGTATTTCGTATATTTGCGATTTTTTCAGCCTCCGTGGTGGTTAATGGAGTCCTTGTCTGATAACTTGCTGTACGTCTTTAGGATTTCTTATTTGTGGATTTCCTTCATCTCAGGAATAGCTCGTAGTTTTCGCCCAACTGTCTCATATTCTTTTACGAGTTATAGTTATGTACAAAAAGTATATCTCGAAAATGGCTTGAAAGATTTTGATGTGACACCACAGTATTTTTCATTTAGGAGGGAAATTGTCTGGCTTGGCTTTGATTCTAGATCTCCAGGAAAATTCATTTAGGAATCGCGTTTGAGTCCAGATAAGATTTTCAGGCTACATCGTTGAAAATGTGTGACATAATATCGGTTTTAAAATAGATTTAATTATTTAAGACAGTTAAATATGGTAAATATTGAATACATATACTGAAGACAAGGTGTGCATCGATTGCCACGCACGATTACGAATGGAAAGCTACAGATATTGCCTTTAAAGCCGTTTATCTTCATATTTATAACATTTAAAAAAATAGCTGGGATGGGTATGATCTTGTGTTGCTATTAGCTGATTTTTTATAGGTAGCTAAAGCATAAAGAAAATTATATTTATTTGAAAATACGGTGGAATGTTGTTATTTTTTTCTTCTCTAAGCGCTGTTTACTTTGTACTTTCTGCCATTTACAATTACTCTCCGCAGCTACCCACTTCTTGCAAGAGCGTGCGAAAAGGTTGGCTCGACTAAATTTGTTGAGTTTATTTTTCTTCACATTTGGGGAGTTATTTAGAGGAAAAATTATTCCGTGGTGTTTTGGTGGACAGATGTAATCGGTTGCCTGTATTCCTTTATGCTCTGTGATGCAGAGTGGTAATGGTAGAGATTGTTTTTTAAATTTTTGATCTCTTTGTCGTTCGTTTTCCAAAATTTGCCAATTCTACCTCCTAATTTATTGTCAGGGATGGGTTGGAAATAATTCTTGTATGCTAAAAGTACGACTCTGTAACCTGTTGGATATTTCGTAAATTGCCTGTGGTGGCCATCTACCTGGGAATTTAATGAATATTCATCCAACTACTTCAATGGCCATTCAGAGCCTGCAAATATTGTGGAATGAGCTACTGCTCTTCCGTTTCCCATGTTTCTTTCTCTTCTACCTTCAAAATTTGAGACTTTTTAACTTTCCTGCATTTTCTCATGGTTATTATGGATAAAAAATGACAAGAGAAGAATCCTGAAGTGCTGGATGTGTTTTCATGACAATGGAGATGTGGTGATGGAACGATCGAAGTTCCCTGCCTACTTATTCTCTATGCTTGCTGAAAATGGGCATTAAATAGTCAGTACTTTATTCAAATAACACTTACAAGGACGGCTGCCTGCAAATAATGTGCCTAGGAAAATTTTTCACCTCGTATGGATCGAGATGGCCGTTATGAAGAATTGTTTTAAAGAAGGAAATTAATTTTGAATACATTATCAAAATATGCAGGTGTACAGTTATTTTATTTTCTGTCCAAACCAGCTTAAAAAGTTGCCTCGCGTTTGGGTATGGGAATATTATTTCTAGTGAATCATATTGACAGTTGGATGCTATGACCCTTATGCCAATTTTTCCCGGCCGAGTCACGAGGTACTATTTCGTTCGTGTTGAGGTTAGAGTTTACGAACAGGCAATATTACTAATCCAGTTAGTTGACAAATTTTAGGGTTAAAAACGGCTGGAAAACACTATTAAAAATGTAGAATAAAGTAAACGTTGCTCGTTACCTACACATTGTGGTCATTGTTATCATTAGGCGACAATTCAAGTTTTCAGGTCTGAAATATGTGAACAGAATCAACTAAAAACAATGAAAAAAATCATTTTTCTATTAAGTGTCATGTATTAACGAGTTTTTTGCCAAATCCAGCATTTAAGAAAAATGACGTAATCTCAGTATAGTTACGCATAATTTATCAAACTTGCTGACCAATGTTATGACTTTTGGCAAGTTCTATCAATGATCGAGGCACTATTATGTTTGATTATTTTTTCTGAAATGGAGTACCCAAAAATGAAGCCTAAATATAACAAGCCACTCGTTTTGCCTGAATTAAACCGATACTTGTTTGGGAGAAGATGGAATCCTTTCACCACTTATCCCTCACTCACACATTGCATTATGCATTCCTACACCCGCTCATCACCCTCAAGCTATGAACAACACCTCATTCCACCCACCCGCCGTCCCACCCCACCTTTTAAATACTCAAATCCATCCCTCCCTACCGCTTCCCATCGCTTCGCGGCGAAGTTCTCGCACCCCTCTTGCGGGATCAGGAGCGGTGTGGGATGCTGGAGGAATCAGGAGAAGGGGAGCGTGTTGAAGTTTATCCTGGGGAAGGGTGTGGAGTTTAGCAGGGAGTGGGGGAGGTGGTGTTAGTCGGTGTGCGGGGCGGAGATCCCCCGGATGGTTTGGGAGCGGCAGATAGAGGGTGCGGGAGTCCCGTTAGGGGGCGTGTGTGTGTGTGTTTGGGACTTGAAGATATCTTCCCGCAGCCAAACCGGCCCGCGCCATCCCCCCGCCCCGCCTCCCATTACCCACTCCTCTCCCCTCTCTCCCACCCCCTTTCCCTCGTCTCCCCCTCTCCTCCTCTTCAGCAATCACGCTCCTTCTCCTCTTTCTTCTCATTCTTATCTCCTTTACTACCCGTCGCTCTTCCGACCACGTGCCAAAACCTAGCATTTTGCTAAACACGGATTGTTTCCCGCTTGCCTACTTTTAACTCCATTTTCGCCCTTTTGGTCTCGTCGCAGGCGTCCCTCGTCATTTCAAACGTGTTTTTTTTCCTCGTACGTTTCAAAATCGTGTCACAGCAGTGAAGATTGATTCCTTCAAAAGTGCAGGACCGAAATTAATCGAAAGCATTTTAAATTGAGGCTTGGTTTATTTTACTTTGTTTCGTGATAATTTATATCTTTTAATTTTATGCTCCCTGCTATTTTTCCACCTTGAGCATAGAAGCAGCATGTGAATGAAGTCCCGGTAAGAAAGTGCACTTTTGACTATTAATGAAATAAAGAGATTCTGCAGCTTTTTTCACCGATTCCGCTTCTTATTTAATACTGATCCTGTATGCCTGTCATAGCGCTAATGTGTGTTGTTTAGTGGTTTTGTGCAACATTTGAATTTGAAGTGCCTAGCCCAATTCATTTTCTTGACAGGGAATCACTATAGCCCTACGAGTTATACAATGATGTAAATAGTTATGGGAAAATAGAGGAGGAGATATATAATAAGTATGTTGTTTTGTCTAATAAGTTTATCATTCCGGTATTTGGGACTCAAAAGGAATTAAAGTTAGCAACCAAAAAATGAATTTCTGAGGAACTGCATTGCCTGAGAGAGGCAAGAGTTATTTTTCGTAGGTGAAGCGATGAATATGGTAAAGATATGGAGAAATAGAGTTTGGGAAACGGTCAATTGGCTCTGAACTCATTCGGTAAAAATTTCAGGGAAAAACTTCCCACCTCATTAAAATTCCTGTGTTCTATTGTCTTGTTGCTGTGGAATTGTTTTGGAAGATTGTGTGTCAAAATATATGTCTCTCAAAGTTTTACTTGGTCAAGTTAATTGCGAAAAAGTCTGTAATTTTACCTTAACGAAGGAGGCATATTTTGATATTTTATATATCTGTCATCATTGAAAGCGATGTAATAATGTGCTGAAAACATCTAAGCAAGCGTTAGAAACATTTTTATTTCCTAAAATGACTTTGTAGAGCAATTACATGGGTATTTCGCTCTCTTGCAGCCCGCATCCGCAAATAATAATCGGAGCCGCCGTTGGAAATTCGATCCCCATTAATCAACCTCGGTGTGTATGCATCAAAGTCGTGAAACGTTTGTTTCCTCATTAACCAGGTCCACGTGATTAATCGTATTAAATGTGGGGGCGATTGTATTTGGTAAATGAATCGCAGTATGGATGATTCAATGCTCCATTTTGATTCTGCCTGCGCAGGTTAATTAGGTTGATGTGTTTCTATCATTATTAAAAATACAATTTCATGATTTTGACATTCTTATTCCGAGATTATGTTTACTTTTTATTGAATGATGCTTCTATGATTACGTGTAAATATAGCTTGAGTTATGAGAGTAATCACTTTAGATAGTGTATAACCTACAGTACTACATTTTTTATTTTATATAATGCAGTTTTCACAATCAGACATATTTAATTTACAAAAATAAACTGAGCCTAATTGCAACGTTTGTAGCCATTATTAATGTGCTGGTACCCACGGCATGCGTGCACAATGAACCAGCGACACCACATGCTTTAGTTTTTAGCTTTAGATTTTGCTTGTGGGAAGTTGCAACACATGCTTTAATTAGTTATGATAGTTATTATGCTCATATTTTTGGTGTCTACCACTTATTGCTACTATGATTGAGCTTTCTAATATAAGGTAATATTTCCCTTAAGCAGGCCTAAAATGTTGCCTTCAACATTCCTTTTTCATAGTATAAAATTCAGAACATTTGAAAGTCACAGTAATTACTGTAATTGCTTGAGGGACCTGCAGTAATTACTTGAGGGAGTGCTACACTATGAAGCGCTTGTTCTAGGCTAACAAACCTGATGAACTGTGAGAAAATAGAATTCAGTTGGGAGTTTAGATGAATATCTCAGATCTCTTTGAATGGGGCAGAGTTCCCATCAAGTTTTAAATTCTGATTTATTTATTTTTTGGATTAGCACTGTTCCCACGGGTGTCTTGATACACATTTTCAATTGTTTTTTTTACTGCTTTTCTGTTGTCGGTATGTGTTCCAATTTAATCTAAATTAAACTGAGCCGACAATAGAGCGGAAACAAAAGTTGGGCTATCCTCTCGCATTTCCCTATTTCGGGTACCCAACGAAAATCCAATTTGCATGAACCGAGGAGGTTAAAAGCATGATGTTGCATGTACCACTCCCCCCCCCTCCTCTCCTCCCTTGCCTCGACTCAACGTGAAGATTTCATTTCGGGAAAAAAACAACGCCGCTCGAAATGCCTCGGCGTATTGTTATTGTTTTATTGACAGTTCCTTCCCTTCAGGGTTTATCCCTTGTGTATTTTTCCATTCCAGATGGAAATCGAAATGCATTACACGGATTTAATTAATTTTTCAATCCGAACCGCGGGAGGATAGTAAAAGTCCAAGGGATGTGAGTGCTTTCCTTTGTACCTCCATCTCTCCCCCCTTTTACCACTCCTCCCCGGCATCCTCCCTGACGACACTCTCTTTGCTTTCAATTTGTTACTGTTTTAATCCCTCAGGCTTTACGGTAATTGAAGCGAGACGGGTGTGTTATACCCGCCGTGCTTCATCGTGTCCATCCGTAGGTGAGACCGTTTGGGCTTGCAACTTAACTTGCCGAGAGGCCATCCTTGTTAAATTCCTGGGATAATTAAACCTGTTCCAATCACGGGTTTTT
The DNA here is from genome assembly GCA_963169105.1 of Ceriagrion tenellum. NCBI lineage: Eukaryota > Metazoa > Arthropoda > Insecta > Odonata > Coenagrionidae > Ceriagrion > Ceriagrion tenellum. Next base: position 96,474,867 of record OY720635.1, read on the forward strand.
GTCCTGTTTGGTCGATTTGAAGGGAAAGAGGTAGCTACAGATTAAATGAGAAAGGTCATAAGTTCATTCCGTGGCCGGGTGCTTACTTAAAAAAATGCCATTCAATCGGAATTCCGGCTGCAACACTGTGACGCAGTCTATTTGCGCTGCCTTGTTAAATCCAATTGTCATCTGATTGATGTTTCGTGAACACTGCGCCTATGGATCATCAAATAGAGGCAAATAAACCCAATTGTAGGTTGTCGGAAAAGGAATAAACGTTAGAGCTGGAATTTCACCGAATACACACATGCAAAATATTTTATCTCATCAATGACTGTTTTCCACCCCTATTCAAGTCGATGAACTTAGCATATCTTTGGTGGTTTGATTGATCAAATTTAATACAAAAGAGTTTTATAAAATTAAGTATTAGTAATTAAGTAATTATAAAGTAAACAAAATTAACAGTTGCAGGCTGAATCTATTTTAAAGTCTAAAGTCCCCAAAAAATAGTGTGTTAGTGAATGAAAAGATGATTTTTGTATCGAGCCTGTGATATTGGTGTTAGGTACATTTGTCCAACTGAAACACAGCCCTTGTATTTACACTGACATTTTCTTCGCTTTTATTGTTTTTTTCACCTTAATTATCTATCTAAAAATTATTATTTTTATACTTTCATCCCATTGTCATGGTCAGAACGAGCTATTTTTTTGCAATATTAAGTTTTCTTTCAATTTATGTCATAGGCATCAATTTTTATTTGGCTTTTGAAACAACATTGCCTTTGTCATTTCAGTATTTTTTTCTTCATTTTATTTGTCATTAAAAGAGATCCAGACCTTCAGGATACTGCTCTTACCATATACAACTGGAAGTAAACTTTGTACTTTCGCCGAAAAATTAACATGACTATGTATTAAATTATAAAGTTGTTGGTTACAAAACTTGTTGGTTACTTGGAAAAATTCCCATTAAATTATTTAAGAAGCTGCTTCAATCTAAAAATGACTAATATAAACTTGTGTCAGTTATCGGCTACGGAGGCGATTGGTTACTTAATATGCTGTTCACTAAAGTGCAATTTAGAGCAAACATCCTCAGTATCTCGATACATTGTCTTAGTCATTGTCTTACTGCCTGGCTCATCGTTATTCCGAAAAATTCAATATAAAAATATATAAGCAAATATCATATTCAGACGAGGTACTTTACTTCCGCCCCAGAGGTCTTCTCATGTCATTTTGGGTGCTTTATTCTCTAAGGCCTCGTAATCGAAAGTAGCGGAATTTCGGCGTCAGAATGTATAAAATCCATGCATCATGTCAATCAACACATTAGAAATAGTTTATGAGGAGGAGAAGAAATAGGTTATGTCCATGACATTGTCGACGTCGGTTTTTTAAAGAGTTCCTGTTCAATTTTAAATTATTGAGCGAATTGCTCACTTTCATTCCGATCGATAGGGACATTTTCATTTTTTAGACATCGTACGAATCTATTAAATTCGCCTTTATTTTTTTGCTCCTTTTCTCTATTTCGAGACAAGGATGTCTCTTGGAATGCAGTGGCTTGCTGGCTGTAACGGAGGAGACCGCTCCACCGTCGAGTGAGCGCAGGGTTTTCCTTCAGCCGCAACGTGCATCGCTTGTGTAAATACTTGACTGGATCCATTCCGCCCTCGCGCGCGGCAGCTGTTTTCTCTGCACCGGGTGAGATAGTCTCTCTCTCTCCCTCCCTTTCCCAAGGAATTCCAACACCCAAATACCGAAGCCATTTCGACCCCCTTCCCTCCCCCGACTCGCCCCGTCGTATTAACGCGGGTGGAATTGAGGGAGAGCGACAGCGGAGGGGCGTCACCCCCGCCAATCTTTCCCCCCTCTCCGCAACACCCCACGCGCTAGGGCACACACAAACTCAACTACAATGGCTCATCTCCGCATTACAACCCTTTACCAATTATTCGTGCGTTGGTGGCTTCAGCCCACCCAAGCCCGGTTCGTTCATGAGGTCAGGTCCTTTCCTTCATTCCTTTCACGCCTGCTTTCCGTCCTCTTAGCCTCCCTGTTTCCACCTATTCTCGCTTCTCATCTCTTTCCCACATTCTCATTACCTAAAGGTGAGTTGGTGATACGTAAGGGATAAAGCTTTATCAAGGGCAAAATGTTTCTGTATGGGTATGTGGGATAAATTGTACAAGGTATTTTGGATAAATGAAATACAATTATTTTTCAATATACTATTATTAAGAATTTGCTACAAGTAGACCATATGGTCCGGTGGTAACACAGATACTGAGAAAATACCATTATACATACATGTAAAAATTAAAACAATGACATTACCAAAAATACAAAAAAAGCAAAATTATTACCTTAGAAAAATATGGGGGAAAAACCCTCACAGTACAACTCCCCTCAATCTCGTCATTAACGTCAGTGTCTTATTTGGGAAGGACTCTAATGTTTCTTTGGGTAACTCATTCCAATCCCTTATCCCCCGGTGCAGGAAGGAATATTTCAATGTGTTTGAGAGCTGCCTTTAATATCATGCTACTATTTTACTGAGCGTTCCAACTGAATCACTTTCCGTTTATTTGCATATTTAAGTCATCACATTGATACACAGAAGACATTATTACGTCACTTTAGTTCAAAATATTTATGTTACAGAAGTATGGGTAAGTTTAGGGATAGTTAGAAGTAAATTATTTTATAAAGATAGTGAAGTAATTGATATTAATGTGTTAACCTTTCCTTCGTGAATTAATCCGATTTAATGTAAGGCTGTGCTTTTTAGGTGGTTCTAATGGAATAACTTGTGTACTTTGCCCTTGTATTTCTATTCCAATTTGTGGGTCTATTTCCTTAAATATGCTAGATTTTTAGCCAAGGTATTCTTAAAAATGTAAACTGTCCTCTAGTGTTAAAATGAAACCGCTATAATTGAGCACTTAAATCTTAAAATAATAGGCCTAAGTTACTTTGGAAAGGAGTGAAATATGATGGAAAAATTTAGAAAAAGACAAAAGTAGGTAGGTAAAATAAGTCAACAGGGAAGATTTGGAGACTACTATCGAGGGGTAAATATAGGAAAGCTTAGGAGGAGGGATAGAAATAGAACGCGAGAATAGCGAGATGAAGAGTTGGTGATAGCTTGCTGGATCGAAGAGATCAATCAAATGAGGAAAGAGACGATTGAATATAGAGAAGTGGAGTTGAAACGATTCAGTGAAATCTCCGCAGCCAAAGGGATGCTAATGATAATATAAATATAGTGCAAAACAAATATTTTCAACGCGATGAAGTTCCTTGGTAGGAGTTTTTCTTTGCCTGAGCATACAGGGCCAAAAAAAGCTAAAAAAGTCCGTCGAAGTTATCTTTAGTGATAAAAATCTAATTCCAATTCTTTTACCAATTCTGATTCCACGGTATAGAATTATAATTTATGGCTAATTTAACTGGCTCTTCGGTGACTTAATATTAATGTGTGTGCGATATTAACTGAGAATTTCAGTGTTTTGAAGGGCACAAGATAGTTTGAGACAGTATGTTGGTTGACGATGAAGTTATCCATGGGAGATCGTATTCACAGGGGTTGAGCTGAGGAAATTCATGACGAAAAAATCTTTGAGTATATTTCCACAAAATTAATTTGTGGAAAAGTAAGAAAAGTTTTCCTCGCCGTGCATATCGACAACTACCACCAGATTTAGCCAGTGGGAGTTACGTGTGCTGAGTGTTGAGGAAATACTTTACCAGAGATCATAAAACAAGTCCTGGAAGAGTCCATCCATGCTTCCTGCCTTCCGTCTCCACTAGCTTGATTTTCTCTCTCCCTATCCCAACACTGTAGTGCTGCAGTGGCTTCCGCTTCGTCCCCGATTCCACCTGCGAAAGGTGCGGAGGAGAAGGAAGGTGGGAGCGGTAGGCGCGGTCCTGCTCTTGTTTTTGCATCCGAAAGAGGTTCTCTCGGGAGGGGTTTTCCGAATGGGGGAATATCGGTGGCGTGGAGGGACGAAATGTGTGTCTCGTGGTTATATTGCAGCGGGGTGCGGAAGGGGTGTGGGAGGCAGTGGGGGCGGAGGGTTTTGGGTGGGAAAGGGGTCGGGGAGGAGAGGCGAGGGTGTGGAGGGAGGGGCCGAGGTAGAGGGAGGAGGATGTTTAATCGATTGGAAAGTTGGAACACTTGTCGAGGCCCGCGCTCGTTCCCATCCACCTGTCCAAACCCGGTCTCTCTCTCTCCTCTCTCTCCCGCCCCCACTCCACCTCTTCCGCCGCTTACTCTCCCGCCCCCCCCTCCGACAACTCCCCCATCATCTTTACTCTCCCCCCTCTCCCTAACTCCAGGGCTACAAAGTACTTGTCCTCTTCCATCCACGGTGGTCGCTTATCTGGAAACCCTCGAAAACTGGCGAAATTTGCGTCATTAATATGGTTTTAATGAACTCAAGGGAGCATCAGAAATGTTTATTCGTATGTTTTTATTGGAGAAATTCATTGCTGGAATTCTAAAATTCATGCCGATAGTATTCTTACACGATTCCGTAAAATTTTTGGTTTTGATCTTTAGTATTATTTTCTCGTTTGCTATAAAAATGATTTCAACCGTTCTAAAGGATTTCTTTCCAAAAATCAATTTCCAGAAGGAATATATCCAAAAGCTATGCTCCAGGTAGAGTTCTTTGATTTGTTTCAAGGGCGGTGCTTTTGAGAGGAGTAACTTTATCGATCAGTTCCTACCCAGGTGTTGGACCATATTGTAACTATATGACATTAAGTTTTTGGTAGAAAAGAGATAGAGAGAGAGAGAAATATATCCATGTATTGATTTAATTTGCAATCTCTGAAGCCATTAAAAAATATACCATAAAAAATTCCGCTTCTGCTTGCAATTGATATGAATCAGTTATAAGATTATCCCTGAAGATTTATTCATGTTTTTAGAGAACTTAAAGATACTTGAGCTGAGTGAGAATGTACTATTTTTTCCTTACATTATTTGTGATTCCTGAAAATTAACGGTATTTAGAATTTTGTCCAGTGATCTTCAAGCTATCTTATTGTCCCTGTACGATATCTCTTATTTCATTGTTTTAATTACTCTCCCTCTTCTTCTCCTTCTATGGTCTCATCGTTTGTCCCTATTATATTCTTCCTCTAGCTCTATGTTATTCATCTACTCTTCCTTACCTCTCTCCAACTATCCCTTTTCTGTCTCCGTCTCGTCACTTGCTGGTTACACTCTCTACCCCCCTGACCAAAGGCTCATCCCTTTGCCACATCTTCTCTTCCAATTGTCAGAGGCCTAAATACTAAATGAGTAAGAGAGGTGATGTGTTTTAAGCGTGGGGGGATGCGGCGAATGGAAATTGTGGACTCCCCCTGAGGTCTCAATTTCGACCAAACAAAGCCGTTTGTTTTCTCCCTCCGTCCTCCCCTTTGCCCGCGTTCTCAGAGAGGAATAGGCCGGGAGAAAGGGTGAGGAGCTGCGATGTATATACAATCACCTCTCGGTATGTCTCCCCGTCTCTACTCCTTTCCCTCCTCTTGATTCGGCGACTAGCTCTCATTTTTCCTTTACTTCCTTCGTATTCCGCTGTCGTAAATCTGTCCAACGGATGCTGAGGTGTTTGGTTTGATCTGTCCTCCATGCATGCAGCCTAGCTCATTATCGTGTTACTCATTTTCTTCGGAGCCATTTTTTTGAGGGTTGAGAATCATTTTCCTATCCATTTACTGCTCTGTACAGTAATTTTGGATTATTTATCTTGTGCATAAAAAAATTTCTCTTAAAGCTTATTTGTTAATTTATTACATAATCCTAAGTTCTTATAATCACTGGGTGGGTTGTATAGAATAAGAAGTATACAACTGTAAGAATTTGCCTTGTAATAATATATGGGTCTTCTACTGGGCGTTCTCCGATACATGTTAATATAATTACACTGCTTACAATTAGTATACCTCAATACGGTACTTGATTTATTGGGTAAAATTGCGAGCCTCGGAATTTTCTTTGTAAGATAGGTATAATAAATAAAATTGCAACTGATATAACTAGGGAATTAACCCCTCCTATTTTATCAGGAACTGAACGTAAAATTGTATAGGCAATTAAAATACATATATCATTCTGGTTGAATGTGGACGGGGGTAAGTAAAGGATTGGCTGGAATGAAATTATCGAAATCTCCTAATATATCAGGATTAACAAGTGATAAAATTACTAATCCTGTAATCAGTCTGAAGCTATCTTAATTTTTTGTTATAACCTCAATCAAAAGATTTCCAAAACTTACCTCACATTAGCTTGCTCTTTCCGAAAAGCGTCAAACAGGTTTTATTGACCAATTAGGCGAAAAGAAGTAGGCATTGCACATAAACTGCTCTCCATTTTATATTCAAATAGGGATCGGGATTCCTCCGGAAATATTCCGTATTGTAGGATACAAGTTTAATTTTGCTCATTATTTCGCAGGTTCTGTGCACGCCCATCACCTTTTTCACGCCTTTGACCAGACTTACCTAAATTTATCTGTGCACTGCTTCCTATCACCTTAATTACTCTCTGTTGGAAATGTTTTTGCGTTCCCACTACTCTTATTTTCTCCTTCTTGATCAATAAATAGCCCGTAAGGTGGGAAGGAATACATGTTAGGAATCTTTTACAAGTTAGAAAGTTTTTATTGTGCAAAATTACAGCTATACTTCAATTGCATAATAAAACCTAAAATGGACTTAGACCGGCAAGAAAGTTGTTCGACGGACAAAATCTTTCTGAGGTATACGGTGTAAATTATGTCGATTTTGATTTATCGTTGTATTTACGTATTCTAATTGATTTTATATTTTGCAAGGTGGCCGAAAACTGAGGTTAGTTACACCAATAAGGACAGATTGGAAGGTTGGTGGGTGTGAGGATTGGGGAGAAAAACCTGGCGCCGCATTTAGTTTGCTCATTATATAACGTAACCGAAGAGACTACGGTTTTGGACCCCTTTCGAAAGACGGAGTGCTTTACTTGAAAGGCTCTCCGCTAGCCACTCAATTTAGGATGGAGATTCTGTAGAAATATACCCTCCGCTGCTGGAATTCGATAACTCTCGTGAATGAAAGATTGAATGCTTTCCGGGTGAATTGTACATAAAATCTGTTCTCGGGCTTCACACCATGTGGATTTTCCAAAGTGTGGACAATAGACTTCCCTATCGTCATCAGGGGTGTAGTGAATAATTTGGAAAATAAACTCCTCACATATATGGTTCTGCACTTGTGTATATCCATCACAGCCGGGATTCGAGCCCTGGACTCCTGGATTTGAAGCCAGTAGTGTGGCCACCATGTTGACCCGATCCCCCTTTTGTATAATATTACCGTGTGTTCGGAAATGGCGAAATGGACGAATGGCAGCCGGAGAAAAGATGACGTGACGGACGGACGAACGAAGGGAGGGGTGTTTAAGATGTTGGGTGTACGAGTGGCCACAAAGCGGGACCGGGTTACGGGGGCGGCAAAAAGTTTAGCCGGCACCGGCGAGAGGTGTCAGCGTGGGGTTCGAGAATTGCCCCGAGGTCCAAAACGAAGAACGTGAAGGGGGAGGGTGAGAAAACAGAAGAGCATAAATGACTGAGTGGTGCGGGGATGGGTTTTCGACTCTCAAACACGGCTGGTGTGGGATGGGTGAATAGGAAAGGGATGGACGAATTCCTATCGATTGACCCCTTCTCCTTCCTTTCTCTCTCACCCTCCGGTCGCAACTACCATACCCACCCCCTTCCCTTTCATACGTCTTTTACTCTTCTACATGCCCACACCACCCGACCCCCTTCCCATACTCCTCTCTTCTCCCTCCTCCTCTTCCTCCTCCCATCCCTTAAAAACCTCACCCCACTCGCAGTCCTATAGGAGAGCCCGCGGGGTTAGGAAAACTGCTGGGGCGTGGGAAGCGACACATGCGATTTCGCTCCCTTCTCTCCTCCTCGACCTTCCCCTCGCCCCGCTTTATTCCTCCCCCCACCTCTCCATTCCCGCTTCCCCACCCCAACGTCCCACCTGCACTCGTACTCTCCTTTCCCAGAATGCCCCGCTCCCGTCTCCCCCTCCTCTGTCGTGCTCTTATTATACCTCGCCATCCTCTGGGGCCGTGCCCACCTATTTATCCGAGCCTTCCCCGCGCGTCTGCAAAACTTCGTGCTGCGCCTGGCTGTTTGACTCTAACGCGGAGGAAACTCGCGGACTGGACTATAATACCTGTCTCGTTACAGGCGTCAGCTTCCCTCAAAAGTTTTGACATTTCTCGCTTAAATTCCGTCATATTTCCGATTGAGGAGTGCCAGAATTAATTTTTATTTGTCTATTCACGATGGGATGAGACGTAGCTGCCCTGCCTTCCTCACCAAAGTGACTTGAACTTAAAAACTATCCAAATAATGCAAATTTATTTTACAAAATTTTCCAACCATGAGGTCATTTACGGCATTATCGACTGACACTTTAGTTTTTACCTTGTGTTTGATTGATTTGCATCTCTAACATTCACTAACAGACCTCAGAAATGGTACCGGCTAGAAGTTTTTACAGTTTCAGTTTATTCAATTTGTTAGTAGGTGATGGATTGAGATAATTTGTCTGAGGTTTTTCGTTCTGTGCCCATAAAAAGCGTCGAGGATTGACACTCAGAATGCATAAAAATATCGATTGATGGTGGAATTTGTCATCTTAATGCCTGCATGAGAAGCAGTTGTATCAGCGGAGAATGACATCAAAATTATTTGTAATATTAATCGATTTCAACGACATAATTCATGGTGTAGAAATGAAAAATGTGCAATTATCCACCGAAATAAATACTGCGACCTAGATTTCAATGTTTCGACATCATCATCAGGTCGCCCCATAGTTTCTCTTAATATTCTTTTCATTTGACCTGATGACTATGTAATAACATTGAAACCTAGGTTGCAGTAAAATTTATTTCTGTGGGTAATTGCAAATTTCCATTTCTGCATCATGCATAAATTCCTCTCAATATCGCCGGAATTTTCGGATTTTATACATAATGCCTAAACGTTCTCAGAGGCATTACGCAATCAACCGGGAAACTTTGGGAAATATTTTGACGTACAGCAATATTCCATTACTAGATATTGGCTAAAGTATGTGTTCATTTATTTTCAAAGAGATGGAAAAGATTATTATTAAAGTAACTGGGAAACGTTTTGAAATTCGTCTGTCTTAACCGCTGAAAGTCTTTAAAATGACATGTTTTACAATAGGTATAAAGAGACTGATAAAATAGATTTATCGGGTCTAGGGCGTGGAGAATTGCGGAGGGAATGCGGGCGCGAACGTCAGTGGAAAAACGCCTTTTTCTCTGGATTAGTCCCCGTATTTACGCGTGCCGTTTCCCCAGATCCGACACACCCCCTGCCAATCTCGCGCTTTCTCCTCCTACCCTCCATCCTCGCCCTAAGGGATGAAGCGGGGAGTAGGACGCGGTAAAAATTCTGGAAGCGCGTGCACCTGTGTTTTGCCCCTTAAATCACCATCGGCGGCCGTCGTATTTCATGTGTATCTTTTTTTTTCGAGGGTCGCCGCTGTTTGTGTGTGCATAACCCTCCTCCCCCTCCTCTTGTGCATATCGCTCGATTGTGTTTGCGCGATCTCTTACCATTTGGGGGTGGGAGTGAAGGAGGGCGGGGTTCTCTGTGTTTCGGGTTGCGCCGGACCTTCATTTTTTTTGCGGGGGTTGTTGGCGCAGAGAAACGTAATTTATTCGCCCTCCTCCTTCCTCGTCCATTTATCCAAACGTTAAGGAAGTTATCGATGGTTCTTTGGGTCCTCCCCTTCGCCCAGCTCGTGCAACAGTTTTGCTTTCAAAAATTCTCCCCACCCCTCCGAAAAACAATGCTCCTCTTTATTTTGCTTATGGATAACACTTAATGGGCTCCTTTTACATCGGTCATATTTAATCCAGCCGTTATGCGGATGGTTAGACGGTAGTGATGCTTTGAGAAAAAAGCTAGTTGATCTCCTTTGTTCATAAGTATTCACTAACGGCTAACTAGGTGATATTCTCCGCAACTGGACTCATTATCGAGCACTGGCCAACCATACGAGCGGCCAGGGTTCAAATTCCAGAAGAGGAGGATGTTTTTCAGAGGGAACCCGATCTCTACTTGAGTGTCTTGTGAAGGACACATTTAGCACAGTACTCTGTCTGTCGCATGAGTCGTTAAAACGTGCCGCCTTTGGCGTTGGCGCCTTTCGTTAATAACAAGCTAACGCTGACGTCGGGTTTCTATCCACCCTTCCTCCCTTACCTGTCCCCTATGGCGCAAATGACCTTAGCTGTCGGTCGCCTCCCCAAATATCCAATCCAATTACCACTTTTAAGGCCACTGAAATACCCAGGTTTGTTTAGCATGAGTTCGTATCGTGAACGCAGGGGTTGCTGGCGTAGCTGGGGTACGTAATTTATACGCCCTTCTCTTCCTTAGTCCATGCGCCAAAGAAGTTTTCAAAAAACTTCATTCAGGAAATCAAAACATTCAAGTAATGGTCCACTAATATTTTTATTATTTACGACCCGGGTTTTGTCACGTAATGACATCTTCAGGTACAAATATTATTCCACATGGGTACATATACAAATTCAGGTGCAGAGGAAGAAGGGGAAGAGAAAGGGGGGGGAGAAGGAAAAACCGTAGGGGTATGGTGTAATGGGTAAGGGGCAGGTAGAAAGGGGTAGAGGAGGGGGAAGCGTTGGGCTGATTGGAGAAAATACCGGGCGGCGGAAAGGGGGGGAAGGTGTGAGAGGGGAAAAAATAGGAAGAACAAACATACATTTTTATAAGAAATTTAAAAAATCCAATGTATACACAGGTCGACGGTGATTAGCAAGTCCAGGCTATTGATGAGAGTACAGTTCAAATGGAGTGGTTGGCTCTTTGTTGATGCTCAATAATAATAATAATTATATCTTTATTTGCCCAAAGATGTGATACATTGATATGAAAAAGATATAGGGCACGTCATATTCATACATACATGTATTATACACAATTAAATGTTTTAACCGGCAGTGTCATTGAGGTATTCCTAAATTGAATAGAACAAATTATTTTGTAAATACCTTTTCAGTTCTGATTTAAAAGCATTGATGCTTTTTATTTCTTTTACACACAGTGGTAATTTATTGAACAATTTGATGTCCATTTCTTTGGGTCCCATTTTAGCAACTCTTGTACGTACATAATTGTAATGGATGTCATTTTTTGTCCTTGTGTGGTGTTGGTGGAATACACTGTTCACATCAAAATTAACAATTCTATTCCTCACATTCATGATAGTTAGAAATAAATATATACATGGCACAGGAAGAAGATTCAAGTCCTTAAAAATTTGTTTACTTGGGGAACTGTGACACTTCTGGGCTATGATTCTGACAGCTTGTTTCTGAAGTCGGAATATTTTTAAAGACAAGTGGGTAGATCCCCAAAAGATAATACTGTATAATACGTGTTTGTTGGTGATGATGGTTTAATTACTGGAACAACCTTGAAGAGATGTAAGATTATGTACAATGTATTCACAAGTCACTGAGATTAGCAGTCCGGCCTATTGATGCGGGTGAATTCCAATTGGAGGGGAAAGCACTTGGGAACGTTGTTTATGGCTACTGATGATCACTTACATGGAAAACCGTTGAGACTGGGAAGACCGTTAAGGGGGGGGGGGTGGAGTGAGAAGCACAAGTTGTCACTGAGGAAATAGTTCATTTAGTGGGATATCAAAAAAGGGGGAGTGGGAAGGAAACAATTGCTCATTCGCCAGTGGGACGTTGTTGTTGGAGTGTTGGATGATCTCCAGCGTTTCCAATGCGTCGAGTCTCCTCCAATTTCCTTCTGAGTGAAGGATCGCTGGTAAGAAGTCACCCCTATGTTTGTGATCCAGCAGGTGCTTGGCGTAATTCGACTGCACTTTCTTCTTATCAAAACAATGTTTATGCTCATTTACTCTTATTTGAACATTTCTTTCTGTTCTCCCTATGTATATGACACCACATTTATTGCACTTCAGAGAATACACACCACTATTTTGAACGGGTGGGAAGGGGTCTTTGGCGTTGAAAAGAATGTTTTTAAGGGTTGATGGAGTATTGAATGCAATTCTGTAATTATCCTTTGGGAAACAAGATGTTATAGTATGTGATATTCCCTAAAAAAAGGTAACCTGCACCACTTCTTTGGATTGTTGATAGGGGAGAGTGAAGTCAAAATTGATATGGCCTGTTTCTTGCGGGATTTATCTATAATATTTACTATGATTTCAGGTCGGTAACCATTTACTTTGGCGATGTGATTAATAATGTTCCATTCCTTTGCGTAGTTTTCTTCGCTGAGAGTTCCTCCTCCCAGTCCCTCCATCTCAGAGAATCGCAATCCCTCCCTCTCAACGAGAATCCCTCTAAATTACACAACGTGGAGATGGATCTCCTCCACTCCATTTGAACTGTACTCTCATCAATAGCCTGGACTTGCTAATCACCGTCGACCTGTGTATACATTGAATATTTTAAATTTCTTAGAAAAATGTATGTTTGTTCTTCCTATTTTTTCCCCTCCCCCAACTTCCCCCCCCTTCCCGCCGCCCGGTATTTTCTCCAATCAGCCCAACGCTTCCCCCTCCTCTACCCCTTTCTACCTGCCCCTTACCATTACACCATACTCCAACGGCTTTTCCTTCTCCCCCCCTTTCTCTTCCCCTTCTTCCTCTGCACCTGAATTTGTATATGTACCCATGAGGAATAATATTTGTACCTGAAGATGTCATTACGTGACAAAACCCGGGTCGTAAATAATAAAAATATTAGTGGACCATTACTTGAATGTTTTGATTTCCGATTGGAGCGGTTCCACAAAGTGAAGCCTGAATTTATTAGTTATAAACTTCATTTACCTGGTCCTATTTAGGCTACATTTATCTGGTCGTGTTTCAAGATTAACATTGTTCTCGACCTTTATTCGATGGTATTGGGTTTAACGTTGTGAAAATCCATTATTTAATTAAATGAAGTTGCAATATTTTCATAGTGGTCCAATCTCAGACGACTAGTTTTATCGCATGGGCGACATCTTTACACCTGTATCTCCCTTCTACCATCCCTCCCACTCATACACTATTACCTTCCTCCCCCACCCCTTCCCAAGATATATGTATTCTGCACCAGATTGTAAATATAAACCTGAAGGTGTCGCGTATGCGATGAAACATGTCGTATGAGAACGTGAAAAGATTGAGTGGTTGTTTTGATTGATCATGTTAGTTGATTTTTGGTTCAGCGTTAACTTGGTAGCTAACATCCTCGAGGTGATTTTTTCCCGAAGGAAAGAAGTCCTCACGCTGATAGACTTCTTTCTCTGATATTTTTGCGGTCACAAATTGTCAGATAAAGGAGTAATGGCTTCTTCAGTACAACTGACCGAGTTCTATAATCCAGAATATTGTAATTCTGGGATTTTACTTGAATATTTGATGTGGATATATGATAGATGTTGCCAGAATTTGAGCTGTCTTGCTCATGATCTCTAGCCTGGGATTTAATATCCTTGGATCAATTCCGGGACCGGGCTACCTTTGTAGCATCCCTCATTCTTGCCACACATTTTTTGTGGTAGTTCGGCTTATATGATATTGATTTGGGTGGTTAAATGAGTTTCATAGTTATTGCTGACTAGTGCGTAAATTGCTAGAAGTATAACTTACTGATGAAGTAGAATGCCACGCAGGAAGAGAAGGTTCTCCCGTGATCAGCCTCTAGATTAGGAGTCGAGAGATTAATAATGCCTTGAGCGTAAAGAGCGTGAGCTGAGGTTTTGATAATTGTCATTTTTCAATTCCGGATTGTATCGTTGAGATGCATAGGTCATTTTTCATTTGCTAAACCCTTATGCCAAAGACAACTTAATTACTTTATTACAGTGTACTATGATATTAACAACTTCTTAATTTGTGCACCGTCAATCAAACGATTTCGTCCAAAATACACTCATATATCATGTGCTTGTAAAAGTTCTTATCGTAAGCTGAGTTTCCATTGTTACGGAGATACTGCGCAGTGATAGTTCCTACGAGTATATCCATTTCAAGAACCGTCACATTTCACCCTATGAAATTAATTGTTTAAATTACTAGGCGAGCTTTCAGTCCTCTGTATATTTAATCGGCTCTCTCTCTAGAAAATTAGTGTACTTGGTCATTTCCGTCGCTTGGAAAAAAAGGCGTAGTTTTGCTGGAAGGCATATCATTCACGAAAAATACAATATTCTCTACGAATTAGCATTGTCATGTATGATATATTGAACCCATTCTTAAGCATAACCTGAGCAGTATATTTAAATTTTTTTACTTATTGCAAGGGGTCCAAGGAGTTTTTCTCTAATAGATTGATGGTGATAATGGGATGATTTGTCCCTCCTAGAAATTTATTGCCTTAATTTAGTGAGCTTAGGATCCGTATATTCACCGTTTAAAAAATTACAGCCAGATACTGTTGTCCGCGTATATAATCAGCCTAATTTATTCACGAAAGTGTTTTATATATCTCGGGTAAAATATTGAACTCATTTCTCCCTTTAATTAGCAAGTTCTCTCATTTTTTTAAGGTGTTAAAAGTCAGTTTCTCCACTCTCTCTTCGCGGATAGAACTCTGCGCCCTTGATTATTACTTCCTTCCCTCATCTCGTCTGTCTTACAGGTTTAATAGACTTATCCGAGGGAAAGAAATGGAATTAGGGTACTCCAGAGCACGGCTCTGCCGTACTGATACAATCGCTTTTCCTGCGATATTAGAGGAGGGAGTGATCGCATGTTTCATTTATCAAAACCGGGAGAGTCCTAATTATTGAGCGCAAGGTGTCATATCCCCATCCCCTCTCCGGCCACCCATCCCTGATTGATGATGTCCTGGCGCAGATGCGCCGGGTATTTAGAAGTAAAAAAAGCGGAGGTTTATTTTTTCCCCTTATGGACTCCATTCATAGTCTTTTAGAGTTTGCGGAGTTTTTTTTTATTTTTTGAAAATTACGGGAGGAGTCTCATCATTATTTTTTTCTCAGATTATGGTGCGACCATCAATCATGCGGGAAAGACTCCTTTTTGGAACAATTAGCGTATCCATTCCGCGCGGAGCTACAATTGCCCCGAAGCCGTTCGGCATTATGACGTCACTCTTGTGTGCCCTTCATAAGCTACGTAACGTGTCTCTATCCATTCAGGTCCCACGGTGGCGTTAACTTCTCTCTCCAGCTGCTCGTGGTGTCGTTTTGGGTTCCTCGATCGTTCGGAGCCTCGGCAGAAGTCCAGTATTTTTGTACCTTGCTCAACTTCTCTGGAGTTATTAAAGTCCATCAAATACGACGCTGTGAGATGAATGTGTTATCTGGGTAATTCGCAAAAGGCTGAAATGGGTACTCTCTTAGTAATTGGAGGGTGGTGCTGGTGGTAGTCTTTGCGATTAATTGAGACTCGGAGACTTTAGAAATCTTCATTTCCTCTTGTCAGGGGTAACTTAGGACCCCTCAGACAGCCTTTGATTTTAGTGAAAATTTAATTAAAAATGCTGCATTTTGCAAACTCTCTGTCACGATTCCTACCCAATAAATAAATATTATCATGGTTTTTTTCACTCTCTAGAGTTCCTTTTTGGATCATTTATACGTAATGAGATGGAATACCATGTCATTAATCTGACCGCCTCAATGCTTTATGCCTAAGTCTTTACCATTTTTTAGCCTCATGAAACACCAAAATATTCTTCTTTAGGAAAATGCTCTAATATATCCTTGTTTTCAACTCCTCTGTATAATGCTTTTGTGACCTTTATGTTTATAATACATTTGTAATGAAACTTAAAGGAGTTGTGATTCAATCCTGGAAATCGATTATCTTTGGTATTTTATCTGATTGCATTTATTTGTAGAATAATCAAAAGTGTATGGAATTTTCGTGGAAATCATAATGAAAATGATTTTATTAGTTTTCATTTTATGTTGCAGTTTGACTTTTGTCAGAGTAGCTTCTTGAATATTTAGGATTTCCGGTGGATCTAAATTTTATGGTATTACTGACGGTTTAAATGTTTTTCGAATTTTGTTTTCCCTACATCTTTTTTCACGCAGTTGTCGTCTTCATATCCTCTTAGTTGGTTCTTGTGATGCATATCTTTGGACGATTAGCGTTATTTTGTGTTATAAATATGAAAAAGGCTCCCTTACCACCATGGCTTCTATGAATTAATTTTTTTTAAATTCAATGATTATACTATCACTCTATAGAATGCTATTTGCCGAATCACAAGCCCACAAGCCTATGTGTTGTTCTTCTCTGTTCCCTATCTCTTATTGAATGCTTGAAACAGCAAGAATATTAAATGTTGCCCTTATAGCTTGATTGCCCCGGAGTTTCCCCTTATTTCCTTCGGTCATCAACGATCGGAATGCCAGCCAACCTATATTTCCTTCTACTCGGAAGAAACGCTAACCGCCGACCTATCGTCGATCGGGCAGCAACAGCTATCGAGTTGAACATATGCTTTCCCCTCCCAAGCTGCCGCTGCTTCTAGCAATTAAATCTAATTGGATAAATATTTGCTTTGGAGGAGCGACCCACCTGCGAACGCAAATTGGTCTCCCTCGAAATCGATTGAATGGGCAGGAATATAAATTTATGCCGCTCTCTACGCCCGGGAACGCCCGACTAATTTGTGTCAACGGAAATTAGTGATCGGTTATAGAACCCGTGAGGCATACTTCCATGCTAGCTGTGCAATCCGTGCCCTCGTATAATTGTCCGACCTAGTGCATTTGGAAAACACGCGATGCATTTCTATCTATGTTCGTTCGGTTAGCCAAGAGATTTTTTAATGCGATAAACTCTGTTGTCTCTCTTCAAACAATTGATTGATTTGCATCGAGTTTTAATGTTTACATCATTGCATCTCTTCAAGCGTTCCTGAGAGCAGAATCCACAGCCCTTCATTAATTGTTTTTCCTCTGTGATATACCTCATGGACATTCATATACCTCGCGGACATGACAGTTACAACCATCATTAGACTTTTTTTCAATTTGTAGCTTTTTAATTTTACTTTGGAAAAGAAAAATTACGACTTCTCTTAAAACATCGATTACCAGTGGAAACTTGGGTGGTATTATAGAAAAATGAAGATAAATCCGTTTAATATTTGTTCTTTCCTGAGGAGTAATGAAAACAAATTACACGAAGTTAAGCCGGAGACTATACGTAGGAAAAGAATAATTAAAATAGTATTGATCCACTATTTTTATCTCATCGACCTACGTTTTTACAAGTAACCGTCGTTTTCTAAAACATTCATACCTAATCCCATATGATGAAAAAGTGTGGATGCTTACTTATTCAGCTTATCTTTTCTTACTAAAATGAAAAACGTCGATAAAGTTCAATCTGAAATAAATTATTTCATTCTGAGACTATTTTTGATTTATTTCTTTCATCTTCAATTTTTAATCATATTATTACTGTTTTTCTGTTGCCTGTTTACATGTAATTGGACCTGTATTCATAATTTCCTGTATTGTAAGCGTTGAATTAAGTATATTACGCAGCTCTCAAATTTTTTCAATATCCGAGGTGATCACTCTGAGACTGACCTTTGGGAGATTGTGGTGATACAAACCGCACAATTACCTAAAAAGTGCTCTGCATAATCCTGAAGATGGCGATGGAAATTTTTACCCTCTATTCGCTTAGAATCACGCATCAATGCCTTGCTTGTGTATATTTCATCTTTGAATTTGCCGCTGTAATCATTTACTCCTTTTTCAACTATTCCCATGCTTGTTTGAAATTATAGCCCATTTAATAGTTCCGTATTTTTGTGTGAACGCGCTAAATTGAGATTGAATTTTATGGCGACACTGGCGTGTAATTAAATAATAAGTCTTCCAATCTTTGCAATAGACCTTTCATTCTCTTCCAGTCTCCGAACTCAGCCTGCGTTAGTATAGCCATTAGCTCCGTCCTTAGTTTGAAACCGATTCTTCTGATATTTGAGAAGTAAAAACTGCGTATAATAGGAATTTTTTGGACCACTTGTCTTTCGTGACAAATTGGATGGCATGTCTTTGAGTAAAATATTTTTGGTGGCAACCGTCACGGAAACGAGGTGTAGAACCTATGTATTTTCGCACCGGAGTATGAGGGAGTATCGAAAAGTAAAGGAAGGAGGTACTTCAGTAATAAATTCTTTTTCTCTTTGTGAATCTGTCTTCTTTTTTACCTCCCTTTAAGGAATTGGAACGTGAGAGTCGGGCGAGGAGTCGCATGACGAGGTGCGCCCGCTTCGGAAATCGAATATTTAAAGTGTTTCGCTGTGTTGCTGCTTTTTTGCATGTTCCTCGTGAAGAAATTTGTTCTAGAATGCCAGCTGTATACTTTCCCAGAATACTTCGAGGAGTTTACGGGAATTTGCGGGAGCTAATTTGATATTCTCTTTCGAACATTCTTATGTTTGCTCTGACTATCTGCAATGCTAATTACCTTGGCAGGAATTTGCAAAGATTGTTTTGAGATTGGCGTGTGACGGTGGCGTGTTACAACGCTATTGAAAAGGCTGCCAAATGATCAATGCTGAGGCATTGGTGAAATATTTTTTAACTCTATCTGGAATGTGTTT
The DNA here is from genome assembly GCA_963169105.1 of Ceriagrion tenellum. NCBI lineage: Eukaryota > Metazoa > Arthropoda > Insecta > Odonata > Coenagrionidae > Ceriagrion > Ceriagrion tenellum. The sequence continues at coordinate 96,493,569 of OY720635.1, forward strand.
CATATTGGTTTTGTAAGTAACGACGCTTGTATTTGATGCTAATTTTGTTCCATGCAAAGTTGCTGAAAATAATCTTCTCGTCAAAACTATGTGCAGCGAAAAATTAAGTTCCAAATCTGCTGTTATGTCTTGTTCATCAAGTATCCCGATGCACTGGAATGTGTTTCTGAGCCAACTGTATTATAATGACTGCTTAGCTCTGCCTAATCTGAAAATTAGCTTATTTTCAAGTAACTCAAGGTCTCGCAAATAAATTCACATATTTTATCCTTCTTGCGTTTGTTAGCATGGTCAGCCGTGCTCTTTAAATTTTGGTGGATCATTGGAAAGGAAATTGGTGATAATTAATCGGCCCCTGGTAATCAGAAATTCCCGTTATATACTTCAGCGGTAACTTAGCATGGTTGCAAAATATTAGTGATATGCTCTATATAACTTAATTAGTAACATTTTCTTCTCATGGCCCTTAATTTAATTTGTATATTTTTCAATAAGCAATACTGGCACAGGCTGTTGGATACGGGGAAATATTCAGATTCTGCACCTATATATTTCTCGATAATGTCTTGCAAAGCATTCTCTTATAATTTTACCTTAATTAACGCCATTAGAGGAACCTAGTTATCGCATAACTATTGTCACTGAATTATGCGTGTTTACGTATAATTTTTTCCTGAACATTCCATTTCCACTTTGGTTGCTGACCACCGTCAGATAAGTGTTTGGTCACATGATTTACAACAAAGGAGACAAATTGGAATAGAGAAACGATGGAGAGTCAATTTTCCCAACGTTCCTTTGAACCTCAGGATGTTGAATACTATGTGCACCTTGTAATTACAATGACTTTTGCCACTGTACCCTATGATGTGATCGAGAGGGATTTTTTTCTCTGAAATACGTTTTCTGCAAAATTTTCGTTTCCAAGGAAATACTTTCTCGGATCGATGAAGTTATTTCTGCTTTTTAAAGGTTTTCTCATCAAATGATAATAGAAAACCTTGTATGCTTTACTGAACGGCCATATTTGTAAGATATCTTTGGATGAATTTATATGAAGCTAAGTGCACAAAATATTTTATCCAAAGTAATACGAATAGTTTGGAATCGGATATGAATCTTTCGGAGGAACTCTGATGAGCCATATAAAGTTTGATCAATTGGAAAGAAAATATCAAAGGCAGAAAATCCTCCGGCTAACTATATGAGAAAACCGTCCCAGTATTCATAGAGTTATTTTCATCGTACACACTTTTGAAAATTGCCTGTAAAAATCTCCGAATCTTCAGATGCTTCTCGGCGAAAAAATGAAGGACATCCAGAATTCATCTCCTTCTTCCGGGAAAATGAACGGCTACGGAAAATTAACGCCTGCACCTCCGTGTGAGAAAAAAGGACTGAGGGCCCGTAAAATGTTTTTAATATGCAAATGAAGTACATCAATTACTTTCCAACGCTGAAAGCTTTAATATCCCGATTACAACGGAAGAGAGGATGCATCATGTGTGAGTCGTTCTTCTTTCTGCGAAATTTACGTTTGTGCCTCGCGTTTATATATATGCCGGCACGTTGCTTGACCTTCCTGTGTGCGTATCTCTACGTCTTTCCCCGAAGGCAGTGGGTATTGCCGAATAACACCGGGGACCAACAAGGAGGTGGGGGGGCTGAAGAGAGTGCCCTAAATGGTGTTGGTGTTCATCTTCCGGCGAACGAAATCGAAATTGCGACCCTAATTGCTGCGGCCTCGCACATCCTATCTCGTCTGATATACCCGGGCCCCCTTTTCCCCTCACCCTCCCTTTTCCTTCATGAGGGTCAGCGTGAAGCCTTGGAATATCTTCTATAGGTCCAAGGTCCCCCCCTGAGACCCCGTTCGTTCGTTCCGTTAGCCATCTGCCAGAATTCACTTCGACCCTTCCCTTCAACGCGCACACCTTGACCCTCAGACCGCGAAATAAGTTGTGACGCTATCAGACGTCTTTTTCACCCTCTCATTCGCAAATTCGTTCCCAAATAGTATTATCTTGTGTGTTCGATATTCATTTTATTCCATTGAAGTTTTCAGCTGTGGTATCATCAAAGAGAATAACTGGATCTCATAAATGTCTTTCTTAGTCCACTATGGGTCTGCACGACTCCATTTTTGTTTCTCTTGGGTAATTCCATAAGCATCTTGTTGAAATCTCGAGCTTGAATACTGCAACGCCTTGCAGCGCAGTACTGCCTTTCGCCGTCCATACGTGGAAAATTATTCTTCATTAACGTAGGCACTGCAATATTGCTACCCAGTGGGTGGAATGTTGAGTTTTAAACCAAAAATCGCGTTCAAATCCGGATGTGTTCACCGGGAATGTCCACATTTAACAGATCTGAGTGATTTTCTGGACTCTGGATATCCCTGGGTAACTTTTGGGTTCGATTGCGTATTTCACGATGGGTGAACTTAGTTCACAATTGGATGTAGTACATGTTGAGCTATAGCCTCACTGAGTAAACTGACCTTTCGGGATGAGTAAGGGAGACCGGGCCTAGTTGTGTTCGCTTTTGTCTTTGGAATTTTCTATTTTTTACTGTTACAGTTTTCTAAATATCTCTACTAGCCTATAGAAATACTGTTTACCTATAATAAACAGCAATCTTTAGTAGAAAATCATTATATGTAAAGTTTTGAAAAAATATTTCCTAAAATATTACGCGTCTATCTACATGCCCCCAATGCGAGACGAGTTGGTACACGCGAGGCCGTGGCTTTTTCGTACAAACATACAAAAGGCTCTTAGAACAATAAATAAAATGTTCACCATGGTATAAAGTTGCTTATTAGCCTACTATACTTTGAAAGAACTCAGTATTTAACATTATCATGTCAGTTACCCTTATTTAAACGAAAAAACAATTTGCATTTTAGCGCTTCATCATTTACATATTTCTTTGTATTTTTTATGTCCAATGTCATACCATCTTTATGAATATTCTAAATAAATTGGTCTTCGTGGCTCCAAAGCGGGCATATATTTGATAATTTTTTACAGTTCCAAAACTCGCGGTTTACTTCATATATGCTACATAATCTATGAGTTAATGATGACCAGGTTGCTGTGTGTATACTAACCAGTTGGTTATAGAGGTTGATCTAGTAGTCAATTCTATTGATGTATCCTCCCATCTTTCTGAGTGATATTTTGTCACAAAAGAAAAAGATCTGATTTAGTTCTGCAAGAATCCTCTGAATAAATATGTATGCATTTGTATGTTATTCCTTCAATTGTATTTCATGTTTTATTTTTTGTGAATATATTGCCTTTTAAACTCGTTCCTTTATTTCTAGGAGAAAATGTGGTGGCCTAAAAGCGCTCGTAAAATCTCCTCAATAACACGTCTCATAAAATGCTTTCTTCTATTGTTAGGTCGAAGAAATATAATTGCTTACGCCAATCTCCCGTAAAATATTAGCTATTGCGCAGTGATTGGCTGAGGAACTGCGTATTTTTCTGCTTTTGGTTTGAAGATGAAGAAGAGTGGCTTCGGACTATTACTAACGGTAATTCTCTCATCTGGTACTCGACCTGTTATCGAAATGACTCGGCGGTTCAGTTGTTTGGCCGCGGTGTCACTCTTAGGCTAGTGGGTAAAAGGAGAGAAAAACAAGGCGAGGTTTCTGTAGCTTGGCAACGATGGTTTACCTTTTCCCAGTACTTACCCCGAAGGATGGCACATTGATGTGTACGCAAGTTCCTACGTTTCCACTATCAAGTGTCACACTTTAGATTTAGAAATTCATCCATATTCCCTGCAGCCTCTTGTCCTTCGCCAATCGTTACAAGGGAATTTAATTGATGTGATGGCTAGAGTACTGGCTTTCCAAATGGAGGCTTTGAGTCAGAATCTTGTCATGGGCGGACATTTTTCGGTGACATAGCTATCACCATTAACGTGATGGAAGAGTCTATTGTACACGGGTTTAGTTCATGTGGTATGGGTACACGGGATATAGTACATGTTGAGCTGTAGCCTCACCGATTAAACTGATCTTTTGGGATGATTAGGAGAGATCGGGGCTAGTTGGGTATTCTTTTCCTATAGATCTAAGAGCCTAAGAAGAGTCGAACTAATTCATTCCTCCGCACAATTGTTGATGCGACCACCGGTAGTCGAACTCTGATAATGATGTTGTGACATGAATGCCGGTCATATGTGCTATGTATTAAAGTTATACATGAGAGCAGTGTGGAAAATGACTAAGTTATTTATTCTTGAAGCTGGCGATCACTCCTTGAATGCCACTTGAAGAGCAATTCCAATGAAGTAATCCTTTCGTGGGATGACGTGTAAAACAGTTTATTTCTAGTCGCCGTTCGTATTAAGTAAAGACATTCCAAGCTAGGTTTCTCTTAAAACTTCCACCTCTCTCCAACTAATCCCACCAGAATCTTAGATATATAGATGCCAAAGTAGAACCTGTTTCGCAAATGCGTATAACACGTAAAAGATTATCTATTGCTGTAACATGATATAAATGATATGAATGTTACTCTCTTTCATCGATAAATGAAATTCAGTATTATAAATGTTAGTACTTTTATTGACAGAATGTTTACTTGAAATTGTCTCAGAAGAGACCATGTACGAGGCTCGTGTCAAAAAAATGTATGCATTTGAATTATATGTATTTGATTTGTAACAAATTTGAGGGGAGTTGTGCATTTTTGAGTCTATTTTCTGTTGTATTGAGCACAATACTGTTTTGCATTTCCACTTTTTATTTTTTGCTCATAGGGCATTAAATTTATATAGTATATCTTATGAGACTTATTTTAGAAAACGAGCCTAGATTTTCGCTCTAATTTACTTTTCCTATGCCGTAGGAAAATGTCTTTGAAGCATTCTCTTATGCTTTTACCGTGATTAACGCCATTAGAGGACTCTGATTGTTGCAGAACTATTGTTACTGATTTATGCATGTTTACAAATATTTGTTTATTGATCAGCCGCATTCCATTTCCAAGCGAGCTGCTGATAACCGCCAGATAAGTATTCGGTCTTGTGATTTACAAACAAAGGATACAAAGTTGAACAGGGAAACAGTGGAGAGCCAACTATCCTAACATTCCTTTAAACCTCGGGTTCTTAACTACTATGCACTTCTTTGCTGTTACAATGCCCGTTACTGTCTCCTTTGATATGATCGAAGGGGAATTTTTCTCTGGAATTCATTTTCTGAAATGTTTTCGTTTCCTAGGAAATACTATCATGTACATTCACATAGTCTATGCATTTCATATCCATTTATCTATAGGTATCTCGAATCCCACAGATCCATCATGACAGAGACGACCTCAATTTTCTATCGCCCTCCCAAAAAACCAACCAACCCATTGGTTAAAATTCATTCTTCCGCTGGCACAGTCCCCCTATCTTTTCTTTCCTTCCTTCCTATTCATCCCCTTCCAATCCCATCTCTCTCTCTCCTTCCTCACTTGTTTTCCCCCCTTCCTCCGTGTAGCACATCCACCTTTTCCCCCTCCGCCGGCTGCCTATCTCCGCCCGCCCCTCACTAAAAAAAAAGCCGACTCCCCGCCCTCAGGTCTCAGGTGGTGTAATTCCCGACAAGTGTTTAAAAGAGGGGTTGAGGGAGGGGGAGAGGATTGGGTGAAGGGGAAAGGTGGGCGTGTGGAGGGGTGGACATGGCGCCCTCTCTCGCCTCTCTCGGCCGGAGGAGAGGGTGCTTGGGGGTGGCAAGCAGGGAGAGTGAGGGAGAGAGTTCTCCGGGGCTCATTGCTGTGCGCCATTGGCATTTGAATATACATCGTTTCGATGCCTAGGAGCACTAGTGCCGTATTCAGGTGGACCACGGAATCACCTGTCCTCGACATTGACGTAACTTTGATGTCACTACCGCGAAATATTTTATTAGTGTCATTTAAAATTTAAGATTTGTTGAGGTTGTTACATCATGTCCACGGCATAGTTGTGCTCATGCTTTTTCTGAGTTGTAAAAGCCCTATAAAAATTCCCCTGTATACTTAAATGTATCGATTTCTATTTCCAAAGAGAAATTTACACTCTGTGGTTCTCCAAGCGAAGCCGGTTTCACTTAAACCATCGCACCTACCACATTCCCTGCGCTCGTTAACACCCAGAGATATTTTATTTCACGCGAAGTGATCACCTAACCCTAAGAAAATATTTAGGTTTCTCTTCCTGTGCCATGGCTTAAATTCTTTAGGTTTATTTTTTCATTCCGGCTGCAATCCGAAATATTAACCTACTGAGAAAGGTTTTGAATGAATATGTGATATAATGTTAACCAAACGGCTTCTTCTTGCCTATTATTCAGCTCGTTTTATATTTTGTGCTAAAGCAAAACACTCTCGGCTTCCTCCTAAAGGTCATCTGACGTAAAGCCTCTCATATTTTCTTTACTGATGACTTTTAGCGTGAGTTTTTGGACAAATTATCAAATGAAAGTCGAATAATTTCATCCCGTATAGATTAATTATAGTGTGTTCAATGATTATTGTGAGTCAATAAATATTCTGAATATATTTACTTCTGTCGAAATGGTTGATAAATACCAAATAGAATACGCAAAAATCGTCTTGAGGAAAGTTCCTCCACGCTACCCATGCATCCTAAAATCCCATTCTAGGTAGAATTGAAAAAATTTAAGGGATCTAGATTTTTATCACTTACGTCGATCAAGGAAAATTTTAATCAGGGAAAGGCAATTTTCTACAGAATATGTCCCGTTGAAATCGGACTGGAGGGAGAGATAGGTTATTATTAATCAACCAATTATTGTTGGTTATTGTAACTCTCTCTCAGTTTATTGCATCTATACGATCGATACGATATGATGATTCACTTACAGTCTTTCATTTAAAATGAGTATTTCTGTATAGAGTACAAACACGATCGTGATTTTGTACATTCTTCATATTTGGTAAAAAGTTTATCAATTGAACTTTTACTCCGTTTACTTCTTTCTTTAACCAAATTTAAAGAACAGGAAAACAAGCTAAAAGTTTTACCCAGTCAGTGCGGTACCTACTATTACCAAGTTTTGTAGCAAATTTTTATGGCGATAAAGAAACAGAATACCTAGTGTGCGTGCTATCACAAGTACGCGTGGGTGGGAGAAGGTTTTGTGGTTTGTGTTTTTGTGACTTGGAAATGGTGAGGAAGGGAGAAAAAGATCAGGAATAAGCTGGAACGTGAGGAAATATGTGTCATTAAGTGGGTAATAACGTCGATAACTTCGATATTAATCAAACAAAACAACGTTAGATCGAAGGCTTTTCTGATTTCTGATTTTCTGAACAGTTCTCCTGCTTCAGTCGTCGTGGTCCTTAATCAGTGAGTAGAGATTATGAAAGAAATATATGGCTAATTTGACGCAATTTAGATGCGTTTTTTTAAATAACTTCCGGTTATATTTTCGTAATTGGAGACTGTCATCTGCAATATTGCGTGAAGTTTTATCACTTGATTTTCATATGTCGAAAAAATGATCGAACAAAATTTAAGTCAGTTTTTGACTCGAATCTAGGCAGATGTAACAAGATTGTTTCCTTTGCTCCAAAATCAACGCGCTAGCACGTCGGAAACGCAGGGTGAATGACGAGAAATTGTAGCGCACGCCAAAAATGGCCACCAGTCGTCGCAATCCTCTAGCGATCAACGCGCTAGCACATCGAAAACGCAGGGTGAATGACGAGAAATTTTAGCGCACGCCACAAATGGCCACCAGTCGTGGCGGTCCTGTAGCGTTACATCACCGTTTCCGCCCTGTGGTAAACACCTTAATTAAATACGTTGTAAGACTGATTTCAAAGATTTATTTACTTCAAAAGTTATGAAAAACGTGAATCCCCCGATAAACTTTTGCTTCAATGCTGAGGAAATTTGGTGAAAACCATCAGCTTCTTGCTCGCTTTAGAACGTGAGAGTCTGCGTGACAAAGCTCGGACAATGTGAGAGCGTGACTGGCTCTCCCCAAATTTCATGACAGCGTAAATGCGATGCGTCCGTCATTGATAATCGTCTCTAATTAAACTCGCTCTCCTTATACAGAAGTGGGCGGGGCGACGTGATATGCGTATTCCCGGTCCTTAATCCAAATTGAGACGCTTTCCGACCCGTCCATAAAACGTTTGGGGGGGGGTGCTCTTCAGTGATGGCCGTAAGCGGAGAGATGAGAAGGGGAGTAGGCTCTAGGACGGGTGTTGTTCTTTTCGCAGGTAATTAATCGCCATCGTATCCGGCGGGGGATAACAGTTTTCATAGCGCGCCCCAGAATTCCCACGCTCTCATTAATGCCCCGGCACTCACTCAATCAGCAGCTCTTTCCCCTCCTTCCCCACCCCCTGTGTGGACCGCCGACCGCGCCCGTATCTTTAGGCGCAGCATCCCCGAAAAGGGAGATCCATCTCTCACTCCGCATCCCCTTCCTCTTCTGTCTCCTCATCATCCTCCACTCACGTTCCTTTTTATCCGTCCTATTCGCTCTTCATCTGTCTCTCCTCCTCTCTCACGTTTCCGCTTCAGAGATATAAACAAACGAACTGAGGTCTGCCAATACCGAGGGTCCAAGTGGAGTGCATATTGGATGTTTGGAGAGGGAGATGAGGTGGAATGGCTGTGAAGGGAAGGGAGGCCAGTCTGTTTGCTTCGTTTTCGTGGCCCGTCCTGAATGGTCGTATATCGAGAAACTAAATCCCTCGCGGGGGTTTCCTATCCATGTCTATTGTATCTATCTCCGTTGTCTCTCGTTACTTCTTCTCCCTTAGCGCGCGAGGACTTTCGTGGAATAGCTCTCGTCTAGGAACGACCTTTTGGTGAGGCTCAAATCGTTCGATAGAACGATTTGAGCCTCACCAAACCCTCCCTCTTGTGTTTTATGGGCCATGGAGTTGTAGATTTTGGCATGTCTTAACTTCACGTCTCGGTATTGCTATTATGCCTAAGTATTTTCTGTCTCTTGGCATTTAGTTGATTGCTTTATGAGTAGTGATGAGGTTTCATTTAACACATGAAGAAACATACGAATGAACGTAAATGGATTTGAATCGTTGGTATAAAGTATCTGAAATAGTATTAATGTTCCAGAAATATCATAAATTTAAATTCAGTCTCTATACAGAAGTGACAAGAAAGAGGCCTTAAATGTATCGATGCCGACTTTGATGATGTTTCTTCGATATCGGAAAGCCATAGCCAAAAGTGTCAACGTTCTGGATTGTTTTTCATTAAGCTTTTTTTGGACTAATTATATACAGTCGTCATCCCATGCCTAGGTTCTTTTGCCTTCATTTCTATGTATCACTTTTAATGGGACTCGAATAAATGATGCCTTTTTGTTTGACCACATGATGTTTGCTCTAGGGAACGTTCATAGAGCAAAAAAATGAAAGAAATTGAATGTAATGTCGGTAACGATTTAAAGTTATTATGATAATCAATCTGTGGAGAGGGCGGAAAATATTGTCTATTGCTGTTTACTTTAGCATATATGATAAATGCGAAAAAATGCGAGAATTTGAAGTTAATGTTTGCGGAGGGTCCAATATGTTGGCCGAAGTAGGCGTGACTTTCCTGTCCAGAAACTTCAATTACATTTGGAGACGGCATTGATGTGGCTGTAACCGGGACTCAAGATTCTTGCACTAATGCTTCAAATGACTCACCATCAACCGGGATGAAGAAGGTATCCGTACGAAAATTTCTATTTCTGGAAGGAATCGGTGAACTAAAGAAAGGAGGAGGTAAACGAAAGCGGTGGGTTCATTTGCTGGACATAAGTTTGCAAAACCAGATAGTGCAAACGCAAGGTTCCCAGTTTCACCTCCATTTGGGTAAATTGTGTTTACATTAGCCTTAGCTCCTTATTTTAACAACATGGCCAAACCTCGGTTGTTGTTCTTTCCTAGATAATATTGTCGCCGAAAAATTATTTTTCCTCTATCAGGAAGTTATTTTGGGTAATGATATGTTCGGAATGCGTAAATATCTAAACAGCAGGTAAAGTGGTGAACATAGTTGATTGAAATATAATGTTTAAAATATATTTTCGTCGTTATAGTTACTATTTTTCAGGATGACACTGACTTTCCTAGAAAACCTGGTTTCCGGAAACATAGGTGTAATTTGGGAGTAGACAAGGGGGGCTTATACCTCCCAAAAGTTTTTAAAGGGAAAATTTATCATTATTTTTCAATATTAGAAATACATTGTTTACTGGGACATTTTTCGTTTTGCTCCTTAACTTATCTCAGTTAATTTTTTGCATTAAATTGAAAATTAAAGAGAAAATAGACGAAAATAGTAATGATTCTACGAATCGCAGAATGCTTCAAAAGGCTTTAGTACTACTTATCTATTCGGATAACTCTACAAACACTAACCATACATCGAAATGCTTAAATAACGCCTATGGCCTTAGGCTAAAGAATTATCCCCCAGAAAGCCTTGAGGAGATAATCGTGGCGATCGCCACCAAGATATTGAATGCAAATATCGTTGGTTTTTCTTTGTGGGCAACCTTTGTTAGGGAAAATCTAACAAGCACAAAGGGTTGGTAAGGCATTTTGCCAGAGTGCAGAGTTTGTTTTGAAGAGTATGAAAATAATGGAGCAATGCTGAAATTGAAGCCCATGTCTACGAATTATCAACAAAACATGCTTCACGGGTTGAAAGTAGCACAAAATTTACGCTATTTTCCTGTGCGTACAGTCGCTGGATTATTAATCATCAAACGTGAAACGATTAAATGATAGATTGTTTCCTCAGTCAAACTATCATTGAAAAAAGGTGAGTTCAGGAAACAAAAAAAAACCTCAAACTGTACCGGTTTGACCCCGATTGAAGGAACTTTGTGTATACCACATGGATATTTATCGCATCCATGCAGAATGCAGACGTAATCAAAGTGAAATATTGCACTATCGCTTCTTGATATTTGTAGCGATGTATTATGTAACCTTCTAACAAAAACAATGTTGAAATTGTGGTGAGTGATATATTCAATGATGAATGCATCTATAGTGAAACATCTTATGTTGTTTATTGCCGCTTAGTTCGGAAATAATGGATCTAATACAGATACTGATTGGGAAAAATGTTTAGATACGGAAAAAATAAATCAATGCAAAAATTTGGAAACGAAAAAGAGAGCCTAAAAATTTCTTTAAAAACATCGTATCAATGAGGTAGTATTCGTATTTCCTATCTAATTGTCGCCCTACGATTAACTTTCATCACCTCGTTCTCATTTCTTAATTGGGAAAATATTGAAATGAATGGCCCACCTTTGTGCGACAAAGCGGTGCCAGATGAAAATTGAATCTGACGTCGATTACGGTTTTAAAGTTTCAATAAGAGTTGATGAGCGGGGAGAGGGATACGTAACGTGCGCTGGATGGAACAGGCGGCGAAGAGTGGGTGATCGTTGAAAGAGGGGAGGGGGAGATTAAGAGAGAAGGAGAGAGGGGAGGTGGGGTTTGAGATTGATGAGGCTAAAAGGGTAAAACCACATTCCATGCACAAGTAATGGGATGATTCTGTAAAATCCTCGGAAATAGTTAAAGTGTGACATTGTCATGTGAATGATAATTGTCCAAAGATTCCGCGTGTGCATACAGCCATCAGTTAGAATGTATGCCTGAGTCGATTAAAATATATACTCCTGCGGAATATATTTTGTGATTCCGTTACCTAGGCTTTTAATTGTGTGAGTTTCTTAAGACCTTGTATTTACTCTGGAGATCATTAAAAAACCAGTGTATCCACTAGGAATTATGGAGTGCTGCTAGAAGTGTAAAGTTCAGTCGCCGACGTTTGGCTGGATCAGGGGTGAGTTTTCTTGACATAATAACGAAAACAGCGAGAAATTGTCAAGAGTGTCGCCTTTATACAAACTGAAGAGTGACTATCATACGACAAAAATCTGTCGTTACTTCTTTTGTTTTATATGAGGCTACGCCTTCAACATTCTGATGAGCGTTAGCAAGTCGTTGGTGGTGGAATTTGAAGTCTTCTTTCTTAATTCATTCATAGGTCGTTCAATCCTAGGATTGGTTAACTACAGTTCCTCCACCCTTTCCTATCTAATTCTAGTTCCATTACCTCCTGGTATCTTTTTCTATGTACTTTCCTCTTTATTTGGTCCATGAACTTATTCCTTGGTCTTCCTCTGGGGGCTTTTCTCTCAATTTTGCCTTCAATTATATTATTCACAAATCCATTGTCTCAAATTCTTTGTTAGCAATACTCCGTAATTATTAGGGCATATATGCAGTTTTTCCCATCCAGTTGTTTTTAATAAATAAGTTGTATGACACTATTTGCGTCTCTTAATTTGGACAGGACACGAACGGATGACCCCATTTTTGCACAGGAGACCGCTTGCCACCCTCCACTGAAGCTGCGAAATATGGAAATTCAATCTGACGTCGATTACGGTTTTAAGTTTCAATGAGAGCCGATATGCGGGGAGAAGGATATGTGACGTACGCGGGATGGAGGGAAAATGGAACAGGCCGCCGAGAAAGAGAGAAAGATAGAGGATGATGGGTAAAAAGGGAGGGGGGGGAGGAAGTGGGGATTAGGATGAATAGGGATGGAGGGGGAGATTGATGAGGCTGAAAGGGGTAGTGGGTTTGGAGTATGGAGGGGAGATGTGGCAGTTTTCGTCTCCTCTTTTACGGCCCTTTCGCGTTCCCTACCCCCATTCAATCTCTCTCGCGTGCACGCACACAAAGCGGCACACCCCGAAATCGTTGACCCCCGCCTCGAACCATCCCTTGGATGTATGCAGCCGGCGCATCCGGAGGGAGTTGAGCGGAGGCAGAAGTTTCAGGTGCGGGGGCGCACCTGATGCGCAGATGTCGAACGGCTCGTTCCCTTTACCCCCCTCCCTCTACAGCCGGCCATTCCTCCCCACCGTGCCCTCCCAAAATCCTCCGCCACCCTAGTTTGACCCCCTCTCCTGCCTTCCACCCGCTCTCTCTCCACTCGTTCGCCCCCTCACTCCCGACTCGCCTGTCCGAAACCATTTACGGGGTCCGGCCCTGTCCCACGGTCCCTTCCCCGTCGACGCGTAACTGCATCAGGGGTGTCTCCGTGGGTCTCTGAGGAGTGCGCATGTGTGATTTTGAAAGCACCGTTGGGGAGGGTGTATCTAATATCATGGTCTGATATGTGGGACTTTGGGATTTTAAAGAAATACATTGCGCTCTTTAGTCGAACATTGGAGATTCTTTTTAGATGAACGACCGTAGACAAATTCATGATTTGTGGGTGGCTAAAATCATGCCAATTTTATAATCGACCACAATTGGCAACGGAGTTTTCTTTAGCTCATATGATTCGATTGAAAATTCACTCACCTTCGTTTTTGAATCTGTTTCTGAATTTTATGCATACGGAAACTTATCCGGGTACGCTTTCTCATTGGTATAATTCATATCAGCTAACAGTTTGTGGTGAATAAACTTTAAGGCTTCATCAACCAGTAATAAACGTTGACGGGACATAAACTGAGCCTCATTGATCCGGTCGCAACTCTCCAGGTTTTTCTGGGACCCAGAAAATGTATTTTATTTTGGATCTGTTTTACTTTCAGATCAGTGAGCTATGTAGAGAAACCCTACGGATTAGGGAAAGCTATGGCTTCATAGGAAACGCCGTCGACTACCGCGACTGAAAGGAAAATGAGGAAAATATTTCCACCGCAACCCCTGGAAATGTTTCATTCATCATCTTTAAGCGCAAGTAATAATTTTTCAATGACTTTTGTGTAGTCTATGCAAAGTTTGCCATTTAGGTGTTTGCATACGCAATCATGCAGTATAATGTAGAATGTCTAGAACAATTCTATCCATTGCAGTTATAACTGAAGTAGCCAGCTTAAACTGTCCCAAATCTTCCTATGCATATATCTTTAAAATTTCATCGAGATTGACTTCAGATAAAAAAATATAGCCGCAAATGTTTTGCATAACGTTTTGTAAAATACTCGTCGTGTACTTGTAAGGATAATTTTTATGGTTATCATTTTTCATCATAAATACATTTCTACGATTGTATTGTGAGGATAAATATTAAATAATCTCAGTAATTTTGGAATATCATGTCATTTATAATAACTCACTGTTAGTTTTGCACAAAATTATGTTACGCAGAATAGTTTCACCTTCAATGGTTACCTATTACAGGTTCAATTAGAGTGTCTGAAGTGTGGTGGGTGTTCCTATTCCTTCCACGGAGGACTTAATTTTGATTACCGCGTATATTTACCATATATTACATAACTATATATTTCACTTGTCTTTCCCCCACATTATGTTGGATCACATATGTTACATATGTTGGATCCTTCTCAGAAGAATCAGTTGCAGGTGTAGTGTGGCTTGGTGTCCATTAAGTTGGCATACATAAATTACGAACTAGGTATACATAAAGTCAGAAACTAGAAAACTAAAATGAATTGATACTTTACACATAAGGTATACCTGAAAATAAACCTCGATACTCGCATTATTTACTTGATTTTTAAGCATAAATGAATTGTGTGAATGAATTACCAAAAAAACTATAAGATTATCATTTACCGAAGCATCATATTTTGGTGAATGAGACTTTATATTATGAACAAAATTGTGTATTTCGATAGCTCCATGGTAGATTATCAAATATATCATACAAATGTCACTCTCCGTCACTTTAGGGAAAGAATATTGGTGTTGGATTGGTTCAGAGATAACATCGTACCTTTCCGCCAACCGAACAGTGTATCGCGAAGTCTCCACGGGTCTCGTGAACTCATGTGCTGGTGTGTGTCTCTGTGATCTAGTTTCGGGCCGCGCGGCGAGATGGGAGATAATGACCGATGCTTTTGCGAGGGCGTGCTGCGCTCGTGTGTCAGAACGTTTGTGCGTAACTTAGACTGTGTGTGTGGCCGTATGGAGTGGGGAGAGCGACAAAGTGCGTGAATGTGGTCGTGTTTGTGTGTGGAATGGGCGAGGTTAAATACGATGCGGCTATTTCCCCAACGCTTCTCCCACCCTACTTGTTCCGAGCGTGGGAGGGATGGGGGCGTATTGGAGAGGGGGGGAGAGGTTCAGAGGGGCGCCGGACCCCCAAATGGTCGGCGCGTGCTCCATAGCGGGCATTCCCGGGATGGCTGGAGGGTGAGGATAATTGCGTGCACCCGGGGGTCGATCCTCTTCTGTTTTACGCGTATCACTCCTCGCCGTTGGCCAGCAGATGCCCCTCTTTTGTTTTTTTTTTACAATTTTTTTGCAAAAATGCTTGTTTTTTCATCCTCAATTTTATGTAATTACCTTGAGCATGTCTCTGGTTTATTTTTTATGGAGATTTGGAGAAACATGAGAGCTTTCAACCTTGATTTGTCAAGGGTTGAAAAATTGTTGCATTTGCATTGCGTTGGATGGTAATGGCGTTAATTTTTAGTTGAATATATACATTTATATAACCTAAAAACTATACAAGCATTCGTTCATTCACTTGGACCACTCAGCGGGAACTACATATATAAGTAATACAAACCGAGAGAGAGAGAGAGTGTGAGTGAGAAAGAAATAAAGTGGATATGAACATTTAAAGGATGATCATTTATAAATATATATAATTAATTATGTTTGTTTGTGTTAGCGTGTGTCAAAAGCCAGTTTTTTTGTTATTAACCCTGAAAAAGTGCCCTAATTTTATGTATATTTTTTGTTGCTTTTATGCCCTTACCTTCATTTATGTAAAATTTCTGCCGTTATTATTGATGTTACCCCTGGCCAACATCCTTTAGCGCTTGTGCTCATACTGGCCACTTCCATGTTTCTGCGTTCCCAGTTTTGCTGATATCCTGTATTTGTAGTTGTGTATTATTATCATCAACAATTTTTCTTCCACAGAGAAACATATTAATGAATTTGTTTCACTTAAACAGCGCACTATTTTCCTGCCGACATAAGAAGTATATATATGTACTAAGTGAATGTAGTTAACTTGATTTATCAATCATTAAACAAATAAAACTATAGTTCAGCACTGTAATAGTCATAAAATATTTTTAAAACTTCTTGTCGTAAAGGCGTTTCCTGCAGACGACCGGAAACCGTATGATTTAGTGTGACAACGATGTATTGGAGGTATTTATAAAAAAGAACTGCGATTACAGATAAGGATTAAACATTTATGAAGATATTTGATTGTATACATGCCTTAGCGTGTAGACGTTCAATTTTCCCTCGCGATATGAAATCGCTTAGATATGATTTATTCTTTATGGGACTCAGGTCAGAGGGACACCAGGCACTCCCCTCGTCTGATGAGAAGACTCTCTCCACTCTTTGTCTTTCTGCCAACCTCAAATGCGGCGTCGTCGGCGGTTAACTATTTCGGATTTACGGAAAATTTATGGCTGCATACTTGAAACGTGTAAACTCGGTAGTGCAATGGCTTCGACATGACGGGCCTTTCGGGTTCTCTTCCGCGTCGGATCATCATAGTAGGCGATATGTTTCAAAAACTTTCCAGGTTGCCTCTTCAGGTCTGAAGTATCCCGGGTACAAAAAGACAAAACTTCATCGGAACTATTTCTCACCTTAAGAAGCAAACCGGAATGTTTGCGAAACATGTTCACAGCTAAAAGGATCCCTTTATCCCTGCTAATAATAGAGACCTGTCTCATCAGTTGTGTTTCGCAGTGTATTCCCAATTTTTAATCAGAACTTTCCTGTAGCTATGAAAACAGAATAAAGTAAAGCAATCCCCATCACCCATTTCGTTGTGTTGTAATGGCATTCATTCAGTAGCGCACTTAATTTAACGCGGTCGATATATGTCGGTGTTTTGCATGCGTTTGATTATGTACGACAGGTCTAGTTTTCCGTAGCTTATGGGTTAACACCTCACTTTCCTTTTCCGTGCTTGTGTTCGTGAATTTCTACTACTTTTTTCATCATTTCACTTCAAACTCAACTCCTCTCCTGAACTGAGCAAAAATTTTCCCCTCAACCACTCGCCTTTTTCCTTCTTATTTTTGTTCAACCCATGGATCGATCCGGAATTCTCTTTTTTATCAGTCTTCACTTGTGTTTTTTTTCTCTCCGTTCGGGATTCGTCCATCCTGCGTGTAAGTGTGCGCGTGAGGGACGAGTGTGAAGGGCAGGAGGTTAACTTCATATTTTTTCCCCTTTTTTTCTTTTTGATTAAAATGGTGCGGAGGGTAGCGGCGGCGGCAAGTGTCTCCTGAAAAGTGACGCGCACGATCACTTGTGCGGGTGCTGCCGATGTGCTGAATCGGTTAGTAATGCGACCCACTCCCATCCTTCTCTCTCTCTCTCTCTCACCCCCTGCCACAATCCCCTCCCCCATTCCCTTCCTCGGGGGTGGAAAGGGGTGGGGAGGGTTTGGACGGGGGGATTGGGGTGAACGAGAGACCAGTGGTGATGGAGGGGAGGCGGAGGGCAGTGCAGGGGAAGGAAAAGGAGGGGGTCTGAGGGGTGAGTCTAAGTGGTGATATGATGCTCCCTATGTGGGATGCGGAGATAAAGTGGGAAGGGGTGAGCGAGATGCGTTCTCTTTTTGGTTCGTCTGCCGGTGGAATCCGGGAAGGAATGAGAGGGGGGGGAAAAGATTTGAAAGATGGCCCCAGGTCACATGTGTCACTCATTCCTTTTATTATTTTGATATTTTTTTCATTCCAGAGGGTTCAGTATGGGCATAAATGTTTATTGCGGCGACCTTTGCTCGTCTTTGGTGGCATAGAAGACATGGCTAACGCCCAACTGGCTCACTAACGTTTTATCTATCTTTCGCGAGTGTTCTTAGTGGGCGCTTCGCGGTATCCCATTCGCTGAATTCAGCTTTTTTACCTGTCATGTTATCTTGTTTAAATGTGGGCAGTTGAAAGGAAAAATCAAGCAATCTTTTGAATATATGTCTATGTTTATGACGTGGAAATTTATTTCAGTAATTATTTTCTGAAAATTGCTTAAAATTACGTCCTTTAGTAATGTCGTTCTGTAAGTATAAAACTAAATGTGATTATAATTACAAAAATTTTACAAAATTTGCTATCGGCAGTCCTTCCAAAATACCTTGATCTTATAGAGTAAAATAAAAATGGTAAATTCTTGGGAAACTTTGCTCTCCGATAAACTTGCATCACTATGTTTTCCCTTCCTTCCTGCAATCGTAAATGTCCGTTTTTATTTTCTGCATCCTACCCGCCCATTACTCTTCCATTGGTCTCGGCTTTTCACAAACTCATCGTCTTTCTACTTAAACATTTCTTCTTGTAGTGTCTTCTGCGCAAATCGCCGATGCTTGCAAATCATCCTATATTAATCTATTTCCCTCTTTTCTTTCCATATCTGCTATTTTCAAATATCGAATCTTCAATTCAAGCCCCTAGACTCTATTTTATTCCTCTTTCTCTAGGTATATGGCTTTTCGAAGCTTATGAACTTAACAATTTAACGGTTACGTAATGAAATTTTGCTCTTCCCCAATCATTCCTGTTAGTATTCATCTTTCTGGGGAATCCTTGCCATCCCATTTATTTCTTTCTCCACGTATTTATGACGTTGAGTCAATTCATTATTCGCTGTATTCTCTGAAAATGTTCTTCGACCCAGAGTTGAGTGGTCGTAATTCTTCCCTTGTTTAGTCAGGGGTAACCACGAGAAAGGTTATAAAAGAATTTTGTTGCACTGAAACAACATATCTTATCATTATTCTGTTTCAAATGGTGTCTATAGTGTAAAAATAAAACCAAATGTACGTCAAATTGACACAAATCTACCATTCTAAAAATATGTCGTTGTTTCAAAGTGAGGTACCATTGAAATAGAAGGTTTGTTAAATGCCAGTTGTACGAATATTTAAGAGCTGTATAAGTTCCGTCAGTTGCTCTATCAAAATCATAATGAGTAAATGGAAATTATAGAAAAGATAAGTAGTGAAGGTGTCGAGAGATAAAACTTTAAGTGAAGGCCAGGATTTATGAATTGTTAGAATGATACGATATAGTTGGTAAGCATTTTATATGGGTTGAAAAAGTAGCTATATTTCTCTTTCCTTACGTCTAGAAAGATCATTAATTTTCTCTATTCAATTTACTAGACGCATATGCCTGTTGTTCGTATAAAAAGTTTCCATGGAAAAAATTCAATATTGGGAAATATAAAAATTTCCTTTCGAGCTGAGAAACCTGCTCGAGGGGTATCAGGTGCACCGTGCCACCCATGAACAAAGATTCTCGGATTTTTTTTCGATTTCCCCGCTGGGGAAACTCGTAAGAGTTTTCTCTTCCCATATTGGTTATTTTATCCCCTATTCTAGAGGATTTCACCGGGTGCATTGTCAAAGTGCTGGCGGCTGATTACGCAATTCCTCTCAATTGTGTTCATGAAGTAGTGCCACTGAATGTTGGTGATACCAGCAACAAATACATTTATCCGCTAGACTGAATGTAACGTAAATTTCGGAATTACTTTTGAGAGGCTACTTATATATTTTGGAATTGGCACTATCGATTTTTTTCTGAATTTAACGGATTGGGGTTTATTTGAACGAGTTTTTTAAATTTTAATCTTAAGTATGTTGCATATTTTTAAAATTTCTACGAATTTAATAGTTGTTAGAAATTCTAAAGAAGTGTTTTTGGTGCAAAATGAATGCTTATATGCATTTCTTGTTCTGGATGTTATATAATGAGCTGGAGAAATACGTCCTCCTTGTTCTTGATGTGTTAATAGGCACCATCAAATTCAATGAATTACATTACAAACAATCAAAAACAAATTGGTGTGAAAATGCAGCTGCTAGAACTTTAAAAATGGATGACAAAAAATATCATGAAAAAGCTTGTACTGCTCATTGAGATGGAATAACTCTAAGTTAGTTTCTCTCGAGAACCTTTAAACACAGGCAGTTACTCGTGTGAACTCCAGTTTATTTCTTGATATTTCTTTTTTCAACCCACCTCCATAAAGGTATTTGCCGTTATCTGATTTTTTGCGCAACTGTAATCAATATCATATTTATCAGCATTATTTCATATTCATTAGCACAGCAAATTTACTCATTCATCCCCTACATTACGATTTCCCTGATAATCAGCACAAGAATGGAAAACCCATATTCTCAGTTCAGATTGGAGCAAAGCCTTCGACCTTTCCCGCCGCCTCTCGAAGGCCAACCGTTTTGCAGCTGGTTTCTCTGAGCAGGAATTCCCATCCATGCATTATACAAATTTGAGACATATCTTTTAAAAATTCAAAAGGGAGGAGTCGTCACAGTTTTTTTTTTACGTCGAAGTCGCTCCGAGCCAGTCGGGTCGAGGGCAAGCTGCCTCTTGGGGATAATTTCGGGAAAGTCGAATTCTATTCCTGGTCGTCTTATTCCGTTGATTACAAGTTTGGAAATGATATGCCATCCGACCGATATGTCCACAAGGGAAAGAGACCGAATGGATCGGGAGTGGGGGATATGGGGACGGTGTAGGTCCGTGAGGGGTTGGTTCGTCTGAGGGTAGGGCAAGAGGGTGAGAGCTGGGGCCCTGGAGGAGAGGTTGACGGGGGTAGGGTTTGGAAAGGAGGTTAAAAAAGAGCGGACGGTCTGGAAGGAGGGGGGGTGTAGGGAAAGCGGTAGGAACGGCAGTAAAGGCAGTGCCCGCTCCGGTCTCTCCTTCGGTGCCTTTTGTCTCCCTTATCTCCCTGGGAAATCGGTCCGGGTGATCCGGAAAAAGAGGGGAGTTTGGGGGTTTTATCGCGGTCTTCAATTCTGTGCGGTTTTGAGTTACACTGTTTTCGTCATGAAAATGACTCATTCGAGGAAAGGACGGAGTAGACCAAGATGGGACGACGTTTTCCCGAGCTAATCGTCCCGGAAATTGTTGGCTGCGTCCCGCTTTTTTTCTTAACTGCCATTCGAATTCATTTCTGGAATCAGCATATCACGGGTTCTATTAGAGCCAACAAAACGGGCGAAGTCTTTTATAGAGGCAAATATCTTAACTAGTCGCTTAAAAGCGGTAATCTTTAAACTACGCAGAATATCTTACCATATCTTTCTTTCGAAATATATTGGCAGGAGAAATAACGAGTTATCGGAATGATATTTGAAAACCCTGTTGTTTTGTTATATTTTTTTAAATGATGCTCTTTAGTGAACGTGTAATTTAGATAATTTCATTTATGAATCTAAGTGATAAAATCTTTTAGATGAATTGTAATTATGAAAGGTAGGTCCAAATTTGCAGAATAAAAAGGTTTACCTCCTTGGACGATACCTATCCAGGAGAGCCTTTTGCTCTTTACTTTCCTGGTTTTATTCTTCCTCTCCATTTATTACCTAATCTCCTTCAGCTGCTTTGATGTACGTATAAGCTCACCGAATATATATACAGCTAAAATACCCGTTCATTGATGACAAAAATTTTCCATGAAATTCTCTCGCCAAAAAATTAGTTTCGTTGCAGTAAAAGCTGGGTAGCGAGCAAGACGAACTAGAAATTTAAATAGATAGTGAGGAAAGTATTAGAAATTGAGATCGAAAATTGAAAGGAGGCGGTGAAGTAGAGGATATGTTTGATATTTCTGTTTGAGGCTTTCGCAGCGCTGGATTGCAGTTCTCTCCATTGTTTTCGGGTTAGCTGCGTCAAGTTTTATTCAGATGACGTTTCGTGGCCTATGCTGGCCACACCTTCAGATCAGGTCTGAGACTCACTCAGACCTGATCTGAAGATGTGACCAGCATAGGCCACGAAACGTCATCTGAATAAAACTTGACGCAGCTAACCCGAAAACAATGGAGAGAACGATATATGTGATATGATAGGGTATTTTGAATGAGTTGTTAGAGAAGAGGTAAAATCGGATGAGTAAAGGATTACATGAAGGGTTAGCGGATGGGTTTAGGGGTTTGAGCAATTTAAGCGAGCTCCATGGAGAGTCAGATATTTCTTTTGCCTGGAAAATTGAAGTGACCCCAATATGATGTTACTTTAGACGCTTATTCAGAAAATCCATCATTCAATTACTGACGCATGAGTACCCTGAGAAGAATGTGTTTGTTATTTTAATTATACTAATTAAATTGCCTGAAGATGTTATTGTGAAATAGCAACAGGGATATAGGAATAAAAAATGTTAACATATGATTAAAATTTTTGGTATTGATATTAACGGAACGCTAATCTATAGTTTGAGAACCTCTGAATTAGCAAAAAATCAAATGCTGACGAGTGTAATAAGATCTATGCGGAATCTAGAGAAAATATTGTCCTTTATGCTAAGGATGAAAATAGAACTTTCTGTGGGATCCAGATGATATAGTTCCAAGAACGAGTGAGACAGAACTGAAAGGAATGAAAATAATTTAATTCATGCATTCGGGCGGACGTATTTGTTAAAGTGAGCGCGGATATCACTCAAGTCGGCATGAATGCCCATTGCACCGCCCGGCGGAGATCTCCCACCGGAGGGAAGGAAGAGATAGAATGTGGATATATATATATATATATATATATATATATATATATATATATATATATATATATATATATATATATATATATATATACACACAGAGAGAGAAAGAGACGGAGGGTAAGGAGGAAGGAGAAGAAACCTCAAGAGTGTAAGACGGGCCTGGATTATGGAGGGTGGGAAAACAGGCTGGCTGCGCTCACAGGGTTAAGGGAAGGAACGCCCGCCGTAGGGGAGAGGGGCTGAGGGGGGAGGAGACACGGGAGGGTCGGGGGGCGTGCTTTATCCGTCACTCGAGGAGTGGTCGGGGTGGAGGAACTGAGATGGGGGTGGAGTGGAGAGGTGGATGGGGCGTGTGCGGGATTTTGGGGTGGGCACGGGAACCGGAAGGAGCGCATTAGAGGAGAGTTGGGCGTGGCATTTGATGAGAAGACGGGCCACCACCCCCTACTCCCCCTTTTCCTTTATCCCTTTCCTTCTACTATGGATAGAGTATGGGATGAGGAGGTGAGGAAAGGCATTTCTGGGGATTATAGCGCTCGCTTTCTCAGTAGTGGTGGTGGTGGTTGTTAAGGGGTGAGTGATGTAGTGTATGTGGGTGGGAAAGAGCACAAGTGGGAGCTTGTGCTTTTTTGTCCAATTTTTTCAATAGCAAGGGTGCCCAATGTGAAATCAGCCGTGTTATGTTGTGTGGGCGCGGTGCGTAGTGGTGGTGATGTTTCCATGGGGATATGTTTTGTCAAATTGTTCCGTATATGTGTGTTGTCCGGAGGAAAATCTGCCCAATCCGTAGAAAAAATATGGAAGGATACGGACATCGCTAAGCATCCATCACATCACATCATAATTGAACACCTGTTATGGTATCTAATGATGGATCTAATGGAGATACGACTGTTTTATGCGAGAAAATAGGTCCGTATTTCAAATAGATAAATGTATTAATTGATTTATTCTGTGTCGTTAAGGATATAATCAAGATTTTGCTCGGCTAATGCAGTGAAAACCATGTCCGCACAAAATGTCTCCAGGACACTAGCAGGGCTTTGAATCTAATGGAGATCCTATCAGTGGACACCAGTTTCCATGTCGGCCACTGTTTCCCGGCAGTGTCATTGGTCGGTCGCTCTGTTTGTCACGTCGGTAGCGGGTCATTGGTTCGTTCCCCGCAGATGACATGAGAGAAGCAAATAAAAGTGAGTGTGGGCTGGTACAAGAGGAATCAGCGATTGAAAGGTGCAAGTAAAATAGTTTAATGAAAAACTTGAAAATTGGTCTTCATTCACATACAATTCTAAAAATTAAAAATTAGAGACCCTTAACCCAGCGGAAAGCCAAAATAGGGTGGAAATTCATTCGTCATTTTGCTTTTTGCGTCTTCCTTATTTTGTCAGTAGCAGCACCAAAGCATCATCTCATTCCTTAGTGGCATTGCTTAGACTGAATTTTGAGTTATGTGATAGATAGAGGGAACGATGTCCTTTGTATTGTGGGATGCGGTATCTGCAAAAATTTGCTTTGGACACTATTAAAGATACTGTAGAATGCAGTGTCTTCGAAGTGTCCCAGTTTAATTCTAGCCAATTATCCTCGTCACGATTGACTTTTTCCTTCCACATTAACTATATTCTAAATGGTTTGCAAATAGATCTGATACAGTCGGAGCGAGAATATCCCATCGGCTGGGGTTCTTAATCAGTGCCTGATATCAATAAACAATATGTAATGAATTGCTGATGAGGACAATATAGGTTTTTAAATCCAATTTTATCAATTAGAGGGCTGTTGACTCAGTTTTACTATCATTCTATCGTTAGATAGAGAGATTGATTCAGTAATGTGAAATATTCCTAATAAATGATTCAAATGATATTCAAATAAATGATTCAGTGATGTGAAATCTTCCTCAGGAGTAATTTATTTTAAAAAATCTGCTAACTAGGTTAGTTAGTAATTTCATGCTTAGTACGTAATTGTCTTCGTTTTTATTTCATTTGAAAATTTGAGAATATATGACAGTTAGATTCCTACTTGGAATATCTACTCCCGTTGGTTTATTGAGGCAATTTTAATAAATTTTTTATCAAATTGAACCAATATTCTCGATCATTATATGCATACATATGTAAATTTGAATTGTTTACAAAGGGAATGCATAGAGAATTGTGAGCGTTAAAATATCGTATAATACGTAAATGATCATAATGTCTAAATTGATGTTGATAAATGCATTATGAGTTACGCTGAAATGATAGTATCAATGTTTGATAGATTATAACTCATTATTATACTAAGTAATTTCATTGCTGTCCCGTCGCATTAGCGAATGGTTTAGAGGGTGCGGGAGTTTGGAGACTGGGGTGCAGTGCAAAGAGTTGTTTCACGTGGTGGCGGGTGCCCGCCCGCTTTGGTGCGAGGGTGGGAAGAGGAGGGTGTCGAGTGATGCCTGTCGGGGGGCCGAATCCCCCCCATGTGGGAC
The DNA here is from genome assembly GCA_963169105.1 of Ceriagrion tenellum. Lineage (NCBI taxonomy): Eukaryota > Metazoa > Arthropoda > Insecta > Odonata > Coenagrionidae > Ceriagrion > Ceriagrion tenellum. The sequence continues at coordinate 96,518,559 of OY720635.1, forward strand.
CCACCGATGACAAGTAGTCGCATTAATTATATGCTACAAATAAACTTCTGATGGCTGACGTTTCTTCCTCCTTATTTTGTCTTATAGGTATGGAAGCCTGTGCCATGCTGGAATATTCTTCTTATCATGATTTTTCCACTGGTCGTGAGTACTGCTATTCAAAATCTCATAAGAGTAATGAAAATACTTTCCAAAAATTACTTTTCTCCCATTAGGCTCCAGGCCTTCCTGGCCCTGAGAAATACCTCCTAGATAATTTTTACTTTAGCTTTAACTCGCAAGTTAATAGTTTGAGCCCCATTGCTTTCTTTAATACTCATTAATGAAATTTATTGAGTAAGTCTTCTTACGACAACAAAACTAATGCATGATTTTAATTGGCAGTGTTGTCTGTTGTTTTGTAGGAAAAAGGGAATTACGGTTATGAAAGACGATTTAACTCCACTAGCTATCTTGTTTCCGGAGTAATGAGTGCACATTTCAGTCTTTGTTGTAGAAACAGTTTCGTATATCCAGCATTATATTCGTCGCCTTGTATACAATATTTTTATTTTAATATAGCTTTTTGCAACATCATTTATTTTGATTAAGAAAGACAATCCTCATCGCTCTTATTTGACTTCCTACACCTTTTTGAGGTAATAAAACCATTTCGTCACGATCTGAGTAAGTAATGATAAAAACCTAAGTGTATTTTTCTATTAGTAATGACGGTCAAAGCTCTCAAAGATACTGTTCATATTCATATTTTTTCTCTTTGAATAGTTTAGTTACTGATAACACGTTTTTATTTATATTCTATGTAAACTTTTTGCTTCCACCGGACATTCCAAGCTTCCTAAATCTGCCTGCCCAATGAGGTAATTTTAGATGCATTCAGTAATTATTTTCTTCGTTGTAATTCTTCCACAGTCGTTTGTTTTTACCATTTCCTCGAGGATCAATTTAAATATTTCGCGCGTGCGTAGGACTGGCTACGGGGAGAATCCGCTTCTAAATATTATCTGTCGGGTAGTTTGTTTTCAAAACATTACCACGCGCGGGGATTGAATATCGGAGTTGGTATGTTGCACCTCAGCGCGAAAATCCTAGGATTTACGCTCGGCCATGTTTCTGGAGGCACGGCGTGGCCAATTTGGTCCGAGGCAGCGATTGTCCTTTCTCTTCTCGCAGTGTGTGGAGAGCTTGTGTGAGCACAGCTGCCGCTCGACTCGAATCAAATCTCGCTCTCATGTAATCGCCAATTGAACTTCGGATGGCGCGAGTGTTTTTTTTGTTTTTCTCCCGCGCTCACCCCTCTCCCATCCTCCCCCTTCCACTTTGCCCCCTTGCCCCCCATCATCCCCTCACGCCCTGCCAGGGTGTGACCTTTCCCCTTCCCTTCCGCCGTCCACCCCCCTCCCAACATTGCAGATTCCCGAGACTCAGCCCTCGGAGTTGCCGGGGAAATTAGCTGAATTTTTCACGCGCATACTCTCTGTAGGTCGAGTGTAATCCTCCCGATACATGGCTTTCCAAATTCGTCCGTTCCCCACGTCCCTTAAAAACCTCGGGGCGTAATTCTGCCTCCCGTCGTGCGCTCCGATTCATTCTCACGGACGCGATCGGGACGACCTTTCCCTCAAATCTCCCGTTTAGTTGAAGCTTCCCATCGGTAGATAGCAAGGCGGTGAGTCATTTTATCAAACGTAAGATTCTTGTTCTTAATTTTTAAAAGCCTAGTTCCATTTAATGAACGAGAATGTTGGTGAATCGAATGGAACGTCTTTTAGGCTGCGATATTCCCAACATGCTCGTGAAGGTGATGTGTTTCAGAAATGAACCAATGATATTTTTTAATGTTGAGTCATTATATCCGCTAAGTTTTGGTTTTACTAGTGTTGTCCGATATGAAAAATCATGCAAAAATTTATTAAGGTGTAATTCCTTTCATCAATATTAACTTTATATCTCATGCGGCGACACATCCGCAAAAAATGTTGAAATTTAATACTAAATATTATCTTAAAAAGTGGCAATTTATAGCCGCGTAAGCCGTTATTTTAGTTCGGTGTACTTGAGAAATATGCATTATTATTTGAAGGGTTAAGCCTACCAATGCCGGAATGAGCTATTAAATGAACTCGTTCATAATCTATCGTATTAATATTATTCGCAGATTTCACAGATTCGTTATTTCGCAGACAAAGCCTTCAAATGTTTAAGATAACGGGTTCTCTATGTTGCGCTACCACTGGAAGTGATAGGGTAAGCTACGATAACTATTTTCTCCGGAAAACTGGGGACGTATCATTGTTCTGCATTCCACAAGATGCAAGCTAAGCAATATTTCTAAACTAAAAATAGAAATAGAATCCCAGTTCCGGTCTGAAACGACCTCTTAGAGGGATGGGGATTGAAATTTATATTTACTGTCCACAACTCAAGAATCCTGTTGTTAAATATTCACTCTTATGACATTATAGCCTGTGTGTGAGGAGCGCCACAACATTTTTCTGAGGAGCGAGAGAAGTAATTATTTCATGAAGTAGACTATGCAGAAATATTTTTCCCCCATTTCTCGCGTAACTCCACATTAATCAGCCGGAAAATTGGTTTCGATTGGCGAGGGTAAAGCCCCGCCTGTACTAAACCCTAGTGCGTGAGAGTCCAGCTCATTGAGGGTGTTAGTGGCGGATGTCCTGATGTGTGTGTGTCACCTGCGTTTTCCCACGAAGTTCTTTTATCCGGAAAATCCAATCGCTTGGATTTAATATCGTAGGTGTTCCGAGTCCGGCTGTGAACCTGGAACTTTCTGTTCCGAAGCCGAAGCTGACTTCTACCGACTGGCCATCATACCACCCCTGAGTTATTTTTTGCCAGGTAATATAACGTAAATGAATCTCTTGGCTGCTTCATGTTTTTTAAAAGTATTTACTCGAATCACCCAATGTTCTGTCATCGGTTCTTGAAAAATCGTGTGCGGGCGTCCATAAAGACGCGTTTCAACTTACATGAAGCATCATGTTCTGCAGTTTGTTGTAAAATGCTTGTTTATCTTTAAACCTTTACTTCGAAAAAGCTAAAAAAAGTGGTTTTCCATTTTCAGTATCCATCTTCTTTATTTTGTTACGTCTCAGTCTATTTACGAGGGGTTAGATTGAAGAAGGGACTGCCTTAGTCTCAATCTCTCCCCAATTAAGACGTCTTATTATTGTTATTAATATTTAAGTTAAAATTAATGACAAACTAGGATTGATGCTTTGCTATGGCGATGAGATCCTTTTCATGATCCAATCAGTATCATTTGTCTGGGCTATAAATGACTCTGAAAATATTCTTTTTATGATTATTGTTGTGTAGTTTCTCACAAAAAAAGGACCCTAATGGCTTTTTTGATTCTTTAATCTCCGCCAGAGGGTGCTGGAAACATCATTGGGCAATCTTATTACCCTAGGCCAAATTATTATATGTTTTACATTGTGCATGGCAGGTGAATTTCCCCAGGAATCCTGTGATTCAAATGCATGAGAATTTTAATTCTATGTAATCAAGTAAATTTTGTTAAAATTTTATCTAATGACAGAACCTTTTTCATTCCCGACACGGAAGTGGCTACATATCCTAAATTTAGTTTCAAACGTGTCTAATTTTGGAAACCGGATATTATTAATTTTTGAAAGTACTATTTCATGATAAATGCACCGCCTTAATATTAGAAAAAACTGTTTTTGGGCTAGTATTGTCATAATCGAAGTGGCAAAATTTAGAAAATCCAAGTTTTTCTCAGTTCTTTCACCCAAATTCTCATGTCAACCACCGATCTTCGCCAACTTACTTCGCTGTCCGCCTGATGTATTCATGAGCACGGAAGAAAATTAAATTTTAGCTCGGGAATGGGGGGATATTCCACTTAACAATATATTCATCCTCTCTAATAGTGTAGCTGCTGGCGCATATGGGAGAATTTTCCCGTGCAATGTGCTCTATAATAATGAAAACAACGCAATGGTTGAGTTCTTCAGAAGAATTTATGTGGGCGATACCTATAGGAACTGGATCACAAGGACAAACGGATCTGCTGGTACCAAATGACGGCTATTCCCGTACCGCTTAATTGCCGTGCAAACGTGTGGTCGACGGCGCGTAAATGCACTAAATTAACATTAATGTTCAATGGACAGATTTTTTGAAGGGTTAAAGAGATGCCCTGCAGAACTGACTAGCGAAAATATTCCCGCGCATCATTTACGCATGTGCCCAAATGAGTAGAAAAGTAAACAGTGAAGATAATGTTCTTCCTGTACACAACACCTTTTTTCTCCTTCGCTCCCCCAACTCTCTCAAATATTAGATTTTATCCCTTTTCAATATCCGGTTTTCCTACACCCCTTGCCTCAAGTTCGCGCGGAGGTTCGTAGGGTGGAGCATAGTGATATATGTATAGTTAACATAATAACCGTGTTAACAATGCGTCTTCAATTGAAAGATATGCAAGCCTACATGCACAGAATTGTTAAACGTGGCACTTTCTATTCGGATGAGCTACGGTTGAGAAAAGATTCAAGCAGTGAATACGTGCAGCGCTCCTAGTTTTGGCGTCGTGATATTCCAGATGGAATGGATGGCTGTCTTTGGTATGATTTTCATAAAAGTTTTGTATCTCAAATTTAGAAATTGTCCTTCAAGCTTTCTGTTTCTGGCTGTTAAGAGAGTATTCACAGAGTTGGCTATATTATTTTTATGACCATACATTGTATTTTGAGGTGTACAAATAGATGTTAGCCTTCTCGGGTACCTAAGCATTGAGATTATCGAGTACCATAACTGCGAGTCTGGTCATTAAGTGGAAGAGCATAAACTAAAGCAAGTTGATCTTTTTAAGTAATAGGGTAGTATGCTAGAAGAAAATTCTCTGAGAGGACACGTACAAAAAACTGAGGTTGGTGAAGAGCTTCATAGAGAGAGTAGCGTTTCATAGGGCAGAATCGTGGACTTAGAGAAATTGGGACGAGGATAGGCTGCGGGCGTTTGAGATGTGAGTGTGGAGGAATTTGGAAAATGTGTGGTGATCAGAGAGGAAGGTCAATGAAGAAATTCCTCGTATGGTTTTTCAAAGAGACGATACTTCCGAAAAGAGGTAGACAGGACCCTGCGAGTGATAGATCCATGTTCAATTCATGGTGTTTGTTTTATGTAGTCCTTTTAACTATGGATACATTTTGTATTATTTTTGGTGAAATAGGGATAAAGTTCAAGTTATGTAATATTTATTATTGTAGTATCAATATTGCAGCTGTAAATACTAGTTATCTCAAAACGCTGCCTCGTGAATATATTGTCATTTGGTTTAATATGATTTCGTGAGAATTGTATTTTACACCATAATCTCAGAATAGAAAATAAAGAGTGAATAATTTCCCTCTTACTTGCAAATTAAGGCCTCTTCTCCGCGCTTTTTAGTATGAACCACACGATAGCACTCCCGAGACAAGATTTGGAATCAGCCTCCTGGAAACGAGCTTAATAATAGCTCAAGATCGGTGTTTTTGCGTTGTATTCTGTGGTGATACCTCTGTTTCAAGACCCGTTTCCCTCTATTTATTCGGAAGCTTTAGGAATAAAAAAATAATTGTAATTTCTGAGTACGGACCACAAAAATATATTCCTTTCGTTCGTCAAACATGACGGAATTAGAAGGGCTGATGGGATGAGAGGTTGTTGGGGCCTTCTACACTGGTTGGATGTGTTGGAAATGGGTGGGATTAGAGGAAGGAATAGCGATGGGAAAATAGAAAGGAAATATTTTTTTTGTTTTTCCGGGGAAAGGGGTAGTGGGGAAGGATAAGGAGTGTGTCGTAAGGGTGAGCGAGCGGAAGAAGGAGATAATGGCCTAGGGTCTAACGCAAAACCCTCATGGCGATGGGGTTGGTGGAGGATTTCACTTTACAGACGGGTCGCTCTTAGTGTAGGGGACGAGGCTGCCGGGGTTAAGACTTTGGTGTAGAGAGACCTCTAAGGGTTATTAAACAAGAACGCTTTGTTTTATGATTGCTTGAGAGATGATATGATGAAGGTTGTGCGACGAGTAGAGGGATACTTGAACGTTCCCACGCTTAGTTAGATGGTATGATACACGTTAGACTAATTTATCTTGCCTTGCATCATGGAATTAATACATTGTTTTTTATAAAAGTCAATCTATACGTATTTTATCGTTGATATTGTTGTCCTCTTCTTGATTTTTGCGTCGTATACGACGGAATTCATGTCAGAGCCGTGAATTGATCATGTTTCATCCCGAATTTGTGTAAAATGCTTGGGAATGTACATGCCTTTGATAGTAAGCTGTTACGGTGCTAAGAGGTTTTGCAATTTTACTAGCAAAGATTTCTTTTAATGATAAAATAAAGTTTGTGGTTACCACAATTTATTTAAAATTTACAAACTGGTTTCGATTGTAAAGCCCATGAAAATGGCTTGACAGCCGAAACCGGTTGGTAACTTTTTAATAAATTGTGGAAGTCACAAACTTTATTTTGATTATTATGGCGTCGTTCCGCCAATTATAAGATTCCCTGTTTGATATTTCAGATTTCTCCTATAATTCATTTATAATGACATAAAATTTACGTTTATTTCTGGTCAACGTGAAGCTCTATGGTGCTAAATGAAGCAATGTTTACGTAGATTTTATTTTTCTTTATTAGTAAATCTAGACTAGCTTCAATTATTAAATTTCATGCATCAGGATTTGGGGTGGTAAACCGGAAACCACTTGTCTGTGATAAGTTGAGGAAGGATGGTCGGAGTCTTTGTAAGGTTTTGACGCACGGGAGGGCTGAGAGGTTGGCGGGCAGAGGAATAGTGTGGGAAATAATGTTAGTGGGTTCTTTTTAAGTGAAAAGCCTGCGAATCCTGGGGGAAGAACCCGACGCCAGGGGATAAAGAGGGAATCGGAGAACGAGAGACATGCGTCCGCCTACGAATGGGAGAATGAAAAGGTGGACGAAATAGGCCATAGGCAATTAAAAGACCACATGAGAATTTCCCTGGGTATTTCGTAGAACGAGAAAAATCGCTGATCCGAGTGGGGAGGGCACGAGAAACGGCAAATATCTAATGTGGACCCCAGAAGTCAAGGGGTCTAAGTGACATTTTTGAATAAAATAAGTTAGGTACAGAAATGGGATGTGAAAATATTAATCTTTTAGGTGGTTAAGGGATCCAAGTGATTTTCTTGACAGGTGCTGCTGTCTAGGGTAATGCCTCTTAACTACTTAAGTGGGTTGTACCAAAAATTTTCTTTGACTTTAGTTTTCTCTAAACAATGGTTTTGTTACTTAGACCCCTTGACTTCTGGGGTCCTCAAATATAGTATTATGTACCGGGATGGAGAAACCATGTGTTCCAATGCCATTTTCCATGCCTTTCTCGGTTATATATAGTCTTAAATTTCGTATGAACTCTTCTTTAGTTGAAAAAAATCCTACTTAATGCTGAAAAAGAAATAAAGAATATCTTCACAAGATTTGCGGAACTTAAAAAGAGGATTCCTAAAGCAATAAGTATTAGCCTGTGAATTTTTTTACGTTGGTGTTAAAAATTGGTAGGCAGTTTACCGTTATATTGAAACAGTTTTGAAATATGGTGGAAATGATTTAAATTCGAGTAAAAGATAGCATAATGTATACTGGCAATGTTGATTATGCATTTTGATGATGAAGAATACTACGCTCTTTTGATAATTCTGTCAGAATGTCTCGTTTGCTACTAAGGTGAGAGTGTCAGCTGTGACTGTAGGTTGTATAAAACTGTCGGCATGGTGAAAGCGTACTTTGCGTATGCATTTTGCGCAAGCATTCAATGATATCGGTGAGAATTTTCTTTACGGATCATCGACTAATCGTGTTCCACAATTATGTGTAAAATTTTAGGAAGAGAATATTTTTGATAACGAGAAATATTTTTCTAATTTGTATTTTCTTATTTTAGTCAATATTTGTATTTTCCATTTTTCAATTCTATCTCGAAAAAGAATTTTGTTATTACCAATAGTGCAAAGGTTAATTTACTACATTAAGAATGATAAAATATAGTAATTTCGTTCATTTTTACTAATTTGGCTTAAAAGAGATCCATTAAGTTTAGGATTTGAAAGTATTACTTTCCTCAGTTCGATTTGATAGCATAAAATTGGGTAGCGTGCGATCGCACCACCTTTTGAATCAAGTGTCTTTTATTTAAAACTGCGATGCATCAACGAGAATTAAATGAAGTTAATGGTGAATAGTTGCTAGCAGTTGAAATTAAATATTCCTGGGGAATGATAGTGTTTAAGCCAAGTGGTTTAATAGTTTTGGGATGCAAAGCATCCTCAAGGCCAGTCATACTCTTGGTCATTAGGTTTATTTAGCCTACTAGGTCCCCTCGTGCATGTTTAAATAGCATGCCAAAAACCGGTGGATGTCGATTACGACTTAACCCAACTACAGCTTCCTGTCCGGGTCAGGGATATTTAGAGGAACTCAGTTGAACCATAGATTTATCATACCCTGGGAACCATATCTTTCTCTCGAATCTCCACTTGTACCCCATACTGGTGAATTACACGCCGTACTTAGTAATCTATATGCTTTATCCCCACCAATCGAATAAATATTGGGTTTGAAAACTCGGAATTATAGCGATAGGTATCGATATTTAACAGTAGTTATTAACGTGGAAGTACGTTCATGTTCTCTATTTTGATAGCCCCAGTACCAAAATAATACATTACATTTTTTGGCATTTCTCATTAGGAATTTCTCATTGAATAAAGTTTTGTATTGTTCGGGTCTATGCAAATCGTATGTTTTCATGACCTGTCCCCATTTAAAAGACGTATTTCACAATCATATTTATGCTGCATACCATTATCATTTTAAGAAATTTAAGCATGTGGTGCGGCCCTCATTATAATGGGATGAAGTTTTGTTGCGTATGAGACACGTATTTTGCCACGCTTATCGAAGGTCAACAATGCGATACGCTCTTAAGCTTTATCGTAGTCTGTTTTTTCAAAGCAAAAACACATGGTGAAGGCAAAAACAGCCACCACATCTTAGGCATTGAACCAGAACTGATTAAAAAACCTGATATGAAACACATTGTAATACTTTTATGCGGAGTGAAGGTAAATCCTAATCAGAAACTGAAGGAACGTTACAACCGAACCGAAACAGTAAAACCAATATTTATTCATCACCATCAGTATTTTACAGCGTTAGCTAGGACCGGGTGCACTTATCTGCCAGTAACTTCCATTGTATCACTCTGTGTCGTTTTAAATTAGACGGAGCATTACTTGATTACATACGGTCTGAGTTCAAAGAGTTCCATTTTTTCGCGCTTGGCGATTTTGTGTGCAGCCCCAATGAATGATGGAGGAACTATAACCACTTTGGTTTGTAGTAACCCGCCAAAATTTCTTGAGAATGCAATCAAGACTGACACATTCAGACTTCAGGCTATCATTACAGATGACAAAATAAGGGTTACCAAGTACATGAAAACCCAATCCAAATCATCAGCAAACAAAACACGTTAGCTGCGATCAAAAGCTAAGGTCATGTTAACTCTTTTCATTCATTCCAAAGGAGTTGTCCTCAGCGATTCCCTCGAAAAGCCTAAACATCAATCGTTCTCTTCACCTCGTAGTTTGGTGACCATTGCGCAAATGTTGAATCGATGTATGTTTTGCCCGATTTGAAGAACCTAATGAGTTGAATTCCCTAAAACTATCGGTTCGAGAAAAAAATAAAAGGTCTAACCACTTCACTGATGATTCCCACAGGGAGTCCGAGGTGGAACCGAAATTTTGTAATTAGTAAGTATGAAGTAAATGCAGCGAAAACCTATGTTAAAAATTTGATACTCCGGTCATAACTTTGAGCGTCGTAGATTTATCTCCTGGGTTGAGGGAGTCGGTGAAAATAATTAATAGTGGCGAATGCGATGGCGGAGAAACACGCTCTTGTCATATTTCCGTGGAATAACTTTGGAGGGATTGTGGTAAGGATGAGTGGAAGACAAGATGAGGGACGGAGGAAGAAGAGAAAGAATGGGAGATGTATATACTGGCGGGGGATGGATGGGTGAGGATGAGGAGGAGGAGAGAGAAGAAAGACAGGAGATGGGTGGAAGGAGGAGCGATGGATGTAGTGGATGAGGGATGGAGGGAGGAGGGCTTGGGGAGGGTGGGGAGGCGTTTAGAGGATGAGGAGGAAGCGCGGAAGGAGCGGGCGAGGTTCGACAGGTGTGTCGGCTCACACACGTACGCCTCTCCGTCCTACTCATCCCTCCTATCCCCCCCGCCCCCACTGAGGAAACCACCCCCTCCATCCCTTCATACTTCCCCCCCCCCAACTCACCCCCTCACACCCCTTTGGCGATGTCTGCCTGTTTCCCTGTCCCTTCCGACATTGCCTCCCTATGTCCCCCCCTACCACTACATCCACCTCCCCTTTCCCTCATTTCCCTCCCCTCTCCCGCTCTCTATGTCTCCCACGCTTCTTCCCCTCCACCCCCGCCTCGAATGGGGCCTCTGGCAGTAATCTCTCTTCCATTCTACTTCCTCTCTTCTCGTTCCACCAGCCTTCTCTCTCTTCTTTCTCCATTACATTCTTTCTCCCTTCATATGCCTTTGTTTGGATGTGCAAAATGAGCTCAATACAAAAGATATCTTAGTTGAAAACTTCTTTGATCGAATTGAGTAGAAGCATTGCGCGACCCTCGACTTGGTCGGCATTCGCCCACTCTCGGTGCCGTTTCGCAGTGACCACAGAGTAGATATTGAAAATACTTTAAATGAAACTCATTAAAATGTATAATGAGTCGGTGGTAATCAATGACAAATAATTAGAAGCTCTGATTGCTCTGTGATTGTATGACTGGGAAACAGAAAAAAAATTCCTGCATTAAAAATTTTTGAATTCGATATGGCACATCTTTGATTTATCAGATTGCAATACATTTGAGCCAAACCATACCAAATAAAGCTAATTTTTGAGGTGTCTCAAATTTCATTGGAATAACACAGCAGGTGGATGGAATAGGTCTCCTGTCACTAGAGAACGGGGGGATATACGCTGGATAAATTGTTTAAACATTTCAAATCATTCGGGTTTAGAGGTGCCACAGGTGATATCGTTTTGGCCCCAGATTATATCCCCACGGCTGTCAGAGATAGCGAAGTTAAGAAACATACACTGCCAAACTGGCAGGAGGAAATACTCCTTCAACCAACAAACCATCTACGACTGCAGCCAAAACAGAGCGAGGTCGGAGACATTCCGTTGAAATACAATCCACCTTTTGTCCTTTCCCTCTGCCGATTCATTCTTCCTATTTCCTCTCCTCTTCATGGCTGGTATCTTGACATCACCTCGCACCCGCCCAGCGGTAGCTCGCGGGGTAGTGCGAGGATAGTAGTCTTGCAATATAACTTCATTTTAGAAAAAAAATATCATTAATTGATTCATACGTCTATCTCATTCCACCCCTCTCCTTATTCTCACCGACGCTCTTTAAAGTATCCATTTCTTTCTTCCTCTCTTAAATTCTCTCCCATTTTATCAGCCTTCTTTGGCTATACCCAGATCTTAATAGGCAGACTAATGTTCTTAATCCTCATGAGGATGAACTCGCAAAGTAAAATATAAGAGGCAGCACTCTTAATTTTAAAATGCTGCAAGTAAAAAAATAGTGTAACAGTGTCAAACTGCTCATGAATTCTGCTGAGGCACTAGAGAATCAAAAGCTTTTGGTGGCCCAATATAACTCGAAAAAGTCAGATCACTGAAGGTACTGCATATCGTGGAGTGCGGAGTGCAGTTGATGAAGACAAGTAACAAGATAGGGTCAATAAAGAGAAGAGCTAGAGGATAGATTTAGGACGTGTTGTTAGATAATTGCTGAATCCTTTGAAAATCCTTTGTTATTAGGGGGTATTTGGTGGATGAGAGAAATATGAAAAGGAGGAATAGCATGTTGGAACCATTTGGGAGTCGTATTTGTGCCTAACTGAAAATGGTAATGATGCATTGCCTAAGGATTTGGGTAGGAAATCCTTCAGATGTTCTGAGCTTTTTGGAGACTATCCTAGCGTCTAGATTGCTTTTGATGATACGTAAGAATACCCGCTTACATTTTAAAATTCTCCGAGTCAATTATTTTATCCCTCTCAATCTCTCTAAATCATATCATCCCTAATTTGCACCTTTCTCATCTGCTTTTTCTCTTTCATAGCATGTCTCATTTTTTTCTATTTTCAAACTAATAAGAGAGTTTTATTTTTTACGCATCTTATCGTTATTTATCTACGGATTGATATTCAAGGGTAACTGTTGTTGTTGGCGTCGGTTATTGGTGATTGGTGAGGGAATGATTGACGACCGACAACAAAGGTCGTATTAGCCATTAAGGAAGGATTGGTTTAACTCAAATGGAAGAATAATTATTTTTGAATTAGAAAAGAATGGTGTGATAGTATCGCATTGCATATCCTATTGTATTTGGATATGATGTGTTATCTGCCTGCCCCCACCCTACCTTAGGTGAATAGCCTGGTGAAAAAAAATGGTTTTCCACTGGCGTTTTATTGCCTGTTCTTTCTTGTTACCGTATATTTTCTTTAGATTTCTCTCGTTATTTTCCGTTATCCTTCAGTCACGTTCAGATAATTACACCCTTGTTTTGCGACTGGGTCTTTTAGATTTTAAATAGGGACTTTGCGTGAACGATTAAAAGTGGCTAAATATTTCATTTAACTTCATTTAAACTTGAATCGTTTCGAAATACAGCTTTTTCTTTTTCATCTTCTGTAAAATTACAGCGTTTAAAAAATTAGGGCACCAATATGAACTTTGACGTTCATACAGATCATATAATGAATTTTGACACAATAACTTCACAAGGCCAATTTGTATATAATGTTACAAATTTTCATTTTATAAAGTTCTATCAAACATAGCTATAATAATATGTCCACTTTCTTGAGTGAGAAACCATGACTGTAAGTTTTCGGAAAATATTTTTATATATTTAGATTTGATACACGAATCAGGTAATGTATTGTACACTTACTATGCTCCTGTCCTAGAGTTCCTATTACTTATATAAAAACGTCGTAGAATCTTATAAATATATAAATGCATCAATGGAAGCAATCCTAGATTGCTTCCATTGATGCTATAAATAATAGAAGCTAGAATACAGCGAAAGCGCCCGATCACACATTTCCCGTGTCAATGAGGGCCAACCTCTGCTGTGGCGGGATCGTAAATAGAGGTAGACATGAACAGGCACCAAATAGTCTTACAATTACACGTCCAAGGTGGACGAACACTTCAGTAATGGCTCGGATAGGTGTCCCTCCGCTTGTTATTACACATGGAACTCCATTTAACTTGAGAGCTTCTTCCAACCCTCGCGCCAGGTAATGACGTCACACTTGTATGGGTGCCCTTGCCAAGACGCCGAGATGAGTAGAATAGAGACACATACTCATTTTACTTGGTTTTTATTACGTCCATTAGGAGAGGTACAAACATCCGAAGTCTCTTTCCCCCTCGAGCCCCTCCCCCGCCCTCCATCGACTACTGGCCTCGCCAGAAAATTCCGTCTTCTCCTGTATTCTATATTGTCTTTTAGCGCTACTTTGGGCGCTGGCTGTTTTGAACTATCTCATATCCTGTTCGCGGGAAGGACACATTCTCCAAATAGTCCTACCCTAGTTACCAACCGCCCACCTTCCCTAATGACACAAACGGTGGGTTTTGGCTGTCGGTTCCCTCCCTAGGACCAGTTGTTGAATCGAGAAAGATCATATGAATTTCTCAAATATGTAGTATTTGGTCTAAAAGCTTTGCCGCCCACCCTTTGGTCTAATTCATTGCAAACTCACCAGAACGTCCTTTGAGTATTTGACGCGGTAGGGAAAACGTGGAATTCTTAATAAGCCCTTTGCCCAACGAGAAGGAAAGAATTAACGCTGAACGAGGGACGAATTAAACGCCTTTGAGGTAAAAGCAGAGGAGGTTGTTTTAACGGGAGTCGTTCGCGCTTAGCTCTCTGTTTGTGGATATTCCAGCTGAAAACATGATTCGAATATGAGCGTTTATCGGCCTTCTTTCCTTTGTGTGGCCGACATTGATATAACCTTTTAATGCAAACTTTTCCTATCAGCTTCACGGTTTCAGGCTTCAAATTATGGAAATTATTATTAACGGTAAACGATAACTGAGCTTCGGCATCTTTTTATGACCAAGTCTCAACTACATCCACTCACCAAAAAAATTATTGACGGAAGAGCCATACCCTGTCCTCACAAAAAATGGATAAATTACTCGAGAGCCAAACGTATCTTTTTAACTCATGCATATCTCTCTCATCGTTCTGTTTCTGTAAAGGCTGAGTCGCAAAAGCTACATTTCCAGCCGATGACCTAGAAAATTAGATCCGTATGAATAACATTTTCCACTTAGCCCGACCATTGCTAAATTCCGTCTACTTCGTTATACCTTCATCTTAGTTCCATTGTGTCAGTGCACGACATGTGAGTACTGAAAGGTGGTTTGTAAACAAGGGTCTCCTGGCTCTCAAGGTAGTCCAGAGGGGAGGGGTCGTAGCAAGGGTAGACTCATAAAAGTGAGTCCAGGGTATCACTAGAATTTGGTAGCTCCTACAACGTACTGTCGAAAATGTGCCAGAACTGGCTGGCAGAGCGCTATAATTGTTGGTAGGGAAGGTTTGTACATGTCGCAGACTCTACAAAGGACACCTTGCCGTACTCATCTTAAACTTAACGTGAAATGTCAAAATATCTTCATATAAGTGATGAAAATTGTGATCATTGTTTTATACAAGGAATAAATAAATATCAGAATGTGAACACAACCCTTTATAGATTTGTAATTGGATATTAGCTTTCATAATGTCGAGACGGTGTTCTCGAGCGACAGTTGTGTTAATTAATTTTGTTTTTCTCCGAGATATCCTTTAGTGACAATATTTTCAACGTTCTTCCAATCTGTATCAACAGATTTTTAGAAAACTCTCCTCCATAAACGACTTTTAGAGATTAAAAATGTGACTCTCTCTTCAGTAACTTTGTGGTACTCCATATTTTCACAATATTTTATCGTAAATAATTTTTTCAAAGACCACACTAAACACATCTAACATCACCTCACCTGATGATGACAATAAATCGGTGAAACCCGTTTCCGGGTCGTGTTAGACGTGTTAAGTGTGGTCTTTGTAAAAGTTATTTCCGATTAAATATTGTGAAAATTACAAATATGGTTTTGTGTTCACCGTTTGTACCGATCGATATTAATACTTTGTCTTCAACTTCCCCGCAGACATTACGAATTTTGGAAGTATGATTGAGATTCTGTTTCTAAGCATTACTACGAGTTGCTCGTATTCGCGATACAATTTCTCTGAAGAATATGATCTTCGTTAAAGCTGGGTAATCCATAAGGTTAGGTGGTCAGCGTAGGAAGTTCTCGTAAGCTTGACAGCGGTATACATATTCGTGTCAAGGAAATTCTATCATTTCACAGCAACACATCATATAAACTTGTAGCATTAATAAACAAGATGGCGAGTGTAACGCCACAATAACTATGGTAGCGAATTTTACCATTCAAAGGGTGTTGAATAAGACTGGTTAGTATTGGGCTAACTAATTTTGAAACCGTCTGTTGACATGAGATTCATCCGGTGGCCAAAATTGTGCAATTATTATAGCGTGTAGTGCTCGTGTATGAATATACCCTACTAGGAATCGGAATCAACTGAAAAATCCCCTCCGCCACCAGGATTTAAACCCTAGCCATTAGTGTGGGATAGGTAATCTTTCCAAGAAAGACATCTTTATTGCCTCTACCTAAAACATTCACTCTGCCTCAATGGCTTACGTATACCTTTGTGACACAGAAGAGATCGTCCTCAAAACAAATAGTAGAAAAAATGATGTTAGTTCCACTATTTTGTGGAAATCAACTTAAGATTCGATCCAAGTTCCTTAAATGGGCAATGATCTTAACAAATTATTTTATTTTTACTATACCGTCCTTTATTTACAAGATATGAGTAAGGGAGGTGAATAAATTTATTGCTCTCAATGCCTGCTAGTCATAATTTCGGTCACGTGCGGAAAACGCCGTCTCTGGTGTGTTCATTAAAATTCGGATCCGAATCGTGGCGATGAAATTCGACATTTGATCTGTACTAAAGGGCACGTGTAATCTAATGATCGCATTCAGTTCGGAGGGCATGTGGGAAATAACCGGTGTGGAAACTTGGACGGCCGCGCAAAATCCGCCGCGCTATCGGATCCCTTGGGCGTCCATGAACATGCCTACTTCTGCGTTCCCCGGCCAAGAATATTCCCATGGGGTGATTTTTCATTTTACGGCACGGGGCGGCGTCCGTTCAACTTCTTACGCCAGTCATTAACCACGTTGTTTTAAAGCGTCTCATCTGCTGGAGAAGAGGAAAAGAAGAAGAAAAAATATTCAACAACTTCGATCAATCCATCTTTTCACGGAACGCCAGCTCGTTTCAAAAAAGTTTCGGCCTTATCCGCAAACTACCCCGTGGTGCCTCGCTCTCCGCCAAAACGCTCTCCGCTCCCCTCTACCTCTGCCGAATATATTCCCATTAATTCCTCGTCCACTGCCTTACCATAGCTCGAGAGAGTAAAAAAATGCCCTATCGCTGAACAGCTCACAAATGCTTTGCTTTAATTGAGTAATACTTTGATGGTGGTGTGCAGCGTTTAAGTGTCTTCAGCCTTGATTTTATCCTAGAGAAAGGATAATCCTCCTCTAGTGAAATATGCGAATTGACCGGATTAAACGTGGAGTGCTATCGTTTGTTAACGGATCATAATATCGGTGAATATTTTGGAGAAGCTACAGTGTTGTGGATGAAATAATAACGTTACTTGGGTAATTTGGGTTGTTCTTGAACTTTTAATAGTTTTTTAAGCAAGTTAGGTTTTGATATTCTAAACCTGTTAATATATACGTAAGTAAAAGACCAGGGATAAGACTCGACATTTCAAAACATCCCAATACGCTGCATCACTCAATATTTCAGTATTTTGGCTGTGGATTTTATAAGCTCGTATTCTAAAAGTATGCTTATTAGGGAATATATGTGTGGAAGGAAACGAAAATTGGAAATAAAGAAAGAACTAGAAACACTTAGATATGAGGATGTTACGATGTCATCGGAACTCCTCGTAACTAGTGCAATACTCTGTCTCTGACGGAAGGGAGAATATTTTACTTGATGCAGCAATGATATTTGGAGTGAAAGTGTGGGCGGATTTGTAAAGTACGAAAGGCCGAGGGTCAAGCTATCTGAGGCCATTATGAGACAGCGGTTCGGTTCCGAAGTATCCATATCTTTCCAAGAGCTACATTTTATCGAGTACCTTCTAGCATTATTTACATATTTTGTCTACGGTACTTATAAATGAATGGATATATTGCTGATATTTAAAGTCTATCTTGCGTAATAACTTTTGTTGCATCGCCTTTCCTCTTACGAGGTATCCGATCTTCAAACTTCTGGATTATTTACGCAAGAATGCGTGAAAATTCGTAAATAAATTTATGCAAATCAGAGCGGTGAGAATCTTTCTACCGGTACACCTGTTGTTTTGATGTAGCATCAGTCGATAAACTCGTAGAGCTGTGAGGGAAGTCCGTTTTATGATGAGGCATTTATCTTTCCATCCCAACGTCTATCTAGAGCTGGGATCTTTTCCTCTTTTACTATTTATAACCGTGCTTATATCAAAGACTTTATTTTGTTGGAAACTAAAACATTGCTAAATGGATATAGATTGAATGAAGATCATATGAAAAATAATAAATCACGTGCATAATTAAATGGTTCAAATATTCTATTTCATGTTAATTTCATTTCTGAAAACAGATTGCACGAGAGATTTTCTAAAGGATATAGTTACGGCGCTCAACGAAAGCTTTTGACTCTATATAAATGCAACGGCTCAAAGAGAAAACTCTTTAATTTGGAATTATTAATGCCGACTAGTCCTTTTGTGCCCAGGTATAACATTTCCTTTTGAGCAAATTCTTTTTTCATTGAGTTGTGTTTTCCCCAAAACATGATTCCATAATCAATTTTTGTAAATGGCTCTTTGAGGAGATAATCAACACTTGGTTGATTGGAAATTCACATTTAAACTTCATTTATTCTATCTGCAATCGTTTCAGATGATCAAAAAGCGAGGAAGCAAATAAAGAGTCATCGTTTGAGGAAGTTTACAAAATGTGTGCATTTTTTCGCTCATAAAAACTTTTGGTATTAATGTACTATCATGCGAAACTCCTCTGACTCACTGATCATTACACTCAACCTCATTTATACCTCTGTAAACGTCCGCATAACAGACCATCAATGTCTGTAAATTCTGCTTGCTCTCTATTCCTGGAAGATAGAGATTTGATAGTCCTGCGGAGTATGAAGGGTGAAGTCGACGATAAGTAAGGGAAAAAATGGCAAAGAATTTTGAGTCAAAATTTTTTTCCGCTGCTTTTTGCAGTGTTTAGTCATTTTAAGAAAATTACGCCGTGTTGCATCAGTGGAGATTGAAAGACATTTCTATGAAAGCCATATACAAGTAAATGCCATAACTTAAATGCACTGTAGCCGTGAGTATAATGTCGATTTCGGAGAAAAACATGTATATTCTGTTTGGACTTGGAACGAAATTAAATTCCCCTTTGAGGGTGTATAATGCCGGTAATTGAAACACTCGATTCCGTGACGAGCTGGAGTTTGCTACCTTTTTGGGCAGCGTTTAGAGGGAGAAATGGGGAAAGAGAGGAGGGATCGTGACGATGATGTGAGGGAAGAAAGGGATTGGGGAACAGCGGGCGACGGAAAAGTGTGAGGGCGGGTCGGTGGAGAAGTGATGGAGTGGGAGGGGGTACGGCCTGAGGAGGGAGTTCCAGAATTCACGGTGGTGGGTGGGAAAATGGGATGGGGTGGACACGGACCTTTTCCAACACCACTGCTGCTGCCTCCGATGCGTCCAACAAGGGTTGTTCATTGTTACGATGTTTCACATGCGACACATCGAAGATCACGCCAATCATCGTGTGGCGATATGATTGTCCATGATATTCGATACACCGTTCATATGAAATGATTGGAACTTCGTAATAATTGACGATACTATTTTTCATTTCACCTTCTAACTGTCTATGATTTCGAATTATCTTGCCATTGTTAGTGCCGATGTGCAAGTTATCAAATAAGTATTTATACGGCTACATTAATAATTATTTCAAATGTAGAAAGTCTGATTGACTTCTGAAAACAAAATAGGAAATGGGAAAATGAGATGAGGTGGACACAGACCTTTTCCAGCACCGTTGCTGCTGCCTACGATGCGTCCAGCAAGAGTTGTTCAACGTCACGATGCTTCGCGTGCGACACGTCGAAGATGTCGCGATAACCGTTCATATGAAATGAATGACATTTCGTAATAATCGACGATACTGTTTTTATTTTCACCTACTAACCGTCTAAGAACTCAAGCATATAATGGTAGATCAGATCATGAGAATAACATTTGATTGTAGAACAGAAAGTTCTGAAATTTCGTTTTTCCCCCGGCCGATGAGAGATCATAATAGCTGCGTTAAGACTTTGAGGTAGGTTAGTTGACAGGTAGTGTTGCTGATTAATTCATAAGTCCCATTATGCATGTTACAAAAACTGACGAGTTGTGCTAACACCACGTTTTGAATGTTCCCTGGCTGACTCTTGTGTCACCTTGACATGGTTACATTATAGATTATTCTAGTTTCTATAGCATTCGTAGCATGCCCGTAGTGTGGTGAAAGTAAATTTCTTTACTGTCGTGTATGTTGATGATAAGACACCCCTTACCAAACACCCTTGTGGTGGCTTGCAGAATAATAAGTAGATGAAGATGTAATATTTCAAATTATCGTGACATTGTTAGTGCATAATTACTTGCTATTAAGTAAGTATAAATACAGCTACATTAATAATTAATTGAAATGTAGAAAGCTTGGTCGACTTGTGAAAACAAAGTAGTGAGTTCTATAAAGATAAGATGTCGTACGCAGATATACAAGCCCTTCAAATTCCAATATATCGCTAAGCGATTTGATGTGGTGCCATGCTATGATGTGATTGTATTTGATTTAGCGCGACTCAAGGTGCTTCGGGAAGGATTGTGAAGTGATGTCGTACACGATAACATACGGTTAATCAGATGCAATAAGTATGTAAGATTCAGCTTCATACATAGCTATATAACGTGATGCAACGTGCGACGATATGGGGTGCAGTTTGGTATGGGGTGGGGAGTACAATGTGATACGCTATTAGACGCTCTATGCGTTGTGAAGCTATGAGTGATACTATACCATATTTTATCTGCGACGTTAGTATATGTAATATCATGAGATACATAGATTCTTTCGCGATACTATATCAGAATCGCATTGCGATATTGGAACTCAAATATCGCATAGCCCACATTCATTTCCCTCCCCTCCCTCCTCCCCATACCTCTCCCTCATTCCTCTCTACCTCCCCTTCCTTCCCCTCGCCCGCCCACCCCACCAGTTCTCTTCCTCCGCTTACGGCTCCAGGTGGCCCGTTTGCCACGGGATTTCATCCCCCAGTTTTGTCGTTTATGCCTCGGAAAGGACTCTGTGCGGTTCATGAGGCGTGTTTTAAAGAGCCGGGTGGGGTGGGAATGCGGCCCTCCCCCGCCCCCATTCCACCTTCCCCGCTCTCCTCAACCCCCCGCCTCCCTCCACCCACCTCGCTTCCCACGATTCCCCCTCTCCCTCTATACACCTCTCTTTTTCACCTCCTCCTCTCCCCCGAACCTTCCTCTCTCTCTATCTTGAGCGCGTCATCCCTACTCTCTACTTCATTTCTTCCTTCATTCCTTTCCGCTTGGAAAGCGTATCCGTTTTGTAAATCTTTGGTCGATCTTTTCCTTTTCTTTGTGGTGTATATGTGTGTGTAGGAGAGAGGGGGAGAGAGAGAGAGAGTTAGTGTGTGAGAGAGAGAGGATGGTATATTTTTGTACGTTTATTCTTCCACTTTGAGTGATTCCAGAGAGGCAGTTTTTCTTTCATAAAATTTTGTGCCTGTTTGTGCGTGGGCTCATCTCCTTGGAGACGGGTCGGGTCTTGGAGGTAGGTATTCTCTCGCAGCTGAGGTGGCGGAAGAATCTAAAAATTGGCACAGCTGCGTTTGCCCGAAATAATAACTTAGGTTTTTGGTAACGTCCTATCTCCGCTAGCTCTAGACTATTTTTTGAGGAGATATTGCTGTCATACTTCAGTGGCGAACATGTTTTTATACCTTTATTCCCAGTCCGTTTATTTATTTTGGTGCTGTGAAGAATTTAAGTGATGAAAGAGACGCAGAAATCGTCATGAAGTCCTACTTAGTCAAACTGTTTGAACACCATCTCGAATCCTCGTGTAAACTATTTTACGTGACAATGTGTACTATGTATGTATGTCAATACTCTATACTGATGACAAATGATCTGGAGGTTTCCCGGTTTTCTGGAGGTTTTATTCAGAAATTCCTCTCGAGGCTCCGGCAGTGTTATTTACATAGATATTTTATCGATTTCTCTTTTTCTTTTTGAAAAATATAGATATTGTATCGATTTATCTTTTTCTTCTTGGAAAATATTCCACTATAAACCGTGTGACTTAATATTCCAAGATGTCCCTACTATACTAAACTATACTATATCTAATACTACCTCAAGGAAGTCATCGTCATTGGTTTGATAACATAAGGTGAGGAAATTTTTTCCATCCTGCGTTAAGCATTTACTTCTTGGAATAGAAACGAAGCACACCTTGCTTCTTTTTTTTACGTGAGATTTTCCTGGTGAAACATACGGCTCGTTTAGAAGTAAGATTATAACCTGTATTCTACGAAATGTGTATTATTGACCTTTTCCTCGAAGTGTGGTGAAAGAATCAACGTCTTCTTGATACTGTCTTTGTCATTTTCGCATTGGAGCTTATGTGCTTATCCGCGATTGAGTGATCGATTTATTCTACGGATGGCGGTGAAAGAGTGTTTGAGGGATAAATAAGTTTTTCGTTTTCAGTGCTTTAGATTCGATTCCACAATTTGGAGTGGATAAAATTATTGGCTACATATGTATAGATTAACTTAGTATTTTCACAGTTCGTATTTGCAACGTAGTAATTACATTCGGAACGATTCTGATAACGCTTTCAAAGGAATAACTTCGATCTTCCATGGTCGCGTATAGTGGGGATTTTAATGTCGTCCTTAAATGGAAGGAAATTATCAGGCCAAATTCAAAGGAAAGTGGCCACCCTTTACCAGTAATTTATATTCAACTTCTTTTAATTTTAATTTAATCTTCACGGCTTTTCCACAATATCGAGACTCCGGATGCCGATGTTTCCATTTATCACTCCGTCATTGTTTCAGGGCATTTATTTACGATTGCTAATCTTTTTCATTTAGTAGTGACCCGCCATTGCCGCAGGGCATGTATGTGAGGTTATTTGGCTACAGGTTTGGAATGGTATGGAGTTTAAATGAAACGCTCATTCAGTAATTACATATTGGTTTACCAAAATTATGAATAACTTTACTAAGTATTCATTCATCTCTACTGTTTTCAATCCTTGAACAGGGGAATAAATATATAACAGGAGACATAATTACGGCGTCAGACGCAGTGCTACATCTACATGCTAAGCAAAATCCGTAAAACTAATCAACTCATTGACGCTGACAGTGCCCTTCCAACACGGCTTCGAGTTTTAAAAGTCGAGTTTGAAGAGTAATTAATCAAAAATCAATTATTCTATTTCAGTATTTTTCCTGTCAACATGTAAATAACTACTTTGTGCTTTGATTGATGGCAAACAAAATTGTAAGTTATATTTAGGTTAAAATTATTTCTTTAAGAGCGTAAAAACCGCTCATTTGTCAAGCTCCTTTGAGATTGCTACCTGTTTAGTACTTTATTACTCCGAAACAGAGGGAGTGGAAAAGAACTCCAAAAGATACCATTTACAAAGGGCGCTACAAAAGTTTTGGGACATACTGTGTTGCGGGTTGCTGATTGTGGGTGAAGAAAGCGGGTCGACAGCGGTGTCCTTTCCAAGTAACGCGTGCAAGTTGCAACTTGCTGGGCTTATCGCTGTTGCTATGAGGTCTTCATTTATTTCTGTTTGCGCAGCATTCAGGTGTCGTGAGAACAGAGCCGGAAAGAGAGAAATTTCGTGCAATGATTCTTTATGACTATAAAAGTTGTTGAAACGAATCTGAAAGCCTTGATCGTTTGCAACAGGCCTTTACAGACCTTGCTCCTTCCCGGGCAACAATTTTTCGGTGGTTTTAAGAATTTAGAAGAGGTCAAACTTTGTTGAAAGACGAGGATAGAAGCGGGCGTTCGGTGACTGCAGTGGCTGAGGAAAATATCGCCGCTGTGGAAAAACTGGTGCGCGAAAACAATCGTGTGACATTTAAGGACATTGAAGCGTCACTACAGAGTGCATCACTGGCAGTTTTAAAAATCCTGCACGAAAATCTTTGAGTCAGAAAAGTTTATCTTGATGAGTGCCTCACACTTTGATAGAATCACAAAAGCGCATTCGTATTGAATGGTACGAAGAAATGTTGAAATGATTTAATAAAGGCAACTCTAGACGTGTTTCTGACATTCTGGTGACGAAATGTGGATTTATTATTTCGATCCTGAAAATAAGCGCTAGTCCACTGTATGCGTTTTTCCCGACGAACATCCACCAACAAAAGTGAAGCGACCTCGAAACGTCGGAAAGAAATGGTTGCAACTTTCTTCTCCAAAAGAGGTCATGTCGCAACTGTTCCCCTGGAAGAATATAGAATTGCCTCCGCTCTGTGGTACTCAACAGCATGTCTACCAAAAGTTTTTAGAAAGCTGTAAGAACGGTGGCCGAAGACAGGACTGCAGGAAATCGTCCTGCACAATGATTATGCGTCTATGCACACGATCAACCTTAAAATTCAGTTCGTGGAGTCCACAGAGGTTAAACTAATGACTCACCGACCTTACAGTGGCAAGTTTTTGAGAAAATATAGTTTTCATTGTTTCAAGTTTCTTAGTTTACGTGCATCTCAAAAATTTTGTAGCGACCCTCGTATATAGCCAGTGAAAGTACTCAGCAGAAATGATAACCCATTAACTAAATCCATATTGGTACAACAAAACAAAAATGGAGCTACATAATTTATTGAGCATCGCCCTCATATTAACCTAGCACCATTTCTTAGGTCTTAACTTCGGCATTATTAATAACCAATGACGATTATCCTGTGATGAACGAGATATTAAAATGTGTTTAAAAATTGGGTGAAATTCACAGTGTAAAAATCATTCGCCCGGTCTGGGAGCCGATTCCCAGTCCAGGCGAATGATTTTCCGCTGTGAATTTCACACAATTTTGTGATCACCAGCGGGTGACTCCGTTGAAGTAACTGCGCGGCTAGTTCCGTAGTTCTTTGAAAATGTGTTTACCGTTATGTAGGCGTTTTCTCATGTGGTGAATTTACTACCATGCGGTGATATATGGTAATTTTGCCATTTTTGCGTGAATGGAAATTTCTTTGATTTCACCCAAAATATTATGAATAGTTTTTGTGCATACTTGACATGTATTTTTAATGAAACTAGTAAATGTTTCACCCAGGGAATGGTTAAAACTGAGAAATGGCGTCTAAAAGAACTTACGTCGCCTAAACAGCGCCCGCCCTAAATTCCCCCTTCCGTGGATGCCAAGGATCCATAGTGCATTCTATCGGTTCTTGCCTCCATCCTTACTCTCTCCCACCTTGCCTCCTGCACTGTAACCCGGTCCCCCCTCCCCCGACCGTGCCCCTCCTCCCCATTCCCACTGACCCGCGGCCCTCATCATCACCTGCCATTCACACTCGGCCGCCTTCCGCAGTCCCGCAAACGCGAAACTGCCAGATTGTGTGTGGGCATGTGTGCATGCGTGTTGGGGAATGTGTGTGTTGGTTGCGGGGGTGTGGGAGAAGAGGGGCGATGTAGAGGTTGGGAGAGTGGACGTCGCTGTAACCCGCCTTCCCCTTCCAATTGGGCAGACTGCATGGGCTGCACGGTGGGGTAGAGGGCTTGCATCTGCGTCGTCGTGCGGAAATTTTTTAGCAGCACCACTTCATCTAAAGGTGCATAAAAGGACCAAAAATGTGCGTAGCATATGAGGCCAAATGATCACACCTTAAAAAAAGAGATCGAATCAATATTTCATCAGTGTTTTTCAACAAAATCCAAACGCTGTAATCAAATCGTAATTATTTTACTCTTGATGGACGTTTCTGACTTAATGGCCATTACGTCATTCCCTCTCGGATTTGGCACAGTCAAATGCCTTAGTTATAGGATATAATTTTGTGGAGGCGACCGAGAGCTAAGTTTATTTGTATCGTAAGGGACATGAAAGGGAGGAAGGGTGGATAGAAACCTGTCGTCGGCATTAGCCTGATCTCAACGAAAGGCGCCAAGTGGACCACGGTTTAGCGTCTCGTCCGATCCCTACTTGAGTGTCATTCAGAGGACACTCAAGTAGAAATCGGATTTCCTCCCAAGATTATTTATTGCTGTTAGTTTTAGGAAACTGGCTTTCTTCCGATAATTTCCTCCAATATCCTTATCCTGCCATGTTTCTTTGGTTTGCGTTACATTTATACGTTGTTCAGTGCACACTTCCTTGTTATTAAGATTTGATTCATATTTAGGGTTTTTTGGCACGGCTATTTTGGAGAGTCGGCCGTGAAATAATCAATTAAATCACCTTTTGTCACCGTTTTGCATTTAATTTCTGTATCATCAGGGCTTGAGATTAAAATATTAACATGAGTTCATGAAGAGTTCAGCCTTCTCTGCATTTAGGATATGAAATATCACTTCGTATCCCCAGCATTGTTGACCAGCCTTTCGATTTTCTTCCTTTTTTCAAGTATACCTCGTTCTTTATTGCTTTCATTCCTGATATCTTCTTTCTGAAAAGTCTCCGTTGCATTTTACGAATCCCCTATCCTTCCTCCCTTATATTTAGCCCTTTTGTATTTTCCCGACCCAATTTCCTTTCATCCTCCAGCGTAAACAACTTTTCTGCTTTCGTCTCCATATAATCAACTTTCCCTTACTATCCATCTCCTAGCCCATGCCTAAACATTCATTGATCTTTGCTCAGGTTTTCCGTAAATTCCAAACTTCCGAAATTTCTAATGCTACATTCCACGATATTGTCTCGATTGATAAGTTAATTATCAATAGATATAGTACCTGTTTCAGATCCTTTGAAAACGCATGTTTGGCCAGAGATATTTTCATCTGTAATTTTTTCCTGCTGAATCAAATTTCCGCGTGAATGCTCCTGGGCTCACCGACTAAAATGCGCCTTATTCTGTCCTAAATGGGTATTTCGTATGTGTGGAGAATCCCATCACTTGTGATTTTCTATGTTTCTCCTCCACCTCATGCAGAAAATAGCAACTTAGCCTATAATACATTCTCATTCCAGAAAGCATTAGGTTACTTAATATCTCAGTTAGACGATTCAGGTTTCATTACCAGATAAAACCTCATGCGATATTTCAGGCAAAATGAGAGAGACGATTTTCTGAATTCCAGGAAGTTCGTGTGAAACCGCAGGTGGCTCAGAGGACTAAACTACACCCCATTCTCCAATCCTGGGTGAATTGCACTCACTACTGAGCTTCGTGTGAGTCAGTCTGTTGATATTCTAGCCTCATATATTGATCTATGTGTTGGTAATCGTGATCATTAGCACTGAAAAGATTACTATTGCTATCTCTAGTCTGCTGTCTAATGACTTCAGCAGCAGATGGATGTAAATGATAATCTTCTTTATTTTGGTCATATGTCGGGAACGTTTATGATTATTCGTTTTACGCCTTATGGTGTCAAGGGTGAACAATATGCAAGTAGAGAATAGGTATTCTTGGATATTTGCTACCTTTGCTTGTGCAATCAATGCTAGAATGATGTTTCAATGGAATATGAGACCTTTGAATTAAGTGTTTGATTTCCGAGCACATGCAGCGCCTGTAACCGATTCAAAAGTGAGGGAATGATGCGTTGGTTGGAGTATTGACTTCTCATCCCGATAGCCTGGGTTCGAAAATCCGCCAGTGATGTAGCTTTTTAGGCGGAATCCAGAACTTTGCTTAAGTACCACATAAAGAGCACTTGAAATGAAGTGCTTTGCGAGCGGGAAGGCACTTGATGGATACTCTTAGAGTAATAGAATGGGCCAATATTTCTGTTGAGTACTCTCCGAATAATCCTAAACAATCCATGCGGCCCTCCCTGTCGTTATGTGGCAAAGTGCCTGTGGTATGTTCTTCCCACAGTAACTACACGCCGTATTTATTCTGGGTATATTTTGAGGAGGAAGCCGCTGGTGAATTTCCATTCTTAGTTGTGAGCACAAATCATAGTTTCAGCATTTCTACTACTTTGATGGGCGTGAAAATGGCATGATTGCCAGATTCCATTAAATGCGTTCATGTAAATGTTTGAAAGTAAAAAACCATTGTATTCATGACGGTTTTTTCGTGAAAACATTTTACTACATCCTCTATTATCACGGTGGAATTGACAACACAATTATACCATCGCGCTCAAGACTGCAGAAAAGCCCTGGACGAAATTAACAACTGCTATATTTGGCACCAAAATCTCTGGGATGGCATTGCTCTTTGGAACGCGTACGAAAACACCCGGGTCCTCACCGGGCAGGTGAGGGATAGGTTGGGAGAGGCGGTTAGGGGTGGTGGAACTTCCCGCGGTGTCATTCCGCCACCCTCTCTGCTGCTCTTTCTCCTTCATCCCCTTACCTCCATCAAAAGTACCGCCTCCACCGTCAGCGGCGGCTGTACTCCCCTGCCGCTCTATCCACCTCCGCCCCGCGTCACTGTGTCACATCCATTCCCTCACCCAGGGGAGCCGAGAGCGTGGACGGCGAGGGTCAAGGCGTGTGGGAATCGGACGAGATGAATTCTAGGGAAAGAATATGATGGTCCCTTCCCGTGTCGCAAGAAGTGATCGAAATGTGTGTCAACTCAGGTATTTTAGCTATGTTGGGTTTTGGACACAGGCCTGACGATACGGTGGAGTTCTCCGTCTATGTGTAAAATGTACACCCTGCCATACGATTCATCGCGACGGAGGAGCTAGTTTCAGGGGTTCATGTGTTCCTTTCTTCCTAATTCTTCCCATTAAGGAGGCTGTTTCATGTCAGAATATGTCCTGATAGCTCATAGTATAATAGATTTCAATATTTTTACCCCAACTCTTCGGTAGAATTTTTCATCCATGAATCTCCCCGCCCGTTTTATCTTAATTTTTTTCAAGTGCAACATGTTTTCATTACTTTCAATTTCATTTTATTCCTCTGCTGTTATCATTTAAGTGTCTCTGCCGTCTAATGGCAGTTTTCAATGAATGTGTTGATGTGCTTTTCTACGTCTATGACTAAAATACTGGTGGTCAGTAACTATTTGCTAGACATAAGTATGTAGGGGAGGATAAAGAAAGGACAGTGGGCAGAAAGGATGGCTAACATAGAAGTGATTCTAATGGTTGTTGAGGAAAATAAACTTCTTTATGAGATTATAATTAGAAAAATTAGGTGGTTTGAAGAAATAATTAGGGGCAAATGGATGCTTAAGGCTGTAGTATAGGTGAGAAAATTGGATTCGTGGCGAATTGGGGGAATGATAATATACAGTTTTGAACGGAATGATGACTGGTAGGATGTATGCTAAGACAAAGAAAGTAATATTGATTGATCCCCCCAGCTCATTGTAAAATTTTGAGGATTTTTCCATTTCTGTTTAAACCTACCTTCAGTGGTAGATTGTATATTGATGATAAATATAGTGAATAAGCTACTAAAAAACTCAAGCATTCACTTAGAATTTTGGTTATACAAATTCTAGTAAATTAGTTTAATTTTGATTTGAAACAAATCTCTTGTTCTTGGACCTAATGCGGATCAGTTTGTGCGTGGGCGTAAGTTTTGTAACTGACGTGATAGACGTCCAGGTACAAGCCTAGATGGTACTGGGTGCAATGTTGGTTTCTCGCTTCGGGCGTTATTTCACTCTTCGGACCTGGAACAACTCGCTCCGGCACAAGACGACTTTGGCGTGGTCCTCTGTTGCACGCATACGCAGAAAGCGGGTCTTCCTAATCTCTTCTTGCCTCGGGGCACACCTTGATGAACTGCAGGAGAATAACAGCATGGGGGGGGGGGATTACTCTGCAAATTTGGTGGCGAAGGCTCACTCAAAGAGGATTTGCGAAAGCAAAATTACGTCGTAATAGATGCCTACTTGGGATACCTGCACATAGTAAGGGGGTTTCAATATTTTTCTTTATTGTTTGGGAACTTAAGTTAGTCTTCTATCTTCATTTAATTGGTGGAAAATCATGGAGTTTAAAAATGGCTAGCGTTCAAATCCATGTTGGCCATAATCTTTTCACTGTGTGGTAATCAGTGACAAAGAAAATTACAAGAACTTGCTGTCATCCATCGGTCGAAAATATGACTTGAGCTTATGGTTTGGGATAAAGAGATCAGACCTCGATTCATTTAGAATCTATTGGACTGATATGCATTATTTTCTACCAAAGGTTCCTTCCTAATTTAAACTGGCATTTTCATCTTTAGAAAATTTCGAGTAATTTTTTACCAAAGAATTATCGTTTCTATTACGTGGAAGCAATAATTAAAGTTTTCTTCCACCCAACCGTAATTCTTTTCTGTTCGAATAAAGATTTTTCACATTATATTTTCTACAGTTTTTTTGTATTACCTACAAATAATATCTAAATGTGAGTATACTTGACCCTGACATGAATTTTAATTTACCGCAAACTCGGATGAAGCCAGTACAGAGTTTGTGGTTTTTAGGTCTTTTGTTGGCACAAACCTCTCTCTTTTTTATGAAATTTTGACTGAGGAGACTTCATGTATCAGCCAATCGTTTCCGGTTTGATTATTTGCAATCCAACCTTTATAAGTTCAGAAGAAATGAGTTAATTTTGTGCCACATTCACCCCGAGAAGCGGGGTGAAGATGGTTTACCAACGTTTTTCGCTAACAAAGTCTCAGGCATTGGCTTCTATTTCAGCTTCACCCCAATCAGATTCATGCTCGGACTACTACAGACTGTGTACACCAGGGAAATGCCTTATCAGTCCTCTCTCATTTCTAAGTTTTCCATAACATCTCGTTCATCACTTCTCAATGATCTCCACTGCATCTTTTAGTGGCGATCGCATCCCCAAGGTTTTCTTTTTTTAAGCTTTCGGTGAATTCGTGGTAATCCGGGAAAAATCTAATATGGCGACTAAAATATGTTAAGAAACATAATACCTACTGAATTTTTTAGACCTTTGATATGCTAAATATGTCGTAAAATATAAATTTAAGTTTTCTCAACGGATTATTTCTCTCAAATGGTTTATGAACTGGAGTAAAATACTTATTCGGCGATAATAATAACCAGGACTGCACGGCAACTGAGATTTGGCGATGCTAAGGTGAGATTGTGATAATATGTACTGAAGACAAAGATAATTTAACCATCAGGATCGTAGATAACTTGGTCTCAGGAAAAGAACTTTCTTGTATTCACACACAGCTTATTCTCATACAGCAACCTAGGTTTCGACAATACCTATGTTATTATCAAGGTATCTTTTTTTATCTATTTTACGGGAAGTTATCTGATTCCGGTTTAAAGTATTGACTGAGGACTTATCGCAAATAAAATTGTGCACTGCTCTATTGAGATTCTTTAACGGGTATATGATCCAAACCTTAATCTTTTCATAATCCATTCGTTGTAAGCTTTGACTTCGTTTCATAGTGCTTGCTTTGCATCCCTCAGGAAACAAATCATTTTCGTTTCAGGAAGGGGGAGGTAAATCCGGGAATCTCTTTCTCGCCCGTTCAAAATCCGGGGGCGTATTTTTAGGCGCTGTGACGACTTAGCGTGCGCCTGACGTTTTACCGCGAGCGCCGTGACGCACTTGTGTCCTGTGCCTTCCGCGGCAGAGCGACGCTCCCACGGCGCTCAATTTGTCTCCGCACCCATACCATCTCGTCCCCATCGAGGCGGTCACCGCTGTCGCGCCCGAAACGTCCCTGTTATTCGTCACCCAGTCCCCCCTCACACTCATCTTGCCTCCCCTGGGTGCAGTTCCGTCTACCCTGTTGGTTGACCTATTTGTGGAGTCTCAACCCGACGGTTTCGACTCCCAGGCTCGATCTGTGCCCAACTCTCATCATAGCGCGTGTCGTGTATCACACATTTTGGCCGGATATTCCTGAATCGCCTTTTAGGATATCGTTTCTCCTACTTCCGAAAAGTTTTTGCCATCTCAGGAATGACTTCGGGATCTGAGGAGGCCGATTTCGGTTTGGCGGTCATTGAGGAGTCGCCATAACAACAAACTGCGATTGAAGCGTACCGAGGTCTCGATGAATTCTAAATTATGATGAAGTTGGGTTTTGTTTGCGCGATTACAATAATATGTCTTGCTTCGACTTCTTGATGGCGAGATATTCCTCCGCTCTTTAATGCGACGTAGTTTTATTTTATACGAGTGTGATTAGTGTTCTATCTCTATATTTGGCATGGAAGCTGCCTAGTTTACCTCCACAGTCTTCCATACATCTTTTTCTTTCCACATACTGCTCATTTAACTATTTAGCTATTTACGTTACCGCAGCTGTAGCCGAAAAATATCATAATAAAGCTCAATTCTGTTGCGCGCGGTGGGACGTGATTATTACAATGTATATACTGTATTTTGCGACTAGCTTTGCTTTACACAGAATCGATAATAATCAGTCAATTACAATTTCTCGTATAGCTCTTTTAAATTTTCGAGTCGGCCTTGATCAATAGCCAGTATTAAAATATCAAGATTTGGTTTTGAGATTTATATGACCAAAAAAGTTCTCTTCTATACAATTTGTTGGTTTCATTCATTTTAAAAAAACCTTTTTCTTGAAATTGATAGGACTTCAAAAATTACTTGGCCTGACGAGCAAGCCCAAAGAAGTTGATATTAATATCTCTCATACGGAAAATGTTAAGTTTTACCAAGTAATGGGGACTTAGATGAAAGTAAGGCACGATAATTGCCAATATCTCGACCCCTTTTGTGCTCTCCTGGTAATCTCATGTACAGTATACAACATTATCCTCTGATGCCAAACATCAAACTTCTTGAATGTCCAATTTTTAATTACCTGTATTTAATATCTTTCCTATCGTGGGGATAATATAATTATAGTTTCCACTGCAATCATTTCGCATGCTATCTCTCCAAAAATTCATATATCGTATATCATATCATATATCGTGTTGTCGGAAGGAATGACGAGGAATAAAAATACGGTTTAAAATTTATTTTTTCATTAATATACATCACGTTTCATCGTCGAAGAGACGGGTTAACATTTGTTCGTAAATTATGGTTAATAAAAAACGGTAGAGGGTGAGAATGATTGTGAATGTAATAATATACCTGGTGGATTCAGAAGATGGCGGCCTATTTATGTTTTTCCTCTCACTGTATAAGGCCTTTATTTTCTCTTGTTATTATTACTTGTTAATTGAAATGTCACTTTTCCCTAGGTTTAATTACTTTGGCTTAGTGTGAAGAGTTAAAATTTCGACTTTCTTAGCAAGTGAAAATATAGCCATACCGTAGGTATTTACTAGATATTTCACAAAACAATGAAGAGTTAAGGTATGGTATGGCTGTGCTTCAAAGAGACATGATAAAACTAGTAAAGAAATTATCCTCGGCCTTACCGATGCATAAATACCCTACACCACTTTCAATCTTGTTTAAAAAAAAGTGATTTTTATCCGACCCAACCCATTTTGGAACTGTGCTGTCTGTGGACAACTAGAGGCTTATGACCCAAATTTCAGCTTGATATCCCAATTTTTACGGCAGTTATCGTGCGAAGAGACAGGCAGACAGACGGACATAGCTAGATAGACTCGTAAGGTGATGTTGATCATTTCTATATATACTTTTCCATACCTGCCACGCCTCCTTCAACGCATTATATTTCTGCTGTGACAAAATCATTATACTCTACCCACGTAGTGATAGTGAAATAACAAGATAGTGAAAAAATGTTTTGCAGCAAATTTTTTTCAACACATGGCGTGGTAGAAATAAGATATTTTAAGACCGCAGGCATGCAAATGAATTTAATTAATGGCAATTTTAGTTATGCAGAACAAAATGCTGTGTCGTTAAAGTTATTACTTTAATGCTTCTTACAACTGGTCACATTTGAAAATCAAATTTGAATATGGTCTCCAATGTGGCTGGAGAAAAATCTCGCCTAAACCTCCTTAGAGCACCGGATGTGTAGAGCCTCGGGAATTTTTAGGGAATCGAAAAATAATTGAAATAAATTAATTATGCCTATATGTTTTAAAAAAATCTCAAATAAACGAGCGGACCGTGGCTGCGTACCTGATCTCAGAGCGCACTAGCCGCATAAAATTACTGCCTTGAATGTCACGTGATGAATTCGTGAGTACACCAACCCTTCATGGTAATATTTAATGTGGAAAAATTCACAAAATTATTTGCCGAACTTTTCCATCAACGATCCCGTATCTTTTAGTTTTTCGAACTTAAATGCCCAAGCGTAGACTTGGAAAATCGTCAATAATAACGGTCACACGCTACTGTCCATACCGCCATAACCAACGGGTCCCCATACCACGACATCAGAAATCGGGGCGACACATCGTTCCTTCGGCTTGATGCGGGTTTTTGAAATGCGGGCGGGCGGGCGGCGGGCGGGCGGCGGGCGGGCTGCGACGGCGGCCGGAAATTTCCCGCGAGTTGGAAGTTACGGGTCGCGGCTTCGCGTCGATATGCGCCGTCGACAGTGTCATTCGGGGGCATCCTTACAATTTCCTTCCAATTGGGTCGCGGACAGGGATGGGGGCATGAGTTAAGGTTTCTAAGTTGTCCTCTGAATTCTGCAAGTCCACTGAAGGCTCTTTCTCGTCGACGGGGCTCAAGGTATCAGAGAGTCCTGTGGTTTTGTTCATAATATGTATGGGAGAATGAAGGTTGCTGATTGATAATCATGGGAAGCGATCCAAAACTGAGGTAATTTACACCATTGAGAATAGATGGGTTGGTCGATAGAAAATTATTAGGAAGAAATATGGGGAGAAACCCAGTATTGTAAATCGCCGGAGGTTCACTTAAATAAAGGCGATAAGTGGTCTTAGCTTTATTCCTATTAAAAAAATCGAGTTCATTGTGACGGGAATCATGTTTCGATGTAAATATGCACTCTAGTTGGTCGCGGGATTCCGGAATTATCCGTACACCTGTCATGGCTGGCCAGTTCTTTAGCAAAATCATCCATCTTATTTCATTGGAGAAATATTTTTGATATTTCACTGCCAAAATATGTAATTTATATCGAGGATTCGAGGAGATGATTTGACATGATGTGATGTTCACCTATCTAAATTCGAAATTCCATCATGTGGTACTAGAATGTGAATGGTTGTGCTGAAAATATTGTGTTGACAAATGTTTGAAAGTGGAATTTCACGGAGGTACTGGATTTTGATGAGTACATCCCTAACATGAATCGATTGTCTTATAGTCTGCAAGCTCTCACTTTATCGATCACTTTAATTTCGCATTATATCGATTTTTTTATTGAGCATCGGGTAATTATGTATGTGAATGTGGCCATGAACAAATCAGTTTTGCATTCAATACGCCCAAGAACGGAGATGATTGAAAAAAGGGAGTGTATTCGCCTAGACTAACTTTATCTTGACCCAATTATACAAAAAATTACTATCATTATTTACAAATTTTTATCAAAAGCACGGTACATTTTTAACATGCTAGTGAATAGTAGTTATACCGTTTGTTGCAATACAAAATCAAGCTCGTGCTATATGAAAGCATTAATTCTCTGGTTTAATTAAAAAATCTTCCTGCCCCCTACGATTCTAAGATGCAGAGCAAAGACTACCATTTTCCTTGGTTTCAGTTTTTTTGCTTAAAATTATAGTGGATAGTTATTCACGACAAAATTAGGATGAAGACCTGCCGATGGCTGGCATAAACCCTTTTGTTTAGTCCAGCTAGGGTGAATACATGATATGCTGGCCAGCCCAATTTTGTGCAGATTAGTTTAAACACTTAAAGTTTGAAATTAAAGAATATTCGCCACGAATGAATACATTTCCGAGCTGCACAAGTTAGAGACCTGAAAGTCGCTTTCTGTTTACGAGGTGAACAACAAGTCCTTCAGAGGTAAGGCTTAGAATTTTCCAGTAAAATTGAAAAGAAGACCTATTTGGTTTTCGAGAAAAGGGGCCATTCTGAGCGAGGATCTCACGGAAATGCTTTCCTTGTCAGGCGTTTACAGCATTAGGAAGACTCCTCGAGCATTACGGCGAACGAGGCGAGATTTCATAAGCCTTTCTATCCGGCGGCGTACCCATCCCTTGATATCACCCCTAGCCGCCCCCAACCACCCTCTGGGCCCCTGCCCACTCATCCCACCCCCGCCCATCCTTCCCTGCGGGCTTCTTACCCTTAAACCCTGTCCCTCTAGGGAAGAGAGAGGAAACTGTACAGCTGTTCTCGGTCCCAGGTGTGTGCATTGTCGCTGTGGGGAGCAACCGGGTTTCCACGTCCCTATTCCACCCTCCCCCATCCAAGAGGACAACCTAAGGGGAGAGGGGTGTTAGGATTATTGAAGGGTATGGCGGGTAGGAGTTCGTGGAAGACGAGTGGGTGGAGCGGTAAGGGGAAGCAGGAAAACGAGCCGGCCACCCTTCCAGTTTTTTGGGGAAAAGAACCAAACCCACGCTTTCGGATTTCTTTTTATTATTTTTATCATATCTTTTTTTCATACCGGGCCGCCCCGTGGGAAGAGTCCGGCGTGAGCGTTTGTGGGTGGTGCGTCTCTCAGAGAAGGCTCGGAGAATGGCCGATTTTGGGGAATAAGAGGAAAAATACACGTTTTCTCCGAGGCGTGAGCGTTGGGGTTTTCTTATATTTTTACCTTTTCTGTCTCTCCTGATTCATCGTCGCGTTCAATGTCGGTGAAAAAAGGTGGGAAAATTAGTTTTCGTCTTGTGCCCTCTACTTTCCTGGTGGGAGGTGGGCAAATATTTAGGTAGGTTTGGGTGAGGTGACGACATTGGCGCCGTTGAGGACAGTTGAGTTGGTCGCATCATGTCATGCTACAGCGAGTTTTCGAGGGAAGTTGTTTGTACTTGGCTGGTTTTTAAGAGAAGTTGTTTGTAGGTAGATTCGTCACTGGTTGGTCATATCTAAGCATTGGTAAGAGAGATGGAAGCTGTGGGGTAAAGATTTGGATTGGGAGAAGTACGGTTTTTGGGGTCTATGAATCTATGAAATGATGAAGAGAAATGGTGAACTCTATGAATCTAAGAAATGATGTAATGTACTGAAGAGTAGAGGAGAAGAGGACTATATGTAACACCATAGAATAATAGAAGAACAATATTGATTGGACAAACCCTGAGACACAAATGGTTTATGAAATCATTGTTGAAGGCAAATTGAGGGAAAGTCCCCAGAGGAAGATCCAGGAATAAGTTCATGGACCAAATAAAGAGAAAGGTACGTAGAAAGAGTTGTCAGGAGGTAAGATAACTGGTATTAGATAGGGAAGGGTGCAGGGCTTCAGTCAACCAATCTTGGGACTGCACAACCAATGAATGATGAGGGTGGAATGTGGATTCATCGTAGTCCCAGAGGCTACTAGAGAGGTGATAACCATTTTTCTGCCCTGACATAATTGCATTTTTATCTTGAGTACGCATAGAGTTACAAGGGTAAGGAGTTCTTTTTCCCAAGGTCACGAATGTGGATGAACCTAGGGTTTCCGAAAATTTTGCTTCAGATAGTGCTCTCTGCCGATAATATTATGTTGAGAAAAACCTTGGAGGCGAGGAGCCAGGAAGGGGTGGCGTAGGCCTGTGCAAGTCAAAGTATACTACTTTATGGCAGAAGTTTGATTTTGAGTAAAAGAAGGGATTGTGGTCTTGATAAGCTTCAAGTGATCGACAGGAGAGCATCCCCTCCTATGGGCAAAGTGATACTCTCGAAAGGCCATTTAAATTACACCAAATTGGGGGTCGGGAAAACATCGAAAAATATCCGCTAATGCTGGGATTCGAAGCCGGGTCATTGAGATTGGACGATCCGGCTCAAATTTGACTCAAATAAATCATCTGATCAATAATGTATTTGAGTCGAAAAATTATTTGTAATGGCTGGTAGGAATAGGAAACTTCTGGATGAGAATTGGGGAATGCCGAGTAGGTTGTTGGACAAGGTCCTAGGGGTAAAGGATTCATTAAGACCGCGGTAGAGTGAAGGTTGTTGGACAAACGGGGCGGAGAAAGAAAGAAAATGGGTTTTATGGTCAGGATAAAAAACGTAGGACACAAGTAGGGCTGGAAAAGGAAATATTACAGTTCAATTGTGCCCTGCACATGACAGAATCACGAGGATTTTCTAAGTTCCTTATCTGCTTTCCATCAACAGTTGAATACCTTAATAATAGTACCGTTCGGAATTTTCGATTTTTTTCAAGTAATATAAAATTGCATTTTGCAGTTGACATTATCTCAAAAAGGCATTCATGGGAAAAGGACAGCTGTTGTGCTCAAAGAAGATAGGTCTACAAACTAGGAAACATTATGTAAAAACATTCGTGTCGAACGTGGCACTCTATGGATCAGAAGCATGGAAAAGCTGACCAGAAAAGAAAGGAAGCCTTTGAAACCTGGTGCTGGAGGAAAATGCTGAAGGCAAAATGGACGGACAAAATAGGAAATGATGAAGTGTACAGAGGAGTATAAGAGGAAAGGACCATATGGAACACCATAGAAAAAAGAACAAGATGGATTGGACATACCCTGAGACACAGTGGGTTTGGAAGAACATAATACAAGGCAAAATAGAGCGACAAGTCCCCAGAAAAAGACCCAGGAATAAGTTCATGGACCTAATAAATAGGGAAGATAGGTAGGAAGAGATACCAGGAGGTAAGATTACTAGCATTAGATAGGGAAGGGTGGAGGGCTGCAGTCAACTAATCTTAGGATGGAACAAACAATAATTAATTAACTCAAAAGTTCCATTTTGATGAAATAGTAAAAAATGTGCTGAAGATTTATACTCGAAATTAAGATTAATCAGTATCACATAGTATCACGCCGCATGTTCTTCCACAGACTCTTGCGTCTCCCTGTACCTTTCAATTTTCCGTATCGATTCGGTCATTTTCAAAAGTCGATATCGAATTTAATGCGATACATACGTGGTTATATCGCGCGTCCCAAAGAGTACGGGGCTGCAGGTGTACGTCCATGAGCAGAGGAGGCGTAATACAGGGAGGCCCGTTGTGGGGATGGAGAGGGAGGGAGTGGGGGAGTTTGGGGATGAGATGGACGGCCTGGACCGGCGGGGGAGAATAGCGGCCGGGGTTTGAAAGAGAGATGGCGGGGCTGGCACTGGTATGTGTGAGCAGCAGTGCCGGAATTGGTTCGGAACAGGTTGTGTGGTTCTCTACCACCCCTCTGCCGCTGCGCTTTTTTTTCTCCTCCTACGCCTGTAGGAGTGAGGGGGAGGGAGTGGGAGATGGCGAGGGAAAAGAAGGAAGGGGTGGGTTGGATAGACGAAGGATAAGTAAAAAGGAGGAAGATTGATCGCGACGATAAATAATTGGTCGGCGGGGGAAGAGAGGCGGGAGCGGGAATTTGCGGAGATTGGGCGCGGATTTTTATCGCCGTTTGTTTTTTCCCCTCTTTTCCTACTTTCCGTGCTTCCCAGCAGGGGGCTCTGTTGGAGTTGGCCGCATCGGTATTGAAAAGCAGGGAGGATGGTGGCGGAGGATAGTTGGCGGCAGGTTTGGAGGATGTAGTTGTAAGAGAGACGTAAAGAAAAAAAGGACAAGGACACGTTGTAGAAGGCGGCGTGAGTTAGAGTGGGGTTTTAAACTCACATCTACGAGGCAACCTGCTTGTCACATCAAGACTGTGTAACAGAGCTTAATTTTCATCGTAACACGCATAGCACTACATGCGTTCAAAGTTTTGCGACAGTGGGTGGTAATTATTTACATAACCTTGCGCTGAAAGGAATTGGGATATAAAAGGAGGCGAACGAAATATACTGTAGCGACTAGTAAGCGGATAATTAGAAGAGCATTATGCCAAAAATGAGCCGACTGTTGCGGTCATTCTAGAAACCAACAAATTATATTTTTAATCTAGCCAGTTTTAAGCGGTTATTACGTGTCGTCCCTAATTTTTTGCCATGAAAAGTCACAATATGTCGGTGTCGATAAAAATGACGATTATTGCTCTTGAGCTAATAGGCTGCAGCGTGTCTAGAAGTGCGAAATGCTTTTGATTCCTTCAGAATAGAGATTGTGGAGATTTGTGCAAATATTAGCCGTGTTACTGGAAAGGGACTACGAACTTACACAAATGATATGGTCTAAATATCGGACTAGTTAGCGGTAGCGATTTCCGCCTTGGGTGTTGTAGACGAATTGTGAGTGATAAAATTGTCGTAACGACCTCTTAACATATCCTCGCTGCAAAGATCTATTTCAATATGTAAATCTGCAGGGTGCAGCAGAAGCGGTATGTACGAATTGCTCTACAAAGAATTGCAGAGGAGATATGTCGAGAGATGGGTCGAAAGCGAGGAATAGGGAAAAATGGCTGGCAAAATTGTTTCTTTTATCGAAAGATAAAGCGAGAGATTATAGTTTTAAAATTTTTTTAATCCCTGGAAATACATCAATGGTCGAGAGCGTTCTACCCCAGCGGATTTATGAATATCCCACGAAATTTTTCGACTGTCCCTTTTTTTTCGTTTCTTTCATTCTCTGTCGTGTACGTGTTCGAGATTGCGGATCTCTCTCCTCCCGTATATATATCTTTCTCACCCCCGCTCTTGCGGGTTGAAATATAGGAGTTAGTGCTTTATCGTGTTCCTGAATGGATCAGGTGGTATTATTCGCATCCTGAGATTTTTTTCTCCCTCGGCAATTCTCAATAAAAGGCCTAATTTCTCTTCTTAAAACCGTGTTCTCTCCTGAGCAGCGTAAATCGTTTTCATTGCCGGCTGTATTTTTGCGTTGGGACGATGGGGTTTTGCTATCGTGGGTCGAAACAAAATTATCTCACCTTCGACAAACGAACATTAAGTGAATGACGTTTTTGTGTGTCGAGTCATATCCCTTTCTGCAAAAAATAAATTTTCCCACGTATATTGATACAATATTCATTTTGTGAACAATAGAAAACTAATTCTTCTGTACCATCTAGAGTTTAATGATATATATATATATATATATATATATATATATATATATATATATATATATATATATATATATATATATATATATATATATATATATATATATATAAATACGTTGATGGATTGGAGTCAGCCATGCGGCGATGAACACACGATGTGGATAGGATGGAGGAGATAGACACACAAAAAAAGAGACGTAAGTGTGATCGGATATATATATATATATATATATATATATATATATATATATATATATATATATATATATATATATATATATGTGTATATATCTATCTATATATTGTGTTTTAGTTAAGATTGGCGCCGACAGTATATTAATTGTGCGTACTTTGGCCTTCTAAACTGAACTACGCATTTCCCCCATGTTCCGGAATTCTTTAATACATTAATCTAAAACTATGAGAAAGCTAGAAAATTTTCTTTGATGAACTAAGTCATAACCTTGAATTGTACTAAATGTTGATGTTACTGTACCAAACACCCTGTAACGAGAATTCTTACAGTATTTAAGGTCAAGCGACAGTCGACGCATTACCAATCTTGATTCTCCTACGAATGAATTTAAGACAACCAAGTAGTTTAAATAGCAATGAAAAGCTGCGAGTGATCCAGAGCTTGGATTGCTTGGGTCCCAAGGTGGCTCAATGGTAAGGGCATCTGTTTTAACTCTAGGAAAATTACGCATAAATTGAGAAGACGGCGTACGAACTTACAACTTTGAAGTTGTCAAGCAGGGGTGTTACGACCTGACCATGCAGCGAATTCAAAGGAAATCAGGTGGTTCAGGGTGGAAAAATGTTCGTGGTAATTAGGTCTTCGTACATCTCTTCACATTTAACTCGTAGTACCCATTCATTTAGTATTGAAATGTTGCCCTGGCGGAACACATACCAGCAGCCACAGGATCAGCCGAAGAGGACTTCATCCTACTCCCCTCCTGGGTACTGAAAACTGTTGCACTTCGGGATGAAGACGATTATGTAGAATATGTTTCCGTATGTATTCTAGGACAATTTCAGAAACGGTACTCGATC
Source organism: Ceriagrion tenellum (assembly GCA_963169105.1). Taxonomy (NCBI): domain Eukaryota; kingdom Metazoa; phylum Arthropoda; class Insecta; order Odonata; family Coenagrionidae; genus Ceriagrion; species Ceriagrion tenellum. The sequence goes on from OY720635.1 coordinate 96,560,184, forward strand.
TCACTATCTTTTTGTTGTCGGATCAGTCATTCGGTTTGCTTATACCCGCCTACTTTTTTGACTATATTTTAGGGGGCATCGAACGAGCCACAGCAATAGTCTGGAGTCAACCGCAAGTGGGCAAAAGTGCGAGAATTCTGTGAAGGAAAATCCGGCTCTGAAAAACCATCCGATCTCAAATCAGTCGGCGTGATGCCAGGGGTTCGAGCCCCGTCAGGGCGAACGATTTTTCATCTGTAAAATTCTAGAACTCGTGTAAACTTGCGTAGGACTCGTAAAGGTTAAATTTCGTGTAACTCACGCCATTCGTCGAGAGTGAAACACCTGCGGTTCGTATTTAACCATACTTCGTTCGAAGTTCGTACTTAATCATACGTATTTAACCCCGCGGGCAATGGTCATGCCAAATTAACCGTGATATTCGTGATTTCGCAACGTCCGACAGTCGCTCAACGATTGGACGAGACTGATTTAGGCCTAATTTATGGAACATCTAATATATAAAAATGAATGTGTATTTGTTCGTCTTCTATGCGTTTCAATACCATTCATCAGATTATGATGACACTTTGGTGAGTTGTTGTGCGCTCGCCCGCGAAGGTTTTTGAATTATTAAATGCATTGTACAATGGGCGGAGTGCGAGTCGTTTCAATAAATGAGTGTTGGCATGCGCGCTTCTCAAACAAGCGAGGACCAACAAGTAAGCAACGAAGCAGATCGTTTATGAATTGCTCTATCACGTGTATCAGAATCATATCAGAAGGGCATAATTTGTGTTAAAAGTACGTAATTTATTTGTATGTAGAATAAGGTTTGGTGCAGTAGTCTATTTGTTTGCTTTTTTTAATTGTTGCATTTGATTTTCGTATACGCTTCATATTTTCCTAAAATTTTACTTTTAAGCTTGAAAATCTTAAATTTTTGCACTACTTCCACAATAGAATATTTTATTTACTTGGAAACCACAGCATAGGCATGGAATGGAAACCCATGCCATCATTTGTGCGTTGCGAATTCCTATTTAGGTTTTGTATATGTGTGCCTACTTAGATAGAAATAGAGGCATTGCAACGCATGCTGGGCACAGCTAGTTTTTAATAAAACAATAGCTTTACGCTAAGAGTTTTACGAAATGGATACGGGTTGTTATCCTGCATCCAGTATATTTCAAAAGGTGGTATATGTGTTAACTGATTCCAGCTTGCGCGGGCCTACTACATTTCATCCGCTACGCGCAGATCTCAGTTGAAAGAAACCTTGTCCCCTCCGCGGTAGCCAAGTGAGCGAAATGTGGCCATGGGACTAGTGCTTTGCTTGTCATCAGGCACGACGGTATTATCTATAAACTTAAAGGTCCAGTTAAGCGCATCCGAAATAGAACTCTGCCACTCCATGGTGCGCGTATATCAGTGGACAAGAGCGTGAGTTTTGTATACCATACGTGCGCGAGAACGCCCTCAGGTGGACTCGCACGGAGGGAAGGCTCAGCGGTTGGGGGGCGGGGGAGGGCGGAGGAGGGGAAGGTGGTGGAAGGGGGTGGGGCTGCTTGGGGAGGGAGGGGTGTTGGGAAACATCGAGCCGAGGAACAGGTGGAAAGGCTGCTGGGGGTGGAGAGGAGGTGGTAAGGGACGGGGGAGATTTGTTCAGGAGGGTGCCGGGGGGTGAGGATCGAGGGTAGGAAAGGACGGACCGGGCGAAGGGAAAGGGGGATGGGGGTTGGTGAAGGGGGAGGAGGGGTCAAGGCAAGTGTAGCCGATTGGGGAGGGGGTTGGGTGTGTAAGCGTGCCCATGGGACAGCAATTGATCCACCGACGGCCGTGTATTGGTGTCGTCCAATCCTGCGAGACCCTTTTCCAGATGAAAATACGTCTAGTTCGACATAGATCACGACCTCTATTTGGTGTGGGCTACCAACGTTTCTCGACCAATTTTGAGTAGATATAAATCGGTTTTGCAGTTGCATCTATTTTTTATGGATAACTCTAATGTGTAATTTTAACATATTGTTAGGCATGATCATGTCCTTCGGTGCTGAAAAACAGGGTCTAAATTAACAGAGTTAAGACCTTAGGAAGGCTCATATAATTCTTTTTCATTGGAAACGCTTCAGCAAACTAGGCTATTATTAAAATTTTTGAAAAATTTCAAAGTATGAAAATACAATTTAAATGCTACATACAAATAGCTTTTATAAAGGTCGGTACATTCTAAGAGACGCTACGTGCGGTGGTTGTCCTTGAGGCGACGGTGTCTAAGTGCGTGTCTTGGTCGTCATAAATATTTATTGAACCGTCTTTTGAGCGAAGGAAATCTTGGTGGTTTCTTCTTTCGATGGTGAGATTCTTGGTTTGAATATATGAGATTCCTTTTTACAAATCCAGATGGAGTCATGCTCAGTGATTTAATGTGCAGAAAAAATACTAAGTGCCATCTTTGATGTTGATCTAAGTGTATTCTTTGATGAATATGAGAAAGAAGATTTATCTGCTTTTATTTAAGGCATGTCTACTTCTGAATTATGTTGAATTTATCCAGAGATTTGTTTCAAAAAGCCTTAGTCCTTCGGTGTTTACTTCAGGGTTGATGTACAAACGTTTAAATTAATTTAAGTCGAATTAAATCAGTTCAGCGATGTCACGGTTATCCGAGGAAACTTGTGTTGATGTACCCATGGATAAATCGGAAGGCTGGTGACCGTGAAGAGAATGTGGCAAAAATAGATATTTATTTGCTTTTTCATACTTAATTTAATGACGTATTGGGGATAAAATATTTATGTAAATCCCCATTTCTCTTGCGAATCCAAATGTTCGTTTGCATTACCTAAACCTGCTTGGTTCAGCCACAGTATAATAATCTATAATTGGTGTGGTAAGAAGCGTCTGTTAGTCGGGATTTGGACAATGGAGGTTTAAATGTCATTTCAAAAATGTTGCGTCTTTGCGTATCAAAAAGCAATAAATCTACTCTCGTGTAATGCTACCAATTTATCGGTCGACGTTACCGAAATTTCTCCACCAGCTCTACTAAGTTTATTGGTCCAATCTAAACGTCTCGTAGTAACCATAAAACTTCTTCCCCACGTTGGATGTTCCGCTCAACCCGATATTGTCCCCGTCCATCCTTGAGTTGAATCCTGATTCTACTCTTTTTGTCACCAGAATCAACAACGATGTCTTTTGATGCCATTCTTACTTCTTTGGCAGTGTGTTGCTACTGAAACTGTTCTAAGCTCAACTCCTTCGGACACCTACACGTTTCATAAAGATATTTTGCAATTAGGAAGTTCGGCGAATGGTAGTATCCACGAAAGAGCTATGTGTCGTACTTACTTAATTTCTTCGAAGCAAAGGATTATCTGTGTCCCTAACGATATTTATCTCTTACAATCTTATCTGGCTGATTCTCCGTAGAAACATAAAATAAAAAAATTAAACTGTGCGTTCAGCTGAAATAATGCGCTTAAGAGCTTCAACTTAACTAACCATCTTTTATAAATTATTACAAATTGTCAAATTGTTCAATAAAAAAGAATCATACCAACGTAGTCGTATTTTCACAAGTCTTTTGAAGAGATAAATAATTTCCGGAAAATTTCCAGTAAAATTCCTGCGTGTGTTGAAAATCATAAACTCCATTCGGATTTAGGTATATACATTTCTATTGATGTGATTTCGTCCTTAAAAAGTAGTGTGTGAAACCTTAGTATTTAGATAGATATCACTGTGCTTTGACTGGCCACTGTACACCATTGGAATATTTGTGACCGATGGAATAAAATGCAAATGAATGTGAAATGCAAAGCGCAATTTCAAATTAAATGAAACCACAAAAATGAGTAAATTGAAAATATTTATTTACCTCTGCATATTTATTAGCCCTGTTTCTAGGTAAAAAGTGGGTAAAGGGTGATTTTTTTCACGTTGTTTCCTAATAAGTTGGTGCTGGCAAATACTACGGAAAACCCATTTAAATTGATAAAAATGAGAATGCAGGACCTCCTTGTGCCTGATTGCGTCGTCGCTAAGTAGGAAAAAAACTGCATAACTCAGATTGCACGCTCTGAACTTTAATGCAAGATTACATTAATTCATTTTTCTATCTTGGCGGAAATTTTGATACATGAATTATTATGATCAAGATAATGTTTGTGACTTTCACAATTTATTTAAAACTTACCGACCGGTTTTGGTTGGAAAGCCATCTTTAGGTACAAAATAGCTGAACATATGTAAATAAAAGTATATTTATTTAAGCATACATTCATAATCATGTATTAATGACTGACATCAGATATTTTGTACCAGAAGATGGCTTGACAGCCAAAATCGGTTGGTAACTTTTAAATAAATTGAAGAAGTCACAAACTTTATCGTGATCATTATGACGTCTATACACTAAGTGAAAGTTTCCCTTTTCAATGTTACATAAATTATTGTATCAAATGTTTTTCCTTCTATTTAAATCAGCATCAAACTATGCTTACCTTAACCGATAAACTTTTTAGATAGAGGAGATGAAAATAAAAACTATGAGGCAAAGACTATTGGAGTGAGCCTCACATGCACTGGTTGACGTTTATGTTATGTTGGAATGGTATATTATGTTTTGTTGGAATGGTAATACACTCTATGCCATTCACTCTATTGTTAAGTTTTCATCGACACGTTATTCAAACCTGCTGGAAATTGTGAAGCATTTATAGGTAAAGCAAAGGTTATATTGTGTGTTTAATTCAATTTCAAAATGGCCGAACATCTACCAATCAGTTTTTTCAATGGGGGATCAAAATTATTCTTGGCAAAAAAATGTGAAGGCTCGGGAAAAATGAGGTGAGGTTTTGGGTTTTAATTATTTAACCGAATGACGTTCTTTTATGTAGGTTTCCCCGGCGGGTGATGATTGACGACCGAGCTTACCATCGCATTCGACCCACGGGACTTGTCGCTGCGCAAAAATGGAGCGCGCATCTGTTTCGTATCACGCTGGAATAATAGTAGATACCCCTTAACATTTAACTTGCCACGAGCACTCTTGCCCGGTCCAAATCTGTCACGAGCAGTCCCACCAGACCCGTTATTCTTTTATATTTCTCATTTATTTTTTTACTAATTTTCCCTCCTCCCTCTCGACCTATACCTATGGATTTCATTCAGCATACTTCATTTTACCGCGATCATAATTAGATCGCCGCTTCGTCCCACCACCAAGTCTTTTCCACGTGTGTAGAAAAACTATTTTCGAGTCCACAGAAAATAACAGCAGGCTACGACGAGGGGAGGAAACAAAAAAGAGACGATTACAATGCGCGCGCCGGATAAAAATAAACGATTAACCGCCCCGTGATGTGTCCCACATTCCCGGCTGGAAGGCTCTTGGGAGCCGCTTTTGGTATCTCCGAAAATAATGCCGAAGAAGTAATAATAATGATGATAATTATATTAATAAACTCAGCTTCGCGCCATTCTTAGCGAGGAGTGATGGGGGGCGTAATGGCTGTTCCAGTTTCCCATCCTGTGTTTGAGGTGGCAATAGCAGAGCGTTATGGGAAATACACTTGTGGGTGACGTTTTTCACTCTTCCTATCCTCCGCCCTATCCGCGTGCGTCGGTTCGCCTTGAGCGACCTTTTCCACAGCGACTCCTCACGGGGAGCAGAGGAAGTTCACCCAAAGCACGTACACTTGCATCCCAACTTAGCGCAACACTGAGTGGCATTCTTCGTGCGACCAATCTCTTCTAGCCGAACTAGCCGAGGTTTTACGCGGTCCGAATGAATCCCGTCAATGGAGTTGCATCGCCACCCTACTCTCCCGATTCCAACTTCTTTTTTTTCAGGTGGTTGCAAGAGCTTTGTTAGAAGTATTTGCGTAACCAATATATCCTGATAAATCTTTGAGCTGAGAATATATTGAAGTTGTATTGTGCTTCGGGATGGGAGCCGGTTGTATTTTACTATGGCGCGGATAGAGAGTAATGAGACGAATAGGAAACGCCTTCCTAATTGAACTTGTTTGCCCTAAACTTCTGGCGCATTTATGGTATGATTTTTCTTGTTTGAAAGACAAGAATGACTATACGCATAAACGTCACTGAAAACTGTCACCGTAAGCTCTATTGCGTATTAATTTTTTTCTTTTGAAAATAGGCCAGTCGCATTTTTCCGAGTGTAAATCAATCTTGACCTTAAGAGGTGGATTGTATATCTTTTGCTGTAATATTTACAAAGTATACTTTTGAGCTCGGAGGTATGAGTAGAGGTATCTTTGCCGTTGCAATAGCTATGGTAATTTAATGTAATTCCGATGGGCATATTAATGCACCTCTACTCATTAACAAAATTCACTAGTTCGTCTATAACTTTGTGGTATTTGATTATAATGTTTTGTCGATGAATAACTGTTACTAATAGCACTTTTTATTTTATTTGGGTCGCTTAATTTCAATAAAAAGTGGTGTTAGTAACAGTTATTCATCGACAAAACTCTACTCATTACTTTGGACAGTAACATATGGGAATATATAAAGTCGAAAAGTGCTAATGGGAAAACTTGGTACTTAAAACACTTTATGGGTGTTAGCGAAATTTGGAATTTGGCCGATGCCAATATTTTCCCCCTCTATTATCTGCATTAGAAATTCAATTACATTATATTTTTACGATGATTCGAAGAATAATGGAAAACAGTGATGAGAAATCGCTCTGTTAACAGTGGAATTAATGGCGAGTTCATTGTGAGTTAATAAAATTGATACATCTACCTTTACATACTAACATGCGAGCCCCCGCATGGGCCTGTGGCCGGGGGTGTTAGGACCCCCGGCCGTATAAAGATGTAAGGGAGAAGAATCTTGAGGAGAAATGGTGACGTGTATTATGGGATTGTATTTAGTGGAGCTCATTTTTTATTTTGGTCGCTTATTGTGCGCGGAGAGAACAAGTTTTTGTACCTATCTGTTCGGCAATGTATTTCTCTTATTTTATCGCCTAAGTCAGAGATAGAGATGTAGTGAGGCATCATGATAATGTTCTCTGTGTCGCTTCAAAAGTTAATATTATAGAAATTGAGCTTTGAAAAGAAGTCAACCGGATTCTCTGAAAGTGAGTTACGTGGCGTCTCTGAAAATAACTTACCCGATGATTTCAGTTCTAATTCTAGGATAAAGTTAAACCTGTAAATGTAGTGAATGTAATAGATAATGTGAGCATTGATGTAAATTAGGAAAATATGGTTAATATCTTCTCGACTCTTCTGACTTAATTCTACGTTACGTTCAGTGCGCAATACCATGTTTCCATAATTTTTCTGGAAAAAAATTTGTCGTCACTGTGAAATTCTATTTGTACTTCAAATCGCTTGATTCTCATATTTTAAATGCTGGAATTTTTATCGCCGAAAGGAGGAAAATGAGAACGTGGTTCAAAATAGTTGCCCACGACCTTTTGGGATGGAAAATAGCGACCATGTCCCTTCCCCTAACTCCCTTTAATCCCTTCCCACTTTTCTCTTATTCCCCACTATTTCGGTAGTCGACCTAGTACAATTCCCCCACCAATTTGAGGTCCAAATTGTTGGTCTTCCATACGGATATTGTAATTCCTGTCACAAAACTCTGCATGCGACCTACATTCACTAATGACCTTTTTTTGAGAAGCATGCACGATAAAGTAGATATTTGTACGAATATTTTAAATAACGGCATGCGTAACTTTGATTTTTATAACCCGTATTCCTATAATTTTTCGGTGATACGTACCCTAATTTATAAGTAACAAGCGTTTAATTATCTTAGTTGAGACCTTTCGTGCAAGTGGAACGCGGTCATGTGGTAACTGCTGCGACGCAATCCATATTACTTAGACATCACTGTGGGTTGGTTTCTATTCGTGTTGGGTTTTATTTTCTACCTTGAACCGCAAATAATAGTTGAACGGGCTAAATATTGCCGAGATAAGCCATTCATGTGGCATATTGTACCCATTTTTTAATTAATAAGAACAAAAATCGCATCATCAGTCACATGACCACGTCTTCTGACTGGTATAGCATTGGCTGTTGAAGAAAGGCGGGCTGCAATTAACAAAGATTTAATTAGACATAATGATGATGATGGATCACAGCGTGACGTGATGTCATTACATCAAAGTGTACTCTAATGTTTAGTCAAGGCTTAAACTACTTCCAATATCCTATTGTGATTTAAGTAAGTTGCACAATATTGGCTCATTAAAATAGCAGGTCAAGAAAACATAAGGTGGGGGTGAGCAACAAATAGAGCGTAACTGATATTGTATTTTATTTTTGGAAACTGTCTGGGGTCATTACCCATATAAAACGCCATCCTGAATATATAAAGCCGAAAGCATTTGGAATATTGATGGAAGATGATGTTGTCGGGGTGAAAAGGAATGGAAACCGGAATATCCATGGTTCGTCTTCCGGGACTGGAGACATTTTTCAGTGAACATTTTTGGCGCATTCCCAGCCGCTCACCGCGGAAAATTTATCCTCTCGCTTCTCTCATCAGTAGAGGCATCTATTTGTGGTGAAAATATTTGCCTGATTTCGTCATTTAAAAAAATTTACTTCGGTATATTTTGTGCTATTTTTTCATTTCGTTAATTATTTTGCTAAATTTTATTTTTACTCTTCAGCAATAAATGCTAAATCGAAAGCTCATCGATAGCTTATTTGCAGTGAAGCATCATATTTTGTTTTCATATTAGTACAAGAAAAATGGAAATTATACATCAGATGAAAAGACGTGCATCAAAATATGAATGTTTAGTAAACATTTATCCTGCCACTTTAATAAGTTGTGCCCAGTCTATGTACATAATCTGCCAATCAGGTTGAGAAAGACAAAGATATTATGTTTTTCATATTACTGTGAGTTAGAGCTGTTCTCCTGTCAGACATTATATAACAATATGTTGAAAATGACCTCTCACTATCAACATACATGAGTCATCAGCAATTAAAATGATAAATTTTGACTCAAATAGTGGGATAAAAGGACAAAAAAGGTCGGAAAACATTGCCATACCGCCCACCGGATTTTCTATCCCTCGTTACTTTTTAGGTGAATAGGAGACTTAATTTCCGAGAGTTCCTTGCCTACGAATGTTACAAGGTCCAAGAAATAGAGAAAAAAGGTGGCAAGCGGACTTGAGAGAAATCAGGATTTAGCTCCGAAAAGGTATATGGCAGGATGGTTTAAGTGGAAGGAAGAACACCTTCTTCTTCTACTGTGCATGCGTGCAAGGTGTGTGCACCACGGTTGTTGGAAAGGGTGTGGAGGGGGAGAAATGAGGGGAGGGGGCTGGATGGGCGGGTGAACGCAACATCCCCTATCTCCTCCCTCCCTCTGCTGCTGGGAAAATTCCTGGGATGAGGCGGAGGTAGGAGAGAGGTCTCCTTTCAAAAAAGAGCGTGCGAAAGCGGAAGCTGCGCCGTCGATTTTGGCGTTTTTCATTTTTTTATTATTGTTCGTCGGGGGAAAAGGAGTGATATATGTGCCGGAGATGAATTAATCCCCCCCGGGGGGATCTCTGGGGACAAACATTGTCGTTCTTCGGAAGATTCATCCTCTCTTCGTATAATAACAAACCCACGGTGTAATTGAGCTTCTGGGACCTCTTATTCTTTTTCTTTATCTAACGAAAGTGTTATACTTTTGTAATTTTCATGGATTCTTGAAGGTTATATAGTTTAATCATATATTGTTTTTTAATTTCTAGTCATGTGTAACCTTTAATATGAATAACTTGAACCTCGGTGGAGCTTGATTTTCACTTTGTTTTTATATTTTGCAATGAATCACCATTGCTTCTTCATTTAATTTAAGACTTTTGTCCCAAGTTGTCCTTATATATGTGTAACTCAACTGGTAGTGGAACTTTTACTTAGACTGAATATTTCCCCGGGCTTTCGTGAGAGTTTTTCCCGTTATAACTATTCCGACCTATTTTAAGGCTATTAATCTCCACGAGATAATTTTTATTTAGATGGCTGGCACAATAGACTAATTGGTTAGATTGCCTAATGGCCGCAGAGAACTGTACACAAAGCCCGATACAATGCAATGCAATAAGCAAATTTTTATTGGGTCCATTTTTTTCTCTCTAATGAGATATATCGTCCATTTGCATAGATACCCGTGGTGGAAAAAAATCTGGTGACTGGATGCGTTTTTTCTGTGAGTAGGATACTTCCAATTGTGGGAAAATTGTGAAAAGTTTTGATAAAATTGAATGTGATATTTGCAAATAAGTCAACCGGCTACTCTGAAATTGAGTTACCTGGCGTTTCTGAAAATAACTTACCCGGTGATTTCAGCTCTTATTTTAGGGTAAAGTTGGATAATTGATTATACCGTAAATTTGCAATTCCACATTCTTTCTGTAACTGAATAAATTGAAGCATTCCTATGGAATCACACCTGCAATCACCATACATCGCACACCGCATATGGTTCCAGACTTACCTTAGCGTGTATGACGTATCGAGATATTTGCCCCAAAAAGATTCCTGCTGCATTCCTGCTGCATCTTCCCAGCTGCATTACTGGGTTTGTATATGTGTGAGGTGTTGTTTTTTTGCTTACCTCATCTTCTTCGTCTATGTAACTCATCACTTCACTGTGAGCCGTGCTGCAAAGGAGGGGAAAAATCTTTTATAAAACGTTGAATGAAACATTGATTTTGAAATAACTGGTATCGTTTCAGGTGATAACCTCTTGGCGGACATATAACCATCCACTTGTTGCTTGATCACCTTAGCGTTGTGTCCCTGCGCCCTGCTTATCAGCGACGATCCCATGCCCCTTCACACTACTAGCACATCGACCATCGTAGGCGTGAGGACGAATATTGGTAACCATCATTCTGGTTGTCCCTAGCGTTGCCAACGTGCCAAAATTGAGCTCTAGTGTCGTGGGTGGAGACCGGAAAAGATGGAGCACGATTATCAAATTAGACAAGCAAAATGGCGAATTGCAATCATTATAACATTGAATAAACGAAAATGAATGATATTTGATTTTTAAAATCTTTTCGATAGTGTCCAAACTTCATATGGATAGGGGAATTTTTATTACTTTTGAAATTTGATACTTGCTTTTAACTTGTTATTTGTGATTCCTGGAGGGGCTACCACAAAGTGATAATGGAGTAGGGAGCTCTCCGATGATTCCGTTAAACTTAGTTCATAGCACTTAAGCGTACACAAAGGACAATGAGTAAGATGTGCGCAAGTGAAATGTTCACATAGAGGAAGGTAGCTTTATCAATTTATGCTTAAGTTATGGGCGAATATTTTTGTGCAGTTTTAGAATCATCCAAAATAAGCTCTTAAATACCTCAGATTTTTTTCACGGAGGGATTCAAAAAAACAAAAATTATCCATTATTGATGCATTTAGTTGACATGAGCACAAAAGTAACCATTGTGAACGCGATTATCAAAGTTTTTTTTTACTGTAACTAGCGCGCATCACCCAGCTCTCCGTCTTTTTTACTTGCGCTGCATAGTACGTAGGGTCTCGAATGAATGGAAAGCATGTAAGTTGCTGTGTTACCAAGTGAGCAGCGAGCTAAAACGAATGGAAAGCTCCCTTGTGTGAATGCTTGAGGTCAGGTGCGTACGATAACTAGCTAATAATTACGTACGATAATTGTTTTCGATATATTGATAACTACCCAATAATTTCGTGCGTAATTGCCTGAAGTGGGCATTATCGATCGCTAATTTCCAATCAATGCGGTTGCACAATTAATTCGGTACGGAGTCACGCAGACAGATACAAAGATATGAATCAAAAATGGTTTAATTCGCCGCGAAAAATATCATTTAACTTGACCGGTAATCGAACGGTAGTATTTGGGAGGACTGTGTAACTGGCTAGCTACCCCTGACCGGCAATAGAAAGATCCGTGTTCGAATCCCGGTTAACTCGAGTAATTTCTTCTTGGTGAACTCCACCACCGATTGTGCGCGTTACTGGACGCGTTCGGCGCCGCTCGTATTGCGTGGGAGAGAGGCGCCGCGGCGCGCGCGGGTAAATTGGAGAGTCTCGGAGAGAATGGGGCGAAGGCTGCGTCGCGAGGCAGGGCGCAGTTGGGAATGTTGTTCGCTAATCCTTTCGGAGATCACAGCCGCGCCGCCCCGGCAGAGGGATGGCGGGAGACGGGCTGGGGTGGGAAGATCCTCGCAAAGCCTTCCCCTCCCTTGCTTTTGCGATCGGATTCCCCGGTAAAGAGAGGGAGAGGGTGTGGATGAGTGAGATAAGGGATAAGAATTGCGGTGACAAGTTGGTCGTTGGAGGGAAGCGGTCAGGGGTTGGAGAGGAAATGTAGGTGGAAGGGTGTGTAAAAGGAGGAGGAGAAGTGAGGAGTAATGTTGTTTGATGGTCTTAAACATCAGTATTTCTTAAACTGATTGAGAAATCACCCTACGCTACCTCGCATAGCGTCCAGAAATGTCGTAATAATATCCATCATGGTAAGAATAAAAAAGAATAGTAATTTATACACTGTTTTAGTTGAAACCACCATGATTTATGTCATTACCTTTATATAATTTTAATTATATAAAGGTAATGACATTACCTTTATATAACTTTAAAATAATTTGGAACAAACGAGAAACACTAACCGTTACAATTCCAACGGAATTCTTTGATTTCTAGCTTTTATTAAATGCTTCTTTTCTATACTATGCCTCCATGGAGCGCAAAACATTACCAAATGCCAAAGTAATTTCTTCTGTTTTGTTGGCAAATATGTCGATGAGTAGTACGATAAGAACCTGATATGAAATGAGGTCTCACAATGAGGAGCAATGATTTGCATAATAGCTTTAGTTTTATATCGTTCACTTAAAATTCAGTAAGAATTAGTCCGAGTCTCTTTCTGGGAAACGTCTTTGCGCTTGTCCATTGATTCGTTTGTAGATGTAGAGGTAGAAATCTCAACCATAGTATAGGGAATCACCGGGAAAACTAGAGAAGCGTGTGGTGTTAAGAGTGTAGTCTTCAGTAGAAATAATGCTAATTTACACCCTAATTAGAGTTACCTATTCCCGGATTAACCATTTTAATATATCTTAGAGTAAGATGGTATCAAGGATGTTAATCGCGCATTCATGTGAATGCCAATGGTTCTGATCCGATTCCGATTGGTTCCATGATATGACTTAGGTCTGTATTTCCTAGTTTTTGTTGGAATGTTATTGATCTTCTGACGCAAACTAACTAATACTCTTTGCTTATAAGTTATCAGTCACTTTAAATATATCGTTAAGCTCTGTAAAATTCGTACCCAAAAAGTACATGCGTTTTTGAATATGGTTGTCTGAATTAATTTTATACCTGGTATAGAATGTCAGTAAACACCTCTGAGTAAGTTGTTTATTCGGGCGATGCAGATTCATCCCAGAATGGTTCCTCTATGGTGTATATCACGCAATGGTTCTAAAAAATACTTACTGGAAATCGCGATATTTGTTTCCAGGCTCAAATCCCCTTTATGACATTGGAGACTCATTCTAAAATCGCAAGCCTTCTGAGGGCGAGTAGATACCGCCGTCTCGGATTCGGAGGACAGCGGCTTTGGCTCCTGCCGTCGAAATATTTCGCACGAAAAACCCCACTCGGCAGAAAAAATATATCCATTCGCTTTCGCCCTTGAAGGCCCCTCCCAGCGAAAGGAGGAGTCAAGATTACTACGACACGGCGCGGAGAGTTTGAGACGAGGAATCCTCGCAAGGGATGAACAGTGAGGGTGTGTATGGGCCTCGATGATATTTGCAGAGGACGGAAGAGGGTAGGAAAGGAAATGAAGGGAGAAGAGGGAGGCCTTTCTGATGTGGTAGGAAGGAGGAGGAGCGAGAGGGAGAGAGAGAGAGAGGAGATCGGGAGAGGGCGTTAGTTAAGAAACCGCTTGCGTGGTTTTCCGCAGATATGTCAGATCCGGAGAAAAGGAGTGGGAATGAGTTGGGGGAGTTGAAATGCTCTTAAAGGGATTTTCGTTCCTTACTCCGCAAGTCCCCTCGCCCACTCCCCCTTTTCATGAATACCTAATTTGTGCGGAATAAACACGCGATCGCGTTCGGATTTCACCTCTCGCCCGTCTCTTTCCCCCCACCTCTCTTCCTCTCCAACGCTTCTACGTATTGCCTTCATTCTTTCTCGTCTCTGCTCCTGCATCTGCATACTACTTCGCTTACCACCGAGGTCGAGTGTGGCAGGGAATGTTGGGGAGCCATCCATGGAGAATGGAGGGAATAGGGGAGAGAAATTGGAAGTGGAATGAAACGAAAGTTTAGCGTAGGTTATCAGAATGTCTTGAGGTTTTATTTACCTATAGTATTCATGGACCAGTTGTGCGGCAGGTTGAAGGAATTTAGTCCAACACTACCAATAAACCAGAATTCGGGACGTCGTTTTATCGCTGACAGCCGTTTGTCCCGGCAACTCATGGAAGAAAATGAATAACTATGCCGTGGTACATAACTCTTTGTGTTTACACTCGTGGCGAAGTGGATATAAAGTTTTAGTTTCATTCGGATTTCCTCTTAGACCTGTACTAATTTAAACCTCCAACATTCGGGCTTTACTTGAATCGGTTGATTGGACTGTATCAATCTTTTAGTCAACAATTGTATGTAAGGAGGAATTTTCCTACCTGTTTGGCCTATACACATATATTAATTATCTTGTCGAATTTGTCATTGGACACAGTGCTCAGTTAAAATAATATTTTACGGGTCATCCTGATACTCATGTTATCTGCTTCTGGACTCTTTTTATCTCTCTGTATCCTAGCCCCTTCACAATGTGACTGAAAACAAAACAAGAAAGCCCGCCTCTTTATCTGTATTATTCGGAAAATAATGCTTTCCCTAACTAGTTTAAGCATGCGAAACGCAGATGCTAGTCGTCAAAGCTTCGGAATATATTCCCAGCCAACAGTTGTTTATGTTTACTTTCCCATCTGTGATTGATATTTCAGTCCTAGAATTGAAAGATTACAGTATAAAGCTGCTCTAAAAAAATGGGGCTATGCTCTACATGATGGTTTTCACGATCTGAATTGCTTTGGATGGATGATGTTGACATTTTAAATGAACAAAAATTGTAATTCTTTTGTAACTTGAACCAGTTTTTAAAAAAATTTACCATGTCACTGTTTCTTTACAAAAAGAGTATCCATGCGCAAAAAACGATTTAATGGTGAACGGAATGTTAAAAATTAAAGAGTGTGTGTGGGCTTTAAAACTTAAGTAAATTCAAATGATTTCCTTATGATGTAAATAAGATTAATGTGACAATTAGGAATATATTTGTTCTTGAATTATTGTGGTTTTTAGTAAAATAATTAGTTAAACACATTTTACAAATACACGGAACAGCAGATCAGACATTATTAAATCGAAAAAGGTGATATGAGTTATGCACCCAGTAAATATGATAGATATGCCTGGTGACAGACGTCACTTGACGTCATATTAAACATCGCCTTTGCCTCTCTGTTGATACAGTATTGAGCATCGTGATTCTACGTTCTCTATTTTCTTTCCGTCACTTCGCCTTCTCATCCGTTCGTCGCGATTTTCAGTTTGGCCACGTCCACGCTCCTGCAAACCCACCTCCTTTCCCGCCAAAACACTCGTTTCCAAGGCAACGACCGTGTTTGTGTACGCTAAAGTGCGAGTGAGAGAGAAAGATGATGAGAGAGTCGGAGAATTGGTTGCAATGCATTTCCAAATTCCGCTGATTCGAGTTTGAAGAGCGTCGTCGTAAATTACGTCTCGAGCGCGCGTCCCTCTTTTGTTTTCTGCCTCCTCGCGGGGGTTTGGGGGGGGGTGGAGGGGGAGGGAATGGAATTAATCCGACGCCTCACCACACCCGAGTGTTCGTATCGCATGTGGGATAGTCCGGTTGGTTGAAGGCGGGTGTGTACGAATGAGGGGGGGAATTGTTTTTGCGCGGCAAATTGAGTACAATGCTTCCTCGGTTTATGTCGCTCCTCGCTTTTTGCGGCTTCGGTTTTGTTTCCATCTAATCGCTTTCGTTCGAAATGCTTCGTCACAGAAGTTAAATTGACTCCGGTTGCCGCTCCAAAGAGCTGCAGGGGTGTTTTATTCCACTTGGCGTATCTTTCAAGTTGCGATAACACTGCATACAATGAGACTTGGGCCTCCGAAAAATTCTTCAAAGCCGATATTGGTGTAGCCTGTGGTGGTGTACATTGCCTGTTCGTGCATAAGTAAATAGGATGTCGATTTTAATTGGGAATTGTAAGCGCGATGCGAGATAAGGCAAACAGCTGATATGAATGTATCTTTCTCCACAAGATGAATCCTAATCGAACCGAATCTGAGCCAGAAGAATGCTTTTTCTCACCAATCTGCTTGGCATTCATTGAGGGCAAAGTTTTTAATTTCATTTGGGAGGTCGCTGAAGGCGTTCCGAAGTCAGTATAAATCATATTTTAATTCGTTACTGTTTAAGTTTTCGTATTAATCACTGGAAGATTGCATGTATAGTGTTAAATTTCTTCTGGAGATGAGAAACACATGGTCGCGTACTCGGCAGAAGTATTATTATCACTTACCCTGCATGTAGCTGTTATATGTTATAGAGTGAGTGACTCGTGCTCTTTAACTTTCATCAAATATGCAATTAGCGACATGAGAATAGATTGCTTTCAAAACATGTACGATTCATAAATGGTTATCATTTGATGTCAAATAAATTGTCGTTATTGGTTAGGTCCACTGAGTTGAGTCCACGTAATCACTAATCCTTAAGTCCTGAATATGTCCCCAGGACTGTTGAGGATTCGCCACTTATTCACTGTAATTAAAATACTATTATAAAATATGGCATATTACAGCATGTTAATTATGGGCTGACCGTGCACTAAAGCACTACGTGGAACTTACTATTTACTATATGCGATTATCCGTTTAGTTGCTGAATCGTCGGCAACGGCTACAAAACCTAAAGATTGTGAGTGAAGGTGCTGAAGGAGTATTAAATTTCTCTTATCCTATTCCTTATAGTGTGAAAAACAGCAGATACAGTGCTGGGAAATACTTCCAAATAGCTTTGAAACATCCCAGTGGTCAAGAAGTTTCCATTCCTGACACTATCGCGTTGGTGGGGGGGGGGGGGGAGGGGAAAGTGGCGACATTACGAGGTCTATAAAATTGATTTGGGAGAGGGGGAATTCATCAGCAAAACTTAGGGTCTATTCTCGAATCGAAATTATTTATTTTATCACATGGTTTCGTCGATTAACGATTCTTAAGTCGTCATATCTTGTCCAAATGTGATAGTTATTCACTGATAAGTATGGAGTGGTTGTACAGCCTCCTCAGTCCCGAGACATATCCGGCACTATTTTTGGAAAATTCTTCATACTTACGTTTTGCGTTGTAAGCCATGTGTGCAGAGTTAATATCTCTGTGAATCAAGGTTCTTAATGATGCTGCCACTTATCAGCAAGCGCTGCACTACTGGCGTTGCCAATATTTTGCGTTGCTGAGCGGGAAAAAATTAAAAATTCTGTGTATTGTATACAATACGCCAGGACCGAGGAGAATAGACCAGCATAAGAATCAGAATACATTTATTCTATGAAATAGTACGCCCATTTCTTTCATCGTGGAGAATTATTAGCAATTAATTTTGAGAATCGGCACCAAGTGTAAAAATGGCGTGCGTTAAATGGGAAAGACATCATGGAAAGAGAGGAATCGAATGACGAGCTATACCGTATCTCTCGAGGTTCAGAAGGGGATGAGCGTTGCGTGATGTGGCAGTATTTCAATGTTTTGAGCGAAGAAGAGCGGAGGCGGAGGTTTCGAGTTGAACATGGAAGGCTCCGGCAATTAGCCCCCTCCCCCCTTCATCGTTTCCGACTTAAGACTTCAAATTCGCATTGTCGACGACTCGCCTCGGATCGGATGTTGCTGTGCATGCTTGCGTTGTCTCGCAAACACGCCGACCGATGTGTTAACGTAACGTTTCCCCTTTTCTTCGGTGGTAAGGACCCTCCAAGTGCTCCTCTTTATATTCCCCCACTTCCACACGCCGTCGCCCGAGTTACATTTAATGCCCTACCCCGAAAAATCTACTTGTTACTCTACAAGCCACCGTTTGGGTGCCTGGCAGATGGTGTTAGGTCGAAAGCCATTACATTGTAGAAGCAAAAGAAAAGGTGGAAAGAAGGAATACTCAAACTGGGATACGTATTATTAGCAATGAGAAAATGGAGCGCCAGAAGCCTTATTCAGAAAAGGCTCGACCTCGATAGTGCCATGTGCATACCTAAGCATGTGGGGTCACGTAATCGAAAAATCTCAAAATTTAAATGGTATTGTATGATTTCCAATGTTAACATGCGCTAAAGTACATTAGTCTGTTTCTGGTGCAGCATCTTCCAATGGCATTTTGATGTCATCTGTGAAAAGCAGATTGAAATACATATTTCTATTATTCGTGCGCTTTGGTGTGTGCGCAAGAAGACGAAAATTATAGTGGACGGAAAATATGTGAAATAGGAATATTTCTGTCTTAGCAGATTGTGATGGTTACTTGAAAACTTGTACATATTTGGAGTTTAATCTTTTAAGATGTGACTTTGATTAATTCTTTATAGAAGTTGAAAATCGCCCCGCCATTTTGTAAACGCGTCAGTGTAAATCGTTCTATTGGTTCCAACAACTTGAACGTGCACACGTTGTTCCCATACGCGCCGATGAGCGTTTACCTGCGCAAGGTATTTGTTAAGTGCCCATCATTAAGAATTTCCAAGATTTTGGCACCCTTTGAGGCTCGGAAATTTGACAGCTTGCCTGAAAAGAGCACCCATACGGAAAAGGCGAAGTAAAGTTTGTATTGATATACTTTCAGACACTATATATTACACGGTTGAAACTAATGTGGTCTCATTCTATTCGGTATACGGTAACTGTGCACTGCACTGTGATGTACATGGCACTATCGAGGTCGAGCCTTTTCTAAATAAGGCTTCTGGTACTCCATTTTCCAATTATTTATAATTCGTATCTCAGTTTGAGTATTACTTCTTTCCACCTTTTCTTTTTCAACTTGGCGAGCGAGACCTTGAGTTAGCACCGTGTATGCGTAGGGATCAGGTGGGGCACCTCGGCAACTGGCGGGCATTACGCGACTTCGAGGTGCTAGCGCGCTGATTTTGGTGGGACACGAAATATTTGGTTTAGATACGTCAAATAAAGCCGGAAAACTGGCTTCGTATGTTCATGTATGTTTTGCACAACTACTTCTTTCCGTATCCTTCACTAGTCTGGAGAATTAAACCTATACTTGATAAGCATCGAGTGATCGAAAGTTAATGTAATAATTATATGGCCTTGTTGATGGCCATCCTTTCTGCCATCGATTAATGAGAAAATGCTTTAATTATCATTCTTCTTTCTCTCATTTTATGCTGTGACTATGCTTCATAATATCATCAATTTTTTATTCAATCTTGTCTCTCGCAAAATCACACTTCTCCCACTTACTCTCTTCCCTAGGTCTAGGTCGTGGACATTCATCGTGGCAATACGTTATACTTACTGGCAGTTGAACATAAAACTTATATATGTCGATCAAGTAAATAAGCCGGCTACACCATCATGTCAAAATACATCCAGGGTAGATTTCTGTGAGGTTCTCAGAAAACCAGAGGTTGTGTTATTGTCGCAGTGAATACCAAGATTTAATTAATCATCGACGATTCGCGGCTTGTGCGGAGGAGTATGGTAATGTATGGACTCCATACCCGTTATGAGGGAATACTATTCATTCGCGCCGAGCCTTGACGACCGGAGGCAATCACACGAGCGTGTTTCTCCACGCCTCCTGCCAAAACATGCCTCCGATTAAGACTGGGGCGGCGGTGTCGGCCGAGAGACTCGCATGGCTAAGCCCAGATAGGTACCGAGAGAAACGTGGTTTTATGGAGGTGGGGAAACGATGGGATGATGGCTGCGCTCAGAGGTGCATCCGCCACCCGCTTTGGCGCGACAACCCCGATATAGACCGCTTGCTTGATTGCTTCCACTGGAGAGAGCTCTCTTTTCCCTGGACGCGGGTGTAGGGTGAGCTCTGGGCCGATGAAGCCAGCAAGCCGGGAAGCAGGAGATAAATTGGTCGGCACAAAAGGAGCAGGAGGTTGGCAGGGTGAGAGAAAAGAAAGGACTTGTAGCCGTGCTTTTTATTTTATTTTATTTTTCCCCCTCTTTCCTCCTTCCCTCAGACGGGGCCTTTTAAGGGTTGGGGTAGTGTCGATAGGAGAGGGTGAAAATCGGGGGAAAAGAATGATGTTTTTTTTTGTCGGGGGACGTCGCTCGGCTGGGGTAAAGAGGGTGGAGAGAGGAACCTTGTTTGTGAATGAATAAGAATTGGAAAATGCTAAATATGTAATATTGATTAACGATACAATAACATCATGTAAATAGTGATCGTATGTCGAAATGGCGATGTCTATTGTTTCAAATGAACTATATCTATTACATTGGACCCATTAAAATTAACTATTAATACCCTCAGAATTCTCAAATTGACGATAATTAACGAAATATCCTCAAAACGGAAAACTTTCACCTTTTCGAAACTTTAGCATATTGTTCTATGTATATCTATGTTACCAATTCGTAGCTAATAACGTTTTACATACGTCAAATTCTTCAATAATACTTTGTATCTCATAATATTGAGAATTTGAGACAAAAATATCCTCAACTTTATATTTCTAAAAATGATCCGACTTTTCTATAAACCGTTAAATTCTCAAAAGCTTGATCGTCTTTGCAGCCTGATCCATTCATCACTCAGTTATGATATATTCAGTGAGATAATATTTTTGATAAAATGGCATATTTGGACTTCATTAGCCATCGTCTGGATCTTATAAGTGAAAATATGTTCCATACTGTAGCTTATCCGAATTGTTTACTTTGTTGGTCCCATCGTCTTTTCATTTATCTTATATGTTCTTAAGGATTATTTCGACTCCGTGTCGTTGTATCGCAATGTTAGAGAGCCCCTATTCTGAGCTAACAGTGCAGACGGAGGGGAAGGACCGGGGTATCGGGGGTGTATGTTTGGGGATGAGAATGTGTCTAGCAGGGGGTGAGTCGCCCCATCCTCGTGCTTCGTGTGCTGGGGTTTGTATTGGCTGCGAGTGGAGCGATAGATACGCGAGCTTTCCCGCTCTGACACGGCGCAAGGACGCTGGGTCGCCGATATACCCAATCGCCACCGTCCTCCTCTTCGTGCTCTGCAAAATCATCCTTCTCGCTTATCACTCTTTCCATTTCCCTTTTCCCCTCTCTATCTGCCACTCCTTTTCATTCTCCTCTCTTTACATACCCTCCTCCCATTGTAGTTGACCTTTGTTATAAGTTATCCAACTGCTCTCTACTGATCGCTACTTTGTTACAGTTGCGTTATATTTATCTAGGACTAAAGAGCGGTACACTACGTTGTTCCTTTCGTAAAAGCTGATATATGTTACATTAATTTTAGTGTATAAATATTGTTTGGTTCTTAAGGTAGAGTTCTCAATGTATAAGTTTCTTTTGGAGTGCACATAAATAATCATGACGAGATGAGTCACCCCACGTGTCATCTTTTCACCTGTGATCATGAGAGTGATTTTAAAATGAATTTGTCGCATTATACTAATGAAATACGTGAGATTTATATTGTAGGATAATTTTAAATTTAAAAAAATAAGTCGTGACCTTGGAAATGATTTGCCCGATGTACGACGATGATCGCCAATTCCCATTGTCTATCGGCCGCCGCAAAATGAACATTTTCGTTCATTCTTTCTCATCTCCACCTCTCTCCCTCTCTATCTTTCCCTCCTGCATTTATTTACTTATGCATAAAATAATTGTGGAATAGTTTTTAACTACTGATAATCAATCTTAAGAATTTAAACTTGGAAAATGGAAATTTGTGTGAATTTCTTTTATGTTAAATTTTCCATATGCTTATCAATAATAATTTTTTTACTGTACGCCAATCCATTATCTCAGGTTCGAATCCTGGGTGGGTCAATTATTATTCAGTGAAATTCTAATCCCTGCTATGGTAAAATGTAGAGAGTATGTACTTCAAAAGTTGTACTTCCTCTGTCGGATAAGTTGTTAAACTGTGGATCCCATGGCGCCCTATGAGTGCAACGTTGCATCTTTTAAATTTCCTCTATTATTCATAAAACTTCTTCTTCACAAATCTACTCTCCTATGCAAAATTTCTTCAATTTTTTGTTATCTCTTCAAATAACCGTCCAAGTCATAGCCATATTAGTAATTCTTGGGCTTTGCAACTCAATGGTCGTGGTATATAACGCCACCATGAACATGGATGTTGTGAACATCGTAATTTTAAGGTTTTAGTGCAAACGGATGGTTTGATCATAGGGTTACAGTTGATGAACGGAACAAATCAAATATATGATAGTGAATTGTGAAAGAGAGTGAATTGGGTGGGAGGAAGCAGTAGACCGAGGAAGTTGATGTTGAATGTGACGGAAGAGCATCTAAAAAGAAGACATGTTAAGTGTCTTAGGAATTAGAACGCGTGTATGAAGCAATGCAATTGGATGAATGAATAGAAAAAAAAGATGTGTGAAACGATTTGGCGTTATGGAGGAAATTATTAAGAGAGAACCAGTTGCCTGAACCTTACAGCAATGGCTAAAATCTTTGATCTTGCCTGCCTCTGGAGGAAATGGCGTGAAACGATAAGTAACGCTAAGTTAGGATAAGTGCGAAGATTAGACGGTGCTGCATACATCTTTCCTCACTCTTTTACCATTCTTCAAATACTTCCCTCTCTCATAAGTCTACCCACCAATCTACAATGGCTTAATTGACCTTATGTTTATCGCCTCCTCAGAAACAGCAAAATCGTTTACATTAACTCATTCCCGCCCACCAAAGCCATATGGCTACACCCTGACGCGCCGAGTGTATGACGCTCTGTAGGAAGAACCGCGAACTTTATCGCAATAAACTTGTCAACACTGAATCCTTCAAGGTCATTATCAACAAAATATTTTGCATGAGTACGCTAGGTGACTATTTGAGTAAAATACCAAAAATTTATCAAAATGTCAAACGGAAATTTTCAGGGCGGAAATGGGTTAATCCTCGAATCACATGCCGTCATAGTGTTACTCATGCGGTTAGGTAATATTTTCCCCTCAAACCTTAAACGTCTTTATCATATCCAGAGCGTAGCATGTTGATTGTTTCTTCTTACACAGGTAGTGTTGTTTTTTAATTGTTCCTCCTCACTATTACATTGACTTCCAGTTGGTCCGCAAAACATCCGCCTCCTCAGTAATGTTCACTCCGCCTCACAACCCATTTCCCTTCCACTACCATTCCGTTGCCACCAGTTTGCCCTCCTACCATCTCCCGCACAACCGCTGATTTATAACTTTGCCTTGCCTTATTATTCGCATCTCAGACGGCGAGAGAGAGTGGGACAGCGCTCAGAGCTCGAACCAGAGAGGGACCTGCCGGCGATGCCCTTAGATTTTAAACGCGTCGAGGCCGCGTGTTGGGAATCGAACGTCGGACGGACAAAATCTTGAGTCGGAGCGAATAACTTTTGTTCCTTGGACAAGGAACGAGTGGGTTCAGGTGGCAGCAGCAAACCGACTTCTTGCGCGTGATAACATCCATTTCACGTCAGGTACTGTCGATCTTCGATATTATCTTTTTCAGTTTCAAGGTTTTTTGCAGCTTTTTTGGGCTACTGATGCTTTTGGGTTTGATTGATTTGTAGATCAGAAGATTCTCCTTTAATGCGGTACTAGAACACTGAGAGTGACATAATTGTAAGCAGTGGTAAGCTTCTTTAGTTCCCGGTCCATCCCGGTCAAGTCAAATGATTTTTTTATGGTGAATTTCAACCCTTGGCGTTTATGCACCCATGCGTGTGACTTCGTACCGCATCATTTGTCAGTGCAATGATTGGAACTTCTTCATTTATTTGATGTTTTTCGCTGACGGAAGCGGTAATGGGTGCACGGCCGTTTAGGTTTTACGAAATGATGTATCTTGAAAAAATGGTGTCTTATTTACAATTAAAATAGATTATTCCAATGAAATTGCTGGCAATCGCCTATGAGATCTGGTGATTGTACCCAGATATGGGTCATGAAATCAATTTTGAATGCACTATTTCGTTCACTGGCCTTTGAAACTTTGGCCGGTGAAAACTATGCATTGTTTAGTTCTTTGTGCCTCAACTCTGAGGAACTATGATGTGCGTTACTCTGTTAAATCATTTGCTTTCTTTACATAATTAGTCTTTAGACGCCATAATACAATCGCTTCCTATTTATCTGTATGTTAATGTATTTTTCTCTTTTCAGGTGAGTTATAAACCTCCATCCTGATTCCGGCCAGGCTAATAAATGTCTTCTTCCAGTTATTTCGAAGGTATGACACACTTAAGCATTTATTTAATTTCTTATGTGTATAAAAATGGTTACGACAAAGTTTTCAGACCGAAGGCAACACTTATATAAAATTACCTGTCTTTCAGCAAATCAATAGTTTCATACTCCCAACAGAACATATGATTAGCCTTCTTAATCTATTATTTTGAAATGTTTACTGAGAAAGGCTGCGCCCTAGCACCGTAGTCTCGATATCGTGGGCTCGTATAACGACTTGGATTACTTATCCATCATGGATTTTGTTTGTTGCTTTCCAAATTTAATTCCAAGAGGAATGTAATGGGACATTTAATTGTTGCATCTATAATTCGTATTTTTTCAATATTTTATGCATGCCTTTTCATAATTTCATGTGAAGTAAATCCGTCCCGGTCAAAATCCATATTTTTCAGTGATTTAATTCATAACTCACTGGGCCCATGGTCTTATATCCATCTCTCTCAAATAGATTCAGCGTACGTTAGAATAAAACTACCCGGTTTTCCCACGGCCGAGCAGTGTTTGAATCACCGAGTCAAGGCTTATCGAAAGACGCATCTTTTCCGCGCTGCATGTGAGCAGGTGCAGATGTCTACCTGCTTTTCCTAGACGAGTCGCAGATGGCTAATCGCTCCTGTCTGTGATTTAGTACTCGCATCCCATGCTTTACTATGGAGGCTCTCAATTTTCTTCCCTTAATGGCCAAGTCCATATTGATTTTCTCACTTGAGTGACTCCAGAATCGGGTCCCTTGTGCTTGGCATAGAAATAATTTTTTTTTCTTTTGCATAATTAAATCATGACAAAAACTTCATTAAAATCATTGAAATATATGGTGATCCCCGAATATATTATCATACATCGAAGAGACATCATATGTTCATTTTAGTAATATTCATGCAAACCTGCCTCTCAAACTGTGTGTAGATATAATAATTATCCCGTTAGGTATTCTAATAAATTATGCCTGATTGTTAGTTATACTAGTGTTACCTTTAGTTCAGTGGGAAGATGTTGCTTATGACTCTGATAATTCTGGTTTTAGTATGAGAATATTCGCCGTAGAATAATTTGAAATGCATTGCTCAATGCTTCACTTCACAGATGCAACGTTTGTCGGGATTTAAATTTTGAAACCTGTATATTTTCCTTATTATAATTATGCTCGATGACGAATGAAACCATAATGATGTAATGCGGTGACTCAATAATTATAAATAATTCAAAAATGCTAAATATTTTACTGAGGTATAAATATGTGACTCGGTGACTAGGAATTGACATTGTTTGCCAGGAAAACCGACTATGAATATTGATTTACATTGTACATGGTCGACCGATTAAACACTTTGCGACGCACGGAGCTAAATGTCGCGGGAGAAATACCGCAAGAGTAAAACGAGAAGTGACAGAAATATCAAGTCGCAAGAATGACGTTATGCGGATCCATGGTGTCATGCGAATGAAAGTCTACGGTGCTGGAATTTTGCGGGGCTGAAATTTTTATGGGCCGAAATACCGGAAGGTTTGTGTATATCAGGACTGAAATATCGTCGGTCAGTAATCCTTTCTTTCACTTTTAGAAAGTTCTGTAGGTGAAATATTTCGAGGGCATGAAATATAGCAAAAGTGAACCGTGACAGGTATGGTGTTTAGAGTCTTTGTAATGTCGCGCGGTAGAAATATCTGGGTGCTGGAAAAATGACGGGGCTGAAATTTCGCGGGGCAAAATGTCGTTGGTAAGAAACTTTATGGGGCTCTTGTAATCGGAGATGGAAACGTCGTAGAGACTCTAATTCATAGGAATGAGATTTTGCAGAGCTGATAATTCGGGTGGATGAAATGTCCGAGGGTTGAAATTATTCAATCCTAAAATACCTCTCGCTTGAAGTGCCTCATGGCTGAAATGTTCCCGGATTGAATTATCCCAGGGCTGAAATGTCCGAGGGATCATTGTAATGTGAGGTAAGATGCTGTTGGCCCGGAATAATTTGCACCTGAATAGATTGCTGGTTGATAATTTGTGAGGGCGATCGACAACTGAGGTCACTTACGCCATTACATTAAGGTGAGTACATTTGTTGATAAGGCATGGATAATATGAGGAGCGAAAGGCGTCTGTAGGGTAACTGGGCCTAAGTATTAGCCTGCTGTTACCGGAAGACGCCAAAGGAGCCGATATAATGTCCAAACCAATGGACGGATTGTATTTGAGGTGCTCTCCACGTGTAAGACGACCTGTCGAACTTGCCTGTGGTAGCCGAAGATAAGGTGTTTGGAACGTGTTTCGCTGTTATTTTGGGAGGATACGTGATTAGGCTGGTAAGTGATGGATAATTTGGACTGTGGAGAATGATTGAAGAAAAACACGGCGTTGGAATTAATCTACTCTAGAAAGGTGCATTATGGATTCTAGTTTAACGTCCTCTCCGACGGAAGGGGTACTGCAATATAATTTTCCACGTGGTATATAAGCAGGGTTTTTTTAAAAAGTATTCTACCGGTTAAGGTAGGTGTTGCTGAGTGTCAGAAAATCTCATCCCGGTTTTCTGCACTTTCCGGGGCCTAACTCACTCTATAAAATAATCTTATAGTAAATCCTTTTTAGCCTCAGCAAACGATCTGGCCTTCTTCATCCTATCTGTGGGACCGATTCTCCTTCTTCCTCTTCCCCGCTTGCCCAGCATCCTTCCCTCTATCACATTCTTGAGAAACCCCTCGCCCCTCATCACATCATCCAGCCACCTACCCTGGCTATCCCGGATTTCATTCAGAAGCTTCCTTTCCTCGCCCACCATCTCAAGCACTTCCTCGTTAGTCCTCATCTCCATCCACTTCACCTTCTCCATCCTTCTCCACACCCACACCCCAAATTCCTGCAGCCTACGTCTCGTACTCCTTTCTGAGGGTCCACGTTTCTGCCCCATGCAACGCTACTCTCCATATCTAGCTCCTTACCAGCCTCTTCTTCACATCCTTACCCAATGTTCCTGTCATCAGCTCCCTTCTATTACTAAACGCCTCCTTAGCTAGCGCTACTCTCTCCCGTATGCATTTGCTACCGTTTTATTCTTGCGTATTACCTAAGTAATTAAATGCTCTAGTTGCTCGAGTTTCTGTCCTCCAACTTAAATCACCTGCCTCGCTTTCTTTTACCTAGAGAATCTTATTACTTTTATTTTCTTTTAGGGATCGGTATTCAGCAGAAAAATCTCCGTCCCCCCTGGATTCGAACCCGGGTTCTCGGGTAAAGAATTAAGAGGCCTTTACTCAAACCACCGCACCAACCCGTTTGTCTGGGACTGTGTTGATGGCAAAATTTGGACTTGGTGTGATAGCCTCTGAACCAAGGAATAGGAAGGAAGGCGGGCGGTTGGAGTGGGCGCCAAGAGTGGCGGGCCGCAGATTGTGTGCGGGGAACGGAATAAGGGGACGAGTAGAGGGGGATCATGGGAGGGGGGAATATGGGGGAGGGTGAACATTGGGAGAGGACGTTGGGTGGGGGGGAAGGGGTAGGCAGGCAGAAAGGGGTTTGGCGGGTGTTCGGCGGTGACCCTATAAAGCTGTCAGGTCCACGCGCTCGGTCACACGTGTCTAACCCAGCAGCGGCGGCGAGGAAGCAGAGTCGGTGGCGGCGTCTAGAGTGAACGGGACGAAGCGGGAGGGGAGGGAGGGGGGTTAAAGGGGTGGAGAAGGGGTAGGGGAAAGGGAGTGGGTGGATGGGTGATCCACGCGAATGCTAGGAGGGTTTGAGAGGAGAAGGATTAGAGCTGTGTGGATCCGTGGAATTTTGAGTCGACTAGCGATGTGAAGAATTCATCGCCTGTGTGTCAATGTTCATGATGAACAACTGTTTTCTATATAATGTATTAACATTTATTTTGTGTGAAATTCTCTCGGGATATTCCTACCGGGTTAAATTTTTGGCTGCTGCTAACGTTTCTATGGATAACTTTCGATAATTTAACCCGGTGGGAATCCCGAGAGAATTTCACAGATAATTTTCGCCGGGAAAGTACAAAATCATTTATTTAACATTTATTTTACTTACTGATCAAATTTCCAACAATTCAGTATAATTATCAAGATTAATTTGAAACTTTGGTCTTAAAATAAAATAATCGTGAAAATGGAGTACAGTCAATGAATATTTGTTCATCATTGAACGTTTGACAAGTTTGCAAATTGACGCCTCGAGGTACTCCTTGCGTATGGAGAACTGTCGACTGAACTGTTGGAAGTCATTTTATTTTACCTTATTGTAGTATATAAGGCCAAGTTTTACGGCCTCTTGGAAATTGGCTTCTTGGTATGAAAGCCGAAGTTGATATGAGGACCCCAGAAGTCAAGGGGTCTAAGTAACAAAATCGTTGTTTTGAGAAAACTTAAGTCAAAGTTGAAAATGTTTGGTACAACCCACTAAATAGTTAAGAGGCATTACCCTAGATAGCATCACCTGTCAAGAAAATCACTTGGATCCCTTTACCACCTAAAAGATTTATATTTTCACGTCCCATTCCTGTACATAACTTGTTTTTTTAAATGTTACTTAGACCCCTTGACTTCTGGGGTCCACATATGTCTTACCTTTGATAACACTCAGACACCAGAGAGCTGGATAGTTTCGAAGGAAACTAACATTGTAATCTACAAATTCCGAACGCCCAGTTGACATATGTGCAATTTAGTCTATGTCATGTTGCGATCAATTTTAGCCAAGCATAAAAATAAGCTTAAATATCACTTGATGCCGTAATGGTGGAAGAGTTCTGGGTGTTAGAAATGTAGGATGGTAATGTGAATATATGGGGTGAAGCAATTAGCTGGAATGATGTAATGGAGAGCAGCAACAAATCAATCTTGGAATTAGTAACTGCTATTGATGAGGGTTTTCTTGTTTACTACCTATTGAGAATTTTTCAGATTTTTGTATTTTATTTTTTTTTTTGAGAGAGAATTTTGTAACTAATCCTAAAGTAAACATTATACTTTAGCGGGCTGCTGGCGGTATTTTTAATTGATAGGCTTGCATACCGGCACCGCGTATTATATGGTGAATTTTAAGGATGTTGGATGATGAATTTTCGATTTGTTACATAGTGGATTTATTATTAAAATTGTATTCATAGAGATTGCCACTTTTTCTTCCCAATGCACTCATGTTTGGCAGGCATCTCACGTATCGTTGGGCTCCTTAGACTGTCAAATACTATGTTTCGCGCTCTCGTGGAATATCAATTTATATGCCTCCCAATTGCATTTTAGGTAGAATCCATATTCCTTTGTTATCATACTCTAATTGAATCTGAATTAAATCTGTATTATATCGGAGTTTATCGGATTCTGGTCGCCATTAATACCACGCATATTGTTATTTTTCTTATACCTCATTTAGTGGCTATTAGATCCATATCGTGCGAACACGCATAGTTCGATAAAGTAATCGGTGACATTGACTTGAGTAAATAAGGTTCGGAAAGCCTCGTTTCATAAAATGAGCATATGATGAACGTTGAACAGAAATATCGCGCTGTTCTAGGATATGGGAGGGTTGGATGAGCTCCTCGGGAAAGGAGGGGAATCAAAGCGAATGGAAGGCAAGCGAAGAGAAGGAGAAAGATTTCAACCGGTGGAGTGGTTATGACCCAGGGTGAAGAGTGCGAAAGTCTTCGCAGGACGAAAATAAAATGATAATTTCTGAGATGTGGATGAAAAGGGGGTTGCATGAGAAAAAGATGAATGAAATTTCGAAAAAAGGAAGGGTTTTTCTGTCATCTGATCAAGAAGCTGTCGTCAAAAATTGAATGACTTCCGAGCGAAAGAAATCATGGGAGAAATTGAAGTAAGAGGTAGTCTTTCACTGAAACTTGTATCTTGAGATAGTTGCTTTTCCCTGTGATGTTTAAATGTATTGCTATAGCCTTCAACTTGATACTCGGAAGTCATGACCAGGAGCTGGTTCTCATTCTGCAGTCGTAGCTTGTCTCATTGAGGTAGCTTGTAACTGAGGAAAGGGACGCAACATTATGGACGGTCTAGTTCTCGCGTTAATTTCATTTTCAAATATTCATAAAGAGTTGCTCACTATTATTGGTCTATCGTCATGTACGGATCTGTAGGAGATTTGGTTTATTAGTTCAAAAAACATTCGCAAATATGAGCATGCTATGATTTGCATATTGACATGTATATATATGTAAATTAGTTGAGATTAGAGCAAATGGGTGAATGCGTCGTCAAATTTACCGCACTGGGTCCTAATGACTGCGTAATTTGGCTCACATTAGTACCTTACCTTTTCCTTCTGTTGTTTAAAGGTTGCTCATTCAACTCCCGTCACGCGATGGGCCGGCATTTTTCTTTCCTTGTGAGATGGATACGTGTCCAGCGACGTGAAGCAGCTAAGCCCCGAAACTGTTGTTTTGCATGTTTAGGAAGGTCATCTTCATCTCATGGAGTATACTCTTCACCTATCTGTCATCTTATCACTCTTAGGTGCCCCCCAATAAATGTTTTGTAGCGCAGTTCAGTCAGTTATGACCATCCATTTTCTCGCAATCAATTGACGCAGCGGGACTACTCTAGGGATAAGATATTAGTCGGAGATCCCAAAATAAAATTTTATATCCGCTTTAATCTCATGCGGTCTTTTCATCGAATCTTTTGTGATATTATCTCAGTCAGAAAGATTCCGCTAGGGTAACATTGAGAGCGACCACGATCTCATTTATTAATTCTCTTGAGAGATTTTAAGACCATGGATTGAGATGTTTCTGTCATTTATCTTCCGGCGTAATTCGCAGTGAGAGTTGTGAAACAATCTTATGCCATGCCATGAGAACTTAGGTGGATGAGGAGAATTCTTAGAGCAATTTGCTGAATTGTAGTTTATGCTGAATGTTTTGAAATTCAGGGTATTTGATGATTGGATGGAAGCGGAAATCAACTTGTCAAGATTTATGTGCAAGAGGCGTACGATGAACATTTCATGTTTGGATGATTGAACTTCATTTCGACGTGATATGATATTTGAGCATTGTGACAATCAAAATGGCCGATATATAAATGATTTAGTACTTTCCCGGAGAATATTATGCGTGAAATTCTCTCGGGATTCACACCGGGTCAAATTTTTGGCTGCTGCCAACGTTTTGATGGATAACTCTTCCATCGTCATCAGGGTAATGATTCCTGGGCCGCCTGTGTTCTCCCTTATATAGGGTTACCCTGTATAAGGCAGAACACACTCGGCGGCGGCAGGCACACAGGTGGAAGTATTATACATCGAAATGTTGGCAGCAGCCAAAAATTTGTCCCGGTGTGAATCCCTAGAGAATTTCACACATGGCGGATACATATTCAATAAAATTTTGGCAGTCTCGCTCGAGTGGATAATGGCGGATATATGCTCAATACATGCATGGCAGTTTTACTCGAGTTATAAAATAATGGGAAAAATCTCATTTGCAACTGGACTCCCTGCCTTTTTTGGTATTGCTAGTATTATTGACATTGCTCCTAAGGGAGAGTCAATAATATTTGAGAAAATAAAACCTTTGTGTAGATGATTGAAATGAGCCATAAAAATAATACACATTTATTTTGAAATAGCTGATTCAGGCGCTCTTAATATTGCTGTTGAAATAGAATTCAATTCAATTCCAGTTTGTTTGTTTGGTCCTTTCACGATCAAGCTAGAAGGCCAAGCGCTAATTTTGCATTGTAAGGACACTCAGTTTGGACGCAATTGCATCTAATTCTACGGCTTCGCAGCATTCTTGTGTCGTATCAGACTGTTACTCCTGAGTTACCTCGTCTGTATATATCTACATATACGTACATACTACCCTGCGATCCGCCGCATGGAGGTGTTTGGCCACCAGCCGTGTGAAGGTGTAAAGAATAAGGTTTTTGGAGGTGAAATGGTAGAGTGTATTATGGGAGTGTATAGAGTGGAGATCTGTTTATATTATGATCACTTATTGTGGGTGCAAAGAACGAATTTTCGCATCTACCTGTTCGACAATGTATCTCTCTTATTTTATCCCTTCTGTTGGGCCTAGAGATGCAGTGTGGATAATATTCACAATATATATAGTATTAGTATAGTATATATAGATAAATAATATTCTTTTTGTCACTCTGAAACATACTTATTTTTAATTTCTCTGGTTATCTATGCCTATCGTGTAGCCTCGGAGTCTCTCGGAACTCTATAGAATCTCTCTGAAAGCTGTGAAGCACAATGTGATTGCTCGTAGCAGTTTTTAACGAAACGCGCTGCTTTACTCTGTATTTTATTAGTTTTTTTGGTTAAATATTCCCGTTCAGCTTTCCAAATTCTCGCAGCATATTTAAGGTGTGGCTTAACCAGAGCAAAGTAGCACCTGTGTTTTACTTTTTGACCCGAGGACCTTGCTGTAATACACTTGATAAATCCTAGATTTCTTAATGCTATACAATGTATGTTTTGCATGTGTGTTCCCTACGATATGTTAGAAGATTAGGTAACTCCTAAGTAATTAATAATTTCTGAAGACTTTATATTTACTCCATCCAAAATGTAGTTATGGCGTAATATGTAATGACTTCCGCTATAAGTGTACTACGGTGCGTTTACTGAGATTTAGTTCAACCCCCTCTCCTGGCTCCACGAATGAACGATTTTAAAGTCCGTCTCTTCACTAGTTTCGCGGTAGATGACCGTATCGTCTGCAAATAATCTTAGTTTACTGCTAACTCGAGAACTAAGGTCACGGTAATAAATTATGAGTAAAATATCACGCTTCCTTGTGAAACACCGGATTTGACTCTAGCCATATCAGAGCTAATACTATCAAGAACTACTTTATGTTGTCTATTACTGAGAAAGACTCGTATCCTGTTCACTATTTTTTATTTACTCCGCATGTTTGCAATTTGTATATGTTTTTTATGGGGAACCTTGTTGAATGCTTTGTTGAAATCGATGAATATCACGCCAACTTGCTTTTCGATTCACCTAATTTTAGGATTCGATGAAGGAAGAGCGCGAGCTCTATTTCGCAGGATCTTCACATCCGTTAGCCGTACTATATGCCATGTTAGGAGTTTCGAGTATTTCGGAATATTCTTTAATGATAAAAGGCTTAAAGAGATTGAACAAATGGCGTATATTTCGGGGTATTCTCTTGAGAAATCAAAGGTGTAGGATGATCAGCAAGACCAGCTACTTTCAACAGTCTCCAATTTTATTCCCGTCACCGCTCCGGGAGAATTTATTTTTGCTGGTTAGCTTTGACGGTTACATTTGACTATAGCTTCCTAACCTTCTTTTTCTAAATTTTGCGGAGAAATACCGCACTCGCCCTTTAAAAATTACTCGGTGTGGTCATCATAATAAAGTACTCCCTCCCCCCATCCTCTTCAACCAGATAAAAGACGTGATCGTCAGGGAAAAACTTCTTGAATAATTAAAACCTTAGATCAGGTACTTCCATGGTTTCCGGGTTTCGCTGCGTGTCGTTATCTAGATGATGACATTTCGTGGCCAATGCTGGTCACATCTTCAGATCAGGTTCCGAATGAGAACCTGATCTGATCGATGGGTCAGAACTTAATCTGTAGATCTGGCCTGCATTGGCCACGGAACGTCATCGTCAAGATAACGACCCGCAGCGAAACCCGGAAACAATGGAAGTACCTGCTCTATAGCGCTGCGAAAGCCTCAAGCAGAAAATCAAAACCTTAGATCTCTCCTTGTCCTTAATAAACTCTCTCTGATAAAAACGTGTGGATAGTCACATCTCGTATAGAGTGGATGCAGCCTTGGGAGCTTTATATCTTTTTCTCCGCTCACTTCCTTTCAACTGCTCAATCTCTCTGGGATTCCCAACTTTGACCGAGTGTTTTGGCGTTTCAAATATTCTGTGGAAATGGCGGCTCAGAGTCGCTTTCGGAAATCTTCTCAATGCCTTCCTATCAATCTCTGATACTTATCAATTATTGTTTAATAGAAAATTCAGAGCCACAACTACCATGGTTGGAATCAGAATTTTTTAAATTATTTGTCACTATGAATGGAATAGCTGATGTAGCCACCTTGTAATTGTAAAAAAATTGTAATCACTTGGTGTTCCAGGGCCATTCATACACTTCGTCACTTGACCGTAAATAGCTTAAGGAGTTCTTTCGAAAATTCTCCGTGGGAAATATACCTTCAGGTGTTATTTAGCTATCTATCGTCAAAATCTCAGTGCACGGATCAAGAGCTACAACTTCTGAAATTGACTGTAGGCAACCATTTGAGTTTACATCGAGCTACATATGTTGTTCCTTCGCCTCTTGGGTGTGGTCGCAGAGGAAAATATTTTTCGAGAGGTTTGGAAAGTTCTAGCTTGTCTTCAGTAAATTTTAATTCTCGTGATAAAAACTAAGCCTTCTTCGACGTTTATCTGCCTGAACCCTGAGTCATTTTTTTCTTCCCTTCACTTGTTAGTTGTTAATCCATCTATTTCGTTAACTTGACTCCTCTACTTTTGAAAATGTCTCAACGCAGTATATATTTATTTACACCTATCCGTCGACTTGTTTCAACGTGTTGCGAGCGCGATCGTATGTAAAACTGTTTGATGGATTAGTCGCTTTATTATCATTGTATATCCTTCTCGCGTCATCTGACTGAAGTAGATCCCCTTGACTTTTGGAAAATACGGTATACATAGTTTGTTTCTCATTTTAAATGGTCCGCCCAATTTCCTCTTTCCGATCATTTACCTCGATCCTCTTTTTCATTAGCATTATGATGCAATGGCAGTCAAAATTCTTTTTCATGGTATTGAGGAAGTATTTGCTTCTCCCTTAAATGTCTTGAACAAACGCTGTGTGGAATGTTTCACTTCGGCTAGAGGTCTCGAGGAAAGTGTTTTTTACCCCTTTTTTCCTTCCTCTCTTCCTTCAAACTACTCATTCTCTGAATATTTCTCTCCTCGTCTGGTACTCCGGGCGTATTTTGGCGTCTTAAAATAAGTGTCGCTGAAGATGGCGGCGCGAAGTGACGTACAGAAAAATTCATTCAATTCCTGAATATCAATGCCTGCCTGTGACTGCCAGCACAGTTTACTAGTTCACAAACAACATTCACCATGCACGTCAAGGACAGCCAACGGGCTAAGAACAAGAAGGAGGAAGAAGGTCGAAGAATAACATTTAGATATCTCGTAAGGGAATTCCTGGCCTGAGATTCTTTGACCCGATGCCTACTTTGGAGCTGATACTCAAATTCAATTCAAGTACTTTTAAATTATGTCGTGTAAAGGATCTCAATCGAATCAAATGGAAGAATTGATTACGAGGATTAGTACTGAAAACAGGAATAAGTACGATGGCTTATTTCCATCCCTGTGTGGGAATCAATGAATAATCACATGCAAGCAGGGAATTTGAGTATTCCAAGAAATTGCCGATTGTGGAGCTGGAATCCATAAAAACATTCTTTGAGGAAATGTGTGGACTATTATCAAGAAAAGACATTTCGGAGACTTGAAGAACTGGTTAACTGTAGCTTATGGAGATTGTGCTGTTAACGATGTAGTATTTAGGTTACATAGTTCATGCAGGGTCATGTTCATTAGTTCATTAGTAAATGCCCGGACTACGCCACTACGCTCTGAAATGCAATAGGAAATCTGTAAAAATAGGCTCTTAAGACTTATCGGATATGGCACCGGGTTAGGCTTTCCATGGCCGACGTTTTGATGAGCCACTTGCTCATCGTTCTCGGGGCTAATATTACGTAAAAAATTTTTGTGGGTAGAGGTGTTGGAATCATCTTACTTTGTCTTATGAAGAGGAATGGGCAGGGGGTCTGGAACCAATTCACGTAAGATTTTGTCCGTCTTGAAACATTGTATCGTTTCCAAATGTCATGCTTTTTTTTAATATCTTGTTTTTTTTTTCAAATATCCTGTGATTGTTTACAACTTCATCAGCTGTAGTGCTGTTTCGCTCTTAATTAATGTTAATGAATGCGGTACTCCAAAACTGCATAATTATACGATATGTAGTGGTCAAAGCTGTACGTTTGCTTCTATGAAAAGATAATACAGCAAAAAGCGAGCATTTAACCAAGAGTGGATACAAATATCCAACGTATTAGGTAAGACTAAGAATGAGGGGGGATTGGGAAAATCTCACATTGTCTTACATTGAGAGAAGGGAGATCAAAAATGGCATATATCGTCTTACGTAGCGGCCCCTAACAATATCAAGTACTGGAATTGACTGAATATAAATACATAATTGCTACTCCAGTTATCCGTAGTTGCTCCTGAAAGCGCAACTAAAATTGATATACGGCCAATTGCAGTACTCGGTACTCAGTTCTTTGCCCTGAGTATGATGAGCGAATGGCTCATCGATACGTCTGCCATGGAAAGCCTAACCCGGTACCTTACCCGAGAAGTCTTCATCTATATTATCCACAGGGAAAGCCTCAGAGTCGTCGCAGGATCTGAGTCATCCGTATCGATAGAATTTCTGGATTTCGTTCCAAGTTTTTATCGCTTATGCCATCGCTGAACAAAATGTCGTGTGACAGAGCACCAACGGGCAGTTTGTTATCCATTTTCGTGGTCACTTCTTGACTTTTGAAAATTACTGTACGCAGAAATAATATTTACACCGACAGCCCGACCCTCCTAGTTTCATCGCGTCAAGGGCGCGATCGCAAGGAAAAACTCTTTCGAGGGATTAAGGGCTCCTCTCCACCATATCAACCTCTCCCGTCTGTGCCAAACGCAGCGTGGAGTTTCTTCCACCTCACGTGAGTGGGAGGTCTTGAGGGCGAAGTTCTTTACCCCTTTTTTCTCTCTCTCTCTCACCCTTGCCTACAACTCCTCAATCTCCTACTCTCTCTCTCTTGCTCCTCCTCCTCTGGTACTCCCATCCCATTCTAAGTATTCCAGCGTCGTAGTATAAGCGTCGTCGCTGGAGATGGCGGCTTGGAGTCGCGTTCGAGAAGCCTGTCACTTCCAATAGGTGGGAGAGGGGGGTAGGAAGGGTAGGCGATTTCCTTTTATCCCCGCGGGAGGGAAACAGGGTGGTGGGAGAGAGAGAGAGAGAAGAGAAGATGGAGGGGAGAAAGAAGGGTTTCAGGGTCTCCCAGGGTAAGGGGTGGGCCCAGGATGACGACGCCCCCGGAAAGAGTAGTGTGTATACGCTCCTTCGCTCCCCGTCGCGAACGGGGTTTTTGGAGTCCGCCGGTGAAAGCGCGGAAGGGATGAAGATATACTCGTTCATGGAGTGAGAGGAGGAAGAGGAAACTTTTCATGAGTCGTATAACTTTTATAACTGTGTTTATAAACGGAGTCTTTCGTGTATGTGTGTGCGTGTGAGTTTATGTATATATATTTTTAGGAAAAGTTTCCTCTCTCTGTTTTGAAGGATCTACGAGATTAAAGAAAGAAGTGATTTTCTGTCGGTTTCCTCTCCTCCTGCCTCCGGGGTGAATCGTTCGTCGTCGACGGATGGAAAGTTTTGGGACGTTCCCAATATAATAAGAGCCCCTCTCTTTGCCTTTCAGTGTTTGAAAGCCATTTATAGATATACTGCTGGGAATGACTCAATCTCCAGCGAGCTTAATTTCGTGTCATGCTGTGTTTTTACTTTATTCAAGCAGTATTTTCAGCAAGATGTCGTTTCTGGTATCGTTTAGACAATCACATTAAAGTTCATTCATTGTAAGGGAAATTAATTATGAAGAGGATAGTGGTACATTGCAATTCAATATAATGAAGAACGTGGAAATATTCAATCACTGACGGCCATGGTTTCGATGCTGCCCATCATGGGTATGAATTATGTGAAGGACCACACTAACTATATAATCACCTGATGATGGCGCAAATCATCAAAACTTTGGTTTTTATTCAATGTATTTATTTGATGGAATTTCTGTTAATTATTTTTAATGCTGGAAATTGACCTTATTTTTAGAGGTTTTTCATTTGGTAGTGAGTTCTAAATCACCACCATACTAGTTAAAAACATTTATCCATGACATTGATAGTAAAACCTAAGTTTGGACGTGTGGGCACTGATGCACCACGGATCAACCTCTGTTTTACGTCGGTTTTATATGTAAATTTGAGAGTATTGGTAAATGTAAATTTTTGATAAAATGAAAGTAATTTTAGTGGTTATTCCATTGAACATGGTCGAGACTTTCATAATGCGATTGAATATTTTGGGATATTTTCCTAATTACTTAAACTCTTACTCTTATTCATAATTCCTCATATCTATTTTATGAACAAAAGTTAGTCCATGAAGTACATACCTTCAAATATAATGTCGTTGGAGTGTGTGTGTTTACTGCTGATTCAGAATCATTGCCTGCTTTTGAGCAGAATAGGAAGTTCAACGAAAGTGCATCATCTAAAAGACTACTTTTGATGGAAATGATTACAGATACTGATTTATTACGAATTTGATGAGTTGATTTTTTGTTTGGAATTTATTGTGTCACATCATCGATTACTCCCCGTTGATGAATGGAGGTAGAACCTCCATTAGCTTTTTCTCACTTGGAGTTACTGAATATCAGTTGTGGTCTATTGAATATCATAAAATTGAAATGTCTTCGTTTTCGGGAAACCGCGTTGTTTTTCGTTGCAACATCATTAGGCTCCCCTGTATTATCGGGGAAGCTGTATAAATGGTAAATCATCAGGACAATTTTTAACGGAGGAGGCGGGTGCCTGCTTCAATGTTCGTGTAAATGATTGTTTCTGCCTGAGAGCCAACAACTTTCTCGCCTTAACTGTGGGCTGCAGGCAACCAGTCTGAGGGAGACAACAACCTGGGGAAACAAACATAAGGACGGCCAAGTTAAGGCATCGGCTCTTTGACCTGGAGATGCCAGCTGTATTGCAGGCGAAGATATTGTCGCAACAACAGACCTACACGGTTTCCCGAAAATGATGCCCAATTTTAGATACAAACAGATCGACAGCCAATCTCCTACCCAAATGCCCCACAGTATGCTTCAGACGTCCACCTAACCCAGCCAATCTTCTCCGCTCCAATTCTTCGCTGGAGGGTATATTGAATGACACTCCCCGTCCCACCACACAGAGATGCAACAAGCCACGGTGCAAAACGTGCAACATGTTCCGCCCCCTATCCTCTTTTCAGATTCCCAACACGGAGACGCCGTTCGACATCAAAGCCTCCGGCTCTTGCGACTCCCACAACTATGTTTATGTTTTACAATGCAAACTATGTCCCTGTTTTTATGTGGGCAAATGCATTACACCTCTTAATGTTAGAATTAATAACCATTGGTGCACCTGTAAAGACCCATCTTCCACTTTCCCCGTCCCTACTCATGTGCGGAAACATGGCTTGTCTTTTGACAAGTGCTTCGAGGTGGCAATATTGCTCTCCCTTCCCCCGGACTTAAGTAAGTTAATTGAAGTACGCCAGAAGGATCAGGCATTAATCTGGTTGCTGAAATCGTACGCCGCGCCCGGATTAAATAAAATACATTGACTGCACGCTTCCCGTTCTTTTCCGTTTAACCCACCGCTCTCTCCCCCTCCCCCACCCTCACTTCGGAATTCCACTTCGACCCTTTCCGCTCTCTCCTGCCCAGACACGAGCTGGTAAAAATTCCCTTTTCAAGAACCGTTCCTCAACCGCCTGAAATTCCCTTCCCCCCTCCTCTATCCTACCGCCCCTCTTACCCCTCTCCTCACCAGCGCACACGACATTTGTGCCGTGATACGCCTCGAAGACGGACCAGTTCCGAAAGCTAGCAATGTAAGTGTGATTGTCTCTTTTTTTGTGTATCTATCTCCTCCATCCTATCAACATCGTGAGTTCATCGCCGCATGGCTGACTCCAATCCATCAACGTATTTATATATATAAATTCATATAATCGTTCGTTCATTCACTCAGACCGCTCATCGGCAAATACATACAAATAAAGGTTTAAACAGAAAGGCAGAAAGAAAGTTGATAGGAACACATCAAATTGACGAACACAATGGTGGCGTGAAGATGTAATGATGGCCGATTCCAAGCAGAAAAAATTCGACTGGACCGGGAACCGAACCACGGACTTGTGGATTTCGCGTCCAATGCTCAGACCACCAAGCTACCCAGTCTACTAAGAATCCGCTGGAATCGGCGGGGGATTTATATGAACAAACACTCCCCAAGGCATGACCCACGAGAGTGGCCAATAGATGGAGCCAGGGCTGCTGTTCACCCACCGGCAGAGAGAGGAGGACACACACAGAAGGCGAAATGAAAGATTAACTCAAGCACACAGACAGTGGTGAAAGATATAGAACAGGCGTTTCGGGGTACGCTAACCCAAGTAGGAAATGAGCCGTTCAGGCCATACAATCAATCGTTCATTCACTCAGACCGCTCGCGGCAAATAAACACATATAAATGTTTATACAGAAAGGTAGAAAGAAAGTGGATAGGAACACCTAAAATCAACAAACACAGTGGCGGTGCGAAGGTGTAAAGATGGCCGATTCCAAGCAGAAAATTTGTATGGCCTGAACGGCTCATTTCCTACTTGGGTTACCGTACTACCTACCTACTTGGGTTACTGTGGGCTAGCGTACCCCTAAACGCCTGTTATATATCTTTGAAGTGTATAATCATTGCCTTGTATTTAACCCGGCGCCACTGACGTCCGGTATTTTATTCACCCTTACTTATGTTTAATGTCAGAAAGTTTTTGTCCATTTTTCCGCCGATCTCTTTTCTTCAGTATCTGGTATGATGTATACAATATATTTTCATTTATTTAAGGTCAACATTTTTATTTAAGTCGAGTTATGCTTAGGTTGCAACAGTTTTTTTATGTAGGTTATCAGTATTTTATATTCCTCGAAAGTTCCCTTGGTTTACCATTTTTAATCACCAACTCCAATGGGCATAATTTTCAGCTAAACCATCATCAATTACCTCGGTTTGATTTTTTATAATTTTTTTCGACGCATGACCTTGCCGAATGGAGCGCGTGAGATCGGGAGATGGAGATTTCGTCGTTGGCAACGTGCGTGGATGGCAAGAGAGAGAGAGAGAGAGACGGGTGGGAGTTAAGAGCAACGAAATGGGATGGCGAGTGTGGGAAACTGCGGGAGCGTTGGGGATGGTGGGTAGAATGTGTTTGTGTGTGTGTGTTCTCGTGTGCATTAGAGGAAAACCAGGACGGGGCGACAGACGTGCCTCTCGCTTAGTCCGGGGCATTTCGGTCGGCGGTGCGATGGGATCGAGGGAATATGGTGTGTCGAGAGGGGGGTGGGTGGCAGGAGAAAAAAATGGGGGCTTTGTAGGAGAGGGTGTGCGGGTGGTGTTCAGGGGGTGTGTGTGTGTGTGTGGAGAGAGGACAGGCGTGGCCGCGAAGGAGGTGGGGTGGGGGGGTGGTCGCGGGATTTTGCAGAGAGACGGGGAGTCGGGTGAGGTTGGAAAGACTGGGTGGCGCCGTGTAGGTATGTAATCGGAATCGGTACACAAAACTATTTTTTGTGAAGACAAGTAAATTCACCATTTGGGGACGAAACTAGAAAAAAACGTTATATTGTTCCCGTTTTGAAAGTAGGTAGAATAACCAGTGATAGTTTTGGTTCGTAATAATAAAGTTTTTATGAATCAGGAGATATCTTGTAAAAATTAGTTACAGCTATCATGATCTGAAAAACATAGAAATTTGTTAAATTGCTACAAAATATATTATCATAAACCGACCAAGTTTCGACAACACTTATGTTATTTTCAAGGTTCATATTCAAGACCTTGAATATGATGTAATTATTGTCGAAATCAAGGTCGGTATGTGAGAATAAATTGTGCTGAAATATAGCGAAGTTGTATTATTCCTGAGTTTATGATATATGTTCGTGAGATATATTGAGCTAATAAAATTTTATGTCACTTGAGTAACTTTGAAGAACACTTTCGTTATGAAATGGCAATAAATAAAATTAAAAACTTATTAAGTCCATATTCATTTAAGTAGATATGCTGTTTTTTTTATTTTTCTTCAACATAATGAGCCGACCACTCTGAGCAAAGAAGGCAT
Source organism: Ceriagrion tenellum (assembly GCA_963169105.1). Classification (NCBI taxonomy): domain Eukaryota; kingdom Metazoa; phylum Arthropoda; class Insecta; order Odonata; family Coenagrionidae; genus Ceriagrion; species Ceriagrion tenellum. The sequence continues at coordinate 96,602,775 of OY720635.1, forward strand.
TCTATCAGTAAAAGGGTTTGCTGACATTCAGCAACCAAAGCTTGGACGATGGGAAGCACTTCATTCAAGTATTACTTTGGAGAATGTTGTGCTATATTGAAGTTAAATTTGGGTCATAATAGATACAGAAAAAACTGGAATGAAATACTAACCTTCGAAGGAGCACAAATAGGGCAGACGAGGGATTAAAAATTTCAGCAAAGTAAAAGAGACAAACTTAGTGGACTTATTTGGACGCGTATTAGAGCAACTGAAACCCATAATGTAAGGCACAAGAAAATAAGACTTACTTAGAAACTCCAGGGCTTGGATAATTAAGGGAAATTATATAGAATGTCAAATTACAGCTTTGTCGAGTAATATAGTGGTCAACCCAAAAAAATGAATAGAGTGAACAGCTGTAGGTACTCGTATTTCCAGATCAATGGCTCTTTTTAAATTACAATCTGAAAATGAAAGAATAAATTTTATATTAACAATCACAATGTAACCCCTTAGTAGTGTCTCCGAGCTGACATAGAATAAAGCATACATTTTTCAGCAGAATTATACAGCACAGGTTATTCTATAGCAAAAATAATTTGTCTTCTGAAGCTAAAAGACATAGGCGTGATTAATGAGTATCATTGGCAATGAAGAGCGATTTGATTAAATGACGAAATAATGAAATAAAGCGATGCATATAGCAAAAAAAATGGAAATTTATGCATTTCAATTGCGAAAGAACGATAGAACTTTTACAAGTGAATGAGGAGCAAATTTAAGCTGGTAAAAGATGAACAAACACAAAAGTATGTCCACTCATAAGGAGGAAACGTAAATTTACGTTTGTAGACAGCAGGCATGTAAAAATATATGCGTAAGTGAATAGCAAGCAGGTATGAGAATTCTGGAAGTTTCCGAAGCTCTAAGCAAAAGCGGTGGATTTAGCACGATGGAGGTGTGGGGCCGAGTATTTTTTTTACTCTTGGGGATCTCTCCGTATCTCTGTGGGAAAAGGGGTGTGGGAGGTTTTAGGAGAAGCGGGAGGTAGAGGAGGGGGGCTACGCGATTATGATCTGTGGGGTTGGGATGGGCGGGGAACGAGCCCATCCCATGGGAAGGGAGGCTCAATGTTCAAGGTGAAGCGTTTTGTGGCGGTGGAGGGATGTGGGTGTTGGGTGGGAGGAATGCGGCGGGGAACGTTCCGTGGAGACATTAAAAGATTTTAGAAAAATTGAGGGGGGATTCCATCCTTCCCCACTCTCCCGTGAGACTTTCCAGCACCTGCGATGGTGGTTGTCCCTTCCTTGTCTGCCCGTCGACGGTAAAGTATCATGTCTTTTAGCGGTGAGGCCTTGGGTGGAGTGCAAGCGCGTCATTGGCTGCTTCGAAGTCCGTCGCTCTACTAGCAGGCCATCTGTGATGGATCGCCCACAGTGATGTCCAATATTTTACATCTACTAACTACCCTACGAGCCGCTGAATGGGCGTGTGGCAGGGGGTGTTAGGACTCCAGTCTTGTGGAGATGTAAGGGATAAGGATTAGGTGGTAAAACGAAGACATGTATAATGGAAGTGTATTGAGTGGAGCTCTGCTTTCATTATGGTCACTTATTGTGCGTGGAAAGAACACATTTTTGTACTTATCTGTTCGGCACTGTATCTGTTTTATTTTATCGCTTCTGTTGGGCATAGAGGTATTGTGTGGTGTCAAAATAATATTCTTAATGTCACTCTAAAACACGTTTTTTCTTCATTTCTCAAGAAATCTGTGTCTACCGAGTAGCCGCGGAGTCTCTTGGAGCTCCATACTTAATCCTTCTGAAAGCTCTGAAGCACAACATGATTGCTCGTGGCAGTTTCAAACGAATCGTGCAGCTTCCCTTTGTATTTTATTTATTTTGTTTGGTTCAGGGTACCAAATGCTCGTCCCTTTGTCTGAGTCTGATTGTGTAAAATCTGAGTCCTTTTTGCAATGTAACTCTGGGATAGAATACCTTAGCCAAGTAGGAAGATGGGAGTACAAAAAACTGTGCTCAGCACAAAATAATAGAAGAAAACTTTAAATCAAATAGTTTTCAAACGTTTGAGACAATTCTACAAACCCATGCAGGCGTGAATATAGGCACACCTAACTCTATCCCTCTCCACCAGCCATCCTTCCGAACATCCAGCTGATGAATAATCCCAGCCCCAACCCCAGCTAATGGGTTACATTCGTGATTAAGAGGCAGTAAAACTTATTATTCCAAATTGTATGATGATCTTTTGGTCCATTTCAAGTATTGTAATTGTGGTGTAAGATATACCAAGCGCGAGTAATGAAGCCCATACACCGTGTGGATAACACGCAGTTTAGGAGTTTTCAGGGGTGAAATTCGCATTCATGTATCATTGTCAGATTCTTTTGAAAAAGTTCTTGGTAATGAAGTGTTCAATTCAATGCTATTCAATTTAATTTTGGCCATATAATGCGTGGAGCTTCTTATTATTTAAAACAGAGGTATTTACCAATACAAAAATTCAATATCACCATTTTTCTGGAATTTCCATTTGGTTTTTAGTTTAAATAAATAGAGCAATAAGTGAAAATGAGTTACTTAGTTCTATGATTTTAAAAATTGGGTGGTAGTCAGTGACGTCGTACGTTTTTCCTTTATTTGCTACATAATTTAAGGTAGTTACTTGGTTTTTATGTTTTTTTAAACTATGCTCTAATGAGAATCCCCATAATTTTTCATCTATACTTAATTTACATCTATTTTCCCAGATTTTAAAAATCTGTTCCATCTTTGCAATCTTGAACAGTCTAATCACTCCCTCATATTTTTCTCATATACACTCTGCCGAACAGATCGATATAAAAACTTGTTCTTTCCGCGCCCAATATGCGACCAAAATAAAAAGTGAGCTCCTCTAAATATACTCCCATAGTATATGTCACCATTTCACCTCCAAAAATTTTACATCTTAACACAGCTGGTGACCTACCACCCCCTGCCACAAACCCATGCGGCGGCTCGCGGGGTAGTATGTAGATTTATATTATTTTTTTTATAAATTAGCATCCTTATAACATAGTACCTATCTTCATCGCATCTATTACCTTTCATCTTCAATCCCTCAATGTCCTCTAACTATCCGTACTCAGTGTTTTTTAAAATAATTGATATTTTCCTGCAGTTTCAGTGTCAAACGGCTGCTCTCATACCTCATCATATTGATATTGGTTTCTATTACGTTTCAAAACAAACATTCATCCGCTCGTTGTCATTTGGAGAGTGATTTACAATACACTTCTTCGTCATTTATCTGACTCCTCGTAACGTATATCCGAATCATCGGGGGTTTTCATTTGCCGAGTCAAATTGGAATCCTTGTCAGCGTGGATCACCTGTCATTCTCGCATAAGGAATGCTACTAATTTTTTTCTCGAAAATTATGAGGACACACTGTAATTTTTCCGCCTAGGACACGGAGCAGAAGGTTGTCAAATGTGGGAAAAAGTGGCGAGAGGACGAGGCTAACGTAATGCAGACTCGCATGTAGGAGATGTGGAACGTCAGGGGAGGCCGCCCGCTAATTGGCTCGAGCCGCCGCTTTTTTTACGATTCGCGGGGAAATTTTTCGTCTCTATCGGCCTCCGCGTCGAGGATATTTATTATGTCTCCATCCAGCTTTGGAAAGTGGGTGGAGAGGAAGGGGAAGAGTGGTTGGGTGGTCGGGGGAGGAGGACAAGGGGGGAGTAGGTACACGAACGTGTGTGAAGTTCCATCGCTTGGATATACGTGCATGAGAAACCCTCTTATTTCCTTCTTTTTTTATTTCCTTGCTTTTTTCTTAAGTGCTCTCCGTCCCTCATCCTCCGTCGTATGTTCGCAGGATGGAGGAATGAAGATCTGGGACATGGGAAAAAGAGAAAGATGAGGACAGTTGGAATAAAAATACGAGAGTAAAGAGAAGAGGGTAATGTTCGTGGAGGAGAGGCTGAAGGAGCCTATTTTCCCGGTGTGACGGAAAGGAATGTGTTGAGATTTTTACTGTCTTCAGTCTATACGTATACTATCAGGGTATCTCGTACTGTTGCTTGGACAGTTCATTGTTTTCTTAAATCTAAACCCAAAAACTCTCTCCACTTCAATTTGAGGATATTTAGAGTCATCTTTTCCTGAGTACTAATGTATATCATATGCGAATTAATATTGAAAATTAAGTAGTCCCGAGATGCAAGGAGGAAATATATTGCAATGGATGATGCAGACACAGTTATTTAGGCTGAATAACTCAAAAATTTATCAAATATAAACTGTGTAGGCAGCAAGTTATTTTTTTCGACTTTCATTTAAAAAGTCCTCACAAAACAATGCTTTTTAATTTTTTTTTAAATCTTGTGGTGAGTAGTAATTTTATTTTTTAAATGATCGAGACAACAACCTCATTTTTACGTTTCATGTCCCTTTTCCTTTCATGTCTAATGTGATTCAAACTTCTGCTTGCCCTCATTTTTTACCAACGTCTATATAAAGCTCACAGCAGTAACATGTAAAACAGATGCTTATTTTTGCTTCATAACTCGCAATGTAGCGCAATAATGGGCTATTATGGTATCATGACACATGTGAGGTCTTCTTCTTTATGAGAAGACCATATAACTTGAATTTTATATGAGAAAATATCTTGTTCACTATGTTCTTATTTGTTAAAATTGATTGAGTAGCAGCTTGATCATAAAAATCAACAAATTATTGGGATTAATTTTAATTAAGAGCTGATTGAGAATAGAATTTGGAGGAAATCCTGGATGCGTTAATGCGTTCAGTGGAATTGACGCCTGGGTTATTTATTCTTTGTAGTTGGGTGCCTTACTTCACATGCAATTGTGTTCCCGTTTCGCAATAAACTTTTAGCAATCATTGGACTGAAAGTATTGTGATGTAAAATTGCATCCTTTGTTTCAAGAATCCATCTATTGTTGGAAAGATGAGAGTGAGTTATGATATCGAGAGGCTATTTGGTGAATTTACTGAAGAAAGCGGTCATCTTATAGAGAGTAGGGTATATCATTGCGGTGCTTACAAGCCTAATTTTTCTGTTAATTTAATTTGTATGTTTCATCGTAATTAAACCGTACATTCGAGTGAGACGTTGTACTTCCGTCTTGAACTTTCGCCATAGCTACGTCGCCTTAGAGTTAGGATGATGAAAAGATGGATTTTTCTTGAGCATAAAACAATTTATGTATCAACATAAGAATAAATTCTTTCAGCTGAAAGTGAGAAAATAAGAAATTCGTTATGCAGGTTAATTTCATATTTTTTACATGATCAGCATTATGCGGCAACTTTTTTTACAAGTCCTCAGTTAGTGTCCATTGTACGTTGTCCTTCAATTTGCTCTTCCAATTTTTGGAGGAAAAAAATCGTTTTTCTTTTGCGTAATATATCGTTAATATTACAAAAACGTATGGGTATGCATTCCTACTCAGTTCATTGCAAATTCAGCCTTTATTTCAACTATTTTAAAATTACATTTTCACAAAATTATTAGCGCGAAATTCGACAAGTACATAACTTTTGAAGTCTTGGAGAGGATTTACCAGGCCCAGAAATTATTTGAAGCAAATTACCTTGGGATATGGACAGCTGCGCACACCTTTTAATTCCCCAGAACCACTTTTACGGACCTGAAAAAAAATACATCCCCGAAGAAGTTGGTCTTTAGTCGTCTTTAGTTGGTCCATTCGCTTTTTATCTTTCCCGCATAATACTAAGGACGCAGCCCCCCCTGGCGTTCTCCGTCGGAGAGTTTGTTGATATTCCGGTCGCCCGCCATTAGTTCTAGGATGACCCGACACGCTGCTCGTCCAACGTAACCGCGGAATACGGAGGAGGATCGTTTTTATTTTAATGTCCGGCTCGGAAATAAGAAAAAGGTTCCAGCAGACGGAAGCGTCGGGAGTGGGTGCCTGGGACGTGGGCTGGAATGCAAGGGGGAAGGCGTCCGTGGGAGATGGTTGAGAAAAAGGGGGTGGGGATATGTTTGAGGGTGAAGGGTGTTTGTGCTGGGAAGGGATTGAGTGGGAGAAAAGGGTTTCGAGGGTTTATACGGTGAGAAGATAAGTGCTCCCAGGGATCCTCTCCTCCATCTCGTCCCTTCAATCTTATCCCGGTCCCTCTTCCCCCCTCCCTCTCACTCCCTCCCTATACTCGTCCTTCTCATCTCCTTTCTCCTTTCCGTCCCTCTCTCTCTCTCTAACCATCCCTCCTGGCAGTCCTTAACACCCCCCGTCCATTCCCTTTCGGCACACAATGCGATGCAATGGGCGGGTGCGGAAGGAATTCTCCACGGCTCCGCCGGTTGGGTGTTGGAAGCGGCTGGGGAGGATAGGGATCGCCTCTCTTTCTCAAACACTTGCTCTCACTCTAGTACGTCTCACACTGATGGGATTTCTGGCCAGAGCACGTGAATTCAGTGATCCCCTTCTCGTTCACGCTCTCCTCCTCCCTTCATTATCCAAAAGGTTTTTGGGGCGAGTGTGGTGGCAAGAGTGCTTGGTTCATTCCCTAAGTGTCCAGGTTCAAATATCTAAGGCGTAAACTTTTAGTGCCACCCCGACATTCGTAAATTTGGAGACTGCTAATGATAAAAATAATTAATTATTTACTCCATATCAAGGAATCATATCAAGGAGCATATCAAGGAATGAGTGCTTGTCTAAGGAAGCGAAAATTGCCGTGTACAAAAGTGTACTTCTTCCCACTTTGCTATATGGTAGTGAAACATGGGTATGTCAGGATAGACATAAAAGTAGATTAAACGCCGTGGGTATGAGTTATATGAGGAGTATTTGCAGCAAAAGTAGGATGGATAGGGTCAGAAATGAGTGGGTCATGAATGAATGTGAGTTAAATGCTCCAGTAGTGGACGTGTATGAAAGGAGTGTGCTTCGTTGGTTTGGCCATGGAGAGAATGGATGAGATTCGAATAACGAAACAGATATATGAGAGTAGAATGAATGGTGTGAGAGGTAGAGGTAGCCCGAGAAAGTTGTGATTAAATGTGGTTGAGGAAATTCTTAGGAGGAGGAATATTAGGAATGTTAAAAACAGGAGGGCGTGTATGAAACAGTGTATGGGGGTAAATGAGGCAAAAGAGGTTTGCAAGGATAGGTCAGTATGGAGGAAATTATTGAAGCAGAGTTAGGTGTACAATTATGTATTAATGAGTGAAACATTTTGACTGTGCCTACCCCGAAAGGGAGCGGCGTGATGGGTATGTATGTATGTAATTATTTACTCCAAGCTTTTAATGTCACGTACAATGTAGTCACCTGATACATGATGACTTTCGGGATAGCTTCCGTGTTGTGTCACTTTTATGACGAGTTTTTCGAGCATTCCATTTTCACTAAATTTTTATTACTCGCTGTATTATTCGCTTGCTTTATTGTAATTATCGTTTAATCACATTATTCGCATACTCGGGTCTGAAAACAAGTCTCCAGACCTGAAGAAGCGAGCTGGAACGCTCGCCAAACTGTCGTCATAAAAATGACTCAACGCGGAAGCTATCCCGAAAGTCATTATTTATCAAGGCCACTCAGCGGAAGATATCACTACAACTTATTGTAGTCACCTGTTATAATCATAAATTGATTCCATTTTACCGTGCATTGATTGAAAGCAGTGCTAGAAATCGGCTTAAGTAAGAGTGTTTAGAGCCTCCGATCTCACTTATACCTGTTCGACAGAGTAAAAACGTTCATCCGTGAGCTGGAGTTTCATTTCTGGATACCAGTGGAAGCTGCTTGGTGCTAGGGTTGGTGAGGGGGTGCGAGACCGAGATCTGCATCGGGCGCACTCGATGTCGTTGGACTGCCGAATACAAATGTGAGTTTCGTCCTCTCCCATAGAGTCCTTGTGAGTACGCCCGAGTTCGCCCGCTTAGCACCGCCCTGGTACCGAAGTGGACCGGCATGGACTTATTTGCTCGATCGGTTAGCCAATGCTTCTCGACTGGCAGGGCAGGCATGACTCTGATTCCAGCTTGGGCAGGCCTACTCAATTTCGTCCAGTCGGTGCTGGTTCGACTCAGATCCCTCCGCGGTAACCTCTGGTGCAAAAGGCAGTCGAGCGGCTACTGCTTTGCTAGCCAGCCAGTTTATCGGCAACTGAAAAAGATAAAATCCATTTGAGTATGCCCGATGGACTCAAATACGGCACTCTTGCCATGCTGTTTCTGGGTGAACTTTGCCTGGCCACGAGCGATAGGTGGACTATGTTTTCTCGATGCACAGCTCAATGTCTCATTCATCATTGGTCGTGCAATCCGAAGATTAGTTGTCAGCAGCTCTCCACCCTTCCTTATATAATGCTAGTTCCCTCTCTTTCTTTGAACTTTTCTCTTTATTTGGTCCATGAACTTATTCCTGGATCTTCCTCTGGGGACTTTTCCTCCACTTTTTTTTCAATTTTGTTCTTCACAAACCCATTGTATCTCAAGGGGTGGCCAATCCATCTGATTCTTCTTTTCTCTATCGTGTTCCTCAATCTCTGCTGCAACATATTTAGAGACGTTTAGGATATTCTCTCTCAGCCGTTTCAAAATATCACATTACGACCCGCAGAGGCATTATGCTTGTTGTGCAGAATGCCACTATTATTGAAAAATCATGAATCAGATCATCATATCACTCATGTCGCAAAATTCAATGTCTGAGGGCATTTTGTAGGTGCGTCGTACATGAATGTAATGTGGTGGGGTTGGAGTCTCAATGTTGTGGTAATTTCTGATAATAGTATCCCACAATGCCAAGCGAGTTTATCTTGCCTTCGAATTTTTAAAGTATGGATTTCAGGGTTCGTAAACATTATGTTCGCAGATCAATCTTGCTGAAGTGGGCTATAGAAGGACTTCAAACATCATTCTTCACGGTTAAAATCACCCTTAGGCTTGTAATAATCTGAAGTAGTGGAACTTAGACGAATTTTCTTATGAGGAGGATAAAAAATACTTCTAATAATGCCATGTTTTATTCCTGGTAACCTGAGCTGCTTTAATGTTTTTCATAATTTTCAAAAGTGTTGTACACATTTTCACCTTTATTACCATTAGGTGTGTTAGTTATTGAAGTTGGTATGGTTGCCGGCGATAAAATAGGGTAGATAATTGCAGAGTATTTACACGCTTGTAGTCATCCCTTCATCTCAGTTTTCTATTCTTTTCCTGTATCTGATATATTTTCCTTGAATCATTTGCGCTGCAGCATAGTAGCGCAGTATCATACAATATGCTCTCTTTTTATGCTCTTCAGCTGCAGATAGAGGACTTTTCCTGAGGTTATGCTGGAGGATTTTTTTTATTTCTAGCTGCGGATCACCTTTCCCGTATACTCTCCATGGAGTGCTTGTATAACTCATCGCCATTAAGCATAGGTCCAAAAGGGGCTGGATTTATTTGAGATATCCCCATGGAATAATATTTTCTTCTTTTCATGGCGTTAATGGTCTCTGGGGAAATATATAACTTTGATAGATTCTCTCACTTTTCCCATACTCCTGAACGACCTTTTGGAGAATTTGAAAGGGATTCTCAAAGCAGTGTTCCTATACATATTCCGATTTCTCACTCCTTGGATTTTCTTTGCAGGCCTCTACTTTGCTCATGGATAACTATGTTTCGTCCTGGAAATTCTTTTTCCTTGTGTCCTCCTTGACTTGACCCACGTACTTTTTGCTATTATTTTTTTTGGTTATTTCCATCTTTCAGTTTTTTTTCGTTATTGTGCGGCTTACAATTCCTTTCAATGCAGCACACTCCGCGAGATGAATGGGAAAGATGCGTTTGATTGGGCCCGGATAGATTAGGGTTGGCCTCAGTAGATGAAGGAGTTTAGGGTTTGTCCAAAAATAATGTCCCCGGGACCGTGGAGATCATGGCAAAAAATATATTATAAAAAATATTGGTTAAGGCTCGAAAGAGGAATGAAGAATGCAGCTGTTGGGGGTCACTGAAAAGGGGGAGGTATGTAGAAATGTGGCAGAAGAGAAGAAATACCGAAAACTTCTTGAGGGGTACTAAATGGATTGCTTTTCGAAGGACGTGAGGGGTCCATTTATTTTCGCGTACCGCTCCATCTTCAGGGGAATAGGTGTAAGGCATGAGTTAGAGGAACAGATTGTTGGAACGAGCTACTTAATAAATGGTCATTTTGCGACTTGTGCGAGTAATAGTTTAGTTTCTGTGTCCTTTTCTATTTTTTGGGAATTCTTGGAGGATTATCAAGTGTTAAATTTATGAAATGAGTGCGGTACATATGGCAAAGTATTTATAACTTGAATGAGCAGTGCTACGTATTCTCGTTTCAGAAAATTGATGTTTGTTGAAAGAATATAAAAAAATTTTGGGCATTTGTCGCGTGGAGATGAGATGCTGAAATGAGAGGAAGGCAACGAATAATCACCAAATATGATGGTGCAGAAACGGATATTAGTGAAGACGTTGGAAAGAGGCGGAAAATGGGGCAAGACATGCCTTAGTTAATTATTAATAATTTTGATAAGGTAATAGGTATGCGAGGGCAAAAAGGCACCATGAAAAGCCATTTTTAGCGACGCAAGAGTTATTGAAAGTAGAGTTAAATATGGCATTGCATTAACTGAGACTGTGTGCTTACTATTAACGGTGAATGTCCAGTGATAATTCTCTACCAATATTTGCAGTTGAGACTGAACTAACCTGATAGATTTAGCACCTATAAATCAATCATAAAAATCATCTGGGAAAATAGTTGAAGTATTCACATTACCTACGATTCTGCTCGTATTTGCTCTGGATCTCCCTTAATTACCTGTTAGATACCATCGCTTCATTTCAACGTGTCGAGCAGTGCTTTGAATCATTACGTACCCATCCAATTAAAAGGCAAATTTTTTTTTATCCACTCTAGTAAATTTCTCGTGACCTGTGTAGCGAAACAAATTGCCGGAAAACATATCGCAGAATTGTGAGCAATATTGCCTCCGTTACTCTTCGTTGTGCACTTAATATCAGTTGCATCATTCATGATCTTAACATACGTTACATTGAGAGATTGATTTTTGATGCACGGGATCCGTTCTTTCGCATGATCCTTTATTTTCTTCGTGTATTGTACGTTTCTCAGTAGGCATTAATTTGCAGGCTCACATCATTTGACCCAGCGAGGGTACAAATCAGGCGAATAAATCGTTCTCATGAGTTAATTACCTGTTCGGCAGTTCATACTAAAATTTACCGAGATTAAATTTGTTATGATTAACACCCTTTACACCTGGTCATGATGGATGATGACAAGGACCTATTAAATAGAATGGAACTGAAATGTTTAACTGCAGAAATTTCGTCCACCCAATGTGCTATAAAGTTTTTGAGTAGCTGATTCAAGGGATAAATTGTTCAACTAGGAAGCAAGCCTTTTAGGAATTTGTATGATGCTTATTTTTGCTCTGTTGCCACTTTTTTAGTTCTTCTGTAGTTTATTTTATTTTGAAAAGTAAATGAAAACCTTTCCAAATTCTTTGTTATGTAAGAAGTGTGGTTTTTAAAGCTTGGCTTTAATTTTTTTAAATTATTTAATTAAATTATTATCTATTAGTTGGAACGGTAATTAAAAACATTATTTTCATCACTTTGGAATGGTATTAGTTCGAAGAAACGTCCTAAGCGGTTACACATTATATCCAGAAGGTAGGTCGAGAAGTAATTTTAATTTCTATTCTAATATCGGGCGTTATTATATGCGATCAAAATCTGTTCTGTACGTTAAAACACTAGATTAAAATAATGATGAGGCAGTTTCGACCCAATTTCATTCCGATATTAATTGTAGCTGTGGGTAAATATTTCCGTAGAAGGAGATCTCGGAGTTGTCTGGTCCTTCATTCGTGTATGATGTCCTCCTGAGTAACATACGCGGGCAAGATGCCGGAGGACATAGGGATCATCTCAGCATCACCGCCAAAACCTGCAAACAAATGTCATCCTTTATGAAGCTGTATCTTGCTGGAGAGCACCTACACGCCCTTTCTCTGGGATAGACGCAGTCAAAAGAGCTCACGCAAAGAATCTTTTCAGCGATAGAGAAGAGTCATTTAGGTGTAAGAGTAAATGGAGTCAAAAACTATTTCCCTGCACGGTTAAGAGTATGTACGTCATTGCGCTGCAAAAACGACCAGATTTAAACTTTTAATGGAACCATAGATTTTCCATTTTGGAGGCTTCATTTCTTGAATTTTTTACCCTCAAATTAGGGGTCTTGGATCTTGTGTGCTAATCAGTTGGTACTCTAGATCTCTTTGCTTAGTCTAATTTTCTCGATAGGTAATTTTCATTCTTAGTTTTACTGATTTAATTGGCGGTCAGTATTATAAATTTAATTGGAGTGCAAATTATTAACATGGACTGTTTGGGCCGCATCCCGTGAATTTTCTTTAAATACAAAATTATTCGAAGCCAATCAATTATCAGGCAAACAAATCAACGCTTAGCGCAGCAGAGGAGGAAATAAAGTGATTCAGCAATTCAAGTGAAGAAACAATCGGAATAAAGAAGGAAATGGAATAGTGAAGATCGTTTTGGAAAGCAAAATGCAGGGATTGGATTTATGGTACTATAGATTTAGAATGTGACGTAGAGAGCTACCAAATTTGTTGCATGAAAATAAAATGTCCTCCTTGATAAAATCTCCATTTGTCTTCAATGTGACGTCCTCTATAACGTAGTGGACGAGTTTATAAGTCTCATCATTATTATTCATAACAATGTCTTGAAGAAAATCGACCAATCTGTACGTAAAACTATTTGATATAACAAGAAGTCTCTAAGTAAAATTTGGGATAGATTTACCTCATGATTGGCGAGGCATTTCTCATCAAAATCGATCATGTTTACTCTACGCCAAATGACAAACTACGAAATACTAACACTAAATTTCATATAGCCATAGAGTCATATTTAAGATACCTCCTGAAAACTGCATATAGATTGAATGTATCTAATGTGACCCTTGCAATTTCTGGTCGATTTACTGCATATTTACTTTAAACGACTGAACATAGAAATAAGTGCTAGCGTAAAAAAATGCGGCTATACTGAATGAAAAAAGGAATAAATAATTTTCTAAGCTTTTATTAATGTATATATATAATATAAATTAATTTTTTCATAGATTCCAAGAATGAATTACGCCATGAAAATAATTAATTTTATGTAATTGATATATGTTATTGTTTTTCTTTGCGATTGATATTTATATTGATTAGCGTGGTAGGCTTATAATTACCTTAGCAGTTCGAATTGGCACGACCCCACAAGTAGAAAATTTACTGGGGGGACGCGACTTAGTGTGTCCGTGCTAACTACGCCACCTCTCGACGCCATTAACCTTCAGGTAAGTTAATAGAGGGGATGGCCGTATTTCTTCACTCCAGCCATATATAGAATATACTTATATATAGAGAAAGAGGCCCGAGCATCAGAGATTAATGTTTTTTTGCGGCCGGATCGATTCGGGGTAGGAGGGGCATTTTCTTAGCGCGTTCGCGGGATTTCGGGAAGAGGTGGTTCGAACACGAGCCGGATGGTTTTGCGGAGGGAGGGGAGGTTTGGTGGGAGAACTCGAGGGAGAGGGGGGAGGAGGTGGCAGTTGGGCCTGACAGTTGGGCTGCGGAGTCTGGGTTACCCTTCCTCCCCCCTCCTCTACCCCTCCCCCTCCCGCCACCTCCTCTCTCTCTACACTTCCTTCTCGCGTGCCATGCACAGGCATCATCCAGACCCCTTCTTCCACATGCCGCGACCAGCCAGCCCTGCCCCTCCCCCCCCTACCCCCGTCTCACTCCTCCGAAACACACTTCCCTCCCTCCTCCTCCACCACCAAGCGTCTTCAATAGAATCTTCTCTCCTTCTCTCCACTCCTCGCCAATTTTTTCCCTTCACATTCAGGCCTCCTCGTTCTTATCAACGAAACTGGGGGGGGGAGGGTCGAGAGGGAGGTAGGTTCCCCCCTTTCCTCCACCCGCCGATCTGTGTGTTTCTCTTTTTCTTCACCACCTTCAAGATCGCCTCTCTTTCCTTCCGTTCTTTATTCCCATTTTCGCCTATTTGTCGTCTGCACGTTCATCACCTGAACCGAAAAATCAAATAGCTCAGGGTTATCTTTTCTGCTTACTATATTTTGAACTCAATATATGTGCGTACGAGAGAATATCTGATGGTGGTGGAACTTTTCCATAGTGATGAATGAACAGTTTACTACCATCGGCAGTTACCGTTCTGGAGATAGAGTTTCTGATGCTTTTTATTCCTTTTGCCTATCATCTCTGCGTTTCATGCCTATACAAGTTTTTCCCGCTTGCTCATCATTCTTATTTTTCCTGATGTTATTCCACCTTAGTCTTCGTTTATAATTATTTCCTTAAATTTCTTCTTCCAGTACTATTTTCAACAGATTCTTATGTTGCGAAATGGGTTAAATAACTTTGTTTCTTTATTATTAGAGTTTTATTAGTGCATGTTTCTTTTAAAGTCATCTTATGACTTTTTCATTGGTGGAAATCTCTCCGCCCGTTTCATATTCGTCATTCTTCAAGAACACAGCACTAGCACTGCTCCCAGTTGTACTATCTTTGCAGCTGTTATCGTATAGCCTTCACTGCCCCGTGGGATTGGCCCCCAAATGTGTATCCTGATGATTAACTTTCGAACTTCTGTACAGCTTACGTCGCTGGTTGTTATGCATATTCTTCTTGAAGTCGAATGATTTCTTTGCTTAGCCATTTTGAGTAGTTAAGTGTGTATATATAGTATTGAATTAAGAGTACTCAATTCTGTTTAAGGTATTCCAAGTTAACGATATATTGTGTAGAAATATACCTCTCGACTCTATCATCCAAACGTCCCATCAATCACCCATTTCTTCCAACCCTGGTTTTGACTGCAACATACTCCTTGGACCGTCAATTGCGGACATAACTCTCCTCCAAAATAATCCAACGCCCATCCTCCTTTTCCGTCCTTTTTCCCTCTCAGATGTGTCCACATATAATTGCACTACCACTATAAATGCATTTTTTGTCATTTACAACCTTCTCTATTAGACATGAGATCAAACTTGTGAATCTGACATTATTATTAATCACTATTCACAAGTGGATGTCGTGTCAAAAATAAATATAAATTGGAAATAATCATTCGTATTGAAATGCACAAATTAGAATTCAACAAAGACTTGCAAAAAGTGCAAAGTTTGACTCGGACGTAAATAAATAGTTATACTAACAATCAATCATTTGACTAGACTGGGCATTTGATATGCATCTCTCAATTTCCAGCCAGTTCACAGAGAATATTTGTTTACAAAAGCGTGTTAAGCGTAACTTGTTGGAAATGTTGACTCTGCAATGGCAAGTGAAAAATTCAGTAAAATTTACAAACTCATACTTTACTCGCTCTTGTCTTGGTTTCTGCGAATCTTGTCATTTTCAAGGGCTTGAACAACACAGTGTTTGCTGAAACCATGATCGGTGCGAATGTAGTAAGAGTGCGGCAATTATTTTTCGAAATGTTTTTCTTACACTTATAATTCACATATTTATAGTATTGTGAAATTCTCGCTTATGGGTGCCTCCTTAGCAGTTAGATGAATTTTAAAAGTATTTCATCTTCTTAGTGATCCACTTTTCGCTTGCGTCTTCACTCCTTTTCTAATTCAGGCCCATACCTGTGTCTGTGAATCTGACACGATCTCAGCCTCGCTTGCCAACCGATAACGAAGCCTTTATAACTCTTGATCATCTCTCTTGAAGTATGCTCTGAGTTTTGATAGTAGCTCTTCGATGCTCAGGGGATTAAAATGAATTACGAAATACTTCATTCATATAGAACTTTCAGACTAATCAGCTAGCTTGACAACGTTAATGTCTCTAAGTGGGCGAGGTGGGTGCAAGGGCTGTCTCTTTTTTTTTCTTGCAGTTGTCCCAACTTGTGTTCCTATCTCTGAGCACCCATCATATTCCTCGAAAGGTACCTCTTCGGAGTTTTCGGAAACCTTTAACTTGGTAGCTGTGTTCTTAGTGAGGATGTTAATTCAGTCGTTCTCTATTTCTTTTCAATCCCAATTGTTAAGGGTGGAGAGAAACGTTGCCGGTCTTGCTGCTGTCTCAAATTGTGCGACGAAAGACAAGTAGTATAACATATGCCAGAGTCCAATTCCTTAATTATTAAGCTACTGAAAATCCGATACCGCGTATCTTTTTAAACACACTGAACTGCATTTTTTTTAATATTCATTTTTTTCATATTTTCATTCTATCCAAAAGACCATCTAATAATCCTCTCATCCATACACATATTATCCTATTTATAGTTTTTAAAGGTCATATTTATGTAAAGACAAGATTATCTTCATAGAGAAAACAAATTCTTCACTAATTGATCCTTAAATTATATTTTAACTGTCAGAAAATTTTATATGCCAATTTTATGAAAAAACATGCTTGGGATGAAATTATTAAGGTGCCGATTCCACTTGTGGAGCATAATAAACAACTTCCCTGCATGCATTTGTTGTGTGAATGATCTTCAATATCTAAAAAAATAAGAAAAATAATCATTAAAAGAATAAAAAACTAAAATTGGGGCAATCGTTTTTTTTTAAATTGTGAAACATATTTGCCAGTTCTAAATTTTTAGCGAAATTACTGCGGAGTTTTGGTGGGTTGGTTAGAAAAAAAAACTAATGACAGTATTATTTTCATCGTAATCGATGTGAATTGCCGCTTTAATGAGCACCAGTCATTAGCAATAACTGGAAATTGCCAGAAGTGACCGATCAAGAGATCGAAAATCTTGAAATATCATTGCAACTGAGCCTAAGTGACCACTAATGCGTTTCTCATTACTCCTTTCTCTGTCCGAGTTGGGGTTTTGTTTCAGTTTCCACCTCAGTCATCGTTGTCTTATTCTAACGTTTCCTTCTGTTCCAGCGCTCATCCCATCATTCTTCAATATGTTCCATTTTTCCTTCCCCATCCCTTTCCTCTCCCGCTAGCCACCTCATTCCCCCATTTTCCCGTCCCACCCCTTTCTCCCACCCCCCCCCGTCTGTTTTAATTGTTCCGACGTCTCTCGCCCCCCCCCCCTCTTTTGAACCGAGCGTTCTCCTCGCGAGCCCACGCGGATTGAAACACTAGTCTTTCATCTAGACCGGAGCCAACCAATCCCGTCTCGTTCCCCACTCCCCTCTTTCTC
Source organism: Ceriagrion tenellum (assembly GCA_963169105.1). Taxonomy (NCBI): domain Eukaryota; kingdom Metazoa; phylum Arthropoda; class Insecta; order Odonata; family Coenagrionidae; genus Ceriagrion; species Ceriagrion tenellum. Next base: position 96,620,043 of record OY720635.1, read on the forward strand.
CCTCCTCCCCACGAACCGTTCTTTTCTGCGGACTCCCCAACTCCTAGTTCTCTAACTTAGCTTCCTGCTTCCCGTTTACATGTATAGGTAAACGGATATATAAACCTGTATGTGTGAGTACACGTGTTGAGTTACATATACGTCCCGCTGCCTTGCGATTCGGGTGCCTGCAGTTGAAGTCTCCTCACCTCTGTCTCTATCTACACACACATCCCCTCCTAGACATATATCCCCTCCTCTCCTCTAATTCTTCCTCTTTACCTTCTTATTGAATTCTCTTCCTCCTTCTTCCATTCAAGCTCGAGCTCTTCTTACATGTGAATGCTTCTCCGGGTTCCCGTCGAGTAAGTTTCATTATTTTTCCTAGCGTTTCGATGAAATACCTGCTCCTCCATCGTCTTCAGAGGTGGAGGTTGCCATTTCCAGGCCTTTCCAGGATAGCAGTGTTCCTGTATTTTTCTTTCAAGGTTAAGCCCTCTAGTAACTTGGCAAGTAAGGTTGGAAAGTTAACACAGTGGAGATAGACTAGGATATATGTTTGGCAATTCCATTGCTTACGGGTTTCGCTGCGTTGCGTTATCTTGGAGATGACGTCTCGTGACCAATGCAGGCCACATCTCCAGATCAGTTTCGAGTGCCGTCATCGAAACGAAACGTCTTCAAGATAACGCAACGCAGTGAAACCTATAAACAATGTAATTACCCGCACTAACTTGCTACGAAAGCCTCAAGCAGAAATTGGAAATATGTTGGTTTATTGGGGGTGGTTATATCGATGGTTAGGTTGGCTGAGGACAGGGTTACTATATGCTCATGTCCCAATACCGGGATATATTTTGTTTCGATGATTAAAACCTGGGAAAATTTCGGAACGTTTTACATAAAAATTAAAGTATTCATGTACAGCTATTTTATTATCACAATTACAAAGGTAAGTTATTACTTTCAGCTTTCGTGGCTTGTTTTTTTATTCCAAACTCGGGAGTTATAATTTTCTATTCGTTATCGTTATCGCTATCTCATTACTAGCATACTGGCTGATGTCTCCTTGACCCCCCGCTACGTAATTAATTCCCGTCCTCACTCCTGAAAATGTTCTGCATCTAACATTATCAGGGCAATTATGCCATCCGTTATCATTCCTCTGATGAAGACGGAAGAGCATGTCGTGGAAACTTTGGCAGCAGCCAAATGTTGAACCCGGTGTGAAACCCGAAATCGTCGCACGTTTTATTTGCCGGAAAAGTACCAAATGTTTTATAGAGGTATTTTTTTTCAACTAAATCATGAACACTCAGCGATAAAAAGCTTACAATCATGCGTTTTATAATTCAAGACGATGATATTGATTTACGAATGCTTCGATGCGTATTTCTCCATGCAAGGGATGAAGAACCTATGCCGAGTCATTCAGGGAAAGTTCAGGGTCAGTAGGGACAAAAAATGGTAGGACACAGTGATAGATCCTGTAAACTAGGACTCTTCCGGAAAAATAAGGATGAATGGCAAGCCTAACTTTGAATATATTATAAATGGGTTTCCTAATTTGTGCTATTAGTATTTTGTACTATTTTTTACCCTTTGGTTAGTTCGTCTAATTTTTATGCTCCTACTATTGATCGACAATTTTTGACTTTACCAAAGGGTTCTGCTTTCTTTTTCCGTTTCCGGGATAGGTTTGCGGATGTTCTACTGAATATACTGAAAACTGAATCTCTATAAAAAAGTTACGAAATCTAATCTACTAATAATGTGTGATATTATCAAAGAGTCGATATGCTACGTGCAGGAAGAATGAAAGCCATTCTATTTCCCTTGCAATTACGAACCCCGATCGATTCCTACCAATATCGACCCCTGCGGTCATAAAAGTTTGTGCCTATATATCGATGTGCCATTTGCCAGCTTCTGGCTTGGTTACTGTCCTAGGTGAAACTAATATGTGTAAAGCCACCTAGAGAGAATTTCCGTGCGATATTTCGATTACTCAGCTGTAGAATGCGATATTGATGGGAGGTCGTAGGCCCCAGTGGCGGTGGGGTAGAGTCCTCGCCAGCTAAAAAGAGGGTTTTGGGTTCATCTCCCACCGGGGCGGATTTTTTTTACCACTCTGGACACTAGTTTTTGAGTTCCTCCATTGTTCTTTGATATCATCATCATCAACTGGTATTCTTCCAGTTGGCAGGTCCCAAACACCAAATCTGTCACCAATTCGTCCTGTCCTGGGCCTCTTCCTTGGTTTCCTTGTTACTTCTTTTTATCTTCACTTCATCTGTCATTTTCAGCCTTTTTCTTCCTCTTCTTTTTTCTCCCTCCACTGCTCCCTCGACTGCTGTATTTAAAATCCCCTTCCCTCTTAGAATATATCCAATCTAGTTTCCCTTTCTCTTCTGTATTGTTTTCAATTGTGTTCTTTTCTCCCTAACTCTTCCCAGCACCTCCTCCTTTCTTACTTTATCCACCCATTTCACTCTCTCTAGCCTTCTCTACACCCTCATCTCATACGTGAATGTTTTTGGGGACTTAGGGAATAACATATCGTTGGACTCTGTCGTGCCAGAAGGATGCGCAATATAATGTCCTGTGATATAGTGTGATGTGCAATAGCCGAGGTTTTGGTTAATAAAACCAATTAGATTTGGATACGATATGCAACGCTCGTTTGATAAAATTAAGTGCTTTTTTAAGCGAGACCACATATGATAATCTCAAACGAGGAAACATGCTTTTTAATAGTTTGATTGTCATTCCTTTTCGATAAAATGGGAATAATAAGGAATAAAGTCATGTTAGCCAGTAAAAGTTCATGTTTGTCAATGTCAGTGAGGGCAGCTCCATACTCTATAACATGCCATGTTGCATACCTACGCGATGTTAGTGCGAGTTCAGGTAATTTGCGATATCACGAAAAATATGTTATCGAGTGATACGGGATGTCATGTGATACGTAATGGTTTGCTTATTTAGTTATTAGAAATGAATATCCCTTCCCTGTAGCATACAAGGTGTTGAGAACACGTGACACCGATACAATTTTTGGCAGCAAGCATGCCGTTCAATAATGCGAGTATTACATCGTTTTATTGACGACACACTTTTTTTCATCTCTTCTCGAGCTTTTCACTGGGTAACGCTCTACACTTTTACTTCCAATTACCCCTGACGACCTCAACACACTATTATGCATTCTATCTTGAAACGTATTTTCTACTTGTAGTGGAAGGCTTTTAAGGAAGACCCCGTGTAGCTTCTACCCTTGAAGATGACGACAAAATGGCCGTCGAATAGTTCGAAATCAGTAAAAACGGAATTAATATCAGTGTGCGATACTAGTTGTCGAATATCGCATTGTCACGGTAGTCAGGCCAAGTGAACGGTTATGTTGTCGAGGGATCGAGAATTTTCGACGCCCTTTCCGAAGGTGAAAGGAAGGTGAATTGGGAGAGTCATTTCCTCATTTCGGGTGAAATTTAATATCTCAAATTGATTGATTGTGGCTTGATTGATTTTTTTCCTACTTCCGAAAGTGTTTCTTTCTCTCTTTCTTTTTTTTTTGTTTTTAACAACTTTGTTGCGTTGAGTTTAAGGCCACCTTTAGAGGATTAAAAAAATATCATATTCTGCACTTTTCGCCCGCAGCCTTCCCAATAAGTTCTTAAAGCTGCCTACGTTGCAAGCCGTGAGTGTAAATTCCCGTGTCCATGACTTTTTGAATCTAAAGCATGTGTTTTATGACAAAGATTTACCTTTAGCGTTACTTCATTAAGTATCAGACGTGATAAAAACACTCTAACCTATTCCATACAGTTGGTGTTATTTTTTAATATGCCGATGCTTTTGGAATGCTTTACTAGCTGCCACGTTGGTTACCGTAAAATCATGTGTGTCAGGAAATGTCGCGTATAAGTATAACGTATATTATGCATAGAACTGATATGTTAGAGCATTACTACCTTTTTCAAATGAACAGCTAAGAATTGGCAATGATTGATCGAGGAAGTGCTAGCAAATGCATTTAGTTTGTTAGCATTATTGTTGCTTAATATTGTGGGAGGGGTAAAAAAATAACATTATTGGTAATCCATAGAGACCCACCCACAAGTGACATTCTAAATACGATACTGTATCTTATTTGGTCAGATATTTTTGCTGAAAACTTGAAGTCGTTAAGGAATTTATAAATGCTTCTAAATGTGGGTCTGCTTTGTTCATTATGGCCTTTAAAATCCATATTAACAGATTTTAATTGGTTATCTTGATTATATGACATCTCTATGTTTACCATGGATTTCTTTCCCTTATTTATTTCATGCAGTTATACTATGCGTGGACAATCCGCTAAGATGGGTGAGCCTGTCTAATGGTCTCTAAGGTACACACTGGATGCCTTCTTCAACTGGTTCTGAGGGTCTGGAAGACTTTCTACGAATAATCCTACCTCCTTCTTTGATATCATAAAGTCATTTGAGTGTTTTCTCTGGCGATGCTATATTTTATTGCTTTATTACGAGCAGAGGGGAATGATAATGGTTTTCTCTTTAAAATAGTCACTATTTGCATATTCCCGTGAAATACATTATCCATTCCAAGTATATTTTTGCCTAATGTAGGGTAGCGGCTAATATCTCAGGGTGGATTTACCCTGCCTTTATCTTTTCCCATCTATTGTTGTGTTCGCCGGCTGCGTGTGGCATTTGTCACCGATAATTTACTCCTCCGAAGGATGAATAATGCTCTTGATTGAAATTTGCTGCATTCCCACCACCGTAATTAATTACTTCGTTATTTTTTTCTCTGGCTGATAGACAGATCATTAAGAGCGATTAATTACTTTAGATGATACTTGGAGAACGTAGACAGGACGTAGTTCGTAATGAAGGCGAATAGGCGGTTTTTAGTTCACTTTCTCCATTCATTCGTCGTCCGTGGAAATAAAAGGCCTTTGCCTATTTCTGTGGACAAGTGTTTCCACTTCCCCAATCCCTTGTGAATTCAAGGAAACAGTTGTGCGTCTCTGTAAGAGACGTCGGCATCACGGGGGGACGCTGTTCAATTACAATGGTTTCAGCATTCGTTCTCGAGGGCCCTTTCGGGGGAAAATATCGTAATTTTCCCTCGCGAACTCCCGTGATAATATTTTCTCGCTTTGCGCACAATTAAGGGAGAGAGAATTGAAATTTTCTTGTTATGTGTGCGGAGGAGAAAGAGTGGGCTTTTCTTTCTTTCTCTCTGTGTCTCTCTTTGCCTTTCTTGTGTCCCTCTCTCAAGAAGATTTCAATTGCCTCCCTGCATTCGGCGGGAAAGTTTAACAGCTTGCGAAGACGTCGTCATTATAACCACTGCACTCAACGTTTGTCACTTTGAAGGTGTCAGAAACATTTGAAGCCCGTTAGAAAACTGAAATTTTAATTTATATTTAGCAAGACATCTTAGCATCGCAGAAAATACATTTATGCCTGTTTTGGACGCGTGCTTGTAACTAGTAAAGTTGAAAGTATCTTTGAGTGCTCCCACGAAGAAAATAGTTAATTAAAGATTAGTGGGTGAAGAGTTCTATCAAATTTCTGTTCAGATTTTGTTTAAAATCATTATAATTAAAGTATTTACTTTTGTTATAATATATTTCAACTTTACCAGTATCGTTTATCTTCTTCTCTAATTGAGTGTTCGTTAATTTCTGCTCTACAAAATGTTCTGGTTGTTATTCTTAATAAAACTGGAAGTGGTAAAATTCATTTTTGCATGGCAGCACAGTACATTTAATTATACTGCTGAAACTGATTAATAATAACTATAGAAACCACAATCAATTGCATGGCGAAAGAATAATAATTACCTTTTGCCATGCTATTGTCGTTTCTATGGTGCTAATCATTTATCCTCAAGAGCTCTTATGATACTGACTTTTGTCGGGCCAGTAGATTAATTAGCAGCGAAATAAATTTGGAGGAAAAGCAGATTAAGTATTTGAATACATTCAGGTGAATTTCCCGTATTTTAAGAAACAATAGCAGTAAATAGTCACTAGGCCGAGAGTAATTTTATAACGCATGCGAAGTGCAAGTAGAAACGCTCGCAGCGTAAATTGTTTGTCCAAATCTACTCGGTAAGTTCGAGTGAGTTACAAAAATGATAGCTATTAACAATGAGTGTAAACAAAAGACACCAATTAGTTGTTCCTTTGTTCATCTTCACATGCTTAACCTTCTGTTTCCTGCTGATCTACCTGAATGATTATTTTTCTCAATTTTGTAACAGTGCCTAATTCTTTGAAGCCATGATCATCGGTGCCATACCGTCTTTCATTGCTTCCTCCATGTATTTGTTGATCCACCTTCGTATTTCCTCCCTTAACATCCAATGAATCTTGAAATATTTTTGTGGGTGGAATCCAGTCCCTTTCCATTCTTTCATCTTCTTTCCTCATCTTTTCAATATGCAGTTCTCCATTCCCAAATCAAAAGAACTAAATCTTTCAATCTCAAACTCCAAAGCTCTTTAATCTAGTCCCCATTTTATTTTCTTAAAAGGTAATAGAATTTTTTGTGTTTTGTGGGGAATAAAAAAAATAAATTGCTAACTTATCCTCCTATGTCATTCGATAACTAAATTCATGTTCGCATAAATAGGGTTTTTAAATTGTTAATAGAAGTGTTTAGTGGTGGTGAGTGTTTAGTAGAAAAAAGGGGAGCTTTTTTTTGGCAATTTCTCCGACAAAAAAGGTGTAGACGGGAATACTCTCCGAAAAGTTGGATATAAGGTCAATAGTTTTACGCCAGTTTTAAATAATTGGTTTATTTTATGTCGTCCGACGTTCCCAATAAAGCGTTTTCTCAGAATCAAGATTTTTTTTGCACCGAGGTCCTTCACTTTCTCCTTCTGATCTTCTGTTGCTGCTTTTCCTCTTCGCCCATCCCCTCCACGTTTACCCTCAGTTCTCCCCCTCTCCCTCCATCCGGTCTCTGTATGCCAATGACGTCTCCCGACCTCGTCCCTTCTTCCGTTCCCTGCGCTCCCAAGAGCCCTCCGCTCACGTCTTAACGGGAGCCCGGCGTGCGGCCCTCGTTTCAGTCGCCGCCCCTCGTCCCCCCGAGGACTGCCACCCCCTCCTCGTCCTCCTCTTCAATCCTCCCAGCCTCTCACAATTTTCTCTCTCCCCCCCCCCCTCTCACCTTCCCCTGTTTAAAAGAAGTGTCGACGCGACTGTTTGTGTCAAAACAAACTCTAAATTCCTCTTTTCCGTTTGTATTGTTCCAAAAAATGATTCTGATTCCACTGACGATATTTTCGAAAAACGCAGATTGGCTAATGAACATGTTTTGTTGAGCATATTTTCCAGCCATAAGAGCCAACTGTGCTGCCCTTTTGAATAAAATAACGCATCAAAATTTCAGTTATTGCTGTGCTAATAGCAAAAGAACACATTATGGGAAAATGTTGTCTCGTAGTTTCCCGCGACGTTTTGAATGCGATGATTTCTCCATCTTTCGGGTATTCGCCGCGTTGCTTGTCATGATTGACGACAGTTTCGCCCGGATTCCACCAGGCGTCTTCAGGTCGAAGTGCCGCTGTCAGCGTTTTGGCCGTGCTTATATAGCTCCTCGAGCTCCCGCGCTGTGCTGTGATTGGTCGGTTTTGGGAAAAGTCTCTTCCATGTGTTTGTCAGGTGGTATCCATCGTCCCTATTGAAATTTCCAGGCGTTTTTGCAATTTCAATTGATTCTCTTATCAGCCTGGGATAATATCTTTTTTCTTTTGCAATTATCCTAGCTTTGTCGAAAAGAATATCGTGTCCGGGTTCACTCCAAGCATGCTCGGCGACTGCTGACTGGCTAAATTTCTTATTGAGGGTCGCCCTCTTGTGCTCCTGCAGGCGGATCTTCATGGACCTGCATGTCTCGCCGATATATGATTTCCCGCATGAGCAAGGGATGCGGTATATCCCTTCATGGAGATTCGGCGGTATCTTGTCCTTTGGCCTTGGAATGATTTGGCTTATTTTGGATACGCAGTTGAATCTCGTGACAATATCCTTCTTCTTCAGGACTCTGGAGATCTTCTCGCTTGTGCCGGCGATGTATGGTATGATGGCATGAGATGCGGACTTCTCGGGTTGTCGTTCCTCCTGGTCTAGCGTCTGGTGGCGTTTTTCTATAATGGCGGCCCTTTTGAGGACCATTTCTTTCTTGTACCCATTCATCTTCAGGGATGTCACGAGGTGTTCCTTTTCCTTTGTCAAAGATTCTGCATCCGATAGTTTGTAAGCGCGATGCAGGAGAGTCGCCATCAGTGAAGCCTTCTGAGATGGATGATGGTGTGACTCGGCGTTTAGGTAGCGGTCAGTATGCGTGGCCTTCCTGTGTACTGCATGGCCGAGACTCCCATCGATCCTCTTCTTCACCATCACGTCCAAAAACGGGATTTGGTTGTTTCTCTCCGTCTCCATCGTGAATTGTATCGCTGGATGCTGTGAGTTGAGGTGCTCCAAGAAGATCTGCAATTCCTCAGGTCCATGGGGCCAAATTACAAAGGTGTCGTCCACGTATCTTAACCACAAACTGGGCTTCTTCCCGTGGGATCCAATCGCCATTTGTTCGAACCTTTCCACAGCACAGCGCGGGAGCTCGAGGAGCTATATAAGCACGGCCAAAACGCTGACAGCGGCACTTCGACCTGAAGACGCCTGGTGGAATCCGGGCGAAACTGTCGTCAATCATGACAAGCAACGCGGCGAATACCCGAAAGATGGAGAAATCATCGCATTATGGGAAAATGTCTAAGTTTTACTGCCATTCAAATCCTTGGGAGAATTTGCATCAAATGGACAGCTTTTTCCGTAATAAGTGGCATTTGGAGCCAATATAATAATTTTTCCCATTCTCGCTATAGCTACAAGCACTTCAAAGAATAATTTCCAAATATGTTTTATGGACGGGACTTTTTTGCCCAATGGATCAAAGATCCAAGGAATTGGACAAAAATGCAAATAGAAGATATGGATTAGAAAGAGTATAATTTTGAGTGATATAAAAGTTATTTCACAGTTGAGTCAGATTAAACCGACCAGTTACAACGTTACAACGCCCTAATCCTCACTCCTTAACGAAAATGAGTGTAGTTGGGTGGAATACTGGCTTCTCATACCGAAGGTTCGGAAGCAAGTACAAACAATGGTTGGAGGTATTTCTTCTTTATTCCCATGTCTCCTCGGGTGCCTTGCAAATAGCTTTCTAAATGTTGTACTCTGTGTCATTGTGGGCTTTAATATGTAAACCTCTTGACATCTTAAGTTAAGAATATGTCACTACCGACTTCGGGTTTTTCTCTGCCTATCCTCTATTTCCTGAAGAGTCCTTCCCTGACCAACCTACCCACCCATCCTTAGTAGTATATGTGACCTCAGTTTTCGGTTGCCTCCCCAAACTCTCCCACTTGCACTATGAGTACTGCTCTTCCTTCATCAATGACCACTGCTTACCTAGGTGAAACTGGCGCCGTGTAACAAGGATGGGTTACCTTGATGGAGTTGCGCTCGCAACTTACTTTATTGAATTGCCAGTAGCAACACCAATTTCTGACCCGAGCCAGTACGCCATGTAAGTTTAGGACACAAGTATACAAAGTATACAAAAAACTTAACAAAACTTAACAAGTATACAAAGCTTAACATCTATTTCATACGTATTCTTCTAAGTTTCCATGAGTATTAGGAAGCCTGGATCAGGTAGTGGTTTGCGCATTGGCCCGGAAAGGCGAAGGTCCGTGGTTCATTACCCGGTCTCGGATTTTTTTCTCATTTCAATTTCGTTGTCTTAGAACGCAAGGTTTGAGACTCGGGCCTTTAGGATATCCTGTTGCTAACGTAACATTTTAATCGTAAGGTATGGATATCATCCATGCCAGAGGTGGCATACGAAATCGCCGGCTTTGTGCTAACTGGCAGGCGCGTTACCTATGTAAGGTTGGATTTGCCTAGGTATTAATAATGATGGAACTTGCTATCTTGTAAGGGTCTCCACCCTTTCAGAGATCATTTAAAATTCGCGGTTGAAGTTTAGTAGCTAGATTTTAACTGAAGTAAGCTTTAATTATATCTTATATAAAGCTTAAGGCACACATTCTCCCGCTAACATCTCCAACTTCCTCATTTTTTGTTCTACTGCATTATCGTATTGACGATGGATTAATTTTCACATTTCGCCCCGCATAGCACTAAAATATTATGCACTCCCTTATTCTCTTCTTCATGAATATACCTGGCCTTCTTTAATCCTCCTCGGCCTTCTGTATTAATTGATGTTTACCACCTATATCGTTTCCGAATGTACTTCTTACTTCCCCGGGCTATTTTTATTCTCTCTTTTGTATCCAGGCCCTATGTTTTTTTGATTGCGCTCTATGTGGAAAACGTCCCTACTTTCTATTAATGTCCACACTGATTCCTTTCGTGCTGGTACATATATTTTTTGCTCATCAACTACTGCTAAAAAATCAATAGAAATAGCTATGCGTAAATGGGATATTGAATGTTAAGGGTTGTCACTGGTCAACACATCTAAGGACTGTAATTTAATTTACGTTATAATTAGAAAAAGGAAATGTAGAATCTGAAAATGAATGCAGTGCGTAGTAGGTACTTGCCTGTTATGTATTATTTACTTGCGCGAATTATCGGAATACTTTCATGACGAATGCATTTTTTCACAGTAATCAGCGATATTAGCCATTGTTTCTTTGCATTGTTTATTTCTGTCATCTATCTGGGCCATGAGAGTAATTTCACCTCATGAAGCTCCAAGAATTTTTCGGAAAATGAAGCGGTGGCCGAAAGAAAACCTGAGTATCAATCCTCGATCTATTCTCTAGGCTCAGTAACGAAAAATTCCTTGATTGTCCAAACTCAGTCTTCAAAGTTTGGGCGCTCGGAATACGAAGTCGTAAACGGCGATGTAATACTTCCCGGGCGATCCATTCTTACTCTATAACTTCGTGACTAATTACTCAGTTGAAGTAAACGTCGTCTCGCCGAAACGGGTACGCTTATAATGATACTATGGCCTTGAGGCGCCGTATATGTACGCGGAACAAGAAGGGGACCAGCAGCGTTTGACATTCTGGACGTTGGAGAGATTTTTGGTGAATTTTATCGCACGACTCCGATATCGTTTATATCTGTCGCTCATAGTCATAAAATTGACTTCTTATTGCATTATTAGGTGACAATCGAAAATCAGTTTTGAGTAAATTTCATATTACAGCTCTAACTCGCAGAAAGGCGCTGACCAAGTCATACCGGATATTTTACCCACTTAAGTCCTTTATTCATCGCTATTTACTGTGTTATCTCCCTTGGAATCGTTAAGGGGTGCTACTCTGTTCAAAAACAGTGACTGGTCGAATTTGGAAAGAGATGGTGCTCCTGGGCAATCGTTCTTTACGTTACTGAAAAGATTATGTCGTCATATTACTAAACCCTTGGAATTTACGTTAGGGCCAAACTCTTTCCTGTAGGACATTTGTTTTATGAGAGATATCATCGTAATTCCAAAAAAATGCAGCCAAGGGGACGGTCACTAATTTCTCATATGATTTCTTGTTTCCCACCCTTGGCAAAGTTCCGGAGCTGGAGTACTGGTGTGACGTGAGGATGGGAAATTAAGAAGCACCAAGGTTTCTTTCAGAAAACAGACTTATAATTTCAACAAATGTACAGAACAAAGGAGATCCTTCTCCTTTTGAGCCTCGTCACTTTCTGCTCCCTTTCGCCTTGGTGGGTACGCTTCATTCTCTGGACGATGACTTGCTGTCCGCGCCTCCTCATGTTAACGCGCCGAACCTGGCCTTCAGTTCTTCGAATGTGTCGAATCGGTCAGCCCCGATTTGGCACACTGGGTTTGTAACAGAACGTAGCACCCTACAGAATAACAGGTATATGAAATTTTGAAATCCACATTTCTCAAATTTTCCATCGTTTTGAAATAACTTTTCGAATTACATCCGACGGATAGCATATTTTTTCAATAGAATCCTTGTCTGTTTTCGAGACGTAAAGAAACTGTGAATATCGAACAAAAGCTGACTCCCCATGAACGAAATGCCTGTGTAGACCTACTGACGGTTACCAAATTTTGTATCTCGAATTTTAAGTGTAATATCTCCAAAACTGGAAAAACTAAGTCACTCAACCTTGAAATTAAGGCATACGTTTTACGGAGATTGGAGACTCAATTGTCTCAGGCGTGACTTCATGGACTTTGTATACATTGTAAATGAAGTAACTTTGTTTTTCCACGTACATTTTATTTTAAACTTTGTATTAAAATATTATGTGGAATAAAAAAATTAATTCATATTCAACGGAGATCGGTAGTTAATAACGTTGGTAAAAACTGGTTTTGTTCGGCAATATTTTGTTAAAATCGAGTCTTTTTTCTAGCTCTTCAGCCAATTCAGCGTGTTTGCGGCTTAGAAATAAGAAAATTAAGAAACGGGGAAAAAATTCCCGTTAACCTATCTCAGCTAAATTCTTCAGAAGTACACATTCGTATGAAATTGCCAACCGTTGACTAGTGAGGTGCGCTTTTATCCGGTTATAATTGCCGCCAATGTGAGGGCGTATATTGGCGTGGAGAAGTGGTGGGGAGGGAGGGAGGGTGGACCGTCCCGAGGGGGCGAATCGGAGAGGCAGGTAGAAGTGAGGTGTCGGTATTTCGTCGCGGACTGGGAGGTGGAAATGGAGAAGAAGAGGTCGGAGGTTTTAGGCGGGGGAGGGGGGGGGAGGAATGGGGAGGAGGAGGTTGAGCATGAGCGTTAGGAAGGATAAGTGTGTGCAGTGGGAGGGCACTGGCGGAGTGAAAGGTTGGCTCCTCTTTCGTATCCGAGGGCGCGAGGAAGGGGGTGGGGGGTGAGACGGGGGTGGGGTATATTCCTGGAGGGGGGTGGAGTGAGGAATGTATTGCGGTGGGGGGCAGGAGGGGAAGTGGAGGGTGCAAGGGGTGTGGTGGGGAGAGGGGCGGTGGACTGGATGGAAGTCGAGAGAGAGAGAGAGAGAGAGAAGGTTGATTGCACGTCAGCGACAACTGGCTGTCAGCACAGCGGCGCGTTCAACTACGGGGGAACCCTGAAAGCACCCCCCCCCCACCACTTTCTGCCTCCCACTCTCTGCTCTCCTCCTTCAAATTCCCCTCTCCTCGCCCTCTCTCCCTACACTGCTGAACTCTCATCCCCCGCCATGCACCCCTCCTCACCTCCTCGTCCTCCCGTACTTCTCTCATCCACTCCTCGTCCTCTTCTCTCTCTATCATTCTTAATATTCTCACCTTACTCGTCTTACCCTCCTCCTTTCATATTCCCTCTCTTTACTTTAGTCTCTTTCTCCTCCTTTTCATTCGACCATTCTTGTTTTACGTCCCATTGTTCATTTATCACTCGTAGTGGTAGTGTTCGTTAAATTCAGGGGTGCAACAACGAGGGGGGGGGGCAGGGGTTCATTGCCCCCCCAACCATGATTGTGGGGGTGGCTAGCCCTCTCCCCCTCCCAGAAATCAGAGGTTGTGTCTCACTTTTTAATGGACACTGTCCGATTTGCAAAATTATTTTTGCGCCTTCATCCCTAGCGACTCCGCTCTGATCTTGAACGCTGCGCAAAATTTTATATGGAGAAGATAAAAATTTATTTGCATACTCTCTTCCCCCCCCCTTCCCCCGCTTAGCTAGCTTATATAGATTTTTCAAGGAGTTTGCTCCCCTTCCCACGATTCGGGGGGCAGTTGCGTCCCTAGTTCGTTTATATTAATAGTGTGTTTGCAACAAAGGTATAGGTAGGTACAAAAACTCGTTCATTGGGCACACAATAATGACCAAAATAAAAACTGAGCTCCTCTATATACACTCCCATAGGCTACGTCACCATTTATCCTTTCAAAACCTTATCCCTTACATCTTTACATGGCTGGTGACCTAACTCATCCGGCCGCACGCATATGCGGCGGCTCGCATGGTAGAATGTAGATGTAGATAGGCCATTTTGCACCCACAAGCAGGTAAGTGGTTAAATCCCATTAAGGGAATCCCAAATGACTGAAATAGTGATTGTAATAGTGTATATAATGAGCTGGCGAGTAGATTACCTAACCTTTCCCGAGCCACGTATAACTTAATGGAATAAAGTAGTACGAGAATAGGTTGCAGGCATTTGAGAAGTGGGTGTGGAGAAGGATGGAGAAGATAAGGTGGACGGAGAGGAAGACTGACGAAGAAGTGCTTGAGATGCTGTGCGAGGATAGGAAACTTCTGAATGAATCTCGAGATCGGCAGAGTAGGTGGAGGATGTGATGAGGGGCGAGGGGTTGCTCAAGATCGTGATAGAGGGAAGGATGCTGGGCAGGCGGGGAAGAGGGAGAAAGAGAGTAGGCTTCATGGACAGGATGAAGAAGGGCAGATCGTGTGCTGAGGCGAAAAAGGATATACTAGAGATAGATAGGCCCCGGAAAGTGTAGAAAGTGGAAATTCTCTGACATTCAGCAAAACCTAACTTAACCGGTAGAATACTTTTGAAAAATTCCTATTTAAAATTGTAGTAATAATAATAGTGATGAAATGACCCAGTTTCTGATGCGTCTTTAAATTCACGTATTCCCCTGAGGATTACCATTTAGGACTTATATTAAGTCTTCCCGAATGTTCACCCTCTCGTTTGCTTCCAAATGCTAATCAAACTCCGTCAGGATATATTGCACAAGATTCATGGAGAGTCGTAATCATCACATCGGATAGTATCGGTGCTTTGCCTTATCTTTCATCAATAGATGAGATATATACTTTATCGCGTAATTTTTCCCCCATTCTCTCTTGGTTTTACACGTTTGGTTACTTTCTTCCACTTCGTCTTTCTCTCTCTCTCTCTTCCTCGTTTATTTATCTATCTCCCGAGGTTTTCTACTCTTTAACCTTTTCTTCCTTTCGAGTTTTCTTTTGGTTCTTCCTGTTTTTTCTCGTTTCCATTCTAAAACTTCCTTTTAAAGCACAAGCCTAAACTGTTCTATCTAACCATTTTCCTAATATCATCTGCTCAACTCTTCATTGAGATCTCGCAATAA
The DNA here is from genome assembly GCA_963169105.1 of Ceriagrion tenellum. Taxonomy (NCBI): domain Eukaryota; kingdom Metazoa; phylum Arthropoda; class Insecta; order Odonata; family Coenagrionidae; genus Ceriagrion; species Ceriagrion tenellum. Next base: position 96,635,141 of record OY720635.1, read on the forward strand.
CTCAACGTGTGAAATAAAAAAAAGCATATTTTTTTCTTAATTTTAATTTTTTCATATTAATGAGGGTCTGCGAGACGTCTCCATTCTCTCCATCTCTCTCCTGCACTCAATGTTTTACTCATTTCCATCTTTCTTCTCATGCTCTTCTCATTTTTCCTTCTCTAGTCCAGTTCGCTTACACCTTTATCTTTCCACGTTTCTTCGTCATCCTCTTTAGAATTTCCTATATCTATGGTCTTCTTCGACCTGAAGACGGTAGCAGGATGGCTATTGAAACCGTTGTCGGCCAAAGTCAACGAACGCGGATGTTTAACCCGAAAGTGCGGAACAGTAATGGACAACGCCGCGGAAATCTTCGCGAGAATTTGATCCCTAATCCATTTCATAAGATCTTCTCCTTGCACTCACATTTTCCCTTTTCAATTCCTTCTTATTCTTCTCCCCTCACCACCATAATATTTTTCCAATCCTTCGTCCATCTCTTTTCTCCTTTCATTATATTTCTTTTCGCTGATTTCTTCTTTTTCCTACCTGTAGCGATTATTTTTCCCTTTTCTCTTTGTTTCTCTTCTCCTTCGTTTATTGCCCCTCCCTTCTTCGAATTCTCCGTTATCCCTTTCTAAACTTTGTGTAAATGTCTCCCACCAGGTGTTTTGTTTGTAGTGACACAAGAATATTGTTATTGCTTATTAGTGTGAGAAGCCTTGAGTTAGATTTCCTGTGTTATTTTGTCTCCTCTTTATTGTCTTCTATCTCTCATTTATTCCCTTCTCCTCTTCTCTCTTTACCATTCGTAATTTTTTAGTTTCCTCTTTGCTTCCGTACATCTACATCTACGTGATACCCTGCGAGCCACCACGAGGGTGTGTGGCAGGGGGTGAAGATCACCAAACATGCACTATTGACATGCAAGTAGGATATTTAAGGGAGATATGCTAGATAATAGGGTCACATGGAGCTAGATGGTTAGTATCTACATAATAAAGAAGGGATTATTGGTTCTTATTACATGAATCATGCACTACAGACTACTCTAACTATATTTCACCTACCTATCCCTTTGCTACGCTGCCTATTGTTCTCTCTTATAGTACGAGGGAAAAATGACATTTTAAATCTATCAGTACGACAATCTATCTCTCTAATCTTGTTAATATGATCAAACCTAACATAATACGCAGGGGATCTCAATATATATCTAACGTCATCTGTGAACAACTCTGTTTCGAATTTACTTAAAAGGTTTAACCTAAATTTTAACCTGCTTTCTGATAGTAATTCCCATCCTAGTTCTTCTATTAAGCTCGTAACACTTATACAATTATCATAACGGCCTTTAACAAACCTAGCAGATCTCCTTTGCACGCGCTCTAATTCTTTTATCATACCTTCCTCGTACGGATCCCATATACTAGCGGCATATTCTAAATGAGGCCTGACAAGTGTAAAATAGCTTCTTTCTCGTGCTCTCTCGCATCGCCGTGTCTCCCATCCTTTTTACCAACTTTATTCATCGAATCTTTTAAACATTTTTCTGCTCAACTTTTTCTCTCTTCCTTTCGTCTTTTCTTTCTTCTTTTCTTTCTTCTATTTTCATATTTTCCCTTACCTTTTCCTTGCTTTTACCTCCTGTCGTCCGCTTTCTTCAGCTACCCTCTTCAAACCATTCGTTTCATTCCATTCCACATATATACGCTTCCCTTGAACTCTTCCTCTTCTTTCCCTATTTTAACTCCCGCATTTTCCTCCCATTTCCCTTCTTCAGTTGCTATCCTCTCTTTCTTTTTCATTCTTCTGCCTCTGGTTCCTCCATTTTCTAGCCTTGAGAGCCTCCCATTACCTTTGCCGTGAGATCACATCCGTTTTCAGCAATACTTATTTTCATCAAATTTTTTCCTTCTTTCCCCTCTTATTTTTCTTGTCTTTTCTCTTATCTCCCACCTTTGTTTCCTCACCTCCGCTTCCTTTTTTTAGTTCTCCGCGTGTCATTTCTTCACTAATTCTATCCCATTTTAATATCCTGGCGTCTAAAAACTGTATCTTTCTTATTATTTACTCTAGATGTTGTCTGCTGTGATTTGTGGCATTTAACGTATCCATTCACTTTGTGGACACTGTTTCTCTGGGATTTAATGTTGTGTACTGATTTATTTTCTGTTTCTTTAGTCAGTGGTGGAACCAGATAATTTTTTCGAGGATATCTGTCTTGACTTTATTGTTACTTATTTCAGTATTATCGATTGAGGGCCATTTATCTTACCACCTATAGGAATTTATCAAGTTGAATGTGTTCCTTAAAATCTGTTTCATATTAACCTACGCAAAAATGTTTTCACCATATAGTCCTCTAACACTCGGGTATAGTTTACGCTTCCTCCTTGGTGCGTATTTGCAACAGCCCTCTACTTGTACTGAAATCTACTCATTAACCTTTGACAAATATGAGTCCCGTCGTTCCCAGCTTTAAGTCAGTGAATGTTTAACTCCATTTAACCGTGAGTTCCCTCGGCACATGGCGCTATTTTGGGGTCAACAACGGGATTTTGTGCGTCCAACTTTCAGTGAATTATCGTCACGATTCATACAAGGAGGAGAAAATTTCATGGTCTTCGGGCTGATGATACTTTTCAAGGAGGGATTCTGACGAAGAATTCTGCCAGTGCATTTCGAAAATTCTCGTGGCAATTCACTATTGAGACTGAACGTTATGTCAAGTAAATAACCGTTGGTTTGATACGTAGAGGTGAAAGTATCAGTTGATATTCACCCGGTCTTGAGTGAATTTGAAAGAGAATCAGAAAACTTTACAATCACATATCGCTAATATGGCGAAATAGACATACAAGGAAGGGGCAATGTGGAATACAAGCTAAAAAATAGCCAGTTTTACTGTCCTAAATTGGAGGATTCAACTCTTTTGACTGTGCCTACCCGGAGAGAGAATATTGATAAGTATTTTTTAGTAAAATAATTTCGGTGATATTTTTTGACCGCGAGAGACGTTTAAATTTGCCTTTGTTTGATGATTGATGCTCTTGGATGATAAAAGTGCCTTGAACCGTCGAAAATCCGATGAGAGAAGGAAAATCATCGTGCATTGCATATTGTTTATTTTCACTTCCATCTGGTTCAGTCGTGCGTCGTTATTTTTCGCCGCTGCATCTCTCTCTCGCCCTCTCTGTCTGTTCGGTCCCACGGCCGCATTCGGTTGCGAGCAGCTTGATAGCCCCCGAGGCTGCAACTTTTACGGTGCAAAAGCATTTAGCCGAACGCTTTGAAACGTCAACAAGGGGAAATCATCAGCTCTCTTAAAACGATGCTGCCATTCAATGCCCAAAGACCACGTTTACACAGGTATTATCAAATGGCTTCGGCTACTTAAGCGGTCCATCACTGTCGTGTTTGTATTGTTCTTTCTTTTTTCCTGAGCGGATCGAAACGCAAACAATTGGCTATTCCGCGCGAAATATTTATCACTCTTTGTTACTGCTGCTTACTTCAATCGAATTCGTAGCCTCTAGCGTTTACTCCATGCTTTCGGTCGATTATGAATTCGAAATTGAGGAAATGGATGATCCTCACATCTCATTTCTGAAATAGACTAATTATTTTCTTGCGTAAAATTTAACTTCAAACATCAGGTTTTGGGTATAAAATATGATGACTTACCTCTGTAATCTCAAAACATGCCGTAATTATTCCGTCTGAGTCAGTTCCACTCGTGAAACTTAAATATATACTTATACTGAGTACAAAAAATTGCGTGGAATAGTTTTGGTTGAAGTCTTTTAAGCGCTCTATGGTATGAATTTTAATTGTTGATTATAAAATAACAATATAAACCTAAATAAGTTCTAATTTTCACTGTAAAAATTTATCTCCCGCGTTGTATTAACTATAGGATTATTTGAAGATTGGAGGAGATGTGGAGGGAAACCGTGCGTTGGTACTGTCCCAGTGAAATCACTAAAGCTGCACATAGGTCTATTGCCACATGCAATGGTTTGATTGAAATGCTTTGTTCTCAATTTTAATAGTAATCGGGATTCCTATTACTATCGCTTTTTACTGTAGACAAAGGGCTAAAAAACGTAATGGAACTCTGTGCCTGAATAAATGTTTCTTGCCGTCGTAAATTATCTCCTTCTATTAAATACCTTGGAAATTGTGCCATGCATTCAGTAGTGGTACAACATCTAGTCACATTTAAGCCACTCTCGATTTATATCTCCGTATTGCCCTTAGGAGCTTTGCATTAGTGTGTTGCAGGGGTGGTCAGGACACAGCAATGAAGATGGGAGAGAATTGTGCGAAGGGATTGAGAAGTTGGAAAGAAAAAAATGTTTAATGCTCGTATTTTATCTGATCAGATTATTTGAAGGATTAAAAATACAACTTTATCCCCCAGCCGGATTACGGTCCAATTTTAATCAGTAATAATACTTTTTTCCTCGACGTGAAATTTGTGTTATTTTCCTTTTAACCCAAGTTTGGTTGTCTTCAAAGTGAATTTGTTGGTAATAGGCAAATCGGTAGACCTCCATTTGCTGGGTTAAGTGTGACGAACGTTTTTCAGGGCAGCCGATACCGGACCTTGGGCTGATTTAACTGTACATGGCAGTTACGAATGCCAGGTGAAGGGAACTGCCGAGTATTGGAAATGACGCCTTAGACTTTAGATATTTTTGGATCCATATACCCTTGTACAACTACCATCCTATCAACTATTGTTACCGATCACAGTGAGGGCATCAGCCTGCCAGTCCGTCCTTCGTTCGATCACCGAAGTTGAGCATTAACGGGCTCGGCTCGAATTGGGCTGGGCGATGGTGCAGTTCTTTTCGAGAAGTGCTTCCCCTGTCTGCCATGTGGAAGAAAATGAGGAAGATATGACTTTACCTCTGGAAGCAAGTTGAACTCAAACACGTCCGATACGATTTCTGCGGCCAGGCCAAGAGTTCAGAGGATGAAGCCGTATCGTTCAACGTGTGGCATTGCGCGGGGAATGTAGCTTCTCTTTTCTTCGATTATACGGCGCAATCTAGACGTCGTGCAGTCGACGTCACTCGAGCGTAGCAGTTTTGGGTCCGTTGAGTTCTTGCGTCAGTTTGAGAAGTGTATGGATGCGCCTTCTCGGGCCTCAACCTTTCAGAAGCAGTCTCCTGACGCAAGAGAGTACAAAAAAGAAATTCGAATCAAATATTGCTTCCCTGAGCCGTCGTGTTCGTTATTGTATACTAGTCCAGACAGCTTACGTGGTATCTCCTGCGAAGGTATGTATCCTTGCTATAAGCATTCGTGAATTCTCTTTGCTCATTTTCCGTATCAAGAGCGATTCAGCGTGTACTTCCACATATTTTGCCATCACTTACACCTTTGATAAGTGAACTCCTCTAACATGCGCTTATTATTCAAACCGTAGGCTGTGTTTAAATCGACTTTGCTTTGTCTGACCGTCTTACCTACGGACACCATTTGAAAATGATTTTTATCCAAAACGGATGTATTTTAGTGGATTTCTTGAATTATACTTTTCTCTGTATGCATTCGTTCAAGTTGTTACAACAGAATTATATTTGTTATTACAATTTTTTACATTTTATGTACTTATTTTCACTTATAATTCCACGAATAAACTTTTTTGGCAGTCGGATTTAATTCATCTTTTGATACATTACCTTCATCCAAGATACAATGCATGCGTTAATGTGCCTGTTAAACCTCCAACTTAATGCCACAGGACACCATTCCCATTAAGGCGCATTCTTCTGGACCTCTGGTGTCTGTAAGAAATAGGTTTTACAGCATATTCACCCGGGGTTGTCGTAGCCCTGTATCGAGGGTCCATCGCCGGGGTGTTCGCTGCGACCGGCGGACGCGGCGAGCACGGCTCCCACTGAGGTGAAACCAAAACGCCGTCCGGCCCGCATTCATGAGCGACGAATACAAAACGCTATGGGGTCCAATCCCCTCCTCTTCCTGCCACACACTCTAGCTCCCTCTCTTCCGGGACCCAAAAACACACGCCCCTCCACCACCCGCTATGACCTTTTCAAACTAAAACTTTCCAATTAATCAGCGTAGTACGTATTCCCTTTGTCGCCGGGCTATGGGCTCCGCTGTATCGCTCAAACAGGCAGAGGGAGAGTGAGGCAGGCAGGCCTGTGTCTGACGAGGATCACCCGTCGGTCCAGCATTTTTGGACTCTTGGCCGGTTACCCTCTCCCTCTCCTCCCCTCCCTAACCCCCCCACACTCTTCTCCCCGTTTAATACCCCAGCCTGTGTTTGTTCTGTGATACGCCTGGCTCGGGCGGCACCTTCTATAACGTCTCCTGCATCTTTGCCCCCTATCCCCACCGCTGGGCCTTACCTTTAGTCCGCCAAACCCTTTCCCTCCCTCCCTCCTTCCCCCACTCCCTGGCGGCCTTGTCCCCGCCCCATGGGGTCGAGGTGATAAAGCTCCGTACCCTGCGTCCTCTCCTCTTAACCCCTCCAGCGGCACCAATACCAGCGCATCCTCGAACCCTGTCCTACCCACGGCCACGTCCTAATAATACGTCCTACCCACTCCCTTTCCGCGGACCACACCCCTTTCGATGCTCCCCGCCCCCAACCCGCCCCGCGTGGTTTTTTTTATATATATGGAGAGTGACTCCTCCCTCCCTTCTTTTTACCTCCGCGACCGGACGAAACCTGTGCTACTACGCCCCACACCTCCTGTCCCGGCCAACCAACCCCATCGCCGTCCCTCAAAAAGCCTTCAAAACACCACACACACATCAACAGACACGTACACTGGTGTGCGGATATATATATGTACACATCCCTCTCATCCCACTCCGCGTTTCTCTTTCCCTACCACCTCCCCCTCTCTTCCTCCCTCACCCCATGCAGTTTCACATACAGTGGTGGCAGCGGCAGCTTTTGGCCATGAAAGGTCGTTTGAATGGATATCTCTCCCTCGGCTCACTCCCCGCTCCACCAGTCCGCCTGGCCTGGCCTGCCTGCCTTTTGGGCTTTTGATGTGAAGAGCGCGCCCCGCCACCCAGCGCCAAACATTGGCCACCTCCTACTGCTACCCCCCCCCACCCCTTGCCTCCCTCCTCCACGTCTCCACCTCCTCATATCAATCCGTCGGTTAACTTCCCCCTTCGCCGCCGCCTCCCCTCCAGCCTTCCTGGGGCCGATGGGCTCATTTTACCGCCTCCCCGCCCCCGACAGTCCAACACACACACACACACACACAGATCCCCAGTGCCATTACTTCCACGTATCGCGGAAATATTATCCGGTGTGTGTGCTCCGGGGGGGAAAAATGAGGTGGCATATGCATGCATAGGTGATAAAGACCTCCATTATAAGTTGTTAAATACATTATCTGCAGGTGCGGCAGGCGCCCAGTTAGTGGCCCCTGAGCGGAGCTGCGGGGGAGTGTGGGTTGGTGGAAGCTAAAGGACGACCTTTTATTCCCAACCGCCTTCGTTTCATTTTTTTACAAGTTTATATTTTTTCCTAGTGTTTTACTTTTTTTTGGGTACGAAAGGTGGAGGAATTAAGTGCGTCATATGACCGCCGGGTTTTCCAACGGCAATGAAGGTTTCAGCAATGGATGGATTGTAGCGTGTGTTGCGCCTGTGTTGGAAAGGGTTGCTTTTTCGTGGTCAAGGGGTACCTACGATTTCAGGGTTGAAACAGGCCATCCGAGTGCATTTGAAACGGTAATATGTGAGTGATTGGACTGATGGAGCTTGGAATTTTGATTAACTTGTCTTTCCAGTTGATGCGGCCCGTTAAATGTTTGTGTTCCGTCCTTGGCCGATCACTGACGATGCTGCCTTGGGGTGTTTCCTTCCTCCATTTTAGGCATTTAGACATACTACTTCCCGTAATATATATTACTGCCATCTAATTGGATTTTCGGCCTACTGTCGTAGGAAAGTGAATTGTTCAGAGGGTGTTCTCAAGCCCTTTGAATGGTAAAGAATCTTTTATATGAATACTACGTGTAGCTTTTGTTAATTCCTCAAGGCTGCAAATAATGTCCCGAAGGTTAAAATTGTAGTAGTAGTGAATGTGTCCCGAAGGTTAAACTTTTAGTAGTTTAAGGTTAGGATTGCATTAATCATATCAAAAACGTCAATCATGCTAAAATAGCTTAACGTTAAACATTAACATATATCAAGATTGTCGTAGTATATTTCAACAGAGGTTTGTGGTAATCATATCAGAACCAAAGGTGTTGTTATTAAATTTCCTTTTGCAAAGGTTAGCCTTTTTTCAAACTTGATTTCAACGTCAACTGCTTGGTGCTTCAGCATATTATAATATTTTCAGCGACGCCTAATTTCTGCTATATCGCCGAAAACGTTAATTCATATGCCACAAAAGTCAGGAAAAGTTTTTAGCTTGATAAAGACTCTTGGAAATGTATATCGAATGAATAGAATACTAAGGCTATCATTCAAGTTTTAAGGAGCATATTAATAAAATATGCACTCTGATTCAGGACATGATCTTTGTGGATTGCAAAGTCATTGCGTGGCTTATTTATTCACACGAAACACAGTTCAGTGTCATTTAGGACTAAAGTTTTATTCCCTCTTATAACGTTAAACTTTGGAGACTGACGTCGAAGGTAAAATTATTTTTGATTGGAATATGGTTAATGGTTAATTCTTGATTTATTTTAGCTTTAAAATGCCCAACACTTAAATTATAAAAATTTCAAACTCTTAAAAAAAAATAATGGACTAGAGATATTTAAAGGGGCCAAAGCAAACTGGTGTTAATAGGTATTTTTTCCAATGTTTTTAGCTCAGTGTAGTATCAATATTTAAATTTATCTCAGTGTCTCTACTACCGGAGGGATGAAGCTCTATCTATAAGAATAATTCAGGTCATATTTCTTAGATATTTGCTTTTTGACCGCTGCCTCCTCCTGTGAGTAAATTTGTGGGCTTTTGTAAAGGGTGTATTAGTGCATAAACACTGACTTTTGCAACCTGGAGGACCGATTCGGTTACCTTAATCTTTTGAACATAGAGCAAGGATTCGTAAGCATAGTTCTCCCCGTTAACAGTTGTGCCGGGTGCTGAAACTAGAGTCTCGCAGGAGGTAGAATGGCGCCTGGCTTAAAATTCGAGCGATGTGCGATGGAGTTCCCTGGGAGGGGCATATGGGGGGTAAGGGTAGGAGGCAGGGAGATGAGGAAGGGGGGGGAGGGCGACTGGTCTGGTGATAGGGGGAGAATTTGGGGAAAGGGAGATCCAGTCGACCCCGTTGCCGCGGGGATAATTGTTTTCGCGGTGTACCTACGTTTCGTAAACGTGGGAGTGAGATGTATCTGCTGTCGGTTGGTGGGGGGAGGGGGTTTGATGAAAAACTAAACTGTGTATTCGGAAGGAATGGAGGAATGCCTTTTAAGGGAGCGGGCTTAGCGAGAAAGCAAGCGAGTAATGAGGTGTTGTGTTCTCCTCATAGAGGCGCCCCAGGGAGGGAGAAGATGAAATGCGTTTCGGACTCGGCAAGTGGGCGGGCGGCGTGGAGGAGGAGGAATGTTGGGCGAGGCCGATTTGGGTGGAGGGAAAGGAGAGCCCTCGGAAGGCTACATAGCAATTGGGCCGTGAGATTTCAATGTTTATGGATTGGGATTTGCGATATTCGCGGAATTGTGGAATTAAATTTGGTAGATACCAGGATTAGCCACAATATTGCCCTTACGAAGTCACCTGCAAGTGTAAAAAAGGGCGAAATACCCCGGAGGAAAAGTCATTCGCCTTGTCCGGAATTCGAGAATCCCTAAAAGAGCGGAGACCTCATCGTTTTTGAAGTGTGAATTTGAATAAAATTTAAGTTTTTTGAAACTTAAAGAAAAAAAGATAATATAGCAATCAGTTAAGACATACGGAATTTTATGATATTCCAAAGACAAACTAATTATGGAAATATAATGACAAGGGTAATTATGCCTTAATTATTCAAATATGTAAATTTCAGTATGCCTAACGTAACCAAAATCTCATAATTTAAAAGACAATGTAAGAACTCATTGTTATAAAATCTATGATAACATAATGAAATGGATTGTCATTCCCCTGAATGCATATATAAGTGATAAAAGGTGTATAATTTATTTTATATTTTATAAAGTATAATAGTTAAGTGTACTTGATTAGCATATGTAATTTCACCAATAATCGTACTAATGTAAGGGAATGATGGAAATAAACTCCACCAATGTTTGTATTATTTTTCGCCTATACAAGCACCTATTGATGAGTCAAGTGTCTCAGGAGGACTTATACTGTATTTATCAAATTCCTACATCTGTATTAACTTGCATAATTGTATTAACACCTGTATTTATATCGATTGAATACTATGAAGAATAGATGATGTGTAATTAAAATAAAGCGGTTGAACGCTAATCGTGAGTCATTGAGTGCACATTTTAATTACTCTTCCAGTAAGTCGGAAAATAATTCTTGGACCGCACTCCGCTTAACAACACCTTTTTTTTGCTAAAAGTAACCATGTATGTTGTCATATAAATGATGCAGGAATTATATATTAAAATTTTCGTCAAAATTAAAGTATTTTATGACTTGGGTTTATGTTGCGGAATTCAAAATCGAAAGTAAATACTTATTTAATTCGGTGTGATACCTTGATATTTATTAAGAACCATTATAATTAAATAAATGTCTAGCTTTTGCGTTAAGGATAAAATCTGTGCAATGTGTGCTTCTCCATTTCTCGGGTTTCCATCGCGTAGGTTGTTCTCGGGATAACAGTTTCGCCCGTGTTCCAACGGGCATATTCAGGTCGAAGTGCCGGGAGAAATGGAGAAGCATTCATCTGACCGCCGCGGAAACTTAAGATGGAATATCTGTACTATGTCATCAAATTAGTTCGAAATAAACGTCACATGCCACTAGGCTACGTGTTGCATTAGCATCCAATTGCCAAAAACCTATATCGGTGACGTTCAATCATTTTGGCTTTTATTTATACGTTTTAGTCCCTAGTACACACATGCAAAATTTCTCGCAAATCTGTACCTAAATAAAAATCGCTCCAACCACCATATTCTCTCAAAATGTGACGCTAAGCGCATGTTTTAGACTTCTTCGTAACGTTATGTTCGGCAGTGTTGAACATCATGTTCCTTTAAAGTCCCCAAAAATCCTCAGAGTAGGTCGCCTTGGTAGCATGACTATACTACTACATGACTTGATAGCATGGCTATAACATATGGTGCGATATCGAGGGACCCGGGTTTGAGTCCCGGTAATGGTGAATTTAAAGTGCTTTATTGATGGCAATCGCTGTCAGCTAGTTCTCCTTGGCGACCCATGACAATTTTATTTTAGACAATGTAATACATCATTACTCATAATCATGTTTGCATGTGAAAACATCCTCGTGGTATTGCACAACTTAAAGCTTTGATCGGTTATAGTATGGGATATGAGGCACTTAGCAAAGTGAATCGATATTACGTTATCTGCGACGTCTTACCACTTGTGATAAATAACTATGCGCGATAGTATTGCGTTTTTGCATTATGATGAAATATTAGATATCATACAGTTGCTAAGCATCATTCTGCATATCATCTGATATGCACTTTATGAAATGTGCGATATCGAGCAGTACTTTACAGCAGTTTACCCGAAGTACAGTGAAATCGAGCGATACCCCATTTTGTCCGATTTGCGATACCGCTCAACATGAATATTGCAAATTGAACAATTGATATTGCGAATAAAGTGTTCGATATTAGATTTTCTTCCACATATTAAAAGTGCGAGATCATATAAACCTAGGCACTTAATAATATTTTGCATGTATCTTGTCTTTAGCGATGAAAAATTTATATCGCGATCCGTATTTGAAATCGCATATTGCATGGCTATAGATCAGAAGCATGGACCATGGGAAAAGCTGGCCAGAAAAGACTAGAAGCCTTCGAAACTTGGTGCTGGAGGAGGATGCTGAAGATAAAGTGGACGAAAAAAAAGAGATGATGAAGTATACAGAAGGGTAGAAAGGGGGAAGGACTATATGGAACACCATGGAGAAAAGAACAAGATGAATTGGACACACCCGGAGACACAATGGGTTTGTGAAGAAATTAATTGAAGGCATAATAAAGGGAAAAGTCCCCAGAGGAAGACACAGGAATAAGTTCAAATAAAGAGGAAAGTAAATAGAAAGAGATACCAGGAGGTAAGGGAACTAGCATTAGACAGGGAAGGGTGGAGGGCTGCAGTCAACCAATCTTAGGATTGAGCAAACAGTGATGAATGATGCCTATGAAGCGAATGACTGGTTAGGAAATGGGGTGAAGCGAAAGTAAACTCGAGGGGTTGGGGGAATATTGAACTAGGAAAGGAACAGACTGAAAGTAACTGCAGGTGATGGGATGGTGGAATGGGAATGTTAAGTAAATGCTATTTCCTCTCACCCACTCCCTTTCCCCCCAAACATGAACACGCAACGTGAAAAAAATTTGAGGTTACAGGTAGCAGCTCCGGTTGGTTGCATGGCAAATTAAGTGGGGATATCGACGCGTTTGATCCTCGTCGCGATGGCATGTGGCACGAAGATGGGTGTGGGGGAGAGGGGAGTTGATGCCCGTGGGCAAGTCATGGGTGCACTCGGGCGATGGAGAAAAGAAGAATCCGCCCGTGGTCGCTTCGGCGCACTGTGTTTGCTTGCGCTGGAAATTTCGAGGTTCATGCGAGTGTACGGTCGGGGATTAAAATGCGTCACCGAGCGGTGGATGCACGATTTAAGTACAGTGAAACCTACATCCACGGCCATCTCCCTTAGGCGGTCACCTCTCTAAGAGGCCTATTTTTTCAGCAACGGAATGAATTTCCCAAATATATAAGCAATGTGAATTGCCCTCCCTTCAGCGGTCACCTCCTCAAGCGGTCACTTCCTCAAACGGTCGTCATCTCATGAGTCCACTGGTGACCGCTTAAGGTAGTTTGAGCGAAATATCATTTCACCTAGAGGTCAATGAATTGGGTCTCATTTTAGAGAAAAATATCTCACCCATCACCCGAAAATATCAGCCCCTACCGAACTACTTTCTGAGATATGATGAGAAATATAAGCCCTTTTACATGGGAAATGGTTCATTTGTGCACTAGAAAGAGACATTATTCAAAAAATGTGGAATTCTTGGAAAAAAACTAACAGTGTGTAGTTTGTATGTTTCCTCAGCTAATTTCTGAAAATTAATTATATAAGTTATTTAGTCACCGTGGTAATTTTTTCAACATCACAAGAAACTTTCCGTTGTGAAGGAGATATTGACGTGTCGCGCGAAAAAATTAGTCACGTTAGAGACTTTTGTAGTTATTTTTATTTAATTACTTAGAATTTCAGTCATATAAAATATTTAATTACGCTATTAATAATGCCAAATTCAATTAACGCTTCCTACAGGTGCTGAAATTGTAACGTATAATTCGGATATGGTCTCCACAATGATAAGGGAACTATCTCGCTCAAACTACCTTAATTCAGTTGTACTTTTGAAGTCTTCTCGGGTTTTCCACCGGGTCAAGGAACCTCGAGAAGAAAACCCGAGAACACTTCATCAGAACAATACGCCAGGAAAGAACTAAATCATATTTTACCTTAATCCTGGTTGCACTGTATTCTCAAGCAAATTTACAGGGAATGCAAGTTATTTCCAAAATTATTTGATTCCTTGAAACATAGTCTGGCTTTGTACACTCCGCTCTATTTTATTTTTGCCGATCGAGGATTTGGTGTGCAATGTCATAATCAAGGTACCATAATAATAACATGGCATGCCGAATTTATTTCATGTGTAGAGTTTTTATAAAGTAAATCCTCAAGCCTTAAATTTTATTAAATTACTCTCTTGTTCGATTCACATTACTTTTTTATAATTTTTCGCATTAATTTTTGTCACAAGAAGAGATGTGAACTTATTGCGGACTATTAGAATAATATTGAATTATCATTAGAATACCTCAATCAATGTCATGCATTTACAGAGTTTGACGAATTGAACTTTAAAAGCTTGACTGCTAGTTTGTACCAATTTTATGTGGAGCTATTTGAATAAAAGTATCTGCTTAGGGAATTCATGCTTTTTTCATTGGAAAGTTGAAACTTATAAGTACTTACGTCTTCGCATTCAAGGTACAAGCAATCATTTATAAATGGCCGTTGAGGGGCAGAATGCATTCATCACTTAGTTTATTTATTGTACGTTAGCCATTATTTCATAGCCACATTCCTTGTAGAGGGGGGGATTCCAGATAGGTTATGGGATTTTATACATACATTGGCAGCATAATATGAGCTTCATGTACATCTGGACTGTTACTGAAATTATTTGCTTTTTTCTTCAATCATATCATTTCAATAATTATTGTCTCAAATGAGAGAGTATTTAATTTACTCCAAATAAATTGCTTGTAAATTCAAGTATCATATTAATTATGTTGAAGCCACGGGTAAATATCTAAAATATTTTGCCTGCGCCACTCTTTGTTGGTTGCATAAACGGTTAGTTATGAAATCAATATCTATGAGATACATGAAGTTATAATCTCCCTCATATAAATATTTGGGTGGAAGGAACATGTTTACCAGTAACACAACTTATCTATCAACAGTTAATAGCTTCATATGTTTCATCTAATCATCTACCGCTGGATAAAAATTATAGTGATGTATCCTATGTGTAATTGCTAATGCACATCATAATTATTCAGTTAAAATAAAAAGTTGGTCATTCGTCACAAAACGAGTTTTTATTAAGTAATTAAATCTCCAAGTGGTTCATTGCGCTTCCGCCAACTTGGCGGTTTATGAAGCTCATAATTCTATTCCATAAGTTGTAAAACCATTTATGAAACCGATAAATAAATCGAATGTTTCGGCAACGCTTATTGCATGGTTTCCATGGCTTATGGGTCTCATAACTCTATGGAATACATGTGTGTCGCCCCTGCAACGGGCCATCACTCAAGCAATCGCAAACATGATTTGATTTTCTGTTGCTTTGTGATTTTGCAAAAGTTGAAAGGGCATCAGCCGAGTTATTATAAATCCAATTTTTCTTAAGGAATTCATGTGGGCAAACCCTTTTTTTTAATATCTGCTCTCAACTGCGACTTTTTTGACGTATTGAATGGAAATAACAAAGACCTTCAAAGTCAAATTAGCCAAAATCATCTCCAGGCCTGTCAAAATCCCTTTGAGCATTAATGAAGTTGTCCACAGCCCTCATCTCTCCTTATTTTCTCCCTCGATTCCCCTTCCATGTTTGATGGGTAAAATATGAAATACGGATTCCTTTCTCTCGTTTCTTAGAGCTAAAAGGTCGCATCAATCGAAAGTGAACGTCGATCAAGATGTCCATACAGAACAGCTTTTCTTTCCGGCTATCTTGCACGCAAACCATATCGTTCGAGGACTCGAGACGCCAACTTATGGTATGTCTGCCTACTCCTCATATAGACAACAAACGTCTCATTCGTTTAACTGCAGAGTTTAGATCACATATATGCATGTGTGCTACCAGTTTATGAAATGGCTTCTTGCTTATTTTGGTCCCTCTGGGTGTAACAAGTAATCTGTTTGTTGTTTTTCTACTTTGTATTATGCCCCACGTTATGTGAGCCAAAAATGTAAAAGGTATTATTACAAATTAATACGCGACATGCCACACGTTGTGGATAAACATGTAACACGAAAAACTATTGATTCTTTTACCTGGAAAGAAACCTTATCGTACCTTGCCTGCGATACCTTCTGGTACCTTATATTTTAATTACTTTGCCCCAGCTTGCTCGTCGGAAAAGAAAATACATGAAACATTGCAGGTTTAGAGATACAGTTGCAATTTACTTGACAAAATGAAATATTCAATTTACAGACAATTTAAATAATCAAAATAATTCCTTATACCCTTAGGTCATGACCAATTGTATATTCTAATGTAGACACAAATTTAGTATATGAATAATTATTCCTTCTTTTAAGTATTTTGTCTAATTATTTGCCACACTTTATCACTTAAACTTTTCACAAAATCCAATTACTTGATACAAAGGGATTCCAGTCACAAACTTAATTCTTGGCCAATTAAAACCTCTTGCCTTATGGCTTCTTGTATCTTATATGAAAATAAAAGTTTATAGTTACAACCCAATTATTCGACGACACAGGTTGGTTTGTCCCTCTGTGGTCTGGAAAATCCTCTCAGCCTGCGTGGTGTTCGTCCTTGGCGGGCTCTCAGCTTTTTGGGTCTCTTCCTGTTGTAAAATCTCCCGTTCCTCTCCTTAATTCCAGCTCCTTCGTCAATTCTCCTTTTCTACGTGGGCTATGTCTCGCACGATACCACACTCTGGAACTTCCCTCTACCAAAAACTTGCGTGCTCTCTCTTTGCACGTCCGTTCCCTGCGAGGGTTTGATCTACACTCCTATTTGCGTGCTGTCTTTGCACGACCGTACACTCCGACGGTTTCCTCTACAATCACCTTTTGTTGCCGACGCTTCCACTCCTTAGGTCTATTGTTTATTCTCAAAATTCACAATATGGTGGGTCCCTTATTGTTATTATAAATCATGAGGTGGTAAAAGAAAAAATGGCGAGGCCAGCGTTATGTTACATGGGGGAGCTCCTAATCCTTTTTTACTTGAAGCATCGATTATTTTACTTTATAGGCCCCTGAATGTGTGGAAAACCGGAAGTAGATTCTCTGACATTCAACACAACCTACCTTTACCGACAGAATATAAAAAAAGTCTCCTCCTAAAGGCTGAAACACCATCTGTTGCTTTGCTTTTTCTTACTTTGCCTATCGCCATCTCCTCGTCTTTCACGCTAGCGACACCCGTTCGTCAATGACGATTGTGTCCCAGCTTTTATCAGTTAATACGTAACAAATTAATCATGAGATAAATGTTGACATTACTTGATTATTCTCTATGTGAGAGATCGATAACTTATTGCTCGCACTGGGTTTTCTGGTGTCACGTCAAGAAAACAATGATCTATTTTGAGCATTTCCTGTTTAAAACTCTTGCTTGAGCGTACAAATTATTTCTTAATGTTTATTATTATTATTGAAAGTGATATTGGCTGTAATATTTTAATTTGTTTACTTATTTATTAAACCAATACAGTAAATTTTATTGTTACCAAATCATTAAGCATACCAATAATACTTATCCTATATAGGTAATTTGCAATGTATTATATCATAGAATATATCATCCTTGCTACATCTCTTAGCTTGAGAAAGGTCAGCCGTATTGGATGAATTGTGTAAAATGGCTCTCCCTCTATACCACTGCCACATACTCTTTAGGTGGCTCGAATGGTATTACGTAAATGTAGATATGCTGCAGATACTTCTATCAACTTCTTCTTGGTGTAGGCGCACCCAAATCATAGAAAGAACTTGAATGAAGTTTACTCGGGGACGAAACACTCTTTATTGAAGGGAACATTGAACTCTTTATTGAAGGAAAAGAAAGAGAACAGTAGGAAAAATGGGAAAAGCTAGGCGGACCAGATAGATAGTGATGAAGAAGATACCCAAGGGATACGTGCCCGAAGGAGGTAGCAATGAACAGTTATAATTGGAGGCGACCAATACTCTAACTTGGTTGTGGTGCCAAGGATGGATATATTCCTTCAGTCACATGTGAAAATATAATTTGTTGGTAAAAAAAGCTGCTGATTATGCACCTCAATGGATTTCTAAAAAAAGTCACCCAACGTCCTCGCGCATACCCGTGGGTGCCGAGGTTGGATTTGCCTTAGTCCACGAGATAAGAGGTCCATTACAAGTGCTTAGCGGGAGCACCCACAATCGCGGGCGTCGTATAGGCGAGTAAAACTGGATGCTGGGACTCTCGCGGGTCAGCCCCGCTTCGTCCCCGCCCCACGGCCTTAAAATGCAGCTGCGGCTATAAGTCAGAACGGGAAAAGCGTGACTGGGGTCGAGGGTATCGGGGAGGGCAGAGGGGTTGGGTAGAGAGATTTTTAACCTGCCTACGACATCCTCTCTCCGTGACAAAAGCAGGGTGTGGTCCCCTCAATCCTTTT
The DNA here is from genome assembly GCA_963169105.1 of Ceriagrion tenellum. Classification (NCBI taxonomy): domain Eukaryota; kingdom Metazoa; phylum Arthropoda; class Insecta; order Odonata; family Coenagrionidae; genus Ceriagrion; species Ceriagrion tenellum. The sequence goes on from OY720635.1 coordinate 96,653,258, forward strand.
TTTTTATTCGATAAAATGTGGGAGAAAGAGCTCCGCCGTATATCGGTTGGTGTATTTATCTGTCTCTAGTCCTTTTCTGTGCAATGTAGTGGTCAAATAACAGATTTTTAGGTAGCTTAAACGAGTTAGATGTAAAATGAATATAATGTAACATTTTCATATTCGTGCTACATGAAGAAAATTGAATTATTTTTCTGAGTGTAGGAAAATCTGCGTTTCCGCGCGTTTTTGTATAAAAAGAAAGTTGATTTTATACAACTTTAGATTGAATGAGTGGAATTTCGTGGAAAAACGGTATTTTATTCAACACTCGAAATCATTTTTGCAATAAAACAATCAGAAACAAATTTCCTCTGAAAATTAAATAAACATTTTTGAGTTAAAACCTTACCTATCTGGAATCCTAAAAGCTGTATCTTAGAATTAAAGATAATGAATTTATGCTATACGTAATGTCAAATGGCATTACTACTGAGAAAATGCGGAGATATGGTAAGCTTATGTGGCCAAAAAGTGTTCATTCATTGAAAATATTCGTCTAATCCGTATATATTTAATATCTCACTTTTTCTCTCTAGTTAGTGAAACACACCTTCAGTGGAATTTGTATATTTTAACTAACGCTTTATAAAAGATAAGATTTTTCAACTATTTCGACTTAATTCATATTGGGAATGCAATACTACTGGAAAATCAACCCTTACGTGGAGATTCATGTCCGAATGTAATTTGTAGCGAAGAGGAGAGTGGAGTAGGGAGCTACAATACCAATTATCGATGATGATGATTTTTTGTGTTTAGAGGTACAATTGTCACAAAAACACCTATATATTTTTAGGACCACAACTTAAATACAGTTCTTCAACTCGTGAGAAAATGGAGCCTTTTTTTCCTTAAAAATTATTCACTAAATATGGCTTTCGCACAAAATTTGTCCGTAAATATTTAAAAAATTCTGAAGCCCTTTTAGGTAATCACTTCTTTTTACATTTGAATAGAATTATCGGCTTAAATCCGTTTACTGGGGCCGTAAAATATTTTACATGCTCACGAAGTCCCTTGGAAGGGTCAACCCTCAGTTAGCTGAACCCGAACTCTTGATCCGTTAAGTTACGTGGTTACGCTCGTTTATGCGGCTTGTTTTTTCTTGAGCTCGTACACTGGTTATTATTTATTGTATAACAGTGATAAAAAAAAACAATTTTCGTCGGCGGCGCGAAAGGTGCAGTACAAATACGAACGTAATTTTGGATTTTTTGCTAACTTTTAAAAGTTATAAACCATATTGAGGCTGTCAGTGAGACCGAGTTCTGGTCCTAGTAAATGAGGGTCGACCCTTCCTTTGGGCTTCGAGAGCAGGTAAAATTTCCTGCGGCCTCAGCAAACGGATTTAAGCCGAATTGTCATTGCTCCACGGAGACATATTCGCAATTTTTTGTGCATATTAGCCGCACGCCTGATCGATTCAGCATGTCCAATTGCGCATTTGAATGACTTGCATTTCCCAGTGCTCCCCTGTGCTCTCATTGTTCCACCTATCCTCGTATGATTTAAATGTGCTTGGATTTAAATCTAAAACTACATACTACCCTGCGAGCCGCCGCATGGGCGTGTGGCAGGGGTTGTTGGGGCACCAGCGGTGTAAAGACGTAAGGGATAAGGTTTTTTGGAGGTGAAAAGGGGACGTGTATATGGGAGTGTAATTAGTGGAACTGCTCTTATGGTGTTCACTTATTGTGCGCGGAGAGAACAAGTTTTTGTACCTATCTGTTCGGCATTGTTTATCTCTTATTTTATCGCTCCTATCAGACCTAGAGGTGTGTGAGGCGTCATAATAATATTCTTTGTGTCCCTTTGAAACGCATCAGTTCTGAATTTTTCAAGCAACCTAAGTGTAGCGTGTAGCCTCCGAGACTCTGGGGACTCCCATCTTAATCCCTCTTAAAGTTATGAAACACTATATTTCTTGATATAAACGGAGGATATTCTATTAGTATAAACATTTGAATTGGATAAAATGGAGTTTTTTAATTAGGAAGACGAAAGCTTGGGTGAGACGTTCAATTAAATATGACCAATTGATGTAATGTAGGAGTGAAGGCTTTTGTATCACTCTATTATGCAATCGCTGCATTCTCGGATTTTCCACAGCTAATGTTTTTAATGACTGGCAATATTTTCGGAGATGTTTCAAGATGACTTTGGGGTGAAATAACGATGCCTGATGTTATCATACGTAAATGGGAATAAATGCATGATTTTCTAGTTTTCTCCCACTCAAGTGCGTCGCGGGTCGTCTTGTAAATTCGACTGGTCTGCGATTCTGCGGGTGGCGGCGCGCACGCCGCTGCGTTAGGGTCTTGGAGAAACCCCGCGAGATTTCTAAAGCGGGGAGGTCTGTGGAGTAGTCGTCGTTTGGTGTTGTCAGTGGGAGAGTAGAGGGCGATTAAGGAGAAAGGGTGAGTGGAATACTCGGCTTAGGAATCCCTGGTGCTGACAGGCAAATCACCCAAGGAGAGAGGAGGGATAGGGTGGGATAGAGAGAGAGAGAGAAGGGGCAGGGGCTGCAAACCTTAACCCCTCTTCTCATCTTCTCCTTACCTCACCCTTCCCCCCACTCTGTGCCTCGCTCCCACATCCTCATCGTCCCACCTCTCTCCCTCCCGCGACCCCTCCTCCTCCTCTCAACAACTTTCCTCTCATCCTTCTTACTCGCCCCTCATTCCATCTCACCTCTTCACTTGCACTCCAAACTGCTCTCTCTTATTGTTTTTCGATGCCGCCCTCTTGACTCATTCTCCTCCCCTGTCAGTTTCGCTCTCAATCCATTCCCTCTTCTCTGTTTGTGATTTCGCATTGATCAATATTGTATTGGCTTCTTTATTGGAGAGGTTTTTCTCGTATGAATGTTGCGGTAATTTTTTGCTTTGGGCAACATTTTCATTATTTGTTAAATGTTTAGATTCAGTTTATCTAGCGTGCTTTCAAAGATAGGAGTGTCACTTTTTACTAGACTTCTCATGGTGGAGTGAATAAATTTGTGGTCGTCCCGTGAGTGTTTCGCGTTTTGTATAACCGAATAGGGGGTGCCGAATTGAGACCAGGTGAGAGGTGTGGATATATTTCCCAGGCTTTTTCTTCCAATCCGGCAACTAGAGCTGATGCATGATGTTTCCGTGTTACGGGTCTACCTAGCGAAGAAATGATCCTTCAATAAATTTTCATATATGGATACTCAATCTATGCCATTTATTGATTATAGCAAGCGGATTAGGATCCGAACAATTAATGAAATTATCATTAATACAGGTGGCATCTTTTGGCCGTCTAAATTTAGTGAAATTTCTCATTCTTTTGGAAATTTATCATTTTGCCAGTTAAATGTCGTTGGAGGTGTATTTTCAAGCAAAGTTCTATTTGTGATTAATATACTTTACTGTGGATAAAAATCTTACACTCATATTTGATTAATTACCAATATAATTATTATTCATTGCCCTGCAGGGTCATTCATTTAATTATTTCAAAATTTATGTCTAAACTTTTTCCTCATTCCCTTTTCTTTGATTAATTACCAATATAACTATATTCATTTTCATACAGGTTCATTCGCGTTAATTGTTTCAACAATAGTGTTTTAACATTTCCCCTTTCCTAATCTTTGCATGTGTTCATACATACATAATTTTTACATACATACATATGTTCAAATAACATATTATTTCCTGAGCGATCTGGTAGATTTATTTCGGGTACTTCATTGCGCTACATATCATCATTATAATCATGTAGATACAGACGCTTCAGGCTTTTCTTTTGCAGATTTTCTATTAGCAATGTAATGAACAAAAAAACTGTGAAAATTATTATATTGACTGATTATTTTTTTACTTGGATCTTGAATGACTAAGTGGTTAAGAATTTTTTAATATGGTGATTTCATTCGCTGCTGCCAAGCTTATTGACCTAAACCTTCTGGATATCCCCATTATCTCACCGTATTCCGTACCATATGGATGGTGAAGGTGAGCTGATGGAACTGTTTTTTGTTTTGAAGAAATAAATACTCATTAATTTCTTCTCACAGACGCCATGAGAGAAGATGAGCATCAAAATATTGGCAGTTTTAAAGATATTACAGTCCTGATAAAATTGTGGAGTAAAATAAAACCGAAATCAATTAAAACCCACCCCTCAGGGGCCAAAAGTTCACGAGGGCTGGTTGCTTGAATGCTCCGATCTCATTATGGCCGTAGGACCGACCTCCGCTCCTTCACGGCGCCACATATAATGCCGTCGCTTGCCCTCTTCTTCATCTGGCTATCCTCTCCTCCCAATTCCTTCCCTCCTTTCCTCTTTCCCCCATCCCCCGGGCAGCTCTTATTCCCCGTTTCCACGTGAACTGTTCCATTAATTTCCTTTGCCTTTCCCACTACCACCCTCCCCTCTTGCTCTTCCTTTTCCACTCATCTCTTCCCTTCTCACCTTCCGCCCACCCCCTCCCGCTTCCTTCTTCCAAGATCCTCACCTACGCGCTTGATCTTAATTTCAAATCTTCCACGCGCCCGCCTACTCTCCCACCCACTTACTTCTTGTCACTCCAAGTCTTCCATAACCTTTCACCGTGGTCTTTCGGCTTCCACCCAGACGTCTCTCGTATTTCCTACGCTTCGATGCCCTGGCCTTCTCTGTACTCCCTTATTCTCCTGTTAAAGATGCTTTATGCGGCCGGAATATCTACAAAAATTTCACCTGTAGGTGATGAGAAAAATCTGCTCACTGCATGCTCGGTTGTTTCTGTGCATTAATTTGTACCATCATGCTCCTTGGATTTCTTGAGTTTTCTTAATATTTTTGAAAACAGGAAATTATCGCTAGCATGGTCAGTATTAGTTGAAATAATGGTGGCTGCAGCCTCAAAATTTGATTAATTACTCTTTTAATTATTCCGTTCCTCTTACTCTAAAAATGTTCTGTCCTTACATAAAAGAATAATCTCATCCTAAAGATATTGTTGAATTTTACACCTTACTCAATTTCCGAAATGGTGTTTCCCTGGACCATTTTTTGTACATTGCATTATGAATCACAACGAAGTTAATCAACATTAAAATAATTTTCTTATCTTTTACTTCCACCTCTGTCTCTGTTAGGTTTTACACTTTCAAACGTTTTCCTGTATGTTTTTTAGAGGGATAAAAACTCTTGCACATCCAGATGCAGCATTAGAATATCATCCCAGCTATGCTTACATACATATGATTAATAGGAAGCTTGGTTTAATTGGACGATAATAGCATATATTCCCATGTGAGCCTCTCTCTGCTTGAAATTCCCCATTCCTGATCAAATTCCTGTTCCTATTACTATGTCATATGGGTTTTTCCCTCCGTTTTCAGGTTTCCAGGTATCACAATGCTTGGTTTTCTGATGAGTCCCCGTAGATTAGAACTCGAGACATTACAGTAACCAATCAAACTTTCAATTCCGTTCATTGTTGAGAGCAAAAACGCGCCACCATCATACACTCCAATAGGAGTGAAAATATCAGTTTCAGCACCCTTTAATTTTACTTAATAAAATCTTTGATCTGGAAAACATTTTTGGCGGAGGACGGATATCACCAAAGTGATTGTCAATAAAATATCTCATATTCCTTTGACTTGTATTGGTAGTATGTTGTAGTGAAAGTAGTATCTGGTCACCCCAGCCAATAAAATATTCCTTGGCTATAATTTGTTCCACAGACGTGGGATCAGATGTATTTTCGTTCCTACTTTTCAGCGTGGCATACCGTATTTTCTGTCTTAAGGTGGCCGTACATTACCGCCTTGTAATTTGAGCAATATTATGTGGTATCGTAACTACCTCATTTATGATCCATTTTACTCTCCAGCTTTCAAACATAAAATGTCCTACTACGGTTTTGGGATTAATCTCGTTTTACTGCCTCTGTCGTGAACCTCGCTATCTCATATTGTTTCTTAAGATGATTTTTGGGCTGAGGAGATATCTCTTCGAATGAATCTTCATTTTAATCCGTGGTAAACTTTCACCTTCAAAACTACGTCCTCCTCGAGGACCCAACGTTCCTCTCGGAAGCCTTAGTAAGAAATATTCTCATGTTTAAGTCATGTGGAGAAGGGAGTTCGTTTTCCAGCCTTAATTCATCCATTATTACAAAATTTATTATTTAAAAAATTGTATCAACTAATAATAGCTATTGAAAGAGCAATTTAGCGCCCATTTGTTCATGAATTTATTCAATATTTTCATGTTTATAGGGCGACGTGATCTACGATTTTAAATGAGATCAATATCTTTAGAAACATTTATTATAAAAATGTATCTCTCAGGTAAATTTTTTTTTCGGTATGTTTCATTGCCTTAGTCGAGTAACTTCTCGCACTCTCTGCTCTTAGAGCCCATATCCGCTTATTCACTTGAGTGGTTTTTATATCACATTTCCATGAAATTTTATCATGATTAAACTTACACCAAGCTGGGCCTGAAATAATCAAATTTTTTATGTATTGGTTATAAACTATAGATTTATGGAATAATTGAAAAAAATTACGGCAATTGAATCATTTTCGACGGTATGATTCGGTGTAAATGATTTTGAATATGATGAATTTTTGAAATATTATATTTCTCTCCCAAATGTCTTCCTCGCGAGCAAAAGTTTTAAGAAAATTTCGTTCCCTCTTTCGGATGACATAGTATTTTTTCTTTTCCACCATGTGAGAATATTTTTTTACTGTTTATCGATAATGCATTTTTCTATGAGTTATCAGTATTTCTGTTTTCATCTTCCGGTTATGTCCAACTGTTTCTATCTTTTTCTTCCACTCTTTATCTTTTGTGTAGATACTTTCTCATTGATCATTCTCAGTCCCAACTCCCTCCTTATTCCGTTGCTTTGCCCTCCAACTTCACCCCAATTCTTCTCCCTCCAAAGGATTCTGTTTCCCTTGTTTTCCCCGTTGCGTAAGTTCTCTTTTCTCTATTCCCTTTCCCTATCCCTTTTCACAGACCAGCACTCCCGATACAACAACAAACCCCACGTGACTGCTTCTCCTTTTCACCTTCTTCTGGCTTCATCTGTTTATGATCTCACAGGGAATAACTCCCTCGAGAGGGCTCCCGCTCTCCACAATCTCCTTTTCCTTCCGAAATATTTTTCCACTCCCCTCCTTATTCCGCCCTCCCTACTCCCCTCTACACCTCTACATCCACGTCACATCCGCTCCCCCCTCTACCCTCTTCCGGTTTATCCCTTCAGGCGTTCAACTCTCCCCTCCCGACTCCGCTTTCCTTCCGCTGCAGGCATTCATCTCTCCTTTTGCGCTCCTTTTTCTTCTCCGTCGGCCTACCTCTCCGCCCTCAGTCTCGCGGGTGCCGGCTATCCCTCGCTTTTCTTACTCTCCCGCTGCGGGAGACGGCCGCGAGAAGAGTTGAGAAGGAGGAGGAAAGATTGGCGCGGGTAGGGGATTTTGTGTGTGCGCGTGTCAGAATTAAGGGAGGGGTAACTGGGGCTGCTTTTGAGCGCAGGAGGGGTTGCAAGAGAGGCGCCCTCGGGGGCAGTTTTTAGCAGATGCGGGGACGAGCAAAGTATGACGTGTTGGGTTTCGGTGTGGTCGATCAAGGTGCTCCTTGGAACGGTTGGAGGAGATCTAGTGGGCTGGCCGGCAATTGCATTAGATTCTTCTTTTTCATTGCAATGGATACGATGTTTGCTTGAACCGAAACCTATCCTATCTCTTCCAGCCTTCTCCCTTAGGCCACAATGCAGCAGTCTCAGCGGAATTTATGACTGGATCATCGCACCGATTACAGACCTCTTTCAAGCTAAAATTACATAGTCACAACGGATTCTGGCTTGGCAATTACTTGGAGTGGAACGATGTAATTAGTAAACTGAACAAAATGTATTCTCAGAAAATGTTGCCCAGTTATTTGGGAAATTGAGATGTGAGTCGCTATAGACTTAAAGTATACTCAGCAGGCTAAGGTTGCACGGACAGTTCAGTAGACATTTTTTCATGCTTCTCAGAAGGTATTATTATAGCCTTAAACTACGTAAATACTATATAGCTGTTGTAGTATTGAATTTTTCAACATCTGAAATTACGTCTTGGTGTTTGTTCACCTTCATGAACAGTTATTGCTTAATGTACATCACGGCTTTTTAAACCTCACTAAACGTTTGGGCAATTATTTAAGCATTTATCTGTTACTAAAAGTCTCAACGAAAAAGGCCCAATAACAATCGGAAGTTTAATAAAGAGACGATCCAATCATCATTAGATGTTTGTGCCCTTAATCAGCGCTATAATAAGAATGTTTATGCATGTGCCGATATATTAAAGCATGGAGGTGATTAGCATCAGTAAAATGAGTCATTAGGCATGAAGTTCAGTATAAATAGTCTCTATTTCAGTACCTAGAGTGTTGAAGGTTAAGGAAATATATTATTTTTTAAAAATATTGGAAATTATCTTTCTTGTTTCAGATAATTACAATTAAAGTGAAAGTTCATTACCGCAGAACTGAGCTAAATATGTACTCCTCGTTATTATTATGAAACAATGGCATTTATCTTCTTTTTCTGAAATTCCTTTGATCTGTAGATATATAAGGGAAATTTTAGCGCTCTCAAAGTGAGACAATGGACTCGTTTTGGCAATATTTTTTTAATTATGAGCCTCTTTCGACGAAAATGACTGTCTCTCAATTTTATGTATTCCCTTTGAGGTAGTTAATTTTCCTTCGTCAAAAGTTCTCAAAAGAACATCGAGCTACATTCAGAAATCAAACTCCTTTCGATCGTCCCATTGATGTGTTTATCATATTCCTTTGATCAGTCCTGAAGGAATTAAAAATGACCTCTGGGTCCCCCGGTGCCCGGTGCCCCGGCCATTTTTTATAATGGTTCAATGTGTCAATTGTCTTTCTTCCTTTTCATCATTACGTTCGCTCAATAGTCAAAGAGTAAGGACATTTCTTTCATTTCCGACTTAAGTATAAAGAAAGGAAAGAGACAGATTTGACAACTTGTACAAGCATGAAATAATTTAATCTTTTCCCTTCATGTAATTTTATTTTACTCTTTCATCAAAAACTAAAATCAGTTAAATGCGGAACGGTTTTTCCTTCACTTCCTCCGCCTACCTCCCTTGAGGTGAGTGCAATCCACTGTTTTCAGACAGGTCCACTCCCCTGGCGTTCCTTCAAAGTATTATAATATCTTTCAAACTTAAAAAACCCCATCTAGGGATGGGCTTTCATCGGTACACCCATAACTTTGAACTGAACTTCATAAACTTTGCCTGTCATTATGTCATTTACAAGGCGTAGACATGTTCTTCCTTTGAGTTGCTCTCCTATTATCTCTTGTCAAGATCTTAATATTCCATCTCTATTACTCCTCCTCACCTCTGACTTCTGAGAATCTCCATGCAGTATGCCCTGTATTGGTAAAAATTAAATACCTCAATAGTACTTTCCACACTGTTCTAATGAAAACCAACCAAGGTTTCGACACTTTTATGTAATTATCAAGGTATCATTTCTGTTTTAATGAAAACCAATCATGGTTTCGACGCATCGTGTCATTATAGAGGTAATGACACCTTGAAAAATGACTGTCTCGCAATTTTCTTAATTCCCTTGGAGGTAGTTAACTTTCCTTCGTCAAACTTTCTGGAAAAATATCGAGCTACACTCAAAAATCAAGGTCGGTTTTCATTGAAACAGTCTAAATTACTTCTAAGTCATTTAGTTTGTACCAAAATGGATGTACAATATTTACACAAAGCTGCGCTTCAAACTCTCTCATACAGTATGCACTGCTCACTCCTTCCACTCCTGGGAGCCGGTTTTATAACTTAACGTTCGAGCGAAAAAGAGTCATTCCCTCTGAGTTATGGGTAATATTTCGAAAACAATTACCGGTGCCTATTTTGTAACTCAAGTTCAAACGTATTGAGCCTCACGCTCAAATCCTCGGCTTTGACAACAAAATACCTGTCGAAGCGGCCATTCTCAATCGAAGAAGGGTTTGTTTTGGTTTCTTAATTGATTGATATTTGAAGAGCTATCGTCCTTTGGAATGTTTTACGGACTATGTATGAAATATAATACACCATTCTTGACTTCAATTACAATTGGTGGCCTAGATTGCTGCTCAGTAATGTATTGGAAAAGTATTTCAATACCGCGTATTGTTTTGATTAATTACAGTATCCAATTGTCGCAAACTATCCTATTGTAGCGCTTTCTTTTCACTTTTTATTGTTATTGGAAATTATAAATCTCATTTCTGCAAGGACATGGGTGTCATAATTGGTGAGGATAGTAAAAAGGTTTATCGTGTGTTTAAGCGGCAGTGTTTATTGTGGCATACCAGTGCTTACAAATTTTACTTATGCGCTGTGATGGATTGCATGTGTTCTCGTGGTGATGTGTTAACATATTAAGGTTAATAAGAGCTATATGCTTTATCTATTGAGATTGTGTGTTGTGACAGGTATTGTGCTTTAAGACTTACAAATGCGTAACAGATGTCATAGATGACTGATAGCAGCAACTATTACGTTCTTCCATCAAATGTTTTACTTGAGATTTGGATTATATGTCAATTGAAATGATGTTGGTGGCTTAGGATTGCTTTTGAGTAGTAAGTGTGGTTTTTTAGTCCTCGATAAAGGATAAAAATTGAAGTGTTTCTTAATCTTAAGTTAGTGACTTGCCATGCCAAGAGTCATATTTGTATTACTTTGCAATATTGTGTACGAAATGGGTTTTTACCATAACAACGAATCCATCTACGTTTAAGGCAAGTGATCACTAATTAATTAGCCGTAGGCATTTGAATATTTGGCCATGGCAAGGCTTATTCTTTTGTTTGAGGGTAAATTTTGTGATCGTTTTAGTCCAAGTGAAAGGGTGATGTTGATTTTGTGAACTTATCTGTGTTTCTTCATTCTGGTTTGAAATATTGTTTTATACAACCATATCCTTAAGTAGATGAGACGAATGTTGAATGGTGTTCAAGTGACTTTCAGCGATAGAAATTATTACACATGTTCTGTGATAGTTTCTGCAATAAGTGTATAGTTATTGGCAATTTGGACTGAAGATGCGTTACGTTAGTTAGTGTGTTTGAAGTGTAGTTGGAAATCAGCAAATATCGTGGAAGACTGCGATTACTGACTACAAAATGGAGCTTGGGGATGGAATGGATAATTCGTGGCAGAAAGTTAGGGACATTATAAAATTTGTTTTCTTTGGAAGTCATGTGATTTTCGCCAAAGTGAAAGCTTGATAATATGTCTGTTTGCGATGTATAATGTTTTATTATATAGCATTGATTGAATTGTGCCTCCTCAACCAAGTGTTTTTGGATTTATTCGCCTAATTATCATTAGCAAAGGATGTTCCATTATTTGAATAATACTCAATTTAGTGTTGGTGTTTTAGCTTGCTGTAATTATGACAATTATGATGGAAAAGTTGCTCTGAAAATCTAGCGAAAGATATGATATATGCTGCAAGAAATAGACTTGTGAAAGTGATCTACCAAGCTCTTTTCAATTTCACTTGATGATAAGCTGGTCATCTTTGAATATAGCCTTGTAGGTGGATTAGTATATGAATGCTTTGGGTTAATGGATTTTAGGAGGATAGGTAGTTGTTGTGTATCGATGAATGCCCCAATCAATTGATGTTGGAAATTACATTTCATATCATGTCCAAGATAGTTTAAATGGACTCTATCGAGCATGAGGTTTGGACATTGTCATTTTACGAGAACCGTCGAGCTTTAGCTGTATTTAGACAATGAAAAATAACGGGAAGGATCTGGGGATATCGCATATTTATGAGAATAAAGTTTTCTCTTGCAATGAGTATAGTTCTATTGGTTATTTGCAGTAACTTTTTTCTTTATTCAGAAGAATATTATTGATCTCTATATGCGCAGAATACTTTACTCGGGAAAAATGACGGTTTTGGAGTGGAATACGATGTGACATGAACGGGATGAGAATATAATGCTCTTCGAATACATAATCTTCATTGACTGTTACTGGTGAGATCTTCGTAAACTATGTTCGCCGGTTTGATAAATTAAGTCTATCATTATTCATTAAAGAAGGTTAAGGTACAGCAACGCTCTGATGGATCATATTTTTCTGCTTTTAAAATTTGCAAAAGGATAATAGATTTAATGAAACATTGCTAACAGGCAATTGGAACAGGCGAAAAAGTTTTATCCGCTTAAGACACAGGATGGCCAGGCATTAGGACTGAAATTATAAAATGAAGGCATTGAGGGAAATTTATAAGACTCCTGAGAAAGTATAACTCGACTTCGTATGCATTGAAAATTTTAAAATTCTTCTTAATGGCTATTCAAAAATATTCAAAACAAGTGCGATCATTCAAAACTAGGCTCATTGCGCATGCGTTCAAGAGAAACAAGTGAAAAATATGCTGTACATTTGACAACAGCGTAACGTTCGACGGTTTGCTGTACGATCGCCCATATAAAATCGCTCGAAAGACTCCTCTCGAATTGAGTGAGCTCGATCGAAGGTGAACGGATCCCTAACGTTCGAACGTAAGCCAAGTTATAAAATCGGCCCCCTGAATTTTTGGCAGCTACTGTCAATTATCCTTATTCTTCTACTAGGTGAGAACCAATTGATTCCCATCTATTCACTCAGATATTCCGCAGTGACTTAGTTTCAAACCCATCTGCACCTTTTTTAGTCCTTTCATTCTTTCACTTGCTTCTGCAGTTAGAGCTTTCTCCTGCACTATTTTACTTGAATGTATCCTTTAATTATCAAATGCTTGTTACCTCCTTATCCTATTTCTTTATGCTGATTAGATATCTGCACTAATGTCTAAATAGCTTCCTTAGATCTCTTTTGGTAATGATTTCTATTTCAGTTTACTTTTTAAATCTTTCTAAAGTTAATTAACAATGATAAAATTGGGGTAAAAGTAGATATTTTATTTAAATATGTCCCATAGTATATCATTGCTATCGTTCTGTATGCATGCAAACACTGAATACTTATTTTATAGGTTTTATAGATCCTCCTATAAGACTATTTTGAATTTAATCACCCTTCTTACCTTTCATTCAACTGCATTCTTCCTGCACACCAGTCATCCCTAATAGTCATCGTTAACAGTCTGCAAATAAATTCATCATGATGCTGCATAAATCACCTCTTCTTTATGATTGGTTCCCAAACTAAGCCAATCCCCCTTCTAACTTCTACGCCATAGTGCTCATAGTTAATCTTGTTTCTACGCGAAGTAGTTCGGTAATTACCTACTAATAATTATGTACACGTCATTAAATCATATTCAAAATTATGTAATTACCTTCGTTTTATCTTTATAAAGTCGTAAAACTCTTGACAATACAAGTTTATAAGAAGCCCAAACTGATCTAAAAATTTTATACTTTATTCGTTCTTGTCTTTGAAACATCGTTTCCTATTATCTTCCTCTCCACGTCCTCATATATTTTCGTTCATTTTGACCTTTACAATATCAATTTCATTTCCCCGTCTCCTCCCTCCCACCCATAATTCTCCCGCAGAGTCTGAAGAACAAGTTCCGGTTGCCTTGATATTCGCACGAGGCTCTTTCTTACTGACGGAGGGATATGTCAGCAACACGGGTCCATTGCCGGAGCGGGAACCACGCGTTTTCGTTTATCTCCTCTCCATCCACTTCCTCCCCTAAGAGTGTTTCAATACCACCTGAAAGGCTGCTCTGCGGGGATTGCCATTAATCCAAACTCGGCAGTCTCTTATCTCGTCGGGGAGCGAGGCGCCTTGTGTTCCCGGCGTGTTTTTGTGAGCTGGCGCTCGTGATCGGGGTTCAGGAGATGCACGTGCCACCCAGTGCATGTGTTTCACTCTTCTCGTCCTCATATCAGACCCATTTCCTCCTACGTTCGCTCATTTGTCCTGTACGCCGTCATTCCATTTGTCTACTTATAATAGTCGTGCGCTTTGTTCCTCGCTGAGAGGCTTGGGTTGTGAATTTGGCGGGATCGTTTTGTGTGTTAGTATAAAAATGTGTCTATCCCGCGGGCTGTCCGTTAATAATAATTATAGTGTCTGTTTGCGCAGAATCGGTGTATTTCTCTCTCCCGATGAAATTCCTCGTGGAATTCTCTTGCGCCACATACTAAATGATTTCCAGTTTGATCCGTTCTGGAGCATCTCCGACTTTACTCCACCTTTAAAGTTAATCTAATATATCGAAAATAGGGCTATACGTCATTAACCGAATTGATGAAACAAAACTAATCTCTTTCACCATACAATTTATGACTGGCATAAAGACCTAGATGCCCACTAATCCGTCGAGACACACAGCATTTTTCGCCCATTTCCTCGTATGACAGAAGCGGATAAATGCTTTCAAAACATTGTTCCTGGAGATGGCAGCTAAAGAGTATGCGAAAGGATAGGATTTTGAAACGTAGAAGTGTGCTGAAGTGCTCACATTCCCTCCCTGCATTCAGAGCAAATAATCAGCTGCACTTAGAATAATGTTTTGCTTAGCCATCCGTTTGAACACGTTATGAAAAGGTTTAGAGTTTTTGCGTTATATACTGGAGATAATTATGAGCCTTGAACATGATGCTAACATTTTAACCAGCTTCTATCATGGAAAAGTCGACTGCATCGGCCTAACCCCCCTCACCTGTTTGTGATAAGGGTTCATTAAGGCTCCATTTGTCGAAAAAGCATTACATTATAAATGCCTACAAAGTATGAATTTGACCATGTTGTTGTACAGTTTTTGGGTACTAGGATTATATTTTGATCATTGTTGGATGCCGCATCTTATATAGTTAATTACCTTACAACAGGATGATGAACTTCCAATGCAGTTCTCAGTTAAATTTGGTTATATTTAAGTATGATAACGTGGGTAATGACCACCCTGTAGAGAGTAAGTACATATTGTTTCACTGGTTAACTGTAATCGAACACTCCATAAACGGCATTCGAATGCTATGGAATTAGATTACCAAATGCGTATTATAGCACAATTTTCAAGTTTCTGACAATTTTCTTCACTCAGATCAATGCTAGAATAACAACAGATTATATTCTGCCATATCCCTAGGTGATATCATGCACATTTGGTGATAAAACACCTTGGTTAAAAAGTATAACAGTTGGTATAAAATGTAAAATTTTTATCGATGAATTTTAATCTATACAGGAATAGCTGCAACTCTCTCTTCCTTGTTAGTCATTTCTGCTATCATTATCAACTACTGTATTTCTTATCATTCGTTGTATGATAGGAGGACTTTTGGCTTGTAATTGTAGTTTCCATGTTTCGGTTTCCACTAATTTACTCTCACGCTGAGGTTATGCTGTGAATGTAGACGGAATATTTTAAAATAATTATCATAAACTAAAACTAAACGGAAAACCGTGCAATTAATGTTGAATTAGTTTTGAGATCAATGAAGAACAGCAAAGATGAATGGAAGACGAGCATGATTGATTTGAATGAACAACCCTCAAACTCGTGACATCATTGAGTGTAGATATTCTATTCTTTCGTCCAACCCATATCATGGTAAATAATCGGAAAAATACTCGGTATGCGCAGAGATCGATTTTACAGCGAGGGCATGTACTAAAGCCTATTGATATATTCGTAGAACGACAGATTTTGACATTTTTGTAAGTTTTCCATCTGCCAGGATTTAAGAGTCTTAAAATGATCGAATCAGAAGATACTTCGTGGAATTTTACATTTTTAAACATGATGAAAATAAAGCGCGTTGTTCGATTCCACCCTAGTTTTCATTGACCAGTCGATTATGGAAGCCATAAAACCATTATTAAGGATAACTGTGGACGTTATAAAATTCGATTCTAAAAATCTTGTTCAAATTCCTCTTTAGTTTTTAAGTGACTTCGCCTTGTTACCTTAAATTAACGGTTTTGTCGTCGAAATCGATCAGGAAACGAAGAACAGTGTGGAATTTTAGAGTATTTTCTGTTTTTATATTGTTAATCGTTGAGGACCCTAAATCATTAGCTCCTCTCCGTGCTGATGGTACTAGAAATACATGGATGACGGTAAGTCTCGTTCTCCAAACCTCGCACATTCCCACGCGGTATAAAAGTACGCGATGAGACCAGCTCGCGTGGACGCTTTTGTTTGTTTGCGAGGGAAGGTGCATGGTAGGAGGGAAAACGTGTTTAAACGTGCCGTAAAACAACGTGAGCTCCATTGGTTGAGAGAGCAGGGTTGGGTGAAAGGTTTCCCGTGGGTACGTGAAGCAACGTGCACCAAGTCACACGGTTTGTTGGACTCGGTCGTGTCGCCGTTGTTGCCCACTGGACTCGGGGGACTTTTTTTCCGATCACTCTCTATTTAACATTCCCTCTCTGCCATTTTATTCATTTTATCGTTTGGACGTGTTTTTGTCGTCGGTGACCACCCTTTCCCACCTATACTGACATTCACCTCAGGTTTATAGTCCACGCCACGCCTCCAATCCTCGGTTTTCCTTTACCGTAATTCGAATTGTCCATCTTCTATCCCACTGAATGTTTAAAGATAAAGTGTGAAAGTTTATAGCAGCTGTAATATTGTTTGCACTTGGTTCCAGTTTATGAGTCAGGGCATCGCATTTTAACTATACGGTGGGATTTTAAGTATCACAATCTTATTAGATTTTGATTAAATATAAGGCTTATTTTGCATGATTGCTTAAGATACTGAACTCTCAAAATAGCAACATGTGTCATAATCGCATTAAAACCTCGCGTTAATCACGATCAACTCCTATCTTTGTCCACTCGATTAGTGACTAAATTAATACAGCTGTTACTCTATGTATATTTTCTAAGTATATATTTCTATTACAGAGTCCTTTTTTTATATATTTTCGCAAAATTTTAATTATTTCATGCGTTTTACATTAGATGGTGTTGGAGGAAAACTAATCGATTATATGAATTGGGTGTTTAATTTTCGGATTGGTGCTAAAATTACTTGGCGTTGGAAGATGAATTATATAAAATGCTAGGAGTACTACTACATAGTGCTTTTAAAGAATATTTAGAGATTCATCTGAAAATATATGTTACTGATAGTTAAGTATTGAAAGAGCTTACAGTCTGGAGTTCGAATACGCGTTGTAGAAGTATATTTAGCTAATTTTAGCGTGATAGATCCCTAATCATAATGGAGACCGTATTCAAATCATGTGTTTTAATTTCAGCAGCTCTAGAAAGCATGAACCATTATTGCACTATTAATTGTGCAATGTTTTGCTTCTACACGACTGAATTTCTAATAAATTAAATATAAATATCTCCTTAAGTCGCTAACTTGACTCATTTTCTACGCGCGGTACGTTTAAAACTCCTTCACAGCCGAAGGTTTCTTGTGATAATGAAAAAATTACTGCGCTGACAATATGATTTTTTTTGAAAAAATCGTTGAGAATATGTACCAACTACACGCTGTTATTTTTATATGTATATATAGGTATTAGAAATTACTAATTTTTTAAAATGATGTCTCACTGGGATACAAGTATGTAGCATTTCCAACGTAAAATAGTTGGTAATTTTTGGCAAATATCTCGGAAAGTGGGAGTAAGGGGGTGGTATTTTGGTGCGTTTGAAATGAAGAGATATTTTTCATTAAAACTGTGACTGAATTCATTGATTCCTAAGTGAAATGATATTTCGCTCTACCTTACGCAGCGATTTTAAAGTTTAATTTTCTTTCTAATAGCTAGTTTTTAAATTTCAGGCGAAAAAATGTTTAAATCAGCATTTATAAAATTATCTCATGGCCGGGGAAAGTGTAAGATGATGAGAGTTCTTGTTATTTCGTTCGCAACAGCGGCCCCGACCATCCCTTCCCCTGCATCTGTAGCACAAAGCCTCCCCGCTTCTAAACTTCGTCACCTTCCCCCGCGACTCCTTCATCCCTCCAGTTCATCGCCTCCTTATTTCAACTATCCCTCCCCCCCTCTGTAAAGGATCCTTTAACCCTCCGTATCCCACCCTCTCCTAGACTCGCCTCTTTTTTTATCCTTTCTCCGGCGTCACGGGTTACGCTTAGTTTATACGTGCGGTGTTCCGCGGCCGCTGCGGTGGCGGCGGGGGTGGGCGAGGGGTGGCAGAGGGGTGGGTTCGTTAGCGAGAGGCCGTTGTTATGGCCCCTCGCACCTGTGTCCTTCCCGCGCGTGTGTGACAACTGCATGTATGTATGTCTCCCTGTGTTTGAGTGTGTATGTATGCTCTTTCCCCGCCTATTTTTTTAACCTTTTCTTATTTTTTTTAAATTTTTATTTAAAATATCTTTTTTCTCTCTCTCTTCAGTCCAGCCGCGGTTTTTCCTACTCGTTATTTCGTATCCGCTTTTCCTGCTCCTCCTCTCGTAATCTGTGTAGTCTTCGAAATTCCTCCCCAGCCCCCTAACTTCGCGGCCCTCGCTACTAGGATCCACTTATCACGTTTTTATACGACCGAGCATTGGGTAAAATCTCGTCATTTCAAAGACAGAAGAGGAATAGAATTTTTTGTTTTTTCAATTTTCCCAGCTCTCATTTCCGCAAAAATTCCGCTGCGCAAAAACTTTTGCATTGACCAGGGCGTGAACCCGGATTCTTCGGTATCGCAACGTGTTCTGCTGCCGCTGAAGTCCGCTACAAAAGAGGACGCCTCGGTAACTTAGCTGATGTGATGTCCCCGGTGTGATATTGAGGAATTCAGGGTTGAGTTCCGACCTAGTTGCATTATCTTTCCTCTGTAGAAACTTCTCCCTCATGTGAAAATCCGGGCGACCACCAAATGGAAATAATACGGCCTATAGTTCGTGGGACTCGTATAAATTACCTATTTTCCTGGAGGTTCCCCATGATCTTTCCCGTATCCCTCTCATCATCATCAGCGGTATCTTTTCGGGGATAAGTTTTCTGCAGTTCTCTCCTGTATTTTATTTCCTTTATTTTTAGCTTCTCGAATCACATCCTTGTTCTCCTTCAGTAAATTCTTCCCGATTGTAGGTCTCTCCATCTTAATTTTCATCTTTTTTGTTTATTTTGTGCCCAGTAAGCTTTTCTCCTACCATGGAAGAGTTTTCATTAAGAACATTTTCTTCCCAAACTGTTCGCCGTACGTCTTCTTTGACGGTTCACTTTTTCCATTTGATCTTCATAATTCATCGAGAACACTACACTTCTTTTTGTTCTCTTCCCCGTAACGAGAGTATTTGAAATTCACATCCCATGTATTTTTCCTCATGGCATAGATGAGAGCCGTCCTCTCCTATTCAGCAATTGTGCCAGAATTTAGATTGCCGATACACGTGCATAGGTGATCGACTTCTGCATATACATATATTTAATGATCAGAAGTGTTGACCAATTGAGGTAGGTTTAAATAAGATGAATGCTTGATTCCATATTTAAACAATACTTGTACTTCCTTGTACAAGGATTGTTTTAATATAGGTTCAAATATAAAACACTTCCACGAAGTGACGCCTGAGGGTGTAAAGTATAAAGATGAATACTGTCTGATTTTCCCTACTTTGGTCCCCTGCCTCTATAGGTTATTTGCTTCTTCAGCTCTGCGTGCTGCATCCTCACTCATTTATAATATTTTTTTCTCCCTTCTTCGCGTACCCAACTTTTATCTCTTCATTCATTGCCTCATGTATCCCATGCCCCCTTTTTCATCTGCACCATTTTTCTTCCCTGCCTCCTTCTCATTTCCTCCGATAACTTTCTCCTCTCGTATACCTGTTTTTTGTCGCCCCCAGTGGCGGCGGGGTAAGGTCCTCGCCTGCTAACCGGAGGGTCGCGGTTTCGAATCCCGCCTGGGTACATAATTCACTGCCCAGGGTATGTATGTGTTCGTCAAATTAGTAAATTGTAAGAGAGGACTCTACAGTCCTAAATTTGCTCAATAAAGGTAAGTTATTATAATTATTATCCAATCTCCTCTCGTATACCTATCCAATCTACTCTTATATACCTACTTAAGCTCTGTTTCATTTGTCTTCCTCTCCGTTTATGGTGTTTTCCAATTATTCTCCACGCCAGCACCCCAAATGCCTCCAGTGTTCTCTCATCCTTTCTCACTTTGCAGATTTCTGTACGATGTTATTCAACGCTACACATCAGATTCTTCACCAGCTTTTGGTAGCACTTTATATAGGTGTCCGTCATCAATTCTCTTGCATTAAGTAGTCGATTTACCAACGCAGTCTCTTCCTTATATCTTAAAGCTTACGCCCATTTGCCTTCAATACGATACCTAATTATTTATGTTGCCCTACCAGTTCAAGCTCTCCCACTTTCATCATTTCTTCGGTGTACTTGGTTCTGGAAAAGTGCTCTAAGCTCATTATCTCTCGGGTAACCCACGATTAGCATAACTAAGGTGCGTAATATTTCACTGCAAGCCATCTTATTTGGTGTTTAAATATATGTATTGCAAGCAACCAACGATGAATAAAGAGAAAGTAATGAGGAAGGTAAATAGATGAAAAGAATGTGCTTTGATTAGTTAAATTTTCACACTAATTGTTTCATGGTCATGCATTTTTTGATGGGAAATTAGTTCGATGCTACCCTGTTCGGAAGCTCACATCTCATATTCTTCCCGTTTATCTGTCCTGCTGAAGGTGCTTAGAACTACAATAGTACCGCCAATACCGCGCGCATAGGGTATTAGAATGTTCAAGGCCCAAATAGGTAGGTTGGAGTGCATAGTCACCTGGTCAAAGAAGACAACATATTCAAAGTTCCATTTATATACTAAAGTATGAAAGTAAAGTGTACACTTGACTTTGTCATGTTAAGAGTAGATGGGGCTCAAATGGCAATACAGATTTATCGCAGGAAAATCAATTGCTTGAAAAGAAAACCAAGAAAACTTGGCTGTATGTAGTCACAGACAAACTCATAAGCAATAATTTTAGTAGACTTTTGAGTTAAATTGTAAGTAAATGAAACAATATATTAATTGTGTGGATTTGTAAGCAGTTTTTGCGTTGGAATAGTTCTATGCGGAAGAAATTCGTGAAAATAGGTAAATTAACCTAGGTCTAAAACTTGGTCTTCCTTTTTGAAGTAACCCTTTCTTGAAAGAGAGCAACGATTTTAAAATTTTGGATCCAAGCTGTGATTCTCTGTTTATTGCCTTTAATAACACCTGGGTGGCTGGTTTGTGGATTACTCATTTCAAAATATATTCCATTACATTATGCAAAGAGACGAAGAAATATGGGTACAACACGTGTTGCCCCGTCGTATCCTTTCCTAAACTCGATTGGTCAATGGTTTATTTCACTTTTCGGGATTTGCTCCCTCCTCGGGGATTACTGATGCGTCCGTCTAAGGATAATGTTCTTATATTTTTCAATGAGATCTAACACTAACGGTTGGGTTGCCTAAAACTCTTCTGCTACTATTTTGTGTGTTGGCTGTGTCAAATTTTTACTTTTATTTTCGAAATTTTCCGACCATTATTGGAGGTTTTGCATTATAACCAGTGCTTCATTTTGGAAGAAGCAGCCATAAAGGTAGGATGAATGTGACTTTTTTTTTAAACTTGACGAGAAAGATGATGTTGAGTAATAATTTTGCGAAACACAAGTGTAGCGATAGTGATGACAGTTTTCTTATGCTCAATATATAAGCATTTTTCTACCGAGCAGCAATTTTCTCGTATTAATAACTATAATATTTTCTATCTTTTCAGGTGAGTGTTTGAGTCTACACCGGCGAGTGTGCAGCATTTCATCCCATGACTTTGATTACATCTCGTTTGTGAAAGGTAAGGACCTGACAGTCCCGGATTTCGCGTAATGATTAATTTCCTCGAAAATAATGACGCATTTCTACAGTTGGACATTTTAAAAAGGTAAAAAAGTTTAAAAAATCTTGCATACATATTCGTGACTCGGCATTATTAGGGGATGCGCCTATCGCCCGCGTGACGCGTTGTGGAGATACGTGTTGCGGCAAATAATTACGATGCGAATCTTTTTCCGGGCAATGCAAGTGAGCAGGTGCGGCCTGCCTCTCCGGGTCCCACCCCCTCCGCCCCCTTTGCGTCACAAGTCGTTGCTGTTGCTGCTGCGTAGCCGCAGTTACACGTGATTTAGTGGCCCAATTCCCTTCCTCTGTCATCTTTGCCCTGGGTTTTATCTCTTGTCAGTGGAACATTTTGACAAATATTCCGAGTTTCCGCGGTTAGAAATCATTTTAAAGCCCCGAGATCCCTTTTTTTCCCTCCCTTTCTACACGGGGCCCCTACCCGAACGTTTCTGTTTGCCTTCAATTAGGTCGTGAAAACTCGCGGCGCCGTTTTTAACAGGTTAGCGCCTCGTCCCCTCTTACCC
This sequence comes from Ceriagrion tenellum, assembly GCA_963169105.1. NCBI lineage: Eukaryota > Metazoa > Arthropoda > Insecta > Odonata > Coenagrionidae > Ceriagrion > Ceriagrion tenellum. The sequence goes on from OY720635.1 coordinate 96,675,701, forward strand.
CTCCCCCCCACCATATCCCGTGGATTCGCATCCGAGGCATCAGTGATAGCTTGATGAATGGTCCGAAAGATCTGTTTCCCGCGGGGTGGTTATCTATGGGCGCCATCCTGGGTGGAAGATGGGAGTGTCGTTTATATTTTAAACATCTTTTCGCAACAAATGCTCCGTCGCCTTCGTCTCTTGCTTGGTTATGTACTGTGCACTTACTTGATGCAGGTATATCAAAATGATTTCAGTGTTTTGTCGTCTGCTTCGTATATATGACGGATTTTCAAGTTTGGCATCTACTTTTCCTTTTAACAAGACCTTTTGAAAAAGTTGTAATTTGAGATTTTGCTTAGAATGAACGGTAAAAAATTTTCAAATTTAAAAAATAATTAGATACAGATGAAATTCAGGGATAGAAGAATTAAATCTGCAATTCCACATGATAGATTTATTGACACGGCCGGTTTTTCCTCACAGCAGCATCTTCAGGTGTGATGATGATGCTGCTCTGCGGTGAAACCAGTGATGTCAATAAATCCATTACCATGTGAAATTCCAGTTTTAATTCTTCATCCCTGATATCAAGAAATTCCACCAATTAATCTCCGAAACTATTGCCTACAGTCGAACGTTGTAATTACCCAGGATTAAGTTTTCTAAAGATAGTTTCCAGGTACCTTGATGATGTCTGTGAAATCGCCAAAACCGTAGTTGAATGGAGGAATTGAGACATAAAGTCAATGCGTAACGTGAGATTACCTTTTATTTTTAGCTTGATGTCCTCAACGTGACGCCTCAAGCTCTAAAAATTAGTTTAAAAGCAGGATATCTCATATAGGCTCGACCTTCCAAAAACTAGTTTGTCGCAGAAAGGTTATTTTTCTATATCCATGATAAAATATAACACAGCAATAGTAATATCCACACTTTAATATATTACTTCAACACCGACCATGGTTTCGACATACTATGTCATTTTCAAGGTCATAGTATGTCGAAACCATGGCCGGTGTTGAAGTAATATATTAAAGTGTGGATATTACTATTGTTGTGTTTTATTTTATCATGGATATATCGCATTTCCACCATGTAAAGCCTGAAACGATTTCATACTTATTTTTCTATGTTTCAAGGCAAGTTTAATGCTCTTAGACGAGTTCATTTAACCGTAATTTAGTCCTCCTTTATATTTGAATATGCATATTGAATTTAATGTGGTTATTTTAGATTAAGTGAAAGAAAGACTGATGCAAGTTGATGGTGACTATCTATTACCGTTGTATACCGAATTATCGGCAGAAATGATGAAGAGAGATGAATCTGACTTATCAATCATTTAACTTTCTCAAACTCAGTCTTCACTCAAACCTATCAGACCAATTTCATGATAACGAATACCAAAAATACAGAATTTCATAATAATAATGAATATTGAAAAAAATCCCGCGTTTTCCGCCTCAAAGAATCCAAGTTTTCCTCCGTCACCTCAGCTCGCTCATCTTCTCAATCCTCCCCCACATTCCCTGTCCATGTCGGTAATGCCTTCATCCCTCTCTCCTCTCCACATACACTCCGCCCTTCTCCTCGTATCGGCGGCCGCCCGTCTCGCCCTTCGTCCTTGTCCTTCTCCCTCTCGGCCGCGCTTTCAAGAACCCTTTCCCCGCACCTTCCGTCGCCACCTGTCCCGTTCCCAGCTCAAAGCTGCGCCTTTGCCCTGCACACACCTTTATATTCGCAAACACCCATTTCCTTCTCCCCCCGTCCTACCCGCTAACTCCCTCCCCTTCGGTTCCCTCTCTAACACACCCCGACCTTCGTTCAATGTCCCAGCCCCGCCTACGTCGTTCCCCTCTTTCCCATCTCTCTGTCATCCGGGTCCCCATTCCCTCCGGTAGGCCACCCTCTTGTCCTTCGTCTTCATCGCGGAATCTCGATCTCGTCTGGAGAAGAAGAATTTATTTACAGCTGGACGTGGCTTCTCAATATTTACCATTGCATATCAGCCGCAAAAGTGGGTTTATCATCCATGCCAAGCCTCCAATTCCCGGCTTTCCTTTACAGTAATTTCGAATTGTCCATCTTTTACTCCGCTGAATGTTTAAAAATTAATTGTGAAAGTTTACTGCAGTTGTAATATAGCTTGCACTCGGTCACAGTATATGAGTAAGGGCACCGCATTTTAATTATTCGGTTGGTTTTTAAGTGTTACAATCTAATAACATTTTTTTTAAATAATGATGCTTATTTTAAACGATTGCTGAAGATACTGAACTCTGAAAACAGTACTATGTGACTTAATCAAAATAAAACCTCGCCTAAATTCCAATTAACACCTATCTTTATCCACTCGATTAGTAACTATGCCAATAATATATATAGCTATGTATATTCGCTAAATATATGGAGTAAGTCTTTTTTTAAGAAGGAGAATTTATTTACAGCTTGACGAGGCTTCTCAAAACTAACCATTGAGTATCAGCCGCGTTGGTGGTGATGAACAATGCTATTTCTCTGAGAAAACCAAAGTTATCAATCGTGAATCGGTAAAACCGTGAAAATCGTAAGGATCATACTTAATTTATAATCGGAAGGTCCTCGAATGAAAAAGTAAAAGAGGGATCCTACTTCGCTCTGGCTTGGCCACACCTCGAATACACCGCCAGCATTTGGGACCCTGGTCGGAAATGTTTAACCAAAGAAATTAATGAAATACGAAGGAAAGCTGTGCGCTTCGTCCTGCTTCTACAAACTGCTACGAACGAACAGGTAGTATTACACAACTTTCAGAGGGATTTTTGTCGGGAGCCGCTAGGAACTCGGAGTCTACTCACTAGGCTTAGTTTGCTTTAGAAATTCAGAACATATATGTTTCAGAGCGAAGCAGAGAATATCTTTTTGATGCCACAGTACATTTCTTGGCCCGACAGAAGCGGTAAAATACGAGAGATGCATTGTCGAATAGATAGGAACGATAATTCTTTCTTTCTGCGCACAATAAGTGGCCATAATAAACTGAGCTCCGCTATAGCTTTCTCATAATACGCTATGCCTTTTCATCTCCCGAAAGCTTATCCCTTTCATCTTTACACGGCTGGTATCCAAACACCCCCTGCCACCACATGCTCATGTAATGGCTCGCTGGGTAGTATGTAGCTGATGTAAATGTTGGTATTTCCTAATATTGCTACATTTGATGCAAGGCCAGGTTTTCTTGTTCAAGTTCCTTCACTAATTATTCATAATTCGTATGTAATAACCCACTAGCCTCAGATTGTTAATTTTCTTAGTTTTGATGCAACATTGTAGCCATTTTCCTAGTTATATTTTGGTTCTTTTGTCAGTTTGACTAGTAAATTCACAAATATGTCATAATTCTAAGTCCGTCATACGTTGATGATCGATGGTTTAGATAATCTTTTGCCATAACGAGATCTAATAATGAGATCTGAACTATTACGTGTTGTATAAATATATAATCTGTAGAGTAACTAAATTTCGCCTTAAAGACATAAAGGCTGCTATTCTGAGTCGGGCGACGCTATTTCTGGATAACGCAATTCCTCGATCCAGAATAGCGTCGGAAGCGATTCTGAATATATTGCAGAAACTCAAGGCGTCGCGTCGGTTCTGTAACGCTATTTTAAACCCCACCCCTTACAATATGAAAACCTTTCGGTACAGTAATTGGAAATTGAGGCAGCCAATGGCGAGTAATGTTTATGTTTTTCAAAAACAACTGAGACATTCGTCATGGATGCCGTGTATCTGGTGCGTACAAGTATGCTTTCAATAAAAAAATCCTAAAAATCTTATTCAATGCTGTCTTCGAATACTATTACTATAATTTAATTGGAATGACAACGAGGTGCACGTATTTGTATTTTATTTAGGCCCTATGGACGTACAGATCGTAAGCAAATTGTAAACTTGTACGAAAAACACCAATCTGACAATGTGTCGTGCGTGTATTTGTACTAGTTATTTGGACAACGTAAAGGATGTTTAAATATTATTAAACGTAATAGTTTATTTTACAAATTGAAATAACTTTTGTGGCCCTGGTATAATGTGCAGGTACACCGGGAACGTTGGCCATTGAAGAACTTTTTGTTGGAAGAAGTATTCTTTCGTGTGCAATTAACATCGGCGTTATTAGCTATAATAGCCGAGTATTTCGTTTTGTATTCATCAGCTGATAGATAACTCTCTGATTATTTTTGATTTTGTGAACGGGATTTCAGTTTCGGAAAGTTGCGATGTTTGTTATGAATATTTATATGAACATATGACAGGTAGCCGAGCTTGGAAAACAATTGTAATTCCTCAAATGATAGTTCATCTCAATATCGTAAAAAAGCGTATTGTGTTCATGTACCTGTTAGGTTATTTTTTTAACATTTCAACTTCCCACAATTTATTCGAAGGAGCAGACGACATTTGGATACGTGAGAAGTGCATGAACAAGCAAAACGATCAAGCATTATCTTCAAAGTACACTTTCATTCGCAGTTATCATTGGAGTTGTTACCTATAATAATCTAGTATTCTTTTAAATTCATCAACTGATAGATAACTCTCGGAGAACCTGTGCGGTGAAGGAAAATTCAGTATGGAAAATTATTGGGGCGTTTGTAACATATTGACAAATAACGGATTACCTTGCTGAGAGAACAATATTAATACGTATAGTTACAGTTCAACTCAAAATTGTAACAAATCATATTGTTTTCGTGTATCTGTTGAGTTTTTTATTTTATTTTTACCACTTATCCGATTGAGCAGACGACGTTTGCATGCATACGAAGTGATAAGAATTATGTGAAAGTGTATCTAGGAGAGTGATGTGATTGTAAATTTAAATTATTACATCACGGATATTTGAAATTTATTGTTCAAAAGAGTCTGTGGGTTTAATAAGATGACTAGACATCGCAATTTGCCTCTTGAAAATCTTGTGGAAGCGCTGAGGAATGTGTGGACGGAAGTGAAAGTGAATAGGCAAGGTGAGCCGACTCGTTTAAATAATACAACAGCCGAATATTTCGAGCCGACTGGTTTGTATAATAGAACAGGAATATTAGATACAATTCTTAATGGAGGGAGTGAATACTCATCCTTTGCGTGTAGAGCAAGTTCTTCTATTTTACCTAAACTTGTTATCCCCGGCTAAGGGATGGGAAAAGTAATGCAATGCAAGAATAAAGCAGTGAGACACGGTCGAAAAAAAATACGTCTATAATGAGAGGTACGGGGAAAGGCAATGTCAAGGAAGGTTTCCAATTTCGTGCTTAAACTCCACTTGGTTAAGTTTCAAATAAGTTTTCTCACTTTTCCTTCCCGTCCAGCTTGGCACATTTGCCTACTTTTTATAAGAAGAATTTTTTTATGTTTACTTGTATATACGTATTGACAAGTCAATCCTGCTAATATTTTTATATTTTTTAGGAACACTTTTCAATGCATATTTTGCAGAATCCTCGTTAGATAACGTTTGATAAAGAATCAGGTGGTCTTTTCACTCGAGACTAGCTTGACGCTTTAGAATAGCGCGGTGATCAGATCGTCGCCTAAAACAGCGTCGCTCCCAGGCGTCAGTCTCACGTTCAGAATCGCAAAATGCGTCGTTGATGCTATTCTTCGGAACAAAAGCGTCACGAAAGTTCTTTCTGGCTAATATTGTTAACGCTATCTCATTCAAAATAGTAGTCTTAGAATCGAGATCGCTGATTTCTGTCTAAGCCGCTAAATGTCATCGTGCGACCTCTCGTCTCGCGTTTTCGCGTTTCTGGATTATGATTGTTTAGTTTTGGTGTCCGTAAAAATATTCAGGTTCTCCGATTTAATTTTTAATTAAAGTGAACAAGATTAGGATTTTATGTGTGTAAAACTTGCTTCCTATGTTAAATAATTATCTTATATCATTCTATTTCGAAGATCCTTCATTTATGTTATTCATAGTCACCAGTTTCATAATTATACTAGAGGATATAAATTCAAGTTATAACTAATGATGCATATTTTTGACCTATGCTGAGTTAAAAAACATTTTCGTGTCATTTGATGAAAAGTCCTGGATTCTATCTCCTGAATTTAGGGAATTTTACTGAATGAAGTGCGACGTTTCGCTTCCGGTCCACGGAAATAGAGCTGTTCTTCGATAGGAATCGTACATGGTCGGAGCTTTTTCTTCCTGGTATATTCTTAGAAATATCTGAGATGTTATCATCTGGAAATTATGAGAAGAAATATTTCAAATTGTTTCTCTTAAATATGCGATTCGTGACATGACGTCAGTGGCAGTAGCGGCCGTATTTCCTGTTTCATTTCCGTTCCGACGGGAACAGGAATTTACTTCGTATAAATGTCTAACATATTTTTAGATATGGAGATATATTTATTTATTTATGTTAACAATTAATGATCGAAATTTGGTTTTAAGGACCCGTTTTAGCCCTTTACGCTACCCTGTTGTGTCTTGAACTGCTCATGCTTATGGATGTAATTGTGCTAATCCACAGCATATCTTATTTTCTTTTGGTAATTATATCCTAAATCGGAGTATTCCGGTGCTTCTTATTCAAACGTCTCCTCAGAAGATGTAAATTTTTCGAATATGTGGGCTCCGTAAAATTACTACTGCATCACTTATACGGAAAATAATTACGTCTCGGTGTACTCAGGCATTTTTCTCTCTGGTATGAGTTACTCTGGGAGACTTACCTGCAAGGAAGTGGAAGTTTATACGTAGGAAAGGTTCAAATAACCCTGAAATGGGGAAGTTGAGAAATGGTTAAGATGTGCCAATCAACTGGTAGCAATTTCAAATAATAATAGCAATTCGTTAACTCCTTTCTTATCTACGTATTTAAATGTGCAGTAATCTTCGATTGCTTCGTGAGGAACTTTAATTGCTTATCACGGGTGTTATAAAAAGATTTTACCTACCGGATGAAAACTTCCCCAAAGTTATCTTCTCCCGGATGTTATCGATGGACCGTAGTGGCTTTAGTTCTTAGTTCCGTTACATTGTATGAAAATGACCATGAGACTCTGGTAGCCATGGTTTTGTGATTCCTATGAATTGGTACGAAAAGTCTATTTTTTGCGGATAAACTTTTTCTGGAGTCAATTTATACCTGTTACGGGGTGTGGATACGATGCCAAAGGTGAATTTTGCAAACCGGTGTGATTTTACAGGTGGCAGATATTAATCCTTAGTTCATATTTCTGGAAAAGGAAAGAGTCTGCTTGAAGAGTTGATATCCAACATTGAATAGAAAAAATTCAAAATTAGCTAAAACGCTCTTTCTATTGAAATGTATACTATAGTTAATATTTTGAATTAAATTGCAGAAATTTTCATGCTAAATACTTAGTAATGAGCGGTATTGTGGAAACCAAAAAATCCATGCGTCATGCATAGATCTTTATCCTTTGAATTCGGCCATTTTTCGAGATGGAATATTCCTCGGTGTATTTGTGGCCGTGGTAACCCTGGCCGCTACCGTGCGGCATCCTCGCCGCACTGCCGTTCGGGCAGCTACATATTTCCGCCAATCCCCTGCAGTCCACCAGAATTACCCCAGCAATTCCTTGGTGAAATGCCTTATCTATTTTTAGCGATTATCTTGAGGATTGTAATAATATACCCACTTCCCTTAGAGCGGTTTGAGTAAAATATCATGACGCCTAGTAAAAATAAATTTTGTCACATTTTAAAGAAATGTCTCACCATTCTAAAGTACAAAAATATCAGCCCCGTACCAAACTACTTTCCGAGATATTTACCAAAAAATACGAGTCATTTTGCATGGGAAATGGTACGTGTAGGCACTCCAGAGAGATTTTTTTTTAATGAGGAATTTCTAGTACCTAGATCTCGACAAAAAATAAAGTGTTCAGTTTGTATGTTTCCTCGACTAGTTTCAAAAATAAATTCAATAGCCACCGCATTATTTTTTCAGAATCGCGGAAAAAGCGTTCCGTTGTGAAGGAGTTTTAAACGTCCCGCGTGAAATAAATTAGTCAAGTCAAAGAATTATACAATACTTTTAATTAACCCTTTGAGTTGTGGGTTTTTTTCGTTTTCCCTAACCCCGGGAGTGAGTTCATTTGGAATGAAATTAAATTTCTCCCGAATATTATTTTATTACCTAGGATTCAAATTTATTTGATAACAATCAATGAAAACAAGAAGGTCCTACATTACACAAGCAAACCAATTTAAACAATTTCACTGTGTAAGATCCTGAATCTTGTGGTAAAATAACAGCAATAATAAATTAGAACGCGACTGTAACCATCTTTGAATGCAAATATTTCTGTCAATGGAACCACTGCAACTACATGGTATTCACGTACTCAAGGTTGCACGTAGTTAGTAGAATAATGGAAAATATAGCTGGAACCTTCATAGAAACTCTATAGTGATAATTGGGCTCACCAGCCACCAGGATATATGGAGCATGTTACAATGCATCTGAATGGTAGGCGTGAACGGATGCCTTTACTGTTCCAGCGCAAATTTGAAATACGAACTTGTAAGATCGTACTCTGGATGGTCAGGAGGCACAAGGAACAGGAATGTTCGCACTGCTAAAAGGGTTAATTACTGAGGATTTTATTCCGGTAAAAGTAAATCATTGTACCATAAATATCACAATATTTATCTCTTCTTCCTACAGCTGCTACTGAAATTAAATCTTATAATTCGAATATGGTCTCCATTATGACTTGGGAAATATCTCGACCAACGTACCTAAATCGCCGTATTTTTCGACCAAGGCGAAGTACTCTGTTCTCTATCAATGGCTTTGGCATGAATCAGCGCCTATCTATGTAATCTCTATCAGTCCCCTCTGCATCCTTTCATGCCCACCAAGATGGTTCCATCTCCACCGATAATCCATCCCCTTTCCCCTCCAGCCACTTAAACCCCCTTACCGCTCCCCATTCCTTTTCTTCCCGGGAAACTTTCCGCGTATTTTTGCCTTCCCCTCGTTAACAACTCTCGCGGACGAATAATTCATTATCCCGCTTGCATTGTGTGTGCAGCTTTCTTAAGCATCCCTTCTCTTGAACAACACACCCCTCCTCACACCCACAAAACTCTTTCTTCCCTAACCACAAAACTCCCTCGCACGACGACCTAACCTCTTTCAACTCCTTCGTAGCGAAGACTTCCTCCCATTCCACACACGCACACCCCTTTTCCTTTTAAAACCCTTTCAGGGCTGACAAAAATATTTCAAACTTCCCATCCGATTCCCTTTCTTCCCCTTGCTATCTTTCTCCCTTTTCACATCCCTCCCGGCCATTCCTTTCAACCTATCTCTTAGGAATTTCATCTTAGGTCTCTCAGAAATTTTTCGATAGGTCTTTTCCATCTCTAATTACGAAAATTGAGGGGTCTTTATGTATTATTTTGTTGTTTCATCTCTTGGATGACCAGGAATATGATTGTGACACACCTTATAGTTTCCCCGATTAACTGAAATTGTTGTGACTCCCAGAGACTTAAGGTCAAACTTAAGTTTCTACCACGCCGTTCTTTAATTTTTATCTCTATATTCCTCCTAATCATTTGCTAATTTCATCATTTGTGTTTCCCACCCTACATCCAATGATTTCATGAAATAACGTGTAATAGTCACTTTTGACGGTAAAACAGCGATAAAATGCATAGGAGATTTTATTATTTTCTCAGCCAACGATGAAAACCATTTTATTTTTAGTGAATAATTATACGCGTAATGTTTTCATGCCTGGAACTGTTTAATGTGGATTAAATTAATATATAATGTCTATACTAAAATTTTCCGAGTATTTAACACGATAATTACGAATATGCGTGTTTATAATCGTCTTAATTCCAGGAGATTTTTGCAGTGTATGCTAAACTTGCTCTCCGTCAAGGGAATATAAAATATTTTTCATTTTTAAATCTCGATTTATTTGCAAATTATCCTGTGGTGCAGAGTTTTCTTGCCTCTTTAATTTTAAAACACCATCTAAGTCTATTTTTCCAATCTATAGCCGCTTTACTTCACCTAAGATAATATATATACTTATTTTCCGTTATTGAACTATTAAGTATCAAAGCCGTTTTTATTAGTTTTAAATTTGAAAAAATGCTAATTTAACTTAGTAAACGTTCGTACTCTTAATTTGCACGGGTAGGTATTTGCATATTTTAATTGTTCTATGTATTTTAAAGAATTGTATGTGTGTCCTTAAGCTTTCTTACTAGTAATGAAGGCTTATTACTCACCAGTTTTCGTTAGTGTGCTTCTTGAGTATCTACTTATGTGCAATGACTCTCTATTGATGAGCATTACACGGAAAAGATTGACGACTGATTTTAATATCTCTTTGCTTGCTGACCATACGTATGTAATATATCATCCTCATGTATTATCGGTTGTTACATGATATTGAAAGGGGAGTATGGGGTTTTCGAGGGTATAAAAATGACGCTTAGGCAATTTTTCATATTTTTTCCTCATTGTTAAACTCATTCATTAATAAGACCTCGTTATAACTGTCGTGTTTTATTGTCACGCTAACTTCCGATAGAAACGAATCTCAACAAGAAGGTTTAGCGGAAATCTAACAGCTGACTCGGAAGTTTTCACTGCCCGCGCGACCATCTGAGGTCGCTCTCAGAGTGACTAATAGTGGACGATCATTCAGCGGATAGCCGACCCGCGCGGGGACTGAACTCCTTGGAACTCCCCCCACCCACCACATTGCCACTCTCTTCTCCCCTCGCAATCCCCTCTTCAGAGTACATTCACTTCCCCCGTCACCCGCCGCCTCTAGTGATTGGTAACACCCTCGACCCCTCAAGAGAGACCGGAAACTTCGTCTCGCAAAGCCGGCATCTTCTTCTTTCGCGGCCGTTCCCTTGCAATAGTGGAGCCCGTCTTAAGAGGACTTTGAGCCCTTTTGCTTCCCGCGAGGACTTTAGGAGAATTAAGTGAGTCCCAATAAAATGTCACATCCGATTGTAAACCACTGCCCGCACGTAAAGGTTTTCGGAACCGCTAACCGCAATACGTCCCTCCCAGGTCTTGTACCGTGTGGATAGATTCGCCCATAGAGTTATTGAAGTACCATAGGTTAAGGCGCCTCTCTTACTCGGCCGTAAGAGGAGCAGTCGCATCCACCATATTCAGTGCCTGTGGCTTAAATTAGCGTACTAGGCCTAAACATACTTATGTATATGATAAGGAAAAGCAGCTAACATTACCATTTCAGTATTATTCGTGTAATTGGCACAGACATCCATCTAAAAAAACTTTTGTTCACACAAGAAAGTAAGTTTTTATGTGCCTCGAAAATTTTACCATAATTCTCAGAACACTCAAGAACTCGCCGATGGAACATGCCTCCCTTTTAAGATCACATTACTGTAGGGACTCTCAAAATGGTGGGAAATGGCTTCATCTGAAGTTAACCACGCCGCCTCCACGGAGCCATATTGCCGTTCCCCCGGCCGCCCTGGTGCACGACCAAGCAAGGGGTCACGTATGATTTTTCCATTGTCCGAGTCACCTCCAAAGCGAACCACAATATCCGTATGCTGCGTAAACACGTAGAATGACGTACATAACATATTTATGACAAACAGGATGCCCGTATGACGGCTTTGCTTTCTAAACTAAGCGATTTGCTAGCCTCTTGCCTTCGAGACCATATTTGATCACGCCTAAAATGCTCTAGAGGTGATGCGCTTAAAAGACCCCCGACTCACACCTAATAGTTTCGGCTACATTTAAATGCTCATTAATATCCATAAGCGAGATCAAGAAAATTCTCCTCCACTTTCATAGCTTCATAACAAAGGAAATACAATTGTACAGGAACTATACAGCAAACTCCATGACTATATTTCTGCGGAATGATAGTAATAGGCTCGCATCTGCGCGCTCGAGCTTAGGGCGGGGCCCCAACACTGCATATGCTCCAGTCAAAGCCATAGAAGCAGGTAGATCTCTCGGTGAGCTTATTAGCAGTAGTAGCATTATTGTTATTAGTAGTAGCAATCGCCGTTTCTCTCTCCGTCACTCTCGATGAGACGCCCGTCCTCGGCTCCTGAAGCCTTCAAAGCCTACGACAGGACCCTTTGCCCCGAAACACCGAGACCAACGCCACGCCCAGACTTTCGGTGCAGCCGTCTTCGAGAAGCCACAGCCAATGTGAAAGGGTACCTATTTATTTCTAATAAATGCAGTATTTAAGACTTTAGAGTATTAATTGACTTTCCTTGATCCCTGCGCGACATGATTGTCCAACCTGAGTTACGAAACCCACATTTATTTTTTAGTTGGGACACAACAATACAAATCAAGTATTCTACATATGGTGTTAGAGGACTTTTTTCAGTTGACTTGTTCGGAGTGGGGGCAGAACTTTCCAACGTAGCCATTTGCTCAAAAAGGATGAAGGTCAGAAATATTGGAATGGTCTGCTCGTCGTGTTGCGATTCGTAGGTGTGACGATTCCAAGAGAATTTCTTCCATACCTGGACAGAACTCCTGGGCATTGAAAGCATACTAAGCAGTTATAATTGCTGTGACCCAATCACTTGTGTCTGTAGCTCAAAATGTATTCCTTTAGTTTTAGTTGGCTTCTTGATTGTACTCCAGGGTTGAAAATAACTTCATTGAAAGCCATATGATTTTGAGTGGATGATGCATTTCGGGCATACTCACCTATCATACTGATGACCTCCGGCGTGGGCACAGCTAAAATTGTTTAACACTCAGTTTCATGGCAACGAAACTGGCCGCTTCAGCAATACCCTCCAAACTTCCCTATGCCTTACATACCTCCTTCGTCTCTGCCACATCTATGCATAACAGCAAACTCTTTCCCGTGATCTTAAAACTATTAGTATTCTTACTCCCAAGTGTCTCTTCCATCAAGTTAACAATTGTTTTATCCATCTACCCCTTTCTCTCTCACGATTCAAGTATTTATCGTAAATGTTTCACCATTCGAATCTTGTCCATTCCACGGTATGGCCAAACCAACGAAGTACGCTTTCTTTTCCTTTATATCCATTGCTATAGCATTCATTCCAGATTCTTTCATGAGCTATGCCTTGGGCCTTTGCATAATGCTGGAGCATGATGTTTGACCTTGTGTCATTCGGAATCAGATAAACAAAAATCTATTTGATCTCTCATCCAGCACTCTTATTGTTAGTAATACTAATCGTCCTCCCTATCTCGCCTGATAACGAGTATTCTTTCTCAAAACATTTACTGTCCTTTTTCATTACAGCCTCATATTCAATTTCTAAAGTCCACAAAATTTCTTTAGGGTGGCCAACGTGTCCGCCAATTCTACTCTTATTTCTTCTAAGACTTTGCTCGAGTGAGGAGGCGGCCATTGGTCTGGACGCTTCCTCCAAGCTCCCTTAAGAATTAAAAGGGCGAAAATTCGACGCCTATTATTTTTCCTGCTCTTCCCATAACCCATTTCACCCTCCGGCGCGGTCCTTATGGTATGGAGAGACGAGAAATTCTGCCCCCTCATCGCTCGTGGCCGCTCACTAGCAGTCTGATCCCATCATTTCGCCTCCTCCTTCGCTATTTTATTATATCAGGGGCGAGACCGCGTGTTGCCAAGGCGTGAATCTCCCTTTTGGGGTCACCGTCTGTATTTTTAAGCATGGCGTAAGTGGTTGAGTTCCGATGCTTCCCCCGCTGGCCCTACCAGAGACTCCTATCTCCCTCTCGGCGAACTTTTCTTACGGTCCGAGCTTCATGTCTCCAAATTAGACAATATCTTTGTTAACTTTGTGGTATATTTCCATTGCCATATTTAACTGTAACTTTTCCTACACCACAGAGATCAAACACAGAAACACGACCCGCGCTTCAACATTAGTATCATCTTCCCCTCTTCTCCTTTCTTCCACTCCCTCTCCACTCCCTCTTTTTCCCTCTCAATTATAAGAGAGCTTCCAAACTTTGGTTACACCTGATGATGTTACTAATGCCTTGAAACCCGGGTCGTATTTTGTGTTTTATCTCTGTGGCGCAGTAAAAGTTGCAAATAAATATGTTCATGTCCCCACCAATTGCCTTTGTTGGGTGGCTTAAGAAATCGCTTTGTCTGTGTGTTTCATCGAGATAACAACACCAACAGCTACAACAAGATATCAGAAAATTAAATAAATTCAGAGAATATTGACATGATTAGGACTAAATTATATGTATTGATACGGTTTTTCTACAAATTTAAATGAGTTTTTGAGGAAAACTTAGGCGTAATAATCACTACAGTTCTCTGTTCAGATCACTGTGCCGTATTTTCCTAGTATTATCGTTGTTCTCCTAAGACAATAGATGTTTTATTACTTCCTTGCACGCTGTACTGTGCTCGCATACATCTGTTTTTGTTAAGTAGGACTTTTGATAATGACTATTTTTTTAGCTAATTAAAGGAGAAATGTACATAACCATTTTTTATCCTTTCTCCACGTGATGAAATAATTCTTATGGTTAAAATAATTACATGCTTCAGGAGCCTAATTCCCAGTTAGGTGGGAATCCTTGAACTATGACAAATATATGGTTGTGATGTAGCATCCTCGGCAAACCCCAACTTATTTAAATCCATAAATCGAGTTTTCTAATGGCTTTGACGTCAATATGTCGTCGTTGTGGAGGCCCAACAACAGTCCTTCACAATTACGGATCCTGTAATTGAGAATAATATAGCAATAAACAAGGTTGAAGGAACAGGAGGGCGGGGAAACTCCTTATATTTATAAAAGTATATTTAATTTGACTTTTTTGTTCTTTTTATTTCCTGCATCTTCAACTTAACCTCCCCACGTTGAAGATCTTTGCCAACCTCCCTTCACCTCCGTCCTATTCTTTTTCACTTGCTTCGTCCTCCCCTTTGACTACTACTCTCACTCCGTCTCTCCACCTCCTCGAACCGACCCCTCCAGCGAGAGAAGAGAGTGGGCGATCATAGGAGTTGAAGCGAATAGTGGAATGGGGGTTTTTTTAAGGGGGAACGCGAGTGAGCTGGAGGGAGAGGGGTCCATCTATCTTAATGCCCATCTCGAGCAGGCGCCCTTCAACCCTTTTGAGTGAGCATATTTATTCTTTCCGCCCCCTCTCGTCTGCCCCTTCCCCTTCTCCCCCTCTTTCCGTTCCCACCCCTCCCACCTTTCTTCTTCTTTTTCGTCTCCAAAGCAAACCGCTTGCAGGCGCACACACGCACGCACACTCTGCCTTTTCATTATTTCTTAAGACTGAGAGAAGGTACTTCCTTTTCCCCGCCCAGTTCCTTTATGCCGGTTCACCTTCTTCTTCGTCTTACTACCCCCACGCTAACCCTTCATTACGCCATAGGGGATGATGCTTTTCACTGAAATCCTAAACCACTTCGTTTTATTCAGTTCCACTACCCCCGATCCGATCCCATTCTGCACCATACCTCCTGAAGATTCCGTCCATCGTTCTTTGCTTCCCAATCCTGCTTGTGCATGCGTATTGTGCATGTTTTTAACGCTTCATCATCATTGGTCGTTCAATTGTAAGATTATTTGACCGCAGCCCTCCACCCTCACCTATCTAATGCTAGTTCCCTTACTTCCTGGTATCTCTTCCTAATAATTTTCTCTTTATTTGGTCCATGAACTTTTTTCTGGGCCTTCCTCTGGGGACTTCTCTATTTTGCATTCAGTTATGTTCTTTACAAATCCATTGTGCCTCAGGGTGTGTTCAGTCTATCTTTTCATTTTCTGTATGGTGTTCCATATGCTCCTTTCCTCTACTGCTCTTCTGTACACTTCATCATTTCTTTTTTGTCCGTCCACTTGATCGTCAGTTTTAACGCATATGTTAGTCGTATTTCACGTCCATGTACGGTCGGATTCAAATGTATTGCAAAGAATCGAGCGGCGCCACTTACGCTTCTCAAGAAAATTGAGTTTCACTTACGGCGCTGTTATTCTTTGCTACGCAACGCTATCTATTCATCTGTTTATTTGCACGTATTCAAATGGTAAAATTTGAGCAATTGCCTCTTTTGTGCGAATTTGTCATTACACTTTCGTTTCGGTTTGGATTTACGATTTTAGTATGGATAATTGTTATTTATTAATCACAACTGTCACTCTAAATGATACATTATGTAGTATTTGCCGTAGGTATATTGTATGCCAGGAACGGTCCGTGTTTAATAATAAAGTTTGGTATTTCAATTAATCAATACGTCGCACATGTCATTGTCATTCGAGCTGATCATATTATGTAATAATAAGTTAGCACAAAACAAGCAATTGCTCAACTGTTACAATTTAAATACGTGCAAATAAACAGCTGAATAGATAGCGTTGCATAGCAAAGAATAACAGCGCCGTAAGTGAAACTCGATTTCCTTGAGAAGCGTAAGTGGCTCGATTCTTTGCAATACATTTGAATCCGGCTCTACATAATATAGAAAACCTTTTCTTAGTAAAAGCGCTGATATAAAGTTATCAAAAAGAAACTACGCTATATCTGTTGATTTTGCTTTTTTACAGATACATGAAAGTATCAGAGGAAGTCGAATACCTGAGAATCATTCTAACTTCAAATCAAGCGTGAAGAAATAACAATTAAAAATTTGTTCATTTTTGTTTTGGATGGATGTTCAATTTGAAAGGCGACTGACAACTGAAGTCTTCGAGGATATGCGAATAAACTGGTGAGAATTGGGTTGAATGAGGTATGAGTGGAGAGGAAGACGAAGTCGAAGTAATTTCCTATTCCTTGGAATCCAGAAGTTCTCATATCCAACGATTGAATCTTCCCACCTTCCGCCACTCCAACATTTGGATTCCTGAGGGGCTATTCTGTAGCTATTGTCATCCATCGGACTCCTTTGTTTCCCCGGCATCTTAATTGATGTTGACGAGATTGTTATCCTCACTTTAATCCAGAGTCGCTGCTGCGCTTTTCAGGGTTTGGGGGCCCCAGTCGGTGGAAATGAAAATTCTGTGTTGAATAAATTAGAAAAATTTATTGATAATATTTTACGAAATTTTGAAGATCCGCAATGATGTGCTTAAATATTGACTTTATTTTAAATGTTTATAATATTAACACGGCACTTAATTATGAGAAATTTTGAGATGAAAATATAACGGGTATTATATATTTCGATATTTTATTTGATCATGTACAAAAATTTTGATTATAAAAAACTCCCACCTTAGAAACATATATAAAATGTCTTGAGATAATTGCAACTCACTTTAGTCAATTTGCATGGGAGACTCGATAAAAATAAGCACTTGTTCGATTAAAAGTAATTTAATACCTTGGATTGGGATTGTCTGGGCCCCTATAGGTTCTGGAGCCCCGGCGTACCCTATAACTGTCCAACTTTAAAGCTGTCACTGCAAGTTCGTCTACGATGACTAAAATCTTGATCTGAGTGGTCATCTCTTGATAAACGAAGCGATTAAAAAACCATATTTGACAGCAGGCATCGTCAAGCGGTTGACCGTTCAGGAAAAATGAGGCTAATTAAGTAGCTAACTTGGGTAAGCTCCTCAGAGGTTACCATTAACGTTTATCGCCGGGTAATGAAGCGACAGACATGTCCACCCCCCCACAATGTGGAGGTCTTTATTCAAGATACCACGTATCTGAGGCTACCAAATCGTTCCAAACGACCACCCACACGATTCCTCTGCGGTCTGCTCCATCACAAATCCCTTAAAGCCCCCTTTTCTTCCCCTTCCTCCTCCTCGCTGCGTCCATTTTTCACGGGATCACGGCCTCTTCTCCCATTCATCTTCCTCGGCACCCATCCGTCCCTCCTCTCATCTCTCTTGCCCTCGGTGTTGAGTGTGTGTGGGTCGACAGTTTTTGACGCCCACGAGGAACACTTTAACCCATCGCCTCGCTTGTCTTGGCGAACACTTGCTCCTTCCTTCATGTCGCCTCGCATCCTTGTCAAGTGCCCCCGTAAAGGGGCGAGCGGATTCCTGCTTGAGCTTTTCCCTCAGAAAGGTGACGCTATTCGGAAATTTGTTCGCTTGAGCCAAAACTGTGAGGTCGTCGTTATTCGTCACATAATGGTTAAATGGTGTTAACGGAAGGTTAATATTATAAAAATTAAGTCAGTCTCTCCATCTGTGTAGGCGGACGCAATTGGTGGTAGTGAGTATTTACTTTCCATAGTTGGCATGCCAAGAAAATTTTAACCGCAATCAAGTGACTCCTTTCCAGGCAAATGCTTTTTAAATAGTCATGCCGCACGAAGAATATCTGCCTATTGTACTGGATACGGGAAGAGTTGGCAATTTATTCGATAATTGGCAAAAGGTCTGAAAATGTGTTATTTACTTTAATTACCGGTATTTTCATTACCTGTTAGTGTTAACCACAATATGATGTGCTCTTTTCCAATAATTGTTCAACAAATAATTCCAAACCTGAGTTCAAGTTTTGTGCGTTTTATAACACTGACGGTCAGTTAACGTGGGTGATATCTATGAGGGAGTGCAATAATCAGTTTTCATACCAATAAAGTACTTAATCAAAGAATATAAAACGGTATAAAAATTCTATAAATGGAAATCGCTTCGTGTTATGGGAATATATTTAGGCTCGCTTATAAACTATATTTGAGACTTAATGTGCTGTAAAATGTGCGGAAATTAAGTTTACAGAAGAACAGTTGGAGCAAAAGGAGAATGGTCGGTATGGAGTGGAAAACGAAGGAGGTGTTACTATGAAGCCTTATGGATTTGTTTGGTGAATAATAAAAAAATAGTGTATCCCTGGGAAGACCATGTTAGATTAGATTGATAGACCTTGCTAATTAGTCCTTGATTGAACAAAAGTACACATTAAATTGAAGAATTCTGAGGATATGTTTAGAAATAGTGCTAAATAAATAAGGCAGGATAGCGGCATTTGTTTATCACAGGGTTATACTCCTATTATTTTTGTAAATCTTTAACTAACGCACTAGGAAACATGGTTTCAATCATTGGAATAAAGTTCAAAATTTTTTTTGTTAATTTTTGTTTAAAACTCACAGACTGTGTAATTAGTTGGAGTGGGTTTTATTCCACCGTGTTCTTCTGTATCATATGTTTTTACGATCAAATATACCGTTGGTGACACTGCGGAGATACCTCTGCTTATGTAATTGAAGAGTGGAGTCAGAGAACAGCCACCTCGGCGCGCCGTTATCTCGAAGGTGTGTGTAATGATTTACTCAGACTTAGGACAATCTAAAAGAAAACAAAAACATCTGACCGTTATTTGTTTCAAAGCCATTGCTCTTGGCTCATCATCCATCCGCTCTCATAAGTGTTATTTTTGCGTGGTATCATTGCAAGCGCATCATTGATACTATAAATCGAGATTTTATGTAAAAATGGTACTACATATTAGAATAATAAGTAGGAAGAACGAGAATGCTCTACCTAAATAGGGTATTCAAAGTTAGTTTGAAAGAACTTAGTTTACTGTAGTAGTGAGCAGATGACTAAAGCCGTGTCAAATTCACTCTCCAACATATTCCCTGTACCTAGCTTGTTTCAAAACCTGCTGTTTCTGTTATCTGCCGATATCTATTATGCTAGTTTATGCTATATGTGCAATATAGAAATTAGAAACAGTGCAAAATAAATAAGGCAGGATAGCTGCTTTTGTTTATCACAGGGTTATTTTACTATTATTTTATATCTTTTACCAACGCATCAAAAAACATGGTTTAAAACATTGGAATGTTTCTGTTATCTACCTATACATGTTATGCTAGTTTCAAAACCTGCTCTAGTATAGGCATTTAGTGCATTGTAATGGATTTGCCGATTACAATTTTTATGATGAAAAAGTTTTAAATTAAGCACCCATTTATTGACAATGAATAATGCCGCCTTGAGATCGAATTTCAGTGGTATGAAAATCCATATCACATTTGTTTTTAACTGTGAAAGCATTCTCAAAGCGTTGATATTGAATTGCCACCTAGAAATTCGCATTGAATAGTTTATATCTCCCATAATTAAATATGACACCACTATATTTCACAGAGTGACATTCGAGTCAATTATGCAGATGAATTTTCTTTGAAATAATTTCTCCGTAAATGATAACTATGTTCACGCTTTGATGTGCTTAATTGATTCAATGACTCCGATGTACTCTGGGGATAGGAAATTTTTAAATTAGAAATAGCATAAAGATTATGAGTATGATTATTTAATAAAATTGGAAGTTTATTCTGGTGTATGCTAAAAGTAAGCTGTTGGACAAGAAAGCTAGGTACAAAATTTGTCAGAGCCCTGGATTAATAATGCAACAAGAATAGATTTTATTAGCTATTTAAAGTGATTGTATCCCTAATCTGACTGGACAACCAGTGTAGTTTGTCGATAGTGTGTAAATAGCAATCGACTCCCCATAAGAGGATGCTTTTGTGCAGTTAAACATACGATTTAATTTGGCAGGCGATTGATCGACGGAAAGTATCCTGAGTGAAGAGTCCTAGCCTCTGAGCCTGTCGGACGCGACACGCGATTGTGCCATGTGGCGTTGTCATGCTCATGGGGAGAAATCACGTTCAATCAAATACACCCAATAGGTCACCTAGCGATCTTTGTCGGGCGTAGACGAAACCACAACTCGCTGGTGAAGGATCAGTGTTCTGCATTAATTTTATACGGGCGGAACAGATTGAGGCTTATGGACTCACACGCAAGTCATCATGGACAGGTTCCGTAAAACTATCAGAACATTTCAATGCATCTCTTAAACCTGTTCAAGGTTTTTGAATTCTTTTTCTCAAAGATTCTTCAAAGACGAGAAGTAGTTTATTTTGCGAAGCAGAGCATTCAGCGATGCAATGAAAATTTTTCAGCAGATACTCCTACCACTGTAATTATTGTATAATTTGTTTAATCTATCATTTAAGAAGTGATTAAGTTAAAAAAAATGATTAAATGAAACTACAGAGGAACTATTCCAGTCTATTTTGCTGAAATTTTGGTCGATATAAGTGATAAAAAATTTATCGCAGCCCAATAAGTAACTATGAATGCAGGAGAAGCCATTATTGTATTATCCTGTGTGATATGTGGCAGATCGGGCTTCTTCGAATTTCCGTTGGTGCTGACGGCGGTAACTCTGCCGCGTAGAGACGAAGGTACTCTTTGTTTTACTGTGAGTAATTGGGGAGGAATGTGCGATTTCTCTGCTAGGTAACATAGCCAATATTTTAATTTGACTTATTCCCTCAATATTATGCGTCAAATATTGGAAAAGTAACGGAATACGGAAAACTGTCAGAGCTAAAATGAATTGCCATTGAAGTATGAAAAATTGTTGCTGATATTCAAATTCTTCCATTCGCAGGAAGTGTCAAAGAAATACTGTGAAGTACTTTTCTACTTTCCGAGAATCTCATTCTTTGCTTCCCCTCTTATACTACTCAAAGTTTTTATTTTACAGTCAATGTTATTGATTCCTGTGATTATGTGTCTATATGTGATCTAACATTTTAGTAAAGTGATTTTACCCACTTTGTATCTTTGCGAGCTTATAATTGAAAGTAAATGTGCAATAATTGGAGAAGTAGATTTTATTGATACCAGTTTTACGGAATATTAAAAATAAACCTTCAGTAAAATCGATCGGAAACTTATGGATATGTTTAGATTCATCGATCTAGTTTGATTTCACGTGTTTAATAGAATTAATTTTCATACGCGTGTCGACTTCAACAATCATATTACACCTCATGGTTTATTGCTATGATTACCATATTTATATAAGTAAAATCTAACATAAAAAATGACCATTTATTGGCCTCATTCGTTGATATAAAATAATGATTTCTTTGAAGACGATTCCCACACAAAAATGTTATTGGACTTTTCGATACATCCTGGTCATCATCTAGGACTTCATCAATATCGTATCTCGCACTCTTCGTCGGGAAAGATACTGCTATACCCTCTTATTTCATCCAACCTTTCGTTATTGAACCGCAGAAAACTTTTATAATAGTCTTAAATTCTTCCCACCTGTAAGAGTTTCACCTCGTTAATTCGCGATCAATCCACGTGTCCGTCAACGAACGGCCTCGTCGAACCGCAGAAGCAACGCCACGTCACACTCTCTCTCTTTCTTTCCCTCTATTGCTCTGTCTCCCTATCTCCTGCCGCATCACCGCATCGTTGTCGCTCCTTTATTTTTTTGAGCTTTCCAAGCAAATTCTCGAAGGAATTTTTTTCTTCTGTCCTGCCACTGTTCCCCGGAGGCGTTCCGCCATGTTTTTGTCTCCGATCTATCCGATGTAGCTTCTCTCAAATCACCCAACGGAGCTACCTTCTTCTTTTTCGCAAGTTCCTGATTAGCTCATCTTCGACCCTTTTTACGTTCAACAGCTGAGTGTGTATGTTATAATGTTATTTTGTCTTACTTCCACCATGCACTCCAAATATATACATGAGTATGATATAATGAATTAAAACATTTTGATTAGCCTTGAAGGCAATATCTGGTTAAAGGCGGATGACTCCATACTTCATCATACATCATACTATAATGCTGGATTCAAGACGAGTTTATCTTAGGTTTTTTCGAATTTGTGAAAGTCTTTTTGCGAATAAGTTTTAAAATTAGGGATAATAACCAAAGAGCGAGCGACTGGAGAGTCAATGAGGCATCCGCTGTGGAATTACCAACGATGAAGGGTTCGCGGTGATGGGTGTTAGCGGGGTAGTTTACAGGGCACTCATCCACTTCCTCACTTATCGCTCACTTATTGGTTCTTTTTTTTATAATGTAGGAAGTTAAATAGCACCGAAACTATCGAGCTGTCAGAAAAACTCCTTTGGAAAGCTCAATATATTTTTTGCGCCCCACGTCGGACCAAAAACACCCGACAGTGAAATAGAAAAAGCAATAAGAGAGATGTAAACGAGAGAAGTAGTGGGAGTAAATAACATACAATAGGGGTTACTAAATAATTTAGACAATGGAGTAGGTAAGTATTTTTTGGACTTATTCGTAGAGTCTACAAAGGAGACAGGCCAGAGGACTTCGTGAAAAGTCATACTTCCTATCCTGAAGAAAAAGAATCGTCAGAATGCGAAGAATATAGATGAACAAGTTCGATATCTCACGTTTTCAAATTTCGCATATAATAATTGCAAATTGGCTGGATAATAGCAAAAGTAATAGCAAAAGAGAAGAGCAAAAAGGTTCAGCAAATTACTACTTGCGCCAGTGTGGGTTTCGAAAAGGAAGGTCACCTCGGAATGCTACTGCGGTGATGAGAATACGTATTTTATTAAACGAAATATAACCATTATGTCTTTGCTTGCTTTGTGTTTTTTGGAAAGGCATTTGATAGAGTCAATTTGGAAGAACTATTTCATGTACTGAGATAGATGGGAATAGATTGGCGAGACAGGAGACTAATCCTAAGCTAATATTGCTTAAAGAGCACAGGTAGTGGCGGCTGAAGGTGAATCAGGTTGGACAGATATTGGTCGCGGAGTAGTGTGACACGTGTGACCCTAGATTCATAACATTTATCCTAAGGAAATTATAAGAGAGGCATGGAAAGAACTAAAATTGGCAATAAAAAGTTGGGGGCAGATGATAAAGTCGGTAATATTCGCGGAAAATCAGGCGTTGTTCAGTGATCTTCGAAGGTTATACAAGATCTGGTTGATGCTCTTTAATTTCAGTTCAGTTAATATGGAATGAAGGTTAATCATGAGAAAACAAAAGTTAAGCAATTCTCATGAGCAAAGAAAGCGAGGCTAGTGGTGGAAGTAGGAGGACACATACTTCAGTAAGTAGAGTATTTTAATTACTGGAGAGTACGCTACAAGAAAATGAGCAAAGTATCAAAGACATGGAGGAGAATTGCGTCATCTAAGGAGGCGTTTAGTAATGAAGTCAGCTGATGACGTGTATTATGAGCAATTATGAAGACGAGGCTGGTGAAGGGCTTGATATAGAGCGTACCGTTCTATGGGGCAGAAACGAGGACCCACAGAAAAAAGAATGAGAATAGGCTGCAGGCATTTGAGATGTGAATGTGAAGAAGGGGAGGTGGACGGAAAGGAAGGCGAACGAGGAAGTTCTTGGTGTGATGGGCGAGGAAAGGAAACTTCAGAATGAAATCCGGGATAGGCAGGGTAGGTAGCTGGAGGAAGTAATAAGGGGCGAAGGGTTGCTCAAGAGTGTGATAGATGGAAGGATGTTGGGCAAGCGGAGAAGGGAGGAAAAATAACATTTTTTATGGATGGGATGAAGAAGGGTAGTACGCATGTCGAGGTGAAAAGGAAAATACCAAAGGTAGATCAAAGGGGTGAAAAATTGGTTTCTCTATCTTTCGACAAAACCTACCTTTCACCCGTAGAATGCTCATAAAAATATGCAATAGAATACATATGTTAAATTTAAGTGATTTAACTGTTAATTTCGTGGAATGTACTGCTAAGCAATGTTAAAAATATGAACTATATATTCCAAACCTTTTTATTCTTTATTTCTATCTTGGTCACCTTTTTCCTTTACACCAACCTCTGTTTCCTTAACCAACTTTACCCCTCTCTGAATTCGAGCAACGGAAAATAAGGGCTTAATCGAAGATAATGTAGTTGCATCTCCTTAATAATAACTCGATAGTCTAGAAACCGGTCTGAGGTGCTACTAATGCTACTGAGTGAGAAGCTCAAAGACTACTTCTTCAAAAATGCCTTGTATATGTAAGTTATTAGTATTTTGTAAGACCTAGAATATACTGTTTCGAATTCCGAACTTGTCAAGTGATTTCTCTCGGCAAATTTTGTCCTCCATAGTGAATATCCTTGCACTCAAGCTTGTGACTGCGCACCATGTAATTTATTCAATTGCATAGATTTGGAAAATGTTTGTATTAATCGGATATCTTGCCAAGGTTACTATCAGGGTATGTGGAATGAGGATTACCTCTGTCTCACCCCACACCTCCATCTTGTCCCTGCGTTCCTCTCCTCCACTTCGTCATCACCTCCGATTCTCAACCTCTCACCGACCAGACCGACCTCCGTCCCCGGACGAAGCACGGCTCCCGCGCGGGACCACGAGCATCGCCCGCCCGGCCCTTCCTCCCTCCTCCCCCTTCTCTTGTGCTCACAGACACACACGATCGCCCGGATACACACACTCACGCCCACAGACGAGGAGGAAGAGGAGGAGGAGGCAGCACAAAGAGAAGGCTGTTTCCGCATGGCTGGATGACTAGGCCCCCTCCCTCCTCCTCCTCTTCCTCCACCCCTCCCCTTTTCCTGCATCGGACGTTCCGCTAACATCAATCTCCCGCTGCCAAAGGCTAATCTCTTCCAGAAAAGGAAGAAGATAATTCTCCACGAGTCTCCTCCTCTGCTCTCTTCTCGCTCTCTCTCTCTCGCCCTCTCTCCTTCAAGCGCACATCCGTCATGATCCCTACCTACACCTCCGCAACCAACAGCACTCCCGTCCTTCCTTCCCATTTCCCCCTGCCCACATCTATATAACTTCCTCTCCCCCCTCCTTCCTGTTTCTTTACCCTGCCACCTCCTGGAGACTTTGATGCGAAATATGCTGAGTAAGGTTCTTTGTGTTTTTAGGATACTCTTTCCCCCCGTTCCTCCCCGCCCATCCCGCACCGACACTTGACGAGGGATAAAAATTTTCGTTTGTGTGCCCTTTCTTTGGCATCCGAAGAACTTTCTGGGGATGTCACGTGTTTAGGATGGTCGTTGAATGGAATGGATGAAGTTTTACTATCTCTCAATTTTTAATCGACGGGAATTAAAATAATGGGTGAGTGGAAAGATAACAGTATTGGTGTGTTTGCATTTCTTTCTCGTCGTATCATGAGCAGACTGTTTGCCGATTTTATATTTTTGTGACTTTGAAGCCGATTTCCAACTCGACAGTATATTTCAGGGTATCAAGTTGATGTGTTTTTAAGGGTGTTTGTAAGGTTTACCATCCAAAAGGCCCAGATTTCAATATCGAATTTGGCGGTGGTTTTAAAGCGGAATTCCAATTCATGTGTGGCTACGATATGGTGAGGACCTTAATCTAAGTATTCCATTCTTCTACGGGTAAGTTAATCTGTGAAACACCATGTTCCTTCCATTAACAGTGGGCTAATGTTGATGCCGGGTTTCTCTTTAACATCCCTCCATTTAAAAGATAGTCATCCCATGGCCATCGTGCCCACCTACTCATGTTGTTATTTACCTCAGCTGTTGTTTGTCACCACGAATAGCCAACCATCCAAAATACTGCAGCCCTTGGTTTCATTCATTTAACTATGAACGTATTACTGACATTTGAGTCATTTAATCTCTATTTCTCTGCAAGGAATTAGAATAAAGATATTTTAGTTTAATTTAACACGTTTCATCCTATAGAAAGTAGTTTTTAAAGGTCTGGGAAATTTCATCGGCAATAATCTTTTCGGTTTTTGGCAGAAATCAGTTTTCCCGGTCTTATTCTTCGTTTTTTTCTTAAGAATGATATTCATAAATGTATTTCACCGTTTAGATAAAAAACTAAGGTAGTGAGTTCCTCCAGAGTGAAGAAGGCGAGGTTGAACATAAAAGTACCTGGGCATAAACTGAAGCAAGTAGAATGATGAAGTACAAGAAGGCATTATTTGAGGAAAATCGGCTTTATCATTTGCAGAAGACTGGTGCTAGCAAAGGAAGCACTCACCAAAATAAGAGAAATGAAGATAAAGATATTATGTTGAAACGGTAACGGAAAACAGGTGAAAACTTCGGTGATAGGTATAGCGCTGCACGGAGCAAGGTCCCTCTAGAAATCTGGCCACAGATATTAGAGGTGAAGAGTATATGTGGCGTCTTGGAGAATAAGGAGAATGGCAAAAATGTGATTGTAAGAGAAGTCTTCGAATTTTATGAGAGGAGGATGATGTTTAAGGAAATGAAAATGAGTCAGGCTAAGGGGTGGAAAAACGATAAACGATATCAAGAGGTGAGTTGAAAAGAATTAGAAGATATGGCCATCTGAAAGTCAGTGAATTTAATGAGTGAAGTTCTCTCTGCAATATGCCATTACTAGAGAAAAGATGGCAGGTGTTTCGGCTCTCGCCGCAGGATTACAACTTCCGCCCTGGTTTTCAAGCTCTCGCTTATGCCCGGGGCTAGGAAGAGGTGGGAGGAAAGGATGGGAAGGGAAGGTTAGCTAAACCACAGCCCCTTCGAGGCCGACACCAATGAGGCGGATTGAGGTCAAAAGGACATCAAGGGCCTCCGCCTCCCCGAAGTGCTCGTATTAGTTTGGTTACCCCAAACTAATCTCTCTGGCTCACTTTACGGGTTGACGCCGTGCGGTCTGCCGAAGTACGTCCTCGAGTCGGGGACTACCGGACCCATGGAGGGTCAATTCGGACCAATTCTGGTCAAAGCGTGGGTACAACCTTTCTCTCAGTAGTTCTCGTCAACCCCTAGATACGATGGTAGTATTTTAATATACACGCGGTAAAACTCAAGCGGTTTTCTATCTCTCTAACAGTACTAATGTTAAAATGATTTATTGGCCCTCTGGCCAACCATGCCATGTACCGAGTCTCGTTTGACACGTAGGAGTCTACTGCTGTCTTAATCGCCAGAATAAAATGCTGCAAATTCATAATCAAAGGTCAGTTAGTACTACCAAGGATGGCAAAATGCATCAACGACAAGTTTTAGGGAAATTGGCAGAAGGTATTATATGTAAGCAGTAAAGTTTGAAAGTTTAGAAGAGATTTATTGGTAACTGTTAAAATGTGATCGAGTTTGGAGGTAAAATTTACGTTGGGAAAACTAAATGTCCCAATGACCTGAAGAATCCTTGAATGGGTACCAATTTTTGCCTGAAACACTGATTATATTGTTCTTAGCGTGGCGGCTTTGGTCAAAAACTGTCATGGCAACTGCAATGGTTGATATTTTAAGATAATATTTCATTATAAGCCGCCATTTATCCGAGGATTGATCATCTGTTGATCTCCACTCTTTTCTCTTCTTTCCATGCCATAATCATTCTTATTTTAATTCCCCTCGTAAATTTTCTAGTGCATTCAATCCTTCATCTTCCTGGGCTCTTTTAAACATGCATACATCGCATGATCGTAGTTTTCAGGGTACTGTCATGATTCCGAATTTGTTCAATACGTCTGTTTCGTTTTATTTCCAAGTTTATATAGTTTCACCCCAAATATTCCTTAGGCCTCTCCGTTGGTGACCCCTCTGTTTTCTGTTATTCTTAATCGTTCATCCACTACGACGTATGGCAAAACCTGATTCAGTGATCTTATTTTCGCGACGGGAACTCATGTCCACGCTTCCCTCCGCCGTTTCGACGGGAGCATGGTTGTCATGCGGTGTAAAACATCGCGGCAATTCGGCGGAGAGCAACGAAACTTGGGCGTACTGGGCGACTTCGTGCCGAAAC
The DNA here is from genome assembly GCA_963169105.1 of Ceriagrion tenellum. Lineage (NCBI taxonomy): Eukaryota > Metazoa > Arthropoda > Insecta > Odonata > Coenagrionidae > Ceriagrion > Ceriagrion tenellum. Next base: position 96,704,179 of record OY720635.1, read on the forward strand.
TAGGTGCCTGGGAGTAAATTTCTAATCCATCATCGCGCACCCCCGGCGCAGACCGCCTCTTCCTCCTCAATCCTGACATTTCGATCGCCCGGCTGCTCAACTTCCCGTGCGTCGAAAGACCGCGATCGTGCAGTCTGCCCGTCACGGGAGAAATTTGAACTTCGTTGAAGCGGAGGTGCATTGTCTCGGAGCGAAATTCGGTCGAGCCGTTATATCCTTATCACTTGGTGCAATTTGCTAACGAGGGTTGCCGTGGGTGCACGAGGTGTTCCCATAGCTTCCGGTGTCAGGAGGCGTCAATCGCTCCGTCACGCAAATTTCCTTCAAGTTCATGCATTTTTTGTTCAGAAAAATGAACTAAAGGTACCGTGTATCATCCCTGGCTTTCAAAAACGCCTTAGAAAAATCTCGTGGAATAGACCTCAAAATTAATGCGATGTCAGAATAAGTGATAATTCAACTGTTAAAGAGGAACGAAGTGTACATTGTACATGATTAAATACTTGAGAAAAGTCGCTAGTTTTCGTTTCTAACGTATTTGGTGAAGGACATATTCATATCACATCCATTAGCTTCACCATTTTACACCAGATACACCTCCCTAATTGCGGTTCACATTTAAAGAAATGCCCCAGTGTAAAATCTAGCTTCCCTGTAGTTACTAATTGTTTGAAAGTATGCATTTATGGAGAGTCCTCAAATTAGAATAATTAGGGCAGGTAAAATTTCCCTTGTAAGGTGCAACCGTTGCTCCAACTGTGTAAATAGATTTTGCGATTTAATGCGCAGTAAGTTAATAGCTCTCAGTAAAACAGCTAGAATAGCTGGGAAGAGCAAGCAGAGGGTTCGGTTTTTAAATATACGCGAAATGTCTTTTTGGGGCGTTATAAATGCTTACATAACATCTTCAAAGGGGTTTCTTGAGCAGACGCTCTTAAATCGTTTGGACTGAAAAGATGGATTTACTGTCGATTCCTGAAATAAGATCTTCATTAACTGTGGAGAAAAAAGTTAATCAAGTGTATTCATATACTTTAAACCCAATTAGAATTTTTATCAAACTCTATTTTTACTTGATACTTGCTCTAATTGTTCTGCCAATAATGGCGTAGGAGATGCGCCAAGGATTCACACTTTTGAACTTTAATCAAGCACTATAACTCCTCATATGCCGACCGAAAGGCTATTAGCACTCAACTCTTTTTAGTAACTTTGTTTTTTCTTTCATCTCTTCCCTTTTTTGTCCATGATTATCCACCTTGGTAAAAAATCGACAGTGAAATCCACTTTTATTTAATCACCCGACGAGGCAAAAGGAAAGGCAGGTGCTGATGTTTTCCAATACTGGGTTTGCGGATGGTTGGAAGTGCATTGGGAAGGGATGTCTGAGATGTCGGGAGAGGAGGGGTTGGTAGTCTGTCAAGTGTGCGGGACGTGGATTTTGTTGGGATCGAGAGAACCGGAATCTGAAAATCAGGTGTCGCCCGAGGGTCAGTCTGTCGGTCGAGTGATTGACCACGGTGCCGAAAGGAGGGCCAATTCCAATCCCCCCTGGCGAGACACGAGGGCAATACTTTGTGCCAGAGGTGGCTGGCTCATGGCATCAAAGAGAATCATTGTCGCTTGGCATCGTTCCACGGTAATCTTTGTGTCGTTGGAAAAATATAAAAGTGTCGTCGAAAATTTTTCTGAAAATCATAGTATGGCACGTGGCGTGGTATGGTTCTAAAAGAAGGAAAAAGTATTTATTCAAGGACAAATGAATAAATATCTGGCCGCATGGGTAGATGAAGAAACTAGTAGCCTTCTTCCCTTGTATATGAAACTATGATTTCAGTACCTACTTGGAATACTGCATAGAAACCCTCTAGTATTTTATCATTTAATGATGCTGGGTTTTATCATTTTCCCCATGAAATTAGAAAATAAATCTTGACTTAAACCGTTTTAGAATTGTGTTTAGCATCAGTGAAGAGAATGAAATTGATCTTAAGGGAGAAGAGCAATGAACAATGAACTTATGATTTCGCTTAGTTGCTTACCTTACAACTTATGTTTATCTTGCTTTGTAAAGAAACTGTGGTCATGAACAACGGAATGTCTAATGGATATATGTGTTTTAAAAAATCACCTATTATGCATTCGATTTACTATTTGGGATCAGGTTGGAATATTGACTAGGTAAATGGCTTCCAAACACAAAGGTCCGAGTTTCTCGCGGTCTCTCCTCAAGCTATCGTCCCCTTGCAAACATATCCATCTATCCTTAATAGCGTAAATGACCCTCCTTGTAAGTTTTGCCTGTGAACCAGCCAGCTAATGAAAAACTTTCAAAAAGACAAGTCAGAGACCTCAATCAAGATGCGGGTGATAAGCAATGTAAGTAGGGTTTGGCTGTATCTACAGCGAAAGAAATTTAGCGGGGTAAATTTGGAGTTGGTTTCGTGGTGAGAAAATAATGTCAGAGATAGAATGAGGTGTCAGTAGTTGAGCTGGATGAGAGATCATCTGCTTAGTGAGTATCATTATGTAAACCGATTCGATGATTTAGAATGATTAAAGGGTGGTAATACAAATGAGTATCCGATTAGAGGAAATAAATAAATAAAGTGAGTGTTAGTGTGACTAAAGTAGTAGTTTCATACTCTCTTCTATTTGGATCAACCCTCAATGGATAAATTTCCCGTAATAATAATTATGACAGTCACAGTTTAATCATATTTTTTAAAGTATTATTTCCAATCTCAAACACTTCCACCAGACAAATACTGTTATGTGTTGCAGTGAAATCACCTCCAGTTTTGAGGGAGGGCCCAGGGAAAATTGTTTTGAAATTTGGATGGCAAATTCGTACTGCAATTTGTCAACCCATGAATGTTTCACACGAGTGCCACGATCATGCGTGTTTGGAAACAATGAAAAAAAAACATGTAAAACAATGGCCCAATAACCTGGTCGCCTGCAGTCTGTAATTTCTGTACAAATGCTTTATTACTGCAAATTAATGGATTAATATTATAAAACATGAACATCCAGCAACATGAGTACTCCTAATTTTGAAACACATAGCATATTCGCAGTCATCGATGAATCGAGCCTTGGTTTTTGACGATGCAGACTTTTTTAACTATTTAATAGTGACTTCTGCTCTCCGACAAGTTATTATTTTACCCATAGGTTTATTCCCTCTGTTTGAGTGGTTTTAAAAACCCAATGTGTATGTAACAGTACAAATTGAATCGCATGCGGTACGTTAGTCTGAATTGTGGACCTAAAAGAGTTTCTCACAACTTCGAGATTTTGGTGTATTATCAGAGAATTCTTTGGAGATTAAGATTAGCCTCCCCTGGGAGCAAAATATTTCCATTCTTTTCTACAGATAAGGAAGACATGTTGAGATTGCCTCAGTAAAACTAACTTTACTTTGCTTAGACAAGATAGCCTTCCTAAATCGGACGCAAATTGTAGCTATAAAATCTAATCGTCCGCTACATCGTTGCCCAAATGTGTAGTAAGGTCTAAATTGCCTGTAAATCTGTATGTTCGATCTCTATATTCCTTAGATTATTTCATTGAGACATGCAACCTGGTAATAAATTAGGCATTAATACTCATGTCGTTAGCGGCACGGTAAAAACTATAATGATATTCGATTGTGAATAGTTAGGGTCTCTTCCCGACTAGCTCTGGATTTTTTCCCCGAAGTATACCCCCTGATAATACCAGTGTGCCTCTGGCATTAAGCTCCAAAAAATTAAGTGATAACTCCCCTGCATTGATTTACGGAAATTGCTGTTGGTGATGGAAGCGGAGGTAGCATGGCACTATCCATAGAGGGCGCGTCCAAATCGCCCCGCGTCCTTCTTTTGTTCCCGAGGAAGCGTGTGCAACCCCCATCCACATTCTCCTACTCTTTCCCCTTTCCACGATCCCCTCACTCCCCCTTTTCTCGTTTGTCAATTGCCCTTTTTGACGACGTTGCCCCATTCTATCTCGGCAGCAATTCCGCTCCTCCCACCACCACCACCATTCCGCTTTTCGATTCGCGGGTGTTTTCTCCCGCGCTCCCGTCTCTGCGAGTGTTTATGCGCGCGTCCGCCCGTTTGAATCGACGAAATAACGGCGGCATGAGGTGCTCTCTTGTTGTCTGGAAAGCATCCATTACAAGAATTTCGGACGCTGCCCGCTGCCAATATATGTAAACTCACGGACTTTTGAGTTATGACCTCTCTTCCGGGGGCGGCGGCAATCACGTGTCCTCCCCCGCGCGCTGAAATTGCGCTGTTTTGTACAACCGGACACGCCTGCGCTAGATATCTGCATATCAATCAATCAATCAGTTGAGTCGGGCCAATCGGATAGTGCAGGGGGGTATGGTGGGAATTATTTGTTCGAGGTGGAAAAAACAATAAAAATACTACATCCAGGATTTGCAGTACCCTAAGTTCTCAATCGCGCCGGTGACCTATAAATAGCGAGCGAATGGAACTATAAGCTCAAAAAGGATTTGATTTGTTCGAATGTTTTCCTATCCCGTTGCCTACTAACTTTATTTTTCTTCTTTTTTGCCAGTAGAAAAATCTGCTTTTCTATCTGCCTCCTACCAACATCGGTGCCAATTTAAAAAAAATCGGCTAATTTTTATCAGCAATCAGTCATTATTCCGAATACTGGTTTACTTCAACTCATCCCTAATCCTATTTTTGTCTGCCTACCTTCCCTGAAATTTGTTCCATGTTATTTGACACTCCTCCTTGGTATATTCGATTATTCGTTGCATTGTACTTTTCAGGTTTTTGAATGTGTCTCAAAAAGTTTCAGATGAGCTAATGTCTTCTACTTTGCAGAATTTTCCTTGAATGTAGATATGTTCTTTTCTACCCTTTGAAGGGATCCTTTATTTGTGATTCTGTCTTCTTTGTTTCAAAGTAAGATTAACAACTCAATTTTGGATGAAATTCAGACTGAAACTCGTATTAAAATTATAAATGTATATTCTATTATTGTTTATTAATTCTAGTGGCTTCTAGATTCTCTTGGGGAGCTGTTTTATAATGACAAAGAATATAGATAGCTGCTGCCACTCTTGGTGTCCTTATGAGTTACACTGGGTGACTCGGTGACAATGCTTTATTACGCAAGACATTTATTTTCAAAACACTTGCTAAAATTGGATTTTATAGCGATTGAAGCAAAGTATTAAAGGTTTAAATTTATGCACGATAATGCCGTGCAATGCGATTAAAGATCAATCTAATATGGTGGTTAGAAGAAGTAATATCGGGCGTTACTTTGTGAAAATTTGTTGTATTTATGATGAACAATAAAACTTTTACTATTTCCGCACTTTTTTATATTTCACCGACCAGGTTTCAATACAGTGTCATTATCAAGATGCCTTGCTATTATCTTGATACCTGTTACCTTGATACTTTTTTACCTTGATAATGGCACAGTGTTTTCAAACCTGGCTGTTGAATTATAAAAAATCTAGAAAATAGCAAAAGTTTTATTGTCCATCAGTTACTAATATAGTTATCTTTTATTTACCTCTGTATATACGTATTAACTGTTAAAAAAAGAATAGTAAAAATGAAGAGTTTTTCAAAATAATTGTACTGCAACCTTTCCCAATTGGTCAACTTCCATTCTTAGTGTTATATTCGGAGAACAGCGCTTTCTGTCGAGCGTTTCGTTGGTATTCGACACCAACCAACATTGCTACCGCTTTCAGAATCCTAATCTCGTCAATTGTTCTCCAGCTCAACTTTGATCCACGTTTACTGCCTCGACCAGATTGTCTTCGAAAGGTCGAACGAGGCCAGTAACCGATGAACTGATGCATATTCAGGGCATGGAATTGTGTGTCTCCCCTCCCCCTTGTTATCATAACCGCCCTCTGAAAGTTCTCACTCAGCAGTTCCAGTAAAATGATAGCGTTATAAAATGCGCCGTCCTCAATCGCTGCGTTAGTTTCCCCCGGAAGGCGAAAAGGGCACGACAAATGTTGCTTGCTCCTTATTAGATTTGGTCAATGCCTATCGGAATGCATCTGCCAGGAAGAATATAGATCGATGGAGATTCCATGATGAAACAGATATCGCTTGAGTCTGATGAGGATGCGCTCTATTTATTCGCAAAATTCGGTTTGATTTCTGTATTTTTTTTTATTTTTGTAATTTTGATCTGCACGTTAATTCTGTTCACGCTATAGTAAAAGACTTTTCATCGAGCTTCGGGATCCTTTTCGAATCAGATTGTGCTGATTTGCGGACATGAAATATATTGCCAAATTCATTGTTGATTTGGAACATTTCCGTTTATGATATTGTTTGCAGTTGGTAAATTGTGCTTAAGTCACTTAAATAAGTGGTAAGAGGAGAAAACGGAGCGAATTTATTTTTAAGGGAGTTTGAGAATATAGAAATTTGTTTTTTTTTCGCTCACTTTAGTTATGGTAAAAACTCTTTTAAAGATAAAAGGACAGCACACATTAAGCTCGCATCACTGATTTCATTAATTGTTACCCAATGAAATCTAGTTCTCATATAATCTTTTATTTAAACCATCGTTCCTGTCAATACTGTTTCCCCTGATCTTTTTTCAATTATATTTACTCTTTAAACGAAATGCTTATTTGATGAAAGTGGTAACTTTGTGAAAATATACGCGAACACGGTATCGAGAGGTTCATTATTCGCTTTCAAATCGGTACTCTGACTTCATCCAGCTACCTCTTTCGCTGATCTCTGAGATCAAGTTAATGTAGCGGAAAGAGATGTTGGCGCCTTGGTCGCGTTTGATTAGCATACAATTAGCGAACCAATGGATGCTCTTGAATCCGATCTAAAAAAGAAACTGATAAAACACTTTTTGTATGTGACTGTGACCTCTCTTGCTCACATTTTTGTGCATGGATTATCCGAGAGCAATTTGGAGAGAAATAGTACCAAAAAGATGGGTCAGTCAGTATAGTGTGAAATTCTAGTTTTCAGTGCAAAGAAAAAAGGGATAAATCCCCCCGGAAGCCTTTTGCTGTTCACGTCGAATGGACGCTTTTAAGTGACGTGAGGCAGTGTTTTTCCAGAGTTATTTCAATTGGGAGGGAACCCTCAGAGTGCTTCATCTCGTGGCATCATGGGTCGACAGGGTCGCCACCCAAAGCGGTTGGCGACGATAAGGAACCTTGTGTACGGATTTAATCCATGTGCCGACAAACTTTCGTCGCCTCATGAGCCCTTCCTCCATCCCTCGTCAAGTCCCATATCACTGCCGCCTCAGGTAGGTAGTGGCCTCTCCTTTCTCTCTTTCTGCGCGTGTATCCTTCCCGAAATAGCAACACAGTTCCACTTCCATTTCTCCCCATGTCTTCCTCCCATTATACTTCCTACCACGTCGAAGATCCCTCTCCTTCTTCGTACGTTTCATTCTTCTTTAATTTTTGCTTTTTAAGGGTGCCGGCAAGGTTTTAACTCTCTTTTTTCGGGTCCTAACTCAGAGGAGCATTTTATACGAAACCTTAAATAGGTATGAAAAATTTTGATAGAGACCTCCACGAGGAACATAAAAGCATTGGCCAATTAACATGGGGAGTGAAACAAATTAGTACTATCACTTGTAGTATTTAGCAGGTTTGAGGGTAAAATACAGGGTTGAAAACAACCATCCTAGATGAAAAATTTCAGGTTTTCCCGGTGAATAGAATGTGTAATGAATGGACCTTTCAACTCGGATGGAATCTCGAGTAGTTTTTCTACAACCATCCTAGAGTTGAATGACTATTGACAATTTATTTGGTTGGTTACTTGTGACTGATACCCACGGCTGAAACCAATTATACCATTACGGGTGAGTTGGGTGATTATATTGTAAATGAGAGATAATTTGGAGAAGGGAGGTAGGATGAGATGCGGCATTAACCTTATCTAAACTACTGCAGGAAGGGGTTTAAGTTTTACGCCACATCTGAAGAACAACATACCGCAGATGAAATATTTCCCATGCGGTAATAAGCAAGGTTTTGCGCTGATTGACTGATAACTGTGGTATTTATGATGAAATGGAATATTTTATCGGTCTGTATACATTTGGCTTGCTGGGAGAGATGAATAAAGGCTGGAGGGAAACCTTGCTATGACTTTTGCCTATTTTTGCTTGAAAAATGATAATTATTTCTCGGTGTAACGTTGCATTAGGTGGAAAGAGTGCAGTAACAGTTAATCTGAGCACATTAACACTTAGTTAGAATGGGGAATTTTACTGAAAAATCCCCATCACTGCCATGGTTCGAACGTGGACCTTCCGTGGTGAAGCCTGTCATCAAGCCATCAAACCCACCCGATTTCTCTTTTAATTCGGGCTTCCCCGCCACCCATGCTAAGAACCTTATTCTCTCACCTAGAACTTTAAATTCATTTATTCCGACTACATTAAACTAATTTGAATTCCATTTTCATACTTATCTCTGAAATTAATGAAATTAAGTTATTTAAATATGTCATAATGAGTGAGCAATCCAGTGCTGTCATATATATAATAATTAAGGATGGTATAAATATTAACAGTCAGAACTCATTGCAGTTACTGGATTCCCAGTAAGAAGCGAATAGGAAAGATTAGGTAGGAAAAAGAAGACACTTGGCTCCTTTTCATTATTCACTTTTAGCAGCGATACAAGTGTTAGGTAAAGAGAATTGACTGTGTAAAATGGTATATCATTCGGAGAAACATATGATACTCATAAATTTTACTATCAAAATATAGCCGTAGACAGCGAAAAATTTTTCTGACAGAAATTATTCGGAAACTATTTTAAATGCTAGGAAAAATTATAAAGGAAAAGATAGTTGGCAGATGGAATATTGCATTTTGGGAGGGGTTAAGTGGGCAAAAAGCAACTAAATGTTGTCTGAGAGATATTCTCTCTCATGTATTCAAAATCATACATTTTGAAAACTTCGTTCAAATTTTAATTGAATCTTGTGAAGGTATCCGTATTTTAGTAAGTATTGAAATGTATTTTATAATATTCAACGAGCCTAATATTCACCGACATCAACCGATAAAGAAAATGTTTGGTGCCAAGCGATGGTATGACCATAATTTACCTGAAAACGTCTTTATTAAGAGGTGGGAGATGAAAATGTGTGATATAGAATGTGAAAAAAATCGGCTGGTGAGGATATTAAATGCGGCAATATGCTATTTCAACAACGATCGAATGGAAAGTAATGGGCAGTCAACGACGAAGGAGTAAAAGGATATCCACTTAGTACGGAGTACGGTAAGGTGGAATTGAAAATTGAGTTGAAATATATTATAGCATTTGAGGAAAGGATCAAGCATTTAAAACGTAGTAATTTTAACATTTAAAGCATTAAAGCATAAAGCATTTAAAACGTAGTAGAACTAATTTTAAAACTGTGTTTTAAAATTAGTTCATTCCAACCTTTAATTTTGTTATTTATAATATTCTTTACCCTAAATAATTATCATCGGCGCAAGGTGACTATAGTCTTCCTGCTCTTAATTACTCAGTAAGTAGTATCTACCGCACGGTAGGGTGGCGGCTCTTCTGAAGCTTCGGAAGTATTGGCTCCGGGGTGTCTGGGGCAATCCCAGGTTCAATTCCAAGCGGCACGGATTTTCTGGTCTCCAGACCTTTGTGGGAAAGTGCTCGTAAGAGTAGGGACCCTCCCACCCTTTTCGTAAAAGCGTGATTTTCGCACGCCAATGGACTTATTGTCAGTAATAGGTGCGCTGCGCACTTATTCGGCATTTAAAATCAACCTTCGACTATATTGATGTTTATTTTCGTCTATGGTAGGGAATATTTGAGTAAATGACATATTTTTATTATTATTTTTATCGCATTGAAATATTTTAAAAATTTTATTAAATTTTAAGTATTTGTATTTAGGGCAGATATCGAATTTCATGTTTCTCTACTCTGACTTTTGGAGAGAAAATCTGAGTGATACGCTCTGCTACACAATTCATATTTGCATATTCACTACACTGTTTATTTGAATTCATTACGTATATTTCCTTCCCTACAGTCATTATCCATTATTCTACCGCATCACGACCTGAAATGTGCGAGTTTTCTCTTAACTTCCACTAGACACCTACTCAGCGGCTTCATTGTATCCTCCGATACCTTCCTATCTTCAGTCACCATACCTCTTTCTTCCTTCAGCCACTCCAATTCATCGCCCGGTGCTTTTACATATCATATTTTTGATCCCGTGTACATTTCAGATTAAGCTATCAGTCCCTCCATTTTTCTCCAATTTGTTTTACATTCATTAGTGACGCGTTCTTCAAAATGCATTCAATTAGTGCGGAAAATAAACTTGGACATTCAGTATTTATTTTATATTCCTTTGTCCAATTTTAACTAAAGGACTTAATTATAATTAGGCCCACATCCATCGAATTTCCGTCCCCTCATAATACAAAGAAAGAAAGCTCGAGTGAAATGGGTTGAGCGAATGCGAAAAATACTTGGACTGTGTGAATTGGTATTACAATAGATTTGAGCCGTGTAGGAGGGAAGGATAATATGAAATGGTGGGAAAGATAGGCGGCCAAAGAAGTTTGCGGATCATTGGGAGGACGAAGAGTTCGCTAATGGAAATTTGTTGACAAATTGCTATTTATTTCTATCTTCGCCATCCACCCCACTCTGTGCTCCGCATTTCTCCTTTTTTATGGATTCCTGCATTCATTTCTAGACACGTAGATGGTTAAGTTATTTCAAGATCAAAAACAGAATACAAACAGCCCATTAAAACCGTCCCTCTAGCAAAAAAAATGTTCGCAACTTTATCTACTTTCTCTCGATTTTTGAAACGAATTAAACTTATACGATCACCCAAAAAAATCACTTCTAACTTGTGAAGTAAAGAAAGTAGGAAATCGGTGAAAAATAAATTTATATTCACAGCTTTTACTATAATTTTTCTCACTTTATCTATCTCTGTGTTAACGATGTGATTACCATTTTGAGTTTATTTGGATGGAATTAACCTTAATTGAAACGCAGAGGTGAAATGGACCATCAAAATCTACCGTAACAGGTAGATTTCTGATTGTCATTGAAAAAAATCCTTGGCTAATATTACTGGGTCCTCTATTTTTGGAAACGAATTAAACATATGACGTAGACTCCCAAGCAATCTCTCGGTAACCTATACACTCGCGGCTTTAAAAATAAGTTGAGGGTATCGAGGAAAATGAAATTAAAACCTCGTCTAATCCACCTATTTCTTTCTCTCTTCGCTATCTATCCCTCCGTTTCCCCATCTAACCCCCCCTGGTGCTTTCCCACGTTCACATCTCCCTACCCTTTCCCAACCTGCCAACCCGGGCGCACCAACCTCGCCGGCTTTATTATGCTTTAATACTTTTAACAAGAAGGCCTGGGCACGGGGCGATATCGGGTGAGAACAGGCGGAAGCCAGTCTGCCCTCCCCCCCCCCATCCTCCGACTCACACCCCCTCTCGTGACACCTTCCCTCCACACGTACACACACACGAACAACACATGCACAAACACACGCGACCTCCCCCCCGCACTCCACCCTCTTCCGCCCGAAAACCGAAGTTCAACCCTCTCTTTCGCCTACCTACCTCCCGGCCGCTTATAAACTCCGCGATTAGTTCGCGGCGCGGCCGTCGCCCCCCCCTACTCGCTGGCGCTGTAGTGTTTAGGGCGTTTGGCGTGTGTAGAAAGTAGCTCACCTCCTCCCCCATACCCTCCTCTCCCCCCCCCCTTCCGGCGAATATTCTCACCCCTCTTCCAACCCCCCCTCCTCAGTATCAACCCCCTTTCACTCTTTCCCTCCCCGCTTTCACCCCCTCTCTCCACAGACCAACGGCTCAGACTCTCCAACCCCCCTTCCGTCTCTTTAACCTCCCTCGTGTACCGCATTTATACATGATCGTGTCTTATCTTCGTTCGCTTCGGCCATGCGCGCGCCCAGGGGTCCCCGCCACCCTCTCTTTTCCCCTATCCCTCCCTTGTCCCCCTGGAACCGGCGGCGGTGTATCCCCTTTCCCGGCTCTCCTCCTTCCATCCTTTTCAATCCCCACAATGCTTTATTCCCTCGACCCTGCCCAACCCTCGCCACATATCCGCCCCCTACATCTTCCCCTCTTCCGTCCTCTTGTCTCCCTTATCCCGACCGCCATTCGCACCCTTCCATCTCTTCCGCGGCTCGCTCCCCTCTCCTATCGTTTGTTTTTTTCTCTGGTGCGGATCGCTAACCACCCCCTCGTCTCCTCTCTCTATTCGTCTCTCGTCTTCCGCAAAACCTATCCGTGGGTGAAAGTATGTGTCCTAACGGCACGTATCGCTTGTTGCTGTGGTCTAAGTGCCCTTGAGACGTTGTTCTACTCTCATGCTGGAGTAATCCACCTCGCCGTGATGAAAACCTCTCGTTTATGGGTCGCTGATCGGGAAACTAGGTCTATCTCCTCGATGAAAGGAAATGTCTACGCGTGGAAGTCATAAAATCGACGCGTTGTGACCGTGCTGGAGGATATTTCTTTGATGATTGATGATTATTGAGTAATTGGATTGAATTAGTTGTCCGAAATCATGATTTTGCTGCGAGTTTGGGGGGTCAGTTATTCGGGGAGGAAATCGTCATCTAAGTCATTTGGACCTCTTAAAAGATGGATAGGTTGGCAAGGGAGGATTTTAGGTATAGCTGGGTCAAAACCCAGCGTCGAGAATGAATTTATTGGTTGTTCAATCCTAACCTTGGTTGACTTCAGCCCACTACTCTTCTCTATCTAATGCAAGTTCCCTAACTTCTTGGTCGTTCTTCTGTGTAGTTTCCTCTTTTTTTGGTCCGCGAACTAATTCCTGGATCTTCTTCTGGGGACTTTTCCTTCTATTTTACTTTCAGTTTTGTTCTTCACAGTGGCCATTGTGCCTTAGGGTGTGTCCAGACCATCTGGTTTTTCTTTCTGCATTTTACTCCATAAGGTCCTTTTCTACTTTATTCCTCTGCATTCTTTATTATTTCTTATTTTGTCCATCCATTTTATCTCTAGCATCCTCCTCTAGCACCAGATTTCGAAGGCTTCTAGTCTGTTCTGGTCTGCGTTTCCAAGAGTCCATGCTTCTTATCCATACAGTGCCACGCTCTTTTCGAATGCGGAAAACACGAATATGCTTCACACGCATGTTTTCACATTCGTGTGGAGTGTAGAGCATAGCCTATCCTTAAAGTGAGTCACCGAGGGTTCCTCAGTTTAACGTCACAAAGAAGTAGTGCTCTTGCAATGGTTCATCACAGAACATCTAAATAAGATTCGGAATACCTTTGCATATTTTTATGCCAATGCCAAGGTTGATACCCGGGTCTTTCGTGATGGGAAGGTAGTACTCAAACCATTATACGTACCTGTCATTTCAATGTCACTGATCGAGGTGATTGACTTAGTACTTGTCATACATAGTGGATGCGTGGACCACATTAAATCAAATTGTCGCGACCATGCAGCGAGATGTTCGTAAAGCGGCAAGTTTAGTGATCTGGTGATCCTTCCACGTTTGATAAACCATGAATGATTAAACTGTTTTTAGCCGATTATTCTTGGAGCTCTTTTGGTGCATGAGCAAAATTCATTCGTCTACTTTTTTCTTTAGAGTCGCTCGAGCAGTATCCACGACGTTAAATCCATCCGAAAACTGACATTTTCATAGATGAGGCACCTGTTACCGAGCGTCTTTTTCAATTATCCTCCATATTCCTCATACCGCTAACTACATCTCGGCACAATATTCAACGCGCAACTCGCTCCTGTATCTTCTCGTGTTTAATAGCTCTCTGATCGCACCACTCCCCCGTGGCGGGAGAGGCCTCAGGTGTCAGGCTCCTCCCGCTATGACTAACAACCCCCGCCAAAGCCAACCCGCGTGCCCGTCCCCTTAAATCCGTCTACTCACCCTTCCCTCCAAATTTCAATCCCTCCCCATGCATCAGTTCTCTCCTCTTCCCTCCTCATCCGATTGCCTTTTTTTCGTAGCTGTCCTCGCAATGTCGCCTTCCATGCACATCAGTGACAAAATGCCTAGAGCGCCTAGCCTAAATTATAGCTCGACTAGCCTCGTACGGTGAATCCCCATAAGGAAAATTACAATTCAATTCAGTCAAGGTCGTTTTTATGTGAGGTTCCCTGCGAACATACATGTTCGTACAAAAATTGCATGGGAGATAGACTAGAAAAATAACTTAAGAAATGTCACCTGCTGACATAGATGACTGACATCTACCAAATGATGGAATTCACCATAAAAATCAGATATACGATCTCAGATTACCATACAACCTTGAGGACTGGGCCATAGAGCGTACAGAAATGAGTTCCACGCGTCTCTATGTGAACGATAAATTAGTGGATTATGTTGCTCCTTTCAATATTCTATGTACTTCTTGGTGATAAATAAATGCGTGTCGTCAATTAGTCGAAGGTGTATCTCATGGCATAGCTCAGCCAATGATACTTATCTTCTCGAAGTTAGTGTATCAATTTTAGTGTAATTTTAATAAATAATACGGTATGATTATTTGCCTGCTTTCGTTGCTGCTCATAATTATCTTCTTTCTACAGTGATGGTAATTTTGCGTTCATAGCCTTTGTCTTCTTGATCATAATGTTTGTAACTGGTATGGTGTAAGGGAATACCGTGAATATTCGTTCTTTTTTTCGTGAAATTTAGGAATTGAAATAATTTTGTTCACAATAAAACCAGCAAAAGTATCTTATTGTTTTTCACCGGTTTATTCCCTCCACCTTGGTTTTTGCTCCATAATGGAATTACTTCTCGATGAAGGTTACGGTAATCTTTGCGAATAGAGGCCACTGGAATCACAATTCGGATGGAATACAGCCTTAACCCGAACGCTAATTAAATTCCATACTTAAGTTATTCCTTACTTAAGTAATAGCCGCAAGTTAACCACACCTGTTGAACCGAGATTAAAATCTGAGTACCGTATGTAAGGAAGAGATAAGTAGAATAATAATTGCAGCAGCAGTCTAAGATGCTAAGATTAGCGGCAAGATTTTCGTAGTTATTTTCTTCGTCTACCCCGGAGACCTGAACGCTCGGATCTCTCCGCACCCGCTTCAGAAACCTACCAGGATGAACCGCTCTATTTCTCTCTACCTTTTGCTACTCTCGCTTAATTTATGGGAGAACATTGGAGGGTATAATCCCAATAATCACAACATATTTACAAATGATCGGTAGAAATCGTAAAATTTTATATAACTTTTATCGAGATAACAAAATAATTAATTACAGTTTTATAATGGCCAAAAATCATATACACTAATCATTTATTTGCACACCCGCTTTTTCCAATATTTGTAAAAAATTATGGTATTTTCTGGAATCCATTTTCTGCTTTAATTTCAATACTTATACAGCATTTTGCGTTAAATGTGCAGTTATACTTTCCACAGGATTTTTTTGTCAGCAATTGGCTCGCTTCTAGAAGCTGGTTTTCGGCTAAGAAATAAAAAATTTATCATCGGGACATTTTATAATTTATCAACCCTGCAATTTCTTATAAATGTTATTACCAAAATCTTTTGTTTCAGGTCGAGTTCAGTGCACTGCTCACCTGGCAAAAAACATCGCCATAATGATAAATAAAAAATATATTGCCACGTTTCTAGGCATATTTATGCGTTTGAATGGGTATATGAGTTTCAGTAATGACAAATAAGTATTATACTTGACATTATCATTATTTTAAAAATGTACAATATGTTTAAGTAACTTTAAATATTGTAGACGTGCTATTGATGTTTAGTAAACATTCTGTGCTGAGTCGAATCAGGCAAGGGACGAGTAGAAAGACTTGGCCGCGAGAAACTTAATAGCAAGAGTAGGGCTCCGTAATGGTTTATTTTCCCGTAAACATCCCTTTTTCTCTCAAACGATCACTAATTGCCTCTAAAATTCATATCATGTCAATAATTTTGGCCCTAAAAATTTGATACTTCCCTATCCTAATGATTGAATCATTGGTTAAATAGGCCTTCCGCTGTAGATAAATAATAATTAATATATTAAACCCAAAAGAGGAAAATGGCATCGTCTTAAATACTAAATAAAAATGTTGCTAGTTTAAAACAGGTTAAGGACATTGATTTGGTTTTGAATTATCATCACGGTCTAGCGGTAGATGCTTCGATAATCTGTTAGATTTGAAGATACAATATAACCGAAAGTTACTTCTCCCTTGAAGTACACTCAGGGGGAAAATTGATAACTTCCAGGTTATGATTTGGGATATAGAATATATATGATATTTTAAAGACCTGCGTCCTCAAATTCATCATTTTTTACGCAGTTTCCCTCATATCCCGGGATATATAACCTAGCAATTCTAATCAAGAGCGCTTTACCGATTTTTTTATAATCACATGTATTGCTAATTTCAATTCAAGCAGAATAAATCCTGTATAACGTTAGAATCAGAGTTGTTGCTCCGCCATTTAACTCTCTTTCACCATATTCTGTTCTGCTCTTGCGGTCTGTAGAATTTTTGACCTCTAAAATGTCATGTCCACGTTTTAGGAGTGCTAGCTTAGATCCGGTAATTGTCCTAGAGGCGTCCTAATTGCCGCTTCAGAATCGGATGTTAATTGTGCGTAATTGGTTTCTAGATATTTTTCCACCCTTTGAGTTGAAACTTGCGCATTTTTCTGTATTCACCGAGCCAACGACCCACTGCGGTATCCCGGAAACTTTTATCGTTCGAGTATAGAACACCCCAATGAATGTCTAAATATGGCCTTTGTCCGGCTCATTTAGCTCATCGATTTCGACGAAGAATTTTTGGGTGAAATCGAGATCTTCATTAATTAATTAATTAAACGCGCTCAACAACAATAATGACTCGGCACAGTGATTATTGCTCGTTCAACCCTTTGTATTCGATGTAATTAATTGACATAATTTAATGGCTGTGTTCATAGACCCGCGTTCAACTGGAGAGCGATCAGCCAGTGAAAACAAAGCAATCATGCTTAATGATTCGTATGGTCGGGTGAAATTTCAGGTGCCAATTAACTCTCCTAACCTGCAAATTGTAGCTATCGCCCCAGCTAACTGGATCAAACGTCGCATTTATTTTTTATATTTTTATTAAATAGTCTTTATCCATTTAATTAATTATATAATAGTTCATATTATTAATTAAATTATCACTTGTTCGGCTGTTATATCTGAATGATTATGATTCCACGTCTTTGAAATTAACTGTTTTAATTTAGTTATAATTGCATGGTGCAATCGCTGAATTTGGAAATTATGTACGTCCATTTTTTCTGTTTTTTCATGACTATAAACTGTTCTCACCCCTTTATAGGAATATAAAAGAGCAAACATGAGTTTGTTTTTAAGATATTCGTTTGATTGTCTCTTCAACCGCGTTACTTATACTCAATCTCCATTCTTTCTACTAGTCATATATTCTATCATTTCCATACTAATTGATGCCTAATTAGTGTATTCTATCGATTAGTTATTCTTGTCTATTATCGAATTCAACTCCAATTAATTCCATATTTCATTTAAATCATAGGAATCGTATATGATTGAAGTATGCACGAAAATTTCTCATTTTTTTGCATTTTGATGGTGGACTCAGTTCAGTGAACAGAAGCATTTTTGCTGAAATTTCGGCCATTCCTATAATTCCTTTTTCGGAGAAGCTATATATTGAAGCATTTTTTTACTTCGTTAGATAAATAGCATTTGACCTGTTTCCCAGAATTTTAATTGAATGTGATAAAGTAAATTTAATCAACAAAATGTGATGGTTGTAACACAACACAAATTGCAAATAACATATACTTGTCTCTCAGTAGTAATACTTAGCGTATCATTGTTTTTGGTGACATTGCTCTAGATGCTGTTTTATAATTTTGATATTTATTCTTTCCTGGTGATTCATCATTTTATATTCGACAAGATGTATTCTTTTGGCAATTTATTGTGGTGTGTACCTTTTGCTGTGGTCAGACAACGGCCTGTCTATCTACTAGGTTTAAGTGACTTGAAATTGTTTAATATAAGTATATGAAATCGAAGCTTAACTTAAGGCTTAGTATCGTTAAATCATGCCGTGATAGAAATTAACTTGTTTCAAAAGTTTGACGATTATGATCCAATTTTATAATCGCATACAACGCAATAAACGCGGAATTAGATCAAACTGTCGGATATTTCCTTGTGAAGTGGTCAAATTTTGACAAATGAACAGCTTGACCATCTCGGATTTTGTCGAAACTTTTGTGTTGGTATACACAGAAACGGGTTTAAAGTACCCTATTTTTGACCTTTTATAAATGTCGTCAATTTCAGATGTGATTTTGTTGCCAACGAAGCAATTCAGGGGTTTGAAATTGTGCATTCACAAAGTAACTCACCCTGAAGTATCTTATACGAAATCATATATCTATTGGGTGATTAATGAATAGCATGCTAAAATTTGAATTTCTTTAGAGAAAATGAATATTTTCAGCCAAATTGACTGTAACTTACCTTCTCTAGTTGCAGTGGGCTAAGACCATTATTAATTTGAATATTTTTTGTACAAATTACCATTCCAGATAGCTTAGTATCATCTGTTAAGAAATAAAATCTGCGGAGAGGTTATGGCTTAAAGTTGCCGAAAGTACACGGTCACTTTGCGCGTGGTCGAGAATTAGGATCATCCAGATGACTATTTCTTCGTAAGTATTTCACCGGTGGAACAACATTTCGTTTGATATTTGTATCTCTGCTAAAATAAAATTCATCAAAAGGTGAGATGTTAGAGCGGGGCACTTGTCGAAAATTAGACATTTGACGGATAATGACTTTAAAAAGTACATTGATATGGTCACACCACCATTAACCATATAGTGCTGAAGCATTTCCCACTCGTAAACCTCTTTTTGAATTCCTCATGCAACACTGAAAGGTAGTAAATAAGTCCATACAAAAGACATATTTCGCCTCACGGGGGCAAAGATTCCCGTAACTCGTGAAATAACGGCCATCGGATCTGTCCTCTTCGCAGTAACATCAAGCCATGGCATTTAAATTACTTAATTTCTACGTCCACACCAGGCATTCCGGCAGTCTATTGTTTCCGCCAGACGCAATAATACTTTTCTGCAAAAATTTGTAATTCCAGGCTGCCGAGGGGAGCGAACGGGATAAGTAAAAAAAATGGGAAAGACGGGGAGGACGGGGAGCAAGCTGGAGAGTTCATATAACGTAACAGACGTCGCACATGGAGAAAGTTTTTGGGGGCGCGGGGGGGGGGAGGGGGGAGGGTGATGGGGGGTGGAATGGGGACGGTGGGACGCGGGCTGTGGCAGGGCTTCCCCACTCACACATACACGTATATTTTTCCCCCTTCTCTCCGCCTCTTTATTTTTTTGTAACAGCTCGAGTCAAAACCGTGCAATAACAATAACTCTCCTTTTGTTTTTACTCATTTTATTTTATTTTTATAATTCTACGAGGTCAGCCTTCTGTGCCCGGCCGCTTCAAGCCGCCGCCACCACTGTCGCCAGACCGGGGCGGTCTCAACTCCCGTATGCTCACAACTGTTCGCCGCTCACCCTCCTCCTACTCCTCCCTATTCTCTTCCTTCCTCCCGTCCTCTTCCTCAGTGCATCCTTCGGCTATTTTCCACGAGGAAACAATAACACATTTCTCACACTCTCACGTGCAATCGTGCGCACACACACAAGAATCGGCTCCCTTTGCAAGGGGATGTGAATATTATCCCAGTTACTTCTCTGAGGTTTTTTGTTTTACATGTTTTTCTAAGATTTTTTCAATACGTCGCTTCTGTGCTATGCCATCTTATGTCGGATAGAGGAGCGTGCTTTTCATTTTTAGCCGCAAATGATCGCGGATATTATCAAGTGCGGAAATTAGATCGAAATGAGGAGCTTAACCCTCACTACTGCTCGCATAAACACATTCACCACCCGTGTTGAAGGGGAACTGTGTGTAGTCAGTCGTGGGAGATGTAGCTTAGGGTACGGAGAAAGTAGGAAAGAGACGGTAAGGAGATATGTCTCATCGCGAAAGGGGACAAGAGGACTTTATTAAATCAACAGCGATGCCTTTTATCTGTTTATTTGTCAGCGGCGTTCACGAAAAAAGCATGCATATAAAAGGAGGTAGTAAGAAAGGAACAATTTCGCTGTTTTCTCTTATTTATGGGTCCCCTTGTGTGTATTTCGGGTTTTCAAGGAGTCCTCAGCCTCTCTTTGAGCAAAGCATTTTTTTTTCCTCCGACGACGGTGTCATGTTACGACCTTCTGATGGAGATAGCACAATTTAATCCGAGCTCTCTCAGCCAATTTTCGCGGGAGGTTTCGGAATGCAGTTCTGAGGCACAAGCCTTCAACGAACATCAGTATCTGATTCAGTCTACTCAGACCTCAAGAACTTAATTAAATTATATTGATTGTCGTTGGTTTTTTAAGTCAAGAATGCCGATGTGTGAACGCACTATGTGGAGGGATGAATTAGTTTTTAATCATTTTCCCATTAATGAGGAATTGATAATAATGAATATGATATTGATTGTGTTTTGATTAAGCTGGCTAAGAAATACATACAAAAGCGCTCAAGTAAGTAGTCAAATCGAAACTGCCCAATAAACTGCACAGCGCAGAAATTAGATGACTCGTAGAGGTTATTAAAGTTATGGAAAATAAGGAAATAGTGGCTGAAATAAAATTGTGGTCAGTGGAAAGTTGCTTAGTAAATAAGGAAGTTGAAAGAAAATCATAGGTGTTATTGATGCAGTATGGGCTGATATTACATACGCTAAGCTGAATAACGATTTGTTATACCAAGTTCTGAGACGTACATGCGATTGGAATGTATTAGTGTCACTCACACTCACAATTAAATATATCGATTCTGATTTTAAATCGCATTTTCATTAACACATACCATTATGAAAACTGTAATGATAAAAATGTTTTGCTATAATTTCAGACAATAGAGTAGCGCCGCCTAGAAGAGAGAAGAATTCCCAAGTTTGCTCCTACATTAGAAAGAGATGTGCCAGTAAAATTAATCTTACTTGTGGATCCACCAGAATATATGTAATTTTTTACGGCGTATTTTGATTATCATTGTCAATGATTTGTTGCTGATCCATTATATGTGCCTTTTACCCTCTAATATTGTTTGAGTGAGCACATCTCCCAATGCCATAGAATTCCTCGTAACATGCGACAGTGTTACTAATACTTGAATACCGGCAGGGTGTACTCATTATCGAAGGAATACAAGTTGACAAGAACACACACCTAAATTAATTCGTCGCAATTCAAGTGTATAATCGCCCAGCGTGTGCATTGGTGTAATACCTGGCAAAACAGTCTATATCCCAAAAGAGATATCTCGCATAAATCCACCACATTCGCATCTGATTGCTTAATTTATTGTATTTACGTGAATTTCGAATGAGTATTAGTGATTTGTTTCATAGTTTGAGGCTCAACTATGTGGAAGTTGAATTTCACAAATGAAAAAGTAACTTTGATTGTAACCTTCCACAGATTTATAAATCTGTGTGAGGAAACAGTGTGACTTTTTCATTTATGATCAGGGAGTTATTTTGTTACTATATCCATTATCAAGTATCTCTTTCATTTTGTTACTCCACTTGTGGTTTTCATTTCGTACTCATCGAAAGGTTTAAAGCAAATATGAAATGCATAAAAATTCTTGTAACTCCATGTTTGCTAGATAGTTAAAAAGCCGCGGGCCTCTTTAAATCCTAGGAACAGATTAATGAGCTGTAAACAATGATGACCTCGTCTCTCGTGAACCATTTTATATAAATTAAGACGTGCATGAGTGATATTGATTTAAATTTCTTTAGCATTTTGTTGTCGTAAGCCGTTCTGTTTCGATAATTCATAAAATATCCGTTGCTAGTTTGTCTGCTGCTAACATAGTAACAAGTTCTGATAGTAGGTCAGCAACTCGAGATTATTCTATCGTACTATTTTCTGCATTTATGTTTTCTGACTCCGTTGAATTTTTAACTGATAGTTTATGAAATAATAAGCGACAAAGAGTCACCGAGAAGGTTGGGTAGCAAAAAGTTACGTAAGTACCAGAATTTTTCAATCAGGGAAACCTGCAAGCACCAGAGATATAAGAGGAAATGATGATACAGTAAGTAGTATTCTACCAGAAAGTTCCACTCGCAGCCAGCAACGTGGGCTTGGAAGTAAGGAGGCTCGCGTATTCGAAGCTCACCCGTAGATGATCGTGTACCCTGGACAGTGACGGCTACAAAGCATAGGAGATAAGAAGCAGTGACAATGTGAAGGAGAAACTAAAATATTTTGGGACATATTAGCCCACTAAATACAGCTATGCGAGGAGAAATGAATGGAAACAATGACAGTGAAATATCGAGAATGTATTACATTGGGAAATTGATGAAGAACATCAATGAGAATAGAGCAATCCAGTTGAGGTAAAGCGTTTGGCGGGAGATGAGACGAGAGGAGTGGCAAACCAATATTGATAGCTATTAATGATGAAAAATCATATCAATTGTGAAATAATAGATGTAAGCTAAAGATAAATTATCGAAAATAATTAACTATTGGAATGAGAGATCATTCCAAGCATATTTTTCTGTGATTATAATGAAACCATAGGATTCAGTATTAGGGGTTAAATGATGGGTTTTGAGCTTTAGAAATATCGTCTCAAATCTTTATTTTTTTATTCAGGAAAGATACTTCTATGCTTCGTTTCGACCAATTGTAAGTTGTTATCTTATGTACGTTTTGGCTCGCTAGGTGTTGGTAACGATGAAAGTTTGGGAGCCACGAACTTAATTTCGGCAGTCTCTGGAATGGAGCTGCTGGAAGTTTATTAAATTTAACATGGCTCTCTGAACTCTTTTAATGAGTATTTTTCCGCACCTTTAGGATTTACGTTTGGCTGATTAGAGAAAGGGACTACGTATACGATATCTAAATGTGTTTGTTCCGCATGAACTTCTCACCTTTCTTTGCCAGTTTATTTCATGTGTCTCGGGAAATGCGCGGTATATGCTATGTAAAGGAAATTGAAACGATGTCAACG
The DNA here is from genome assembly GCA_963169105.1 of Ceriagrion tenellum. Taxonomy (NCBI): domain Eukaryota; kingdom Metazoa; phylum Arthropoda; class Insecta; order Odonata; family Coenagrionidae; genus Ceriagrion; species Ceriagrion tenellum. The sequence continues at coordinate 96,727,349 of OY720635.1, forward strand.
ATTTCAGCTCTGTGAAGACGTGGTGACAACCTTCCTGAGAACGGCTTGTCTTGATAAGCATCCGCTAGAAAACAAACCCTTCGTAGCAGTTCTTTGAATTCTGGGGAAATACAAAATTGTAATTAACCTATTGAATTAAGTTGTGGGGTCAAAGGTCCTTGAACTCAAGAGCATACGCCCCGTTGCCTTTGGTGGAATCATTTACGTGTCATGTTGGAAGATAGATCAGACTCGGATCCCGGAAATTATTTTTGTTCCGCGAATGGTTAAAGTCGAAAGCGGTTCTTGTTGCACGAACTCAAGTAACTGGCTCCTATAAAATTTTTGGGTCCTATGTTCTCGATCGAAAAGACTTCCTCTAGTTTATATGCAATGCGCCAGTGTGCGTGCTAGCTAATCGCTGGATTTGTAATCAGGGGTTAGGCGTAAAGAATGATATTTTCGGAATACTATTACAACACGTATTCAATCGAGAATCCATTAAACTTAGGTGGGCGGGTTGAAATGAATTTTTGAAATGAAAACAGTTCTTATGGAATTAAATGCAGTAACTTTGGGACCTAATCCAAATCTTTTTATAAAAAATCACGACCCGGTTTTTGACGTCAAACGCCATATTCAGGTCTTCAATGAATCTTATCATTGCTCAATCTTTTGTATATGTAATTAGTAAATTAATAGTTATTATATGTAAATGTGTATGTAATTAGTGTATAAAAATACTTTGGTTTCCTGATAGATATACAGTGAGTAGTATTCTGCCAGAAAGTTCTACTCTCAGTCAACAAGGTGAGGAACACGGGATTTTAATCAGGGAATAGGTACAAAGAATGATATTTTTAGAAGGCTGTACAAAATTTATTCATTGGAGAATTCATTAAACATAGGTGCGTGGGTTAAGATGAATTTTTCGAAATTAAAACAGTTCTTATGGAAAATACTGTAGCTTTGTGATTCCACGACCCAAATCTTTTTATAAAAAATCACGACCCATATTCAGGTCTTGCATGAATCTCATCATGCATCTTAACTGCTTATTTCGAAATGTCTGCATTCAGCTTTTCTCTTCCGGATACTTTTCCTCCCATAAATATTCGTAATTCACCTTTGCTGAGGTCATTCTGTTATGCCCAAGGATACTTGCCGGTGTTCAGGTATCTGGACAATCACTGTGATGTAACCTGCGAGAATGTACAAGTACATAAGCATAAGTCAACTAAAACGGGGTACGAGAGAAAGGAGATACTAGGATTTTATAATTGAGCTGGGGACAGAGTATAATGGAGGGATTAAGTCCGCAGATCTTGGAGTCGAATGGATGATGATGATAGTACCCAGTCTATTCCAATTTGTTCCATCTTGTGGCATATGGTGCCGCTTAACGTGGTCAACGTTAGGTGCATTCAGTAATTTAATCACATTGCGGCATTTGTATATGCTTATGGATTAGTCATGCGCGGAATATTGTTCGTGAATCACGGTAAAACACGATGCATTTTATTGCTTTCAGTTGCTGAACAAATACGTGGGCGCCATTACGCGCATCTACTTTTCTATCTCAGGTCGCCATCTGCACTCGATCACTTTTCCGTCGATCGTAGCTTCGCCCTTGTGGAAGTAGTGTTTACGCAAGGAATGAAAATAGAGATGCAGGCCTGGACGAAACTTTCAGGGGAAAAAGAAGAGAAAAACGAAGTTCCGAAGGGCTCGTAAGATAGCAAGTTCGCACAGTGGAGAGGGCACAGCCAGCTGCTCATTTGAGTACATGCACACGCGAGGCGTTTGACTCCCGCCTTGGACTGTTAGACGGAGAAGGAGTATGAGACGACCCTCGGAAAAAGGGATGGAAATAAAATCTAGATGTATTGAAGAAGTGGAGAATAGACTTAAAAACTTGAATTTCGTTTAGGATAGGGAGAGAGGGGAAGAATTGAGGAGATGAAGGTAGGAAGAGATGGGAATAAAAATACTTCCAGGTTCATTTTCAGAGTTCTATTAACTAAGAACATTTAAATCGAAGAAAGAATGCTATTGCTTTTTTTACAGCGATATGTCCCCGGCCTTTTGCGTTTTCTTCTATTATTTTTTTTCAGCTCGGCATACGCCCAACTCACTTAATCGCATCCATATAGCCTCTTTCATCTCCTTCATTTCCCACCCAATACCCTTACCGTTCTATGGATCGGAAGCATGGACCATTGGAAATGCTAACCAGAAAAGACAAGAAGCCTTCAAAACCTGGTGCTGGAGGAGTATGCTGAAGATAAAATGGACGGACAAAATAAAAAAATGATGATGTTTACAGAAGAGTGGAAGAGGAAAGGACCATATTTAACACCATATAGAAAAGAAGAAACAGATGGTTTGGACACACCCTGAGACTCAATGGGTTTGTGAAGAACATAATTGAAGGTAAAAGTAGAGGGGTAAGTCCCCAGAGGAAGACCCAGGAATAAGTTCGTGGACCAAATAAAGAGGAAAGTACATAGGAAGTGATACCAGGAGGTAAGGGATCTGACATTAGATAGGGAAGGCTGGAGGGCTGCAGTCAACCAATCTTAGGATTGAACGACCAATGATGATGATGACCCTTACCGTATTCATCACATTCAACTTCACTTCGCACCAAATTAACTCTTAGAACCACCAACCCTGACTCTTCCTAATTCCTCTAGAAATTTCCTCACCCACTAGATTAAACTCTAACTCATTCACCTGTCTTTTCCTCCATAGGAACTTTCTTTGATCATGTACCATGTTAATTGTTCTAGATTGCTAAATTATAGTCAATCGTGTAGATAATTCGAAAGCGCTTTTGCCCTCCATTCTTCCTTATACTCTTTCAAGTTTCTGATGGTGATGCTATGAAATCCTAACCCCCTTTCTCATAAACTTAATTATTGAAGGCGTAACTTTGTGGAATGACTCTACCGACATGACTAAAAAGAGAGAACTCTTAGTATTTTCCACACTTAAAACTTTATTTCCCGACTCAGGTTTCGACTGCTTTACAATCAATTTCACCTTGAAAATGATTGCAAGGCAGTCGAAACCTGTGTCGGGAATTAAAGTTTTAAGCGTGGAAAATACTAAGAGTTCTCTCTTTTTAGTCATGCCCCTTTCTCATATTAATATCTTGTAGTGGCCTATTGATCCCACCTTCAAGGACAACTAGTCTTAATCTATCTTTATTGATGTTACTTTCCTCTTCCTTGTCAGTCATATTAGGTCATACATACATGCAATAAAGCTCTCCTACACGTGCCTTCCTCCTGTACTTATCATTTGGGATCTGCAACTAGCTTTCTTGTCTTAATTTTATCGTTGGAATTCCCCTTTTGGTACTATCACATGTCTGTTCCTTTACTTTCCTATTTATTTATAGTTTGCTTCTCCTCCAATTGGAAATTTCTCCAAGGAGTCTCATCGTAGAGTTTGCGGGGATTTAATTCTAAAAATACATTCTTCACAAATTGGTGCAGGGCAAGATTGGTTACCGTTTACTTTGGCAGCGATATCCGGCTTTAGGCGACTTAATCAAAACTTTTAAAGCTCCGCAAGAAGACTTACAGAGGCATTTTTCACCTGAAGTATACCTATGTCAAATCCGTTTTGTGCAACTTGCTCACTTAAGCATCCAATGTGAACCCACCTAAATAAAACGACATTTTTCCCAAGCTAATGACCGTTGTTGTACTAATCCAAGAAAAACATCACGATTTAATGCTTCTGTAAATCTGTCTGGCGGTACTGCGTATAAGTTTTTGCTAAGTATTGAGAGATCAGGGGAAAATGATGGAGGAGGACTCAGAGAAGGCTGAAAGAAGCGAAAATATAGTGCGTGGAAGAGGGTGAGATGGCCAGCGAAAAAATTTAGGTGGAGGCAGTGATGAGGCTGTACTTGATCGTCGGAATGAAATAAGAGGTGGAGATTCAGAGAAGTGTTTCGAGTGGGGTTTTTTTGATGCTTAGTTGGTGCCCCTCAAGGAAGTCTCTCCACGACCGCGTTGGCTAAAAAAAATGATCGATTAAACTTTTTCACGTTTTCGTTTCAGTTAGTTCGAGCGACATTTTTCTCAAGCCAACTAAGAGGCTTATGCGAATTTATTGTAAAATTCAAGCAGTTTTAAGAATCATTTATCTTGCTGAAATGGTCATTAAAAGTACGATTATCCTTTATTACATGGTAGCCTATATATTAAAAATAGAAACAATGCACCAACAGCTCCTGTTATTCGGCGAACATATTTGATAGCACTCTCTTATCCCTCTGATCCCACTGTGCCACACGCACCGATAACTGCGCCAATTTAACTAAAATAATGCATATTGCTCATAAATTATTCGCTAATAACCGGATCGTTAGAGTAGATTGGTGCCATTGTTATATTACATGGATATGGTCACAACATAAATAAATATCAGATTTTGCGTGAATTGCTTTTGACCAAGGTAAAATAATCATTTTTCCGTTGTACTAATCGCATTTAAGTCTTTGTAGTTGCATGTTTATTGCTCGGAAAAAAGAGTTATGAAGGTAGGATTCTGTTGACGTAACAGATCAGAGGACACGATTTTCTATTGCTAACACTAATATGAAAAATGACATAAATTTCATTTTATGCTCGAACCTCCTTTAAGAGAAAGACGGAGGGGGATAATCGCAGGAGGGGGAGGGTATTTGGGTGGTGGGTGGAGGGATGGGAGACAGCAGGAGAGGGGGGGGAGTCCGTGGGAGACGAGGGAGGGGAGTGATACAGATGCGAATACGAAGGAGGGGTGGGATGGCTTGTGGCAGGAAGGGGGGAGAGAGGGAGGGAAGGGGCGACTCGTGGAGCCATCTGGCGGGAGTGCGCAATATTCGTGCGGGGCTTGTGTACACTGCGGCCATCTGGCGGACACCTGCGACTCACTGCGGTCGGGAGGACGTGAGGAGGGGAAGGAGGGGGGAGAGTATGGCAGGGGGTGTGCGAAGGGAAGGAGGAGAGGGAGGAATCGGAGAGGGAGGTTTTTTGGGATATCAAGACTGGGTAGGGAAGGACGTTTTGGGTGAGGACGTGGGGGGGGAGGGGAGAAAGGAGGAAAGGCCAAAGGGAGAAATGGTTTCCTAAGCGCCACACACTTCCTATAGTCCTGTGGACGGGGGTGGAGGGGGTTTTGTGGTGACGGGGGTGATGGGGGAGGGAGTTAAGGGGACAAGGGAGAAAGAGGTGGAGGAGATTGGACGGGCGAATCTGGGAAGCGGTTTGGAAGTTTTCAGGAGATGGAGGAGGAGGAGAAGGGTGAAATTTCTCACAGGAAAGATAGGGAGAGAGTGGAGGGAGAAGAGAGAGGAAATGAGCAACTTTTATAAAGTATTGATCTTCGCGCACTCGGGAGAAGTAGGAATCGGAAATAGGAGTCGCTATGCATCCTTATATTTTTTTCCGGGATTGGCGAAAGCTTTTGATGGTTTCCAGCTGAGCACGTGGTCGAAGGAATGTGGGCGTTATGGCCTCTGCTCGCAGCGCCGGAGCTTAGAACCGGAATATATATTTTTAATGAAATGGCTGCGAAAAAGCCATCCTGATCCCATTTTTTATTTTAGCCCAGGCTCTTCAAAAACAGTTCCTTTTACTAAAAGTTTCTCCTGTTTTCGCCCATCAAATTCAACGATTTCGCCAGACAGATGTAGATGTTTTTCCGCCATTTATGCGTGGGTAAGATTGAGTGTGTTCTAATTTTGTAAACGAAATTGATTTCAAAATATTGTTCATCCGCATCGGAGACCTAAAACCTTGAGGATAAATGCTTATTTATGAAAATAACTGGTATTATAACTTCTACTTTATTTGTTACGCGTTAATTTTCCCAAATATAGCTCATTCTATCACTCATTAGTCAATACTAAAAGTATTTTTGCATAATTACATTGAGTCCGTTTCGTATAAATTTAGTTGTGTATGGTAGTCATATCTGAGCTGAGATAATTCGCCGCCTAAATGCCTGATCAAATTTTTGGCAATTGTAAATCATTTTCCAATTTTCATCCGGCCAATTTTCATCAATGTGGAATTTCAAAAATGAAGATAATTTTTAGTTACTTCTTAGGGGTTTTTATTGAAAATTTTACACTCTTCGCTTTAACAAATTGCTCTTGAATGGCTGCTTTAACATTTGTCTTTTAAATGCTTGTCTCAATCCTTGGCGCGTTTCATTTCTGTGCATTTGCAACGGAATTTTGCTTTTTCGTTTTTCTGTCAATTCATTTCTGCCACTTGGCGAGTGTAACAAGACTATATCTCTAAGGAAACACGTATCCCTCGACTTGATAGGAATAATCAGGATTCCTTACATCATATTCCTACGCTTTTTTTTAGTGATATTGATTTTGTGACTTTGTAGCATACGTATTTCCTATTTAAGAGACGTGGAAATACCAGTTTTCATGGCTCACTTCTAATCCTCTGATCCTTAGTCTGCCAGAGAAATCTTGCTTCAGCTAAACCCTCTTTACTCTTAAATGTGCCACTGGGACACACTGCACAAGAGCAGAAAAAGAAAACAAAATGCAAGAGCCGTACAGTTCCAAGACAAATGAGCACATGTTTGCAAATGACCATGAGCACGCCGCGCGGGAGCCTTTCTTCTTGTCTTCCGTATGGCGCGCAATCTTTAGAGATCTTAAGTAACCCTTTTTTACGGCGACTTGGTAGCACATGGCGAGAGAACGAAGTGCGACGCAAGTTTCTACGCTTCCTACTCTTCCCAATGTTGGAATCCAATAGTCTTTTATGGGTAACTATTGTAACTATTGAAACGGCACACTTTTCAGCAATGTTAAATTACTTAAAACGCAACATTTATTCTCAATGATTCCGCAATGTCCCATTTACATTATAACGGAGAAATGTTTTCTGTTGATCAATAGTTGGTGTCTAACGTAGTGGTACCACATTCTCAGATTTAAAATGAGCACATGCAAATAAGTATTGGCTTTATGCGACTGCAAATACGTATTTGATGCATTTGAAGTCATCTCTGTAATTAAAAGTTCTAAAATATCTTTTCAGAGCACAAGACTAATTCCTGTGTATTGGAATCGTTACCCATGCTGACTATATCCGCAGTAGAATATTATCCGCAAGTTCATGCATAAATGCCATTTACTGTTCTTCTATTTACTGGTCTTCTAGAATGCAGAAAAACGAGCTTAAGTGTATGCTGAGAGGCTTGAATACCCGAGGGAACGCATTCTTAGATTGAGAGAACGTATTTTCTGAGGTAATAATGGAGCATACGTGTGTGAATGCACATGTAGTTGGAGGAAAATGAAACATCGAGATCTTTGAGCTATACGCTGGTGATTTAAGTCTTCTTTCGAAAGGAGCATATAAATGCAGTACTCTTCTTGCCCTATCTGCACCTCTCCCTAGTCATTCCAAAACGGAGACCTGCCGGTCAATATCTAAACTCAACGCGGGTAATCATACAGAAAACCGAAGTAAAATGGGGTGGGGCCTCCATTCCGATTCTTACTATAGACAATCATCTGTTTGCCTACAAATGTGGTGGAGGGGAATTTGAGATGGTCGAAGCGATACCCTTCCCAAATGTCCTAAGCTGCGGGAGAACGCAAGTTGGCTTTCCATGCCCCTAGCAGTTCCACAAAGATTAGCTGGGCAATCAAAAGGTGTCACGTGCAGTCTTTGAAGAGATAGAGAAATGTTAGCTCGTGGAAGATGACGGGAATACGTTCAACTGTTACGTTTGATGTTCTCCGTTTCAAGTGCTGCTAAAGTCAAGAATTCATCATTATGTACCGAGAAAGCAACCAGAATTTTAAATTGCGCTCGGAAAGATAATTCAATTTTTCAAATCCTGCCGAAAAACTCGCGATTTAGAAATTACAAGTGACTAAAACCGTTTACTGTCCCTGCATTCATCAGTATTACTTCCTCTGACGTACATCTGTAAATTTCATGACCAAAATTATTGCCTAGATTCTCATCCAATTTCAGAAATTAATTACCTTCGGATCAGATTTTCAAAACTATGCTGACGAAACTGTCTGTTAGACGCAGCGAATTAGTTTAAACTTCTATTTGTAAGTCGAAGTATATTTATAGCTGGGGTTGCCTTCGCAATTGATTTTTAGCCATCTAGAAAGATTTCTTTGACATTTTTGGGAAAAAATTAGTCCAAATGTGGAGTTTTAAGTTCTGATTTAAATTACCTAACCCATTTCTTAGTGCTTACTAAGCAGAATACTGAATTTGAATTGGCTAAATTATGTTACTCTACTGTTCAGGCTTTAGTGTGCTATCTAATCATTTTTACTCATAAGTCGCATGTGTGAAAATTTTAATTATAAAAGCTTCTGTCGTTCCAACGGTTTGTAAGAATACGACATAGTTCCGATTTATATACTAAGGGAAGGGTGAGAAGACTGATAGCATAAATTGTGGAGTAACTAGTTTATTGATTAACTTTTTTTTTGCCGATGATATAATGTTTCTGTTTGAGAGCCTTCTGATTAATGTATATGCGGTAATAAGGACAATAGATTTGAAAAGTAATGCATCAAAGACCGACAAATTTTTTTGATAGGGAGAATTGTAATAATGAGTGCATGATGAGGGTAGATGATGAAGTAATTGAACAAGTATACGGTACTATGGATCAGACCGAATGTTTGCAAAAAAAAAGATGTGCAAATGCCAGGAAAGTAGTAGTAGGTAGTATGCGGATCATATCTTGAATGAGTGTTTTTCTAGGGAAACTAAATTCCTAGTGAGAAAAAGTGACGTTATTATATGGCTGCGATATCTGGGTATGTCAGGGTAAGCATGAGAGTGGGCCAAATGGTGTAAGAATGGGGTAATTGAGAGGTTTCTTGCGGGAAAAGTAGGATGAATAGGTTAATGGATGAGTGGATGACGAAATAATATTTGTCGGATGCTCCAGTAATGGGTATATATGAAAAGAGTAGTCTTCGTCGGTTTGACTAAGTCGAGAGAATGGGAGAGAGCTGTATATGATGTTCCTAAGGTTTGGCTAAGTCAAGAGAATGGGAGAGTTGTTTAACAAAACAGGTCTTTGATAATAAAATGAATGATTTGAGAGGAAAAGGATGACCGCGAAAGTCTTGAATGAATGTGGCGGAAGATACTCTCAGAGGATGAATGTTAGGATACTTAAGAATAGGCGAGCTTGTAAGAAGGAATTAATATTCCTAACATTATTCTCCTAAATTCTCATTATAGAATGAGTTTATTATGAGAAAAAGTGATTTGTGAGAATGGATAATTACAAAGGAAATTTTTTAAAGAAAGCCAATTTTCTAGGGCAAAATGACTATGATTAAGTTCTTTCACTTTGCCCATTCCGATAGGGAGTGGCGTAATGGCTATGTATATCTGTTTTGCCTCATGCCACAGTTTCCAAATTCAATTAATGCGTTTCCCTGAAACATCACGTCATTTCACAAGTCCTGAATGAAATGAGTTCGTTCCGTTTGCGGAGAAGATAACGGGAGAAGAGCTTTGATTTCTGCCGGCACCAGCAGCTCCGGAGGTATCCGATCAAGACCCTAGACGGCGTAAAAGCATGAGGGAAGCGCTATTACGCTCACAGTTGGAAGTGACCATGTGGGTGATTCTAAAGCAAATTTTTCGCATCGTTAATGGTGGAATGCGGGCAGAAATACTCTAGGTGGTTACTGAGCAAAGAATGCAAGCTTTTGAGGGTAACCTGCAGAAAAAATAGGGCAAGAAGCTTCTGCAGGAAAAAGTGAATTTTTGTGCCGAGAAATATGATTTTTCTAATGAGCACAGGAATATTGATTTTGGGACGTTTTCGTTTAGTTTTATCTCTTTAGATCTTGATTTTTTTTCACCGATTTTGTAATTTCATGCCGGTATTATCTTGAATTACTTTAGAAGCGAAGACATTTAGAATAAGAGAAATTTTCCCTCTCAAAAGATATACGCTTGAACTCCAGGTAAAGTTATAACATTCTATACCTCAACTGCATTCCAAAATCAACCTGATTGAGAGAAATGAAAGATAAAACGAAACTCTGGATATTGAATAGCTCGCGAGGAACATCAGTATGCCATGCAGAAAAATTCCAATTTTATTTCACGATTAATTATTTAGGGTTATTTATATTCACTTAGAGAGCTAAGAAGTATTTACCCTACCTCGTAGCTTGCTTAAATTCAAAAGTGTACCTTAGGCACTCGTCTCGTATAAAGATTTGTCCTTCTTACCTTTTTCTGGATGAAAAATCCATTCCAAATAACATGTAGGCACCATTCAATAACTATTAAAAGCGAAACTCCAAAAATTACTAAGCCGTCATATCTTTGCTTTGCCGATTTTAATTGGTGATTTTACTCGTATGAATTTTCGTTACATCAAACATATATTTATCTAAGTTTTATTCTTTTTGTCAATGGAAGGGAAATCTAGAGTGGTAAATCTCTAATATAAAGTAATAATAATGATTATTTTACAATTTAAAGAAGAGCCCTCCCTCTCTACACAAAAAATGTAGGGAGGGTTGTAGTCCCTCTCTACACGCAAAATGTTGCTTAAAGCATGTATGATAATTTGTAAATGTAGTCATGCGTTTGATAAATCATTTGCTCATAAAAATCTATACTGAAGTATCGAGATTCAGATGTGAGGCCAAACTCCGTTGTCTCGAGTGGAAAATACCTTGTTAAAAAATGACCCACTAACTTTCAAACGATTGATGCAATGGATATCAGACTTGAATAGCTGTAGTGGCTAACGGCGGCCACCGCAAGTATCAGCGACGAGGTTTGTTTTATAAACATTTGCTCAGGCATATATTTCCGTTTATTTGCGTGAAACATGGAAAAATCAAGAGCAGATTACGTGAATTATAACGAGTATTAAATTGACATATTAGCATGGAAATAACCCAATAGAGACTTCACGGCACACCTTGCTTTTGTTCATAAGGTATAAATTAGCATCCAAACGCCTATAAAACCCATGACATGTACGCAATTCACATTTAACCGTAATTTTCTTCATCTTGCCTGCCTGAAATCCCCATTAAACTATTCAAGTTCCAATTTGAATAGCCTGGACTCTGGGAGGAGACGTTCATTCCACTATGAAATACATTGCGTAGTAAAATTAGATAATTTTGGCAGAATTTTAGTCACTCTCTAGACGAAATTTTAATTTATTGGAATGTTTTTCGAATGGGCTTACACAGATTTGCGGTGCGTCTCAGGAAAAGCATTGGAACTTAATGAATATGTCACCAATACTGAGTTGTCGGTGCGAGTTCTAAACGGTATTTATATGTCTTAAGACCGATTTTACTAAATAAATCATAAAATATTGATTTTTTCAGTAAATTATGTATTGTTGTACATTTACTCTGGCCTGCATCGAAGAAGTTGCTTTTACCCGTACAGTAAGAATGGTACAAATCCACGTCGCACGATGAGAGAAACTCCCCTTAGCAGGAATCAAACCTCTATCGTGCAGGTTGAAATGAAAAAAGCACTACGAGCTTTAGAACATGCCTAAGCAACATTTATTAATGTGAGAAATTGGCTTAGGAAACAAGTAAAAATATCGGAGAATTGAAAATAACTTTTTTTTAGCTCCACTTAAAAGTGGAGCAAGCAAAGTTAATTTTTCCGTGATGGATACCAACCGCTAAGTCCAGCCCAGGAATCTTTTACTTTGTAAGTAAAAAAAATATTGAAAATTGATTATTAACTTCTTCAAAAAACTATTAAGTAATCTTATAAATTTTTTTTGTTGAGCATATTTCTTCGTACGAAAATGTTACTTTTTATTGCAGAGTTATGGGAAATAATCTTTCAAATTCACGAGAAAAAAATGGATTGGTATATGATTTTTCACATAAAAGTTCTCTCCACCTTAGCAATCGACGCCAAACCTTATAATGTTTACCATGTTAGGCTCCTTTCCGCACTCAGCGACGCTCTTCTCAATCCATAAATTAAATCGGCGTCGAAGATGCACGAATTCTCGAGCTCTCCTTGTCTTCGCCGCGAGGTGTCTCCAGTGGGAATGCCCTCAGAGGCCGATGACTCGGCTTTTCTGCTGAGCAAACTGTTTCTTTGGTAAAAAAAAGGTTTGCCTTCCCAGCAAGTGTGAGCATCAGACTCGAAGGAAAACCAATCCACCGTTACCATCCGGCTACATCTAACCTTAAGCAGATGCCCTCTTCGGCAAACATCACGCATTCCGGCGTTTTCATCCATATGGAACCTCGATGATAATGTCAACGTACTCGTTGGTCACGTGGTTCGCATACGTCTTTTTGTTCCATGACTGCATTAAAAAGAATCCATGAACAAATGCCGCTCAGGAAGTAGGAATCGTGCCATTGAAATCTTGGGCTTCTTTGCTGGCTCGGATTCGTGTCGATGTTCTTTCGTTCTTTCTCTGCTGGCTCAGGTGCGCAAAAAATGCGTTTCACACGTCAATGCGTGCTTTTTGAATACGGCTCCCTTTCCATAGTAATCCTTTTGCGGGGTAAGTTAGTGGATAATTAAAAAAATATTTAATCCGGACTTGGCGTTGCTGAAATTGAAGTTGCTTGGTGGTGAGACTGGTTTGCGTATTGTTGTTTGATAATGGAAAGTAAAAAGATCTAGAAATTATGTTATTCGTCGGAATGAAAAGCATCCAACAAAATAATTTTTAAGACAGAAATATGTTACAAAATATTTGATTTCGGACATTGCAGTGCATACTATATCTCGGAAACCTTAATGTAAACTGTATTGTATAATCAAAATCTTGGATAAACCACGGTAATATTGGTAAGCGCAAAGAACGGAAGAAATTACTTTATTATATTTAAATCACAACAATACTGAATTGAAATTTGACCAATGCTTTGAAAATATCTTCTTGAAGTTATTTTTTTAGTTTTTATTGGAAAATTATCATGCTTCCTAAGTATAGTCGTTGCGTATTTGTGAATTTGATTGATGATGATTTTCTCTGAGTTAACCGAACTATCGCTTTCCTTGGCTGGTTGGTTAATTGGAAAGCTTAACAATTTCTGTGTTATTTACCATTAATCGCTTAGGGCGTTATGGAGAGGATTATTTTTCATGAGATTTTTATGGGAGAATAATTATATGGAAAGAATCCCAGTGTCGGGATCAGCTCTTAATGAAAACAACTCAAAGGTACACTACTTAATTAATGTCCCATTCGACGAAGGGAGCGTGAAAACCTTGACGCGCTATGCGTACATCGCCCAAGTAGAGATCGAGATTCCCCCAAAATTTTTCGCCACTGGTGAGATTCAAACCCCAGACCCTGGGACTGGAAGTCATTACTCAAGCCAGCACATCGAGCAAATCTTCTAAAAAATTTAAGAGGACGAAAAAAAATGAAGAACGATGTGAGAGACAAGTGTATATAAGGCGATAGAGGGGAGAATGTAGGGTGAATGCGGAGAGGACAAGAATATAGATAATATACAGTATTAAATGAAAGCGAGAAAGGATATTTATTTGAGAATATGAGAAGAACGTTTCTACGGCCTTAGCTCTGATGGAAGACGATTATTCCCAAGTCAGTAATTTTTGGGGGGCATTGATAATGAAGTATAGGGAAGTTAGGAAGATGAGATTCAAAAACAAAACCTTGTTTAAAAAATAAAGTAGATAGACAAAAACGATCGAATTTGCGAATAAAAATGAAAACTGTTGGCCCTGGGGGCAATGGGGTTTATTTCTCACCAGCTCTAAAATGAAGGTCGCTAGTTTGTGTCCCGCCCGTGTGATTTTTTTCCCCACTCTGGAGATGGGTACCTCTTTTGCTACTTCTGCCCATGCGCACGATGTAAAAGACCAATTCTACTGTTTTCGAGGTTGTATTAATTAATAAAAATAAAAAATGAAAATATAATAGTCCAAATAAAAGTGAGGGGTTACTAGTCCAATAGAAATGGAGAAAAAGCACTCAGGTTAGCGAGTGTAGTAACCTTCCTAAGTCGCATATACGGCTCTACTCAGACCTCACCGGGATTCTTCGAACGGTATTGACGAATAAAATTGCATACATTCGCGAAGGAAAAGTTGAGAGGAGGGATTCTGCATTGGGGGAACAATGTGGACAGTTACTAGACCCATCGTCAATTTAGTTCCATGCCTTTGATGATGACTTTCCGCGATACTTCTTCATTTTTCGGCTTCCTTTTGTCATCTTCCGTCTTCTTCGTTCTCCTTCTCCCCTCCTTTTCGCTCCAGTCGATGTCCACCTCCTCCTTCCTCTGTTCCCCCCCCGACGCGGCCGCCGCCGCCGCCGCCACCCATCGCCCTCACCCGCAGACCTCCTCGCATCCATTTCCCTTGTCACATGCACTCCTCTCTCTCTCTCTCCGTGGCCCGGTCTCTCCCGACCCCGACCTCAACGCGCCCTCACTCCTTCCCTCTCCTCTCCCCCTCCCCTCCCTCCCCCGCTCCTCCTCTCGCCGACCTCCCCCTCCCTCCCTCCACTTCCGTGTCACACCCACCAGCGCGATCTCGGACACCTTTTTGGCAACTAACCCCACCGCCCTCTCCACACAACCCCTTTCCTCCAACTTCTCCCACTATTTCTCTTTCCCACTCCACCTTCTCATCCTCAGGCGCCCGGGGCAAGGCTCCTCAAGGAGGTGCTTCGCGACTGGGTCAAAATAAATACTGAATTACTACCTCATTTTTGAAATGATTTCAAAAATCCTGCTTTTCTGGTGTAATACGCTGGCCATTAAAACCAAGGAAACTAGAGCTCTACGGCCTCGTGATGTAGCAAAATTAGGTAAAAATTCCTTAAATGGCCGTACTTATTGGCACCACTCGTCAAAGGGGAGGAAAATAATATTTACTCTGTTGGTTTCACGGAAACGTCACTGAATAACCACAGGCTCTCTACCAGAAAACCCCTCTGTGGTGGTTTACGGGAATGTTAATTCCTCGCCAGTGATCACTCAGTTTCAACCTTGTGTTGTTAGTGTATTTTCCCTTCAGTTCGCTGAAGAGGGCCACCTCGTGGCCGAAATACGCGTATTCAACGCACACCCTCGTCTTTTCCTGTCTTGTCTTTCTTGGGTCAAGCTTGTCACGAATCTGGTACTCCCAGAAGTTGGGTCCATTTGAATGTGTGAGTGGTTTTTCTGACTGCTTGTGAGTGTGATTGCTGCTTTTGTTTGTCCCCGGCGTGGAATTTATATTCCTGTAAACATTCACAATCAGTGTGCTTACGGTTGTAGCCCAGCCATCCTTAACGGGGTCTTTCTAGCCCCGTAAAGGATCCCATTTGGATTGGGTGTGTCTGTAAGTTTTAATTTTACCAGATGTAGGAAGCATGAATAAAACATTACATTTTTATACTGCAATAATATACTTGAATATGACTGAAATTCTTGGTGTTTAAATAAAAATGTTCACATAAGTCTTGGATTTGACTCATTTATTTCACGCAGAACATTTAAAACTCCTTCACAACGGAAGGATTTTTGCACATCTGAAATATTTACTGCGGTGTCAGTGTGATTTATTTCCAAAAATAGCCGAGAAAATGTTCAAACTACACACTGTTAATTTTTTGACGAAATCTACGAATTAGAAATGACTTTTTAAATAAGGTCTCTCTGAAGAGGGTAACCATTTCCCATATAAAAGGCCTGGTATTAACTATCAACAATCTCGGAAGGTATTTCGGTAAGGGGCTGGTGTTTTGGTATTATTAGAAGAGTATTTTTCGTTAAAATGGCACCAAATTCGTTGATTTCTTAATGGAATGATATTTCGCTCTAACTACCGTTATGGACACTTTTCTAGTCATAGACCCCGATTACAGCGCCATTTCTATGTAATTTCCACATTTTGACTTTATTTTTTTCAGTGGTAATGCAAATAAATCAAAACATAAGAGGGTAAGATGAATTTATCAAATTTTTTATCAATTTTCCGGAACTTATCGCTTCTCAAAAACTGTTTTTCATAAAATGGCATTTATATTGGAAAGATAAAACGATTTTTCAATGTTTTTTTCCCATTCTCCCGTCGAACACCATGTTATTGAAAGTTCAATTTTCCGAGAAAAATACCACGGAAAGGTAACTGTTTGTTGTTTATATCAAATAGAGGGCATATATTTTTCTATGAGAATCCTTTATATAAATAAATTTACATATCCTTCGTCGGTGGAACTACCTTAAGAAAGTAGGTCTCAATACCCTGTCAATCCAAAGTTATCATTGTTATTATTATGGTTATCTACCATTTTACCAAATTATTGTCGTTAATGTTTGCTGCCCACACTTTGAAGTCTTTCCTCGTTATTTTTTAAGGTAAATATAGTAATAACAAATTAGCGGTCCACTGTTTTATGTACGAATATTGAATTTGACTATTTTCACTGAACAGAGACTTCTTTGCTCAGAGGTCAATTTGAAAAGAATTTTATCTCTAAATTCACTTCAGTCACTCACTAGTCGCCCAATCCTAAGATTGGTTGACTGCAGCCTCCACCCTTCCCTATCTAATGCCTGTTCTTTTACCTCTTGGTATCTCTTCCTATGTACGTTCTTCTTTATTTAGTCCATGAAGTTAGTCATCGGTCTTCCTCTGGGGACTTTGTCCTCTTCAATTACCTAATTTCCAACTATTTCATGAACAAATGATAGGGTACAAAATGACTCGGAAGGGTGCTTATACACCAAGAATTAAAATTTGCCTAGAAAAAAATCAATTGAGTTGACCGGAAGTCGAGCCCGGACCTCCCAATCGCCGGTCAGGTTAGTTAGCCATGTCAGATTATTTACACAGTGTAACTGGCTAACATATTTCGGTGTAGTCAAATGATTTTTTTCAAGGCAAAAGGCAAAGGTCAACCCTTAGTGTTCAATTACCTAAATCAATTAATTTCTAAAAATACTACTGTGTGGAAAAGACATTTGAAATTAATATATAAATAACCGTCTCCGGCTTCACTTTGTGGAAGTGAGTAAAATCCACGATAAAACAACTTTGTTTCAATCCACATAATTGTATGGGTTGAAACAATGTTGTTTTTATCATGGAGATTAATATATCTATAATAGTAGAGTGAATAAATTTCTCGTCAAAAATAGCATAGGTTTAGGAAGGTTCTGGTAATTTCGCGGTGCATTGCATGAATAAATTCTTATGCGGGTTTCCAACCGGGTCAGGAGTCCAGGTACCATTGTTTTGATGTCTAACTCTGCCATCGTCTTTAAGGGTTAGGGGACTTAGGAGGTTTGCGGGTTGAGTTAGTCATCGAAACTTCGTTACATGAATGCCTGCCCTGGTTGGAAACCCCAAAATCATTTTATTATCATAGATATACCATTGTCAGGGTTATCCAAGGGTTAAGGTTGGTTAAGATGGATGTTAAAATCTCCCAGACTTCCATAAGACCTGTACCCTGACTCCTAACCCGAGCTCTTTCTTCAGATCGGCATGAGTTCTACCTCCCTTCATCTCATCCAAGGGGCGTATTCTCTTTCTTCTGTTTATCCTCTCTCAAGGCATTTAGTAATCGATCATCCCTCATAACGTACACCAACCACTCACTCTGCCGCCTCATAATCTTCTCCACGGATTTATCCTCCTCAACCACCATACCTAGGTCAATGTCTCCCTTTCGGTCCATCGCTCTTCGTTATTCTCAGTGGATACAAAGTAATTTTACGCTCCTGCATTTTTAAGTACGTATTAGAGAACACTGTGGTAGTTTTGGTGTTGCATATTTTTTTCAAATTACGGGTGTAAATTTGCCAGATTTCCTGTTTTACATTGGTCACCATTGGCCGGTTTCATACTGATTATGCTCCAGAGTTAGGCGGAAGGCGCAGAGGAATAATAGGACTTAAGCAGCTCCTCATGATTTCATCATCAACGATTTTAACTTCAGGATACAGATACAAACCTGGCCATCATGATCTGTCAAAACATATTTTTTATGCGTTTACTTTGTTCTTCATGCCTGTAAATGCAAAGGTGATTTCTGACGACGACGGTGATCCCACTGTTAAAAAATATGAGAACTCTAGACGATATATATCCAAACAATTTTGTGGGACTTGTTTGAATCCATCCATTCATCGCCTTATCCTAGTCCAATTCTTCCTGTCTCTCTCTCACACCTTATCATTTCAAGTTTTATTAATGAAAAAAATCCGGAGAAAGGAGGGATTTTGATTAATTCAGTAAAGTGAGGGTATTTTTTTCCATTTGTAGTTAGAATGTGTAAATATTACCTCTTAATCTGAGCAAAAAGTACTTTTTTTTGCTTATCTTTGTGTACTGTTCCTTTTATAGAAGGAAAATACCAAAATTATGTGATTTTTTATTCTAATTAATCATGACGTCTACTTCTATATCACGACGTATATTTGGCACCATGGCCATGTGACTGAAAACTCACGTCGTCACCGATAAACTTATCTTCATTGGAAATCACAAATATATTTCCACCATTCTTCCTTAGCGTGTAAGTTATTTGCTATGATATCCATTTGCGTAGAAGGAATCTCCTATCCCCATATTTTACTTTTCCGTAATTTCGTTTCCTTTGCCTTCCCTTCCTGGTGTGGCTGTCAGTCCAATTTTTTAAAATATACCTTGTCGCACGAGTGCCCTATGAATGGTTGGCTGAATTTCTGTTATATCTCCCTTAGCTCAATTCGTAATACTTATCACTATTTTTGTATGTACCGTTGTGATGCTTATTTCGTGGGGAGGGGTGAAATTGGCCTTGAGAAAATTTGAGAGGTAGGTGGATTATGATTATTTTTCATAATTGAAACGCCCAAATTCTTTCTCCTTTTAGCTTAAGCGCGGAAATTGAATGTCTCTACTGTGATACTTAACCACCTGAACTCATAACCCAGGAGATTTTTTCTGAATGTTTTGTTGTTATTTCAGAATCAATTTTGAAATCTCATTGTCAACGTTTAGAGGACGAAATTTCCATTTCCTTAAGATATAAATTGGAAATTAAATAATTTCTTATGTAAATGAAATTTTATCGAAATTGAATTTATGTAACGGACGTATTCTAAGAACTGCCTTTATGAAAAGAACTTTTTTCATAAGCAAAATAAACGGTTGATTGTCGTTGATAGATACAGAATAAAGAATAAATTGAATACAGACTTACATATTAATATCATTTGATACACGAGATTTACTTTGACCTCAGTGTTGGAGGTAGAAGGTAGCAACATTTCTTTTGTTTTACGAACTGAGTCTACTGCCAAGCTGTGGGCAACTTCATGAGGTGGGTAGATAAGCTAGAATTGACATTTAGAGTAAGTCATGGGTAGTATTATTTTTACCGAGGGAAAATATTTGCTTATTCGTAATGCGTTTAATTTTTTGTTACAATGCTTTTCTCTTTTCACATAATTATTTGCAAAATATTATCCATGTGTAAGCACGCTACTTTGAGGTAAAAATACGTTGTTGTCTATAGAAATTAATTTAATTTCCGCTTCCACCATTACGTTCTTTATTTTTGTCCGCTCACAGGAAGGAAATCTATTATTGGGTGTGGGCGGACGACTCCGTGATGCGATCGTATTGAATCTGCGATCGATGGAGCAGTTGTCTTATAACTGTCTGCATTTTATGTAGACATATTATTTTATGTAGACATTTTATGTTGTAATTTACCAAATACAACACATATTTTTCTTGTGATGCTTATTCGACCTATCACATTAATAATTTAAGCTTATTTCTTGGTCTGGTATAGGTGAAAAGGCAGTATCTACTTCGTACTGGAAATATAAATAGGGGTAGTTTTTTCATTCCTGGTAATGATAATAAAACGAAAAATAATGATTTAATGATCCAGCTACCTTTTATTTTTTATGCGTCTAATTTGCTGGCTTTTATTTATATTTTTTTGGAGACACGGAGTCATACCGCTTCCGCCTTTGGCATAGTTTTTTGGACCCTCGCGCCCATGTCATGTCGGAACACCCCGTTCTCAACCCCCACCTCCATCCCCCGTGCCACAATCATTTGATCGATTGCAAATGTTTTTATTTCGGCCGTCCGGTTTCCTCGTCGCCCATTTGTCTCAACCTCGGCAGACCTGCCGCCGCCGCCGAAGTCATGTGTGACTGACTCCCTTCCCCTCTCCTCGACTCCCATACCCTCTCCACCCTCGATTAACCCCTCCCCTATCACACTCCCACACTCCTCTCCATGTCGCTTCGGAGTTTCGAGATAAGCGCCAGGTTCCGCTTTACACCCGTTTCACTTGTCCCCGAATCGGCGCCTCACCCCAGCCTCGCCTCCACTCCCTGAGCCTCTCGTCGCCTCCATGCGAGTGTGTGAAGGTCAAGGGAAAAAAAGTGCTCTTCAGTATGGATTATCCATATCATTCAATACAAACCGGCGATATGTCGGTAGAAGTAGTACCAAATTGAAGTAGTAGAAGAGATGTAGAATAGAAGTTGTACGAAATGAAATTAAATACACCATAGCGTTATAAATTCGATCTGATGACTACGATACTGACCATCGTTAACTGCAAACTGCGTTATTTCTGTGAGAAACGTTGTTGAATATGAGAAAAAAATACTTCCTCAGTCATTTTATTAAATTCTGTCAGTGCTTTATTTATGTTGAACTCATTTCATTCGAAATTCATCTATTTTCACTAACACCACCAAGTGGGGAATAATTCAAGCATAACGTACTTATTCATATGAGAAAATAAACACTGATTCCAATTCCACACTTTTATTTCTTCACCAACCATAGTTTGAGCACATTATGGTATCATCGGTGGTATAATAATGTGCTGAAACCATGGTCGTTGACGAAAATAAAAGTGTGGAATTGGGACCAGCGTTTATTTTTTAATATGGAAATCCATAGGTTCCACAAAGTTTGTGCCAATACGCTCTCTTGTAACATACTTATCCTGCAGTAATCATAGACAGTAGCGAATAATGGTACCATTGCTGATATCGGCGCATAAAAACATGGATTTCCCCGTGCACAATGAATTCCCCCATTTAGAGCAGAAAGTGGTGTGTTTCATTACCATGTTTTAATCAGACTAACTGAAGAATTCTTCTACCTGTTATATATTTTGTGAGTGATTTGTATAAGTCTAGATTCCGTATTTTTCCAGCAATTAAACGAAATTTATGGTATGGCTTTTATTTGCTTTACTTTGAGCCTTTTCTTCGATAAAATGATCATTTTGACTCGCATAATTATTTCTAATAGTTGAAAATCTTAATTATAACTACGTAACAACCAAAATAACGCCTAAACTAACCTCATACCCTGAAATGAACAAACTGTTATGTGGCTGTCTAAGCAGGGATCGGATTGACATTGTAGTATTTTTGCTACCAACAGGAGTCAAACTTGGGCTATTCCCGTGAGATCCAGTGCTGTGGTTATCGTGCTTATCTCACCGCCCCTTTCTCACATCCCTATCCTTCCACCGGGCTGAGCTCTGACCCAGTTTTAATGTGCCCCAAGCGAACGAGGACAGTATACAGTGGACCTCGGAGTAACGTCCCATCTGACGGACGGAGTATTGCCCTTGAATCGCTTATCTCGTGAGTTCCAAGAATGGATTAGTATGCCAGTTAAAATTCCCAGCCGCTGATGAGACTCGAGACTGGGTCCTCAGCATGAAAACCCCTCTTTACTGCGTTACAAGTTTGCATTTTGCTCTGGGCTATTATGGTCTTACGTGTCCCAAGCATTAGCACGGGACACTTCTACAGCAGTGTAAACATATATGCGATCTTTCTTAATTGTCGTTATACGCATGGGAAAATACGCATGGGCTGATGAGACTCGAGACTGGGTCCTCAGCATGAAAACCCCTCTTTACTGCGTTACAAGTTCGCATTTTGCTCTGGGCTATTATGGTCTTACGTGTCCCAAGCATTAGCACGGGACACTTCTACAGCAGTGTAAACATATATGCGATCTTTCGTAATTGTCGTTATACGCATGGGAAAGAGCCAGTATGTAGAGGAAGTACACTCCCAATTAGGAAATAACTCACTAAAACATAAAAATTTTATTCTTCACCCAGTGTCTTTCCCAGCTTGCACCTATTTCCTTCAGATACATTCAATGGCTCAGATTCTTCTATGGATTCTACATGGATTATTCCATAGGTCTATATTTTCACGCCATATTTTCCTTGCCGTGCTCACACCTCTTCTTCCACCTTCTGACTTATCTTTGTCAATATTTACTCTTCATCCGTGTTCCATTCTACTCCTACATCCACTTGTTTAGCCATTCATTGATATTCCCTGCGTGGTAATATTTGCCGATACGTTCACTTCTAATTCAATTAAGTTAGGTTTTTCCTGAGATTTTTCCTTGATATTCATATCTCTGATTTTAGAAGTCTCTAAGACTTATTTTTCTCCGGCCTCTGTCACATGGGTGTTATTGTTTTTTTTAATACATACCAACGATTCCTTTCTATACGTTTGTATACCTACCTCATATCTACTTGTTAATTCATAAAGTGTCATTCGGGCAATCCGCTATCTTATGAGTTACTTAACATTTTCTATTTGGCTGATTGCTTATTTTTCAAGTATTTTTGTATTAAGGAATGTTTAAATAAATAAAAGTCGTCTTGATTTCTTGAGGACTCTTAGGAGTCTCTTGTCTTTTTTTTAAGTGAACTCGTAAATGACACTTCGCATGCAGTACAGGAACGAGAGAGAGGTATGTATGAATCGGCACCAATGTTATCCGTATGCGCAGTGGTAAACTGAAAACTTTGAACGTACTATAGCCACCATTCTCATTCCACCACTCCTCTTCCGTTCCTTCATCTCCTTCTCTCCTCCTTCCATCCCAATTTCTTCCTTCCACTCACCCTCCCATGGCCTCTCCATCTTTCTCCACGTGGGGACACCCCTCACTGCCTTTGACGTCGCGTTCCTCAGAACGTTTCTCCCTCCCTCTTTCGGGTCCCCACTTCTCCATAGATACCACCTATCCTCCGTTTCTACCATCCCTCCTCCTTTTCATCCTCCGTATTCCTTTTCGAAGGGCAGAGGCGTACGAGGGGGGAGGGGGTCGCCTTCTCCTCCCCCCACCGGCGGTCTCTGGCCCTGACGCCGCGACTGCTTTCGACAGGCCGGTCCTCTTTCTTCTTTGCCCATACCACCTCCCCCTTACTCCTTTATACCCCTCCCTTGTCCCCCTTATTTCCACTCCATGCCCCCCCGCCTCTTTGCTACCCCACCTTCGTCTGTCTTGCCCCCCTGTATTTCTCTCATCCCCTTCCAAACGTGTTGCCTTCCTTACGACTTAGCGGCCGTATTGCTGGCCGTGGTGAAGAGAAGAGATTGGTTGGCGCCTTGGCGCACGGATGTGTGTTGTGGCTAAAGAGAGAATAGAATAGAACATTTATTGATTATTCTGGGGTCATACCCCTAAAAAAAAAAATCATGACAAATCGGGATAGTGAACAAAAATAAAAAGTGAAAATGGCAAAGATGAATGGCACAAGGTCGTATTAAACATTAAATTATTACGTATAAACTGTTCTATACAAATAATAAACAGTTTACGTATATGCAAGATTAAGGGCGGAGTATTTCATATGATGAAGTTAGAAATTCAGCCAATAAGTTCATGATATAATGATAGAGAAATGATCCACATCAGAGGGCCATTACGTGTGGTTTGTCTAGGAACCTTCTCTATCGTTTATAAAAAATATTTATTAGTTATCATTTATGTGCTAACATTTAAAGGACTTTTGGGCGTGCTATGGCTTATAATTTCACACAATCAGGTCCGTACCAACATCTCGTGACAACAGTGGGAACCGTTAAAAACTGTTGCATGAAGTTGTCTTTAAAAGATCATTGTTAAAATTTCACTCCCGTGGGACAAGCTATGTAGTTGGTGTATATATTACTTCTATAGGTTTTTGATTCATTTACGCTCTGGGTGTCATTGGAGATTTTAATTATTGGACGACTGAAAATATGATTGAGTCGTTTAAATTTTTTTCCTCTTCGTTTACGTAAAAACGTCTTTTCAGTTGCAAAATCATCTCCTTGCCTATTGTATCTAAAATTGAAACTAACTTCGCTTATGATGGATGTTTAGACATGTGGTATTGTTCGTGTAAGTCAATGTTCAAATCACTCTCTTACTCTATAAACTAACGAATCTACGAGAGGAAATAAAATATTAGATCTTTTAGCTGTTAGTCACCTTGCAATGATTAAAAACGTCCATATCCTCCAAGGCATTAGTAATCATAAATTAGTTTTACGACCTTGAAAACAACAGTGAAGCCCGCTGTAAAATCTAAACGTTAAGTCATCTTATTTGTAAAAAACTTCGATTTCATCAAACTTGAAAAGACGTTAAAAGCTTCATTCACGAAATTTAGAGATACCAAAGAAAGACGAGAGCACCGAAGAATGCTGGAGATATTTTGTGGAAATTCTACATAAAGGAATCTATGAATATATTCCACGAAAATTCAAACGTGAGAGTAAACAACCTCGTTGGTATAAGCACGAAGGTAGGTGGGAGTCCATTACGCAACTTATATAAAAATTCTATTAAGTCAGGTCAAACAACAACTTACAACAGCAACAGGTACTTACAGCGAGAGAAATATACGTTGCTCAATGCTCAAAAACAAAGAAAATAATGCGCACTACTCTACGAAACTTCAAGAAAAAATACCCTATGTGAATTAAAAATGATAACCCTTCATTCTGGTCTTACGCGAGAGACCTCCAGGTCGAATCTTCGACAGGAGTCTTTATTGGACACAAAAGGCGTTGTAGTCACCAACATATTACACAAAGAAAACTTATTAAACGACTACTTTGAAAGTGTGTACTCTAAGAATGACACATTACATAATTTAGACATTCCTGATTTTAATGACCTGATGGCTGATGTAACTATTTAACGTGATGGAATAACTTAACAACTGCGTTTGAGTAAAAGTATTGAGTCCCCAGGTCAAGCCATAATACTTGCATGCGTGCTCAAGCAGTTTGCTCCACAGATTACAACATTCATATAAATCATATTTAGCAAATCATACTGAATATGCAAGGTTTCCCAAGACTAGAAAATAGCCAAATTCACTCCTATATTTAAAAAAAGTAACAAATTACTCAGGAAATAATCGGCCTATATCGTTAAAATCACTTTTATGCAAGACTCTTGAACATATGGTTGTTAGCAATTTAGGAGGTGGGAAGTAAATGGGACTTATATTTCGATAGAAGAAAGACATGAAAGACATATATTGATTATGTCTTTCAATGGAATTTTAAAGACTATCTAATTTCTGCGTGGTTTGGGGTAGTTGAATTAAGTCCCGCAAAAAAATTATTTGGAATGATTATTTTCCCTCTGTTCCTTCTCTTTGTTTATATTTGAGTAGCTGAGGAGTTTTCTGGTTGTTCGTTTTTCACCTGCAGAAATTCTTCTCTCTCTACGAAACCAAAATAATTGCAATATAAATGAGCTACGAGAGGATTTTTATCTGGTCAATAGAAAACAATCAACCAAATTAAGAGAATCCGTCAAGTAGTTATGCAACATATTGTGAAAGCTCTACTAAATTCAAATTTATTTGCCATTAAAAAAATACTCATTTATATGAGCTTCCTCGTGGCAGAGACACAACAAAGTGAAAGCAGAAAAAGGTCAAATTGCATGAAAATTTGTGAAAATGTTTTCACAGCGTTACAAATGTAACTGATTATACAGTCATGGAAACGGTACACTCTAGCTATAAAAATGGTTTAACAGTATATGGTAAATATTTCAAAAATCGGTAGAATAACCTACGACCTTAGGAAGTTGGTCATAAAACAATTTGTTTTGTCATTTATTTATTCCTGCCTTAGCGATCAAATACGTGAATACTGCAGCATCCCACGCGTTCTTTGTTATAGTTTAAAGTATATTTTTTACGCACTATTCATCATCTTCGAAAAAAATTTAAGCTGTGCTATAAAACTTGTCATGAATTTAAAATTATTGATATTAAATTTCATTGATTTTAATATTGTTTAAGTCCACCATTTTTGAATCATCCCAACACTTAAAAATTATCCAGATAAACTTATTTTAAATCCAGATCCAGTTGTTGTTCATCAATCTCTCTTTGGTTACTTTCAAAAATAAATCAAAGAACTGTGAACATATTAAAAAATTTTATTTTTGTGGATAGGCTAATTTATTTACTGCCATTCAGTAATTTTAATGTTCTTCACAGTAAATTAGTGTGCCGAAGATTCAAATTTGAGAGTGGTGCACATAATGCCCAGAGTGTATTTATTGGGATCGGCGAAAGTTCTGCCTTAGAGCCTTTCCACTGTCCTGCATCTGTTTCCTATCTCTGGCCCAAGGTAAATCGACTGTTTCACTTCGAGTCTGTTTAAACAGCACCATATCGGGATTTCAGCTGTGCGATACACCTAAGTCAACAAGCTAGCGACATAACTCCGCAGTTTGCCCCTTCCTCCAACACTTTCTCTTTCCATTATCGTCCGGTATATTTAATCAGCCCCTGACTCGGTTTAGGTGTCGCATCCGAGCCACACTTGCATCAAACACTTGCTCACTGTGTGTGCACCAGGTGCTCATGGCTGTGTTTTCTGTTTGCTGATTTATTTTCAGAGAAGGTGACCTACATCTGAGGGCACAAACGCTTTTTAGATTTGAGGAGTAGTTAAGTGAAGCTAATGAAAGAAGGCTGAGAGAAATTCGGCTGGGGCACTACCTTACGTAAAAGAGGAGCCAATGGGTTCACAATTTATTGTTCCATCCTGCGGACGGAGTACTGCTCTTTATGAGCCCTCCACAGGATTCTTAGGTTGGGAAGCCAGTACTCTGGCCGCCACTTCGCTACCTGTTGCCCAGTGTAGCCTATTCATATTCGCATTCTGTCGTCAACATCAAGTAAAGATTTTCTATATGAAAACTGATTGAATGCTCTGGTTTTGCCTGTGGAAGAGAATGTTCTTAATAGATATATTTAACTCATGATTAATTATATTTATAATTACCTCACTAGTAGCTAACCTTGGCAGGGAAATGATTGATTCGCGACATTTGAAGTGCCTGTCATTGATATAATCACTTTAATGATTGTGAAAGTATTTTTTCAATGCTTTTTTGTTTTGTTTTCCAATGGAATATAAAGCACATATGTACAGTTATTTTTGCGAATATTTTAAGTTCGTTTAGAAATCCGAAAAAGTTTCACTTTGAAAAATCGTCTCGAAGTATTAAAAAAAAGGTATTCTCGCTCGCTATTTCTCTCGCTTGGTCACCAGTGTGGACAGAAATGGGGGATCTTTTCGCCGTCTTAGTAAAAAGACCTCAGCAGACGAATTTAAAATAAATATTACGTGAAAATCAACGATATTGTGAAAAATTAATTTTTAAGCAAAAATAGTCTGTGTCAGAAGTATGGTTGCCAAATATACTTTTTTCCTGAAGGATAGTAAGATTTTCTGCTGAGCGCTAAATCTTATTCTACCCCAAAAAAACTAGTCAGTCTTCATCCTCATGATGTAGCGAATTTGCTAGCTTAGAAACACTGCTGTTGTCCCTTTCTGTGGAAAATGTTCGCGATATTAGGACCTACATCTACATCTTACCTTGCGAGCTACCTCAAGGGTGTTTGGTCTCAATATATCAGGGCTATTTGAAGATACAAGTTTCCTAATCCTCCATGCTCACCATTCTACTGTTTGAAAGTGACCGCCTGAGTTCATGGAATGGCGTACGGATGGTATCTACGGATAAAAGATTCACATATGGGTATCACAAGTTTGAGGATGAAACGGAATAATTTGCTTGAAATAACATATTTTCCTAAAGCTATGTTATGCTTGTAATAGGTGTCTTTACGAATGCCTAAAATTACGTGGATACAAGGTCAGTTTTCCCCTTTTGAAATCAGGATAAACTGTACAGTTATTGGCTATGTAGTGTTTTGAAGAGCATTGTAGGATCACAGGTGGACTAAACTTTTAATAAGCACGCTAAGCTTGATGGTCAGACATTTCGGTACCTGAAGCTTTCTTAAAAAGGCTACCACATGTCACATAATCCAGCGAGACATAATTTTGCCAATCAGGTGCTTATACGAACAAGTTTTTTGTCATTTACTTAAGGAATACATGCATACAGATGTAAGAAGATGAAGAGGTAAATGAACTGCTCATGCTTGCATTCAAGATGTGATTGAAGAAATATGACGACTCATGGTCAAAGTGGTTAGCAATAGTTTGTAATGATAGTGAAAATTTATTTCCTTTAAGGTAGCAAAATTAAGCTAGCAAACTTGGCCATAACTATTAGTCACGTGGCCAATAACTGAGAGGTGGCCAATCACTATACCAACATGAAATGCTAGACTCGAAGTCCAAAATTATTTCCATGCGTTATTCTTTCTATAACTACGAGGGTAAGTCAATAAATTACTCGCATAATAGGATAGAGGCAATAATTATCAAAGTAACTTCCTGAAATTTATTTCACTTTCCTACACATTCACCCTATATATTCAGACACTTATCCCGTCTCTTTGCAAGTCCTTGATAGCCGACAGCAAAGAAGTCTTTTGCTTGCTGTTGCAGCCAACGAGTATCCTCGTGGACTACGGCATTCTCCTTCTCAAAATTTCGACCACCCAAACGATTTTTTAGGGGCCCGAACAGATGAAAATCACCGGGGACCTAAGTCGGGACTGGACGGTGGATGTTTCAAGCGTTCCCAATGAAATGTTTACAACTGATACTGATGATGAAATGCTGACGTTTGCGACTTATTTATTGACTTCCCCTCGTACATCATGATAGTCAAAACGAAAATTACTGAGATTTTCAATTGTGTTGAGTTACATTTATTTCAATTTCATTTGTTATTTCTATTTCACTTGAACCACAAATTTTTCTTAAGTGGCCAATAACTTTACGGTTTACTCCACTTTACGTGACGTCAATACTTAGCGGAAGGATTAGATCATTGGACCAAGATTTTATAAAATATTTTTCTCTTTTTCCTTCATTGATAACTCAGTTACATAGTCAGAAGGCTCTTGATGAGTATTTTGGAGATTCCCTATTTTTGCCCCCTTCATTTTAATGATATACATTACGTTTATCTACATCCACACAATACCCTACGAGCCGCCAAATTGGCGTGTGGTAGGAAATATTAGGTCACCAGCCGTGTAAAGATGTAACTTTTTGGGAGATAAAATGGTGATGTGTGTTATGTGAGCGTATATTGTGGAGCTCAGTTTTTATTGTGGTCGCTTATTGTGCGCGGAAAGAACGAGTTCTGAATTTCTCAATCAGACTAAGCCTAGCATGTAGAATCTGTTAGCAGAGGCGGATTTGAAAATTTGCCGCCCCTGGGCTATTCAGATAGCGCCGTTCCCTCCCCCCACCCACCCACTGCGCCACATTTTTCTCCTTCGCCCTATTACTATTGTTTTTTTATGTTAATCTTTACCTACTTTACTCATGCTCTCCGACCACTTTCGGTCCTTGTGATGAAATATACTATTCAGTATTCAGTTTATATTTTTCTGAACTTTCCTCCCCAAAATTTGCCGCCCCCAAAATTCTGCTGCCCTGGGCTATAGTCCCTTAAGCCCATGTGTAAATCCAGCTCTTTCTGTTAGGCAGTGTATCTCTCTTATTTTATCGCATCTGTCAGACCTAGATGTGTAGTGAGGCGTCATGATTATATTCTGTGTCGCTCTGAAAAACATCAGTTCTGAATTTCTCAAGCCAACCAAGCCTATTGTGTAGCCTCTGAGTCTCTAGGGGCGCACACCTTAATCCCTCTAAAAGTTGTGAGACACTATATGTTCGCTCATAGCAGTTTTAACGAAGCATGCTTCTTTTTTGTACTTGATTAATTTTTGTGGTTATATCTTTATGACCAGGGTCCCAAATGCCCGCGGCGTATTCGAGGTGGGGCCTTATCAGAGCGAAGTAGCATCTTTCTTTTACTTTTTCATCTGAGGACCTTCCTATTATACCCTTAACAATACATAGTTTCTTTAAAGCTGTGTCGCATGTGTTTTTTACGTGTGTTCCCCACGATATATCAGAAGTTTAGGTAATTCCAATATATTTTACTGTATCTGAAGATTTTATGTTTACTCCAACCACAGTATAGGTATGACATTTGTGTCATGACTTTCGCCAAAAGTGAACTGTGGTGCATTTACTAAGATTTCATTCTAGCTCCCACTCCTGGCACCACGAATGAACGTTGTTGAGGTCCGATGACAGAACTTCAAAGCCCGCGTCTTTGCTTATTTCACGGCAGATACCTGTATCGTCTCCAAATAATCTTAATTTACTAATAACTTGAGAACTTAAGTCATAAATTGAAAAAATGAATAAAAGAGTGTGAATTAACATTGCTGCGCGGAAAGATCTCAGCGGTGTGATGCCTGAAATTCCCAGAGCAGGTTAAGTATACATTGGCAAAATCACGGGGAAAATGCCACCGCGGCCGCCGTGAGGAATATTTCTCCTCCCTAAGCGAGCGTTTTGCGACCGCGGATTGAATAATCCGTCGGCGAGGCAGAGTTCGTGCTGGACGTTCCGTTTGAGGTACTTGACAGTTCGGCCAGGAGTGGGGAACAAGGGATGGATCTTGAGAGGAGGAGAGGTGGGCAAGGCTCTCGAACGCGGATATCAAGAGAACGTTCGTTTTGATGTGCTCTTCACAGAATTCGTTTTTTTTATTCCCAAAGGCAGGGCCGATTCGTCCTTTGTGCCCACCCTTACATTTATATATATCCTTCGAGGCCCTGGATAAGCCCGTGCCAATCTCGGTACCGGCTTTCACAATCCCATTCCCTTCTCTCTCTTTTCCCTTCGAAACCTCTCCAGCCTCTCGCCACCTGCTGACCTCCGGCCATCCTTCTCCCTTCATCTTTTAACTCCCCCTTCGGGGTTCAGAGGTCAGAGCTGCCTCTCGCCCCCAAAAGGAGCCTCGCCCGAAATGCCAGGAATTAGTCGTGCGCCACTGGCCGGTCGAAGGGAGCCGGGAGGAATGCATATGACAAAGACAGGGACACCGCTCTCTCGCTCCCGTCTCAGACTCTGTCTCCCCCTCTCCTCCCTGACCCGCCTCCCACCCCCGCACTCTTGCCCTGTTTCCCTGTTCCCTTCGATGCCTTTTTCCTTTCCTCTTTGCCGTCCATACCCCACCCCTCTCCCTCTCTCTCTCCCTCCCCCACTCCCCCTCCATCGTTGCCTCTTCCTCTTCTCTTCACTCCTTTCTTTTCGTCTCTGCTCCTTTCATTTTTTCAATTATAGACCGTGGGGTCTGCGGAGAATGTTGGTGGGAACACGTGTCACGGCCAGGGTTTTTTTCTTCATCCTTTGCTCGGCCACGTTAAAATAGAAATGAATGGGCCCCGAAATTATGGCTGCGTTTTTTCTGCCCGACTTTTACCAGATAGTTCGAGTAAAAGTGTGCGGTATAATCGTGGAATGGCTGTGAAATGTTCATCCGTGAATAACTTTTACCTAGCTTGACGAATAAACACGTTAGCCTAGTAAGTAATCCTCTCGAGTACTTGGCCCGGTGCTCACGAAGAAGGTGACTTTCGATTTAAATCATTGACATTTGGTTTTAGCTTCACATGAGCCCTTTCTAGAGAATATCTATATTTATTTAGTAGGTTTTGTGTTGCATCATAGAATTTGACCCCCTTGTTATACAGTGAACAGACAATTTCCTCAGCCCCTGGTTGGTGTAAAATAGTGGTGAAGTTCCCCCATAGGAAAATAGTCAACATTTCCTTAATCAGCAAGTTTGTATATTCATCGAGGATAAGTTGGTTCTGGAGATGGGTTAATGAGGTGGAGGGAGTTCTGACTTCCCACATCAGTGCGGAAGTTAAAATTCCATTTCAGAGGGGCTTGGTCAAATTTGTATTAATATGTAATTTTATTTTGTGATACATATTTCGTGGGTTT
Source organism: Ceriagrion tenellum (assembly GCA_963169105.1). NCBI lineage: Eukaryota > Metazoa > Arthropoda > Insecta > Odonata > Coenagrionidae > Ceriagrion > Ceriagrion tenellum. The sequence continues at coordinate 96,759,408 of OY720635.1, forward strand.
TCATGAAATAATTTCCCTTGCCCTCTTTTTACCTGTGATTACTCACCTGGTGAAAGTGATCTCAACCGCCAGCTGCCACAATTAATTATAATTACTGTAATAAGGAACTAATATGCCTGCTGATTCGCCACCTCTGGTCCTTTAGTCTAAGGATCGAAGGTTCTTTAGTTTATGGAAAAAGGATTAATTTACATCATTTGATTTTAGGTGATTTCTTACCTATTTTGTTGGTTTTACAAATAGTGCTCTGATAGGAGAGCGTAGTGGCACAAACTTTGTGGAACCTATGGATTTCCATATTTGAAAATATACACTTGTACTATTTTTACACTTTTATTTTCGTCACCGACAATGGTTTCAGCACATTATGCCATCATTACCTGACCTGACCATATTTTTCAGTTATTTTTCATCAGTTATTTTTCTGCAAAATATTGTCAAGCTTATTTTCCACTTCCTTATTTTTGTTTTTGATCTTCCAACATCCCAAAACGAAATATATATCAGAGATTCAAAATCAAAAAGGCTCCTCGATGATTATGTGTGTTCACCCTACCTGGAATATCTCAAGTTTTCGGTGGCCTAAAGTTTTCTCGATAAGATTTTCCAATCCTCCTCCCCGGAGGGGTTAGGATTTGACAAAAGCCTAACTATGAAATTACAGTTTTCTGGCTATTACTGTCACCCAACCGCGCATGGGTTACTGTATGCCATATTCCGTTATTTTGTTGAGGAGGTTTTAGCAGCTGTCAGGTGGGATATTATTTCACAGGAAGAGTGTGCCCAACGGGCTTATCCGACCAGCTTGTTTCTGCCTTGTTATTTCGTTCATTAAGTGGTTACTTTCTACTCCTGATTTTTGTAAAATGACGTGTTTGATGATTTTTTGGCCATCTTCTTTAGCCACTGGATTCTAGTCTATTGATTTTCTTTATATCTCTGCTTATTGTAATTGACTCAACTGTTTCAATCTTAGTATTGACTACCTGAAGCACTCCATTTCAATCTCTTCTTAGTTTATTTCATCACATTCCGGCAGTTATTTCTTATTTCCTCATTGCAATGATTGGAAATTCATCAATTTCGTCGTTAAATAAACGACAATGTAGGGTTTATCCACCGCGACAGTGGCTTTGTAAGCACAACTTTGTCTAATGTGCTACAATGTAAACTTGAGGCGTTAACATCTAGTTCACATAACCCCTCCTCGAAATTCCAATTGAAGAAAGATGGCTTGGCGGTGTAACTGGATAACACAACACGCCTGAACGGTAATCAGGAGATCCGGGTTCGAATCCCGGTCAAGTCAATTGATTTTTTTCATGGCGAATTTCAACCCTTGCAGTTATTTCTTACTTGAATCTTTTTATGGCTCGTAATCCAAATGTCATATCCTCCTGTTGGATCCATCCTTCACTACTCCCATCCGCTATAGCTCCAACGAAGCAGTTGTGTTTTACAACGTGCTCAATTCACCTGGCTAAATAAAAAATATCTCAATTTTTCTGTCTTGCAATGTAGATTTTACTTGCAATGTCCTGATGATGTGTGCAGAGGAGTGGAAGAGGAAAGGACCATATGGAATTCTATGCAGGAAAGAAGAAGTAGATGAATTTTACACTCCCTGAGATACAATGGGTTTGTAAAGAACATAATTGAAGGTGAAATAGAGGTAAAAAATCTCCAGAGGAAGACCCAGGAATAGGTTTATGGACCAAATAAATAGGAAATTGCATTTGATAGGGAAGGGTAGAGGGCTGCAGTCAACCAATCTTAGGACTGAACGACGAATGAATGAATGAATGAATTACTATTTCCCTCGAGCTCTTTTGATCAACGATTTGTAGAAGAGTTGCGTGACAAACCTTTGTTTCTTCACATCAATTAGATATTTTTCTGGTGTCTCACGGGACACTGTCATTTGAGTCTACTCCGGTTATTTGCCTTTGGAAACAATAGACTCTGACATCGATTGGTGGTGAGGAGTGTGCAGACGAGCGCCGCAAGGAATCGGTTTGACTGCGAGCTAAACTGGGCTTAATTAGCGAGCTGGATGACTGTGAATTTTATAAAGCGAAACTCGGGAGACTTTAGAAAATGTACCTTCAATTGATATGAATACTCCCCGCTCCAGACACCAGGCCCCCCGCATATCTTTCTCATTTTTTTCTCCTTCCACGCCAGTCTCCGTTCCTCTTCCCCTCCCCCCACTGGCAGAGAGAGGGGGGAGCAGGGGAGTCTTTGGCACCCTCCTCCACGGATTTCGCCTCCCGTTCCCCATGTGTAACCCCCATCTCCCTCCCCTCCACCGTCCTCTACCCCAGTTGCATTTCTCTCCCTCCCTCCACCCCAAAAAGTGCACAGCTGCAGTGCAATGTTAGCACCGCGTGTTTCGGTGCAAATTAGTCCGGCGGAAAACTTGTTTTTCCTTCCTCCCCCACATTCATTCATTCCCTGTTCATTTTCTTTTTATCCTCCGTCATTCTTTTTTTTACTTCGTTTTTTTTTACTGCCGCGAGAATGGAAGTTTATTAGCGACGCGTGATTAGCAATTTAATCGCTCGTGGTGGTGGGGGCGGGAGGGCGGGCGTTCGGTATGTGGCGTTCTCGTGTGTTTCTTCTTTTTCTGCGTGTGTTCTCCTCTCACGTGTGCAAGCGCTTGTGTGCGTTAGTGCCTGTGTGAGTATTTGCGGATTGAACATCTGCGGCGAGGGAGGGGAAGGGGCCGGGGAATGGTGAGAACTACCCCTTCTATCCCGTCCCACCACCCCGCTCCACCCACCATTATCCTCTTCTCATCACACATCTGCACCCGCGTGTGCACGCACACGCCCGTGCACTTTGCAGCCGTGCTTGATGCTGCTCGCTCTCTCTCTCTCTTGTACACGGCTCAGCGAGCACGCGCCAAATGAAGGCACGCACGGGAAAGATAGGGAAATGCGAAATGACCCCTCACAACTGCCGACCCACACTGTTCTGCTTCCTTTTTTTTTGTTCCCGTCGCTGCTCTTCTCTTGCACCCCTAAGCCGTCTCTCTTCTGTTTGCCCTTTGGCATCCGTGCACCTCATTAAGTTTGCACTTCAGCGTCCGTCTGTTTGCTCTCGCAGATTTTGTACCGGAGTTGACCGATTATGGAAGAGAATTTTGGAGGAAAGTTGATCCTGGTGGGTTATTATATGTGGGCTGCACAGCAATCGAAACTTAGGTCAAACTGATGCCCTCCCACAGAATAAGTTTAATGTTTCTTTTTATACTCCAAAAACCATGGGTAAATTATTATTCAACAAGAAGGGCGAAGTGAAGCGGATAAACAAAAATGTTGTATATAGTTTAAAGTGTACTACTCCAAGTTGCCCTTCCCAATTTATTGGTCAGTGGTCGAACCATCCATATTTGGGCTTGGGAATATAAAACAGACATGACGAAGAAATTTCTTAGTATATACTACACTTAAGAGTTTATTTTCGACCTAGGTTTAGACTTCACAGCAATCATTATCAGACCTTGATGTCTGATTGCAGTATTATATAATCAAAGTTAAAGATCGAAGAATCCGAAAAGACAAAATCAATTTTACTTTAATGGTATTATCCAGCGAACCGAATTTGCTTTTCCTCCGAATTTTTCATTGCTCATTTTTATTCCTTTCTCCGCTATTCTGCAGAGCATTTGATTGTGGATCATCAGATGGCACGCTTCTTGAAATAAGCAATGCATCTTTAGGCCGTATATTTTAATCCTGATCATACTTGACAGTCCTACCCGATGCGGAATTGGAATCCTCTGCCGTTGAATCTTCGGGCCTTCCAGCCGGACACAGCTGGCTAGTCTTTCAATGTAGCACATCGTCCGGCGGTATATTACATATTTTTGTTACTTTTCGGAAAAAGTAACTCATTACTATGATGGATATCGAATTTTGATTTCAATAAACAATGAGCTAATTAAAGTCCCACCGTCAAAAACAATAGCTGAATGACTGCAGTTACTAGCCTAAGTTTTCATATCAATCTGTAGTTATTCCGCGTATATATTTTTTTATTATTTGTTACCGTGAAAATCACTGTAAAATTATGATTTTCCAAGATTCTTTGGACTAAGGCCTCCTTAGATAATATAAATCTCGGATAATGTGGCATGGTCATACTCGGGAATTAATTGTAACGAAAATAAGATATTTTATATTCTAATCGCTTTCACTTGTTGACTTAGTTGAGGTAAAATATTTCTGTTAGTACTTTCACATTAAGTTCGAACAAATCACCAAATTATGATGTTGCTAACTTGAACTTAACTGGCTTTTAACTGTCAGAGCATGAAGATTTATGCCTCGGACAATACAATACCTTGGTAAGTCTATTCTCAGAGAGTCGAGACTACTGTATTGACCTCCTATACCAATATGCGGTGACCGAAATTCTTACAAAAAAGCTCTGAAAAACCTCACTAAAATCTAGTGTGAGCTATTTTCTGAATACTCTGATCTTCTAGGGTGATGAGTGAAGGAAAAGCCGGTCTTCCATCCACGATGAGTGAACTCCACTCGCCTTTGGGCGTAATGCGTGGGCATCACCACGCTGTCCGTCGATAATGATCCCCAGGCTGATCGCAATCATTTGCCAATCTGAGCCCCACGCTTGCATTAAACACCCGTCATTCATGTGGTCCCATTCCGCGTTTCCCTTACCTTGTCGTGGGAGTGGGCGAAGAAGCACCCGTGGGCCGATTTGGCATTTTTTCTTTTCTTCCGATGCCTGCCATTTAGTGGTGCAAACGAGTCTTGCGATGGCTGTTGAGACTCTCGCACGCGATTTGGCTTATCAACCCAACGAGCCCCTCCCTTATGCAATTCAGGATTGGAAATAATTTTTTCCTAAAATTTTTATTCTTTCGTCAATAAATAGTGTTTAATCTTCTCTCGATTTCTGCCGTCTTAAAGTTCACGTCAAATAAACCAACGTTTTCATTTAGGTATTTTTTTACTGTCTTATTTTCTTGCTGTCCAAATGTACTTCATCCTTCATGCTTTGTTTTCTTCACCTCTCCTCCTTCCATTTGTTGTTTCCGTTCTTCTTTTCCATCTATTGGAAATCATTTAATTTTATTTCAGTGTTATGAACTTTGTTTTTATATATATTTTCTTACGCTGTCTACGGCTCCTCTGTCTTTCTTTATCCCTTGGAGCCACAGGCTGCCACCCTTCTGAGCATGGTGAAAAAATCTTTTTACAAGCCTATTCTTGCCCATCCTGATCATGTAGCCGAAGATCTAAACTCTAATTTTCCTATCTTATATATATGATAAATAAATAGTGGTATAATTAAAAAAATTTTAGTGAGATTTTTGGTATTTACTTTGGCTTTCCAATGCAATTTTATCTAAACTTGCTGTCGATTCAGTAATGGCTGATTTCGGCGACATAAGGCAATTAAAAAGCAATGCGTAACCACCACCGTAAATTTCGGCGGCATAAGGCAATTAAAAAGCAATGCGTAACCCCCACCGTAAGTTTCATCTTGATATCTCTAAGGACCCTATGGACTTTTCTTCTCCCAATAACCAAATGTTGCAGAGCATGGAAGCCGTTGCTGTATGGATGGCACGGTTTTTGAACCAATTATATGTAGTCGAATCTGTGGGTACTGATGTAATATGCTGGGCCAGCCAGATTAAATGGCCAATAACATCTTAGACAAGCGCAAGAAAAGTATGAATGAAGAAATCCATAACTACTTCTGATGCCCGCTCTAGATGTGAGGTAAGCTTCAAGTTATGAAGAAACGCTGCCAAGTTTCAATTCCGGTATGACATTCGCCCAAAGGAATGAGTTTCAGCGTATTTTTTCACAACGGGTTGCACCAATTCTCGATCAGCGGAAACATCTTCTTTGATGGAAGTATCAGAGAAGTCTAAGCGATTAAATTAGGAGGGATAGGATATGGAATGAGTGTATGATGAAAGAATGTCAAATAGACACTTCGGTAATTAGAATGTGAGAAAAGATCGTGTTTTGTTCGATTGATCACGTCGAGAGAAACAATTTGAGACAGATATGGAATGGAAGTGGATGATATTAGAGGAAAGAGTCAACCTAGAAAGACATGGGTAGGTAAATATGGTGAAATATATATTAGGAAGAGGACCTATAGGAATCTGAGGGAACAGACGGGTTGTATGGAGCAATGTAGGAGTGTAACTGAAGGAAAAGAGGCGTGCTAAGATAGGGGTGAGTACGGGAAATTATAAGAGCACAGAAAGCCCTACTGACGTATCACCCAGAATTTAAATATTTCGACTCTGCTGACCCCTGGAGGAAATGATGTCATGTGTATGTATTTGTTTATGTATGTGTTTTTCCCTCTTGTTTTTAACCCTTTTCATATGTATTTAAATTGTTGAATAATCTATTCGTTTCTTTAAGATATCAATCCCAAAATCTTCGCCGTAGTACTCCCGGGGTAAACCATTTAGTATTCGTCCACAAGAGCTTTCCATTCGATAGGTTAATGTTTTAGTAGATCTGAACACAACAGCAAACTTGAGCGTACACAATCGACGATAAAATGAACGATGTGCGCAGGTTTAATTCACGGCAGCGTGCAGTTAGTCTGTGTTCTGTAGGTTCTCATTAGTCGCGGCTGAACTTTTTGTGTTGCGATCGAATTGGTTCTGAATTTGTATTTTAAAACGCAATATTTTTACCCCGGGGTAACTGAATACTTTATTCATATTTTTTTGGCCGAAAATCAGACGAAAAAAATTGCGTGTTCAATTATAAATGATTTTTTTGTTTCGGACATTGCTCTGATCCCGATTTGTTTTGAAGTGTGCTGCTCTAGTGCGAGGGGTTTGAAATGAATGCTTAGGGAGTAAACCATAAATATCCTCTGTGTCAAATTCTTATCCCATCAACAATCCTATTCTTGCCCACATCCCTGTGTGCGTTCCCTTTTGTGTGACGCCTTTTTCCCATCCTGTCCCGACTTCCCGCAAGCGACCATGGAAGTTTCGGTGGGGCCGCGTTTGATTATTTGTTTTCCGCGTCCGTGGCCTGATTTAGTGCTCAATGAGCGCTTTCCCGAGTGGAATCAAAAGCGTTAGGATGAGCGGTGCATCCGCCGCTCACCCCGACTCTTTCGCACACGCGCGAGTACACATTGACAAGATCACACAAGTGCACGGTCCAACTTTCTCTTTCCCCCCTCTTTGCACAATCTCCCGCCCGATTTAATGCCTCTCCTATCCAAACCGCCCCCTTCCGTTTCGAAGCCTTCGCAGTCCGTTTTCCGCTCATTGTCACTTCCGAAACGTTGTCGCGCGGCCCATATTAACTGTCCTCCTCCTCCTCCTCCATTGGGATGATTGGGGAGGGAGGGGGGAGGGGCGATTCCGAGCGAATGTGGCGGGTGCGGTCGTCGCTGGTGGAAATATGACGGCGCACCGTGCCCGGCGACGCGCTCCGCACCTCTTTCTCCGGTCATTTGTTTGGCACCGAGCTCTTTATTCCTGCACCCAGTCGGGAGGGCGACATTACGATCCATATCGCGCGTCGAAGCGCAATATCTTCGCTTCAAAACGCATAGTATTTCCGTCCAAATGTTCTGCTTTCGACGCTCAGGGTGACAAGGAGTTAGAAGAACCGATCGAGGTGGCCATTTCACCTTGATTTAACTAAAATCATTCCGAAGGAGTTTGGCTCTTGGAAATTATGGGAAACAGGAGGTAGATGCAAATGATGCATTCGTTAGTTATTTGAAATACGTGCCGAATGAGCTATTTCCAATGTACAGATTAATTATCTTGCCTCTCATATTGGTTGCCCTGTCGAGCGTAAGTAATTTCACGCTCTCTGACTGGCGTGTCGTGGCCATTTACATCTTCTTGAGAAGCTTTTTATTTCTGTTTGATCAAATTGATTACAATAAAGCAACATTATCATTCTATTTATTCTTGAGAAGCTAGATGGCAGTATTAATCGATTTGGAATATAACTGTTCTTTTCCGTACTCAAATCATGGAATTTGAAAGTTCACCTCATCTCAAACATTTTTCTTCGTTATTCCGATTTGTTTCTCGAATCCCGTTCCTCTCTAATCAACACTCTCTCCAACCAGTGATGATCACCTCTACATAATCATTGGTCGTTCAGTCCTAGGATTGGTTGACTGCAGTCCTCCACCTTTCCCCATCTAACGCTTGTTTATTGATATTTCTCCTGGTATTCCTTTCTATGTACTTTTCTCTTTATTTGGTCCATGAACTTGTTCCTTGGTCTTCCTCTGGGGACTTTTCCCTCAATTTTGCCTTTGATAATGTTCTTCACAAATCTATTGTGTCTCTGGGTGTGTCCAATCCATCTTGTTCATCTTTTCTCTATGGTGTTCCATATGGTCCTTTCCTCTTCTACTCTTCTGTACACTTCACCTCTTATCTTCCCTGTTTATTGCGTCAATTTAGAAACGAAACTCGTACTTTTGCAATTTACCCCGTTAGAAATTTGTCAAATGAGGTATGAAGTCACATTATTTCTCTTGCATGGACGAGTTTTTATTTGCGTTTATTAAGGAGTTGCCTCCGCAATTGGTGCTTCAAAATGATTACTGTACGGGAACCCACCATTATGTTTGATTTGTTGAAAAAATACTTCATTCACCAATGCTGTACAAGGAAAAAAATGGTGCAACACATTCAGGTTATTCCGTGTATGTATATTTCAGTGAATATTATCCAGCCGCAGGGGTTGTTGAAGTAATACATTTTTTTCTTCAATTTTTAAATTTATTGAAATAACTCAAAAATATGATTTTGTTGGTGCCTACGTTTTCCATTGGATAATTCGTTGTTTTTATGTATGTCTAAAGGACGGCATTTGTATTAGAGAGAAAAATAATATCATTTTCCTCCTGTATTCCCACTGTGGCGTTTTACGACATATCATTTCCCTTTTAATTTACGGAAAAAATCGTGGAAAGGTAGGCTTTTGATGATCATGTAAAAGTGAGGGTGCATTTTTCTCTAAGCAGATGGAATATAAATAAAATGACATTGAAATCATTTTGTGGTAAAGGAAGCATTTAATTTGAAACTTTTGCATCATGTCGGAGACGAATCGCAATGCGCCTCTCCTCGCATTTCGGTTAATGCGTAGCGACACTTGTTTCGTGCTTAATGAATCCATTCGAATTTCGTTCGCTATCATTTCAGCATTCTTTCTCACGGTCAGTTGTGCATAATTTTACGCGCTCCATTGCCGATGCATATATTCGCTCAATCCAAATCTCTGACCAACCCACTTTTTAAAAACTCTTCCTCCAGCATATGTATATGCATAAGCTACTAGGGTATTTGTCGTGCTTTTTTGCCATTTCTTTCGTTATTTTTACTCGCGGAAAATTTAATTCTGAGGTGTACATTTTTCCGAATTGATGTCAGCATTAAAAGGTAACGTAGGCGCTGCCATGCCAATGGAATTTGAATGAATTTTTCACGCCAAATGGACCGTTTTTTTGCCAGCGTGAACTCGATTTGTACGCAGAATTGAGGTAATGGAGTGCAGAGCGTGATCTGAATACAAATTTTCTTTTTTTCCCGGTGAACTTGCAAGCGTAAAATAATACTAGATATTTCTCTCGCTTCAACTGCGCGCACCTACATCTCTTAGCTCCTCACCCGATGACCTGTTTCTCTAAATTTCTCATGCGTCATTTACATTTACCTCCATGTATTTTAGGCAGGCGTGTACATTTTATTTTACCCAGTTTATGTGATTATTATTCCTACAAATTCATCTCCTCCAGTTGATAGGCATTCATGATTATCTATCAACTGCTTGACCGAGAAAAGCATTGCGTCATGCTAATGAACTAGAATTATCAAATACTTATTAGAGAATGAGATGCAATGGATTTTCAATAAGGAAATATTTCCGTCCTCACATCTCCAGCAAAATGTTCATCTAAATACTATTCTTCACCAACCTGATGATATAGTTTGAAGTTTTTCTATTGGAGCTAAATTTCTTTTTTCATCATAAACGTTTACCCATTAAGATTGTAGATCTCTTTTTGCTACTTCATCGGTACTATTTCTAGCTTTTTATTTCATTTGAGTCATCTTCCAGCTAATTTGTAGACTTTTGGACAGTTTTTATCCTGGTGGCACATCGTTTCGTTTTCGCTCCTATGGATGACCCGCCATTAGATCTCTCTAAAATTCTTCAAATAGTTTCTTCTTCTTATTTCGTTCAGAATTCCTCTACTTTTCCTCATTGTTCTCCCCTCCCATTATCCTCTTCAACATTCTCTCTCCTCTCAAAACGCACCGGCTGAATAATGACATTGGAAAAAACCATTTTATACGCATTGACTCTTTTTTCGTCTCTCTGAAATATGTTGAAGCTAAAATGAAACATATAATCGGTTTCGTTTTGCGCTTATCACATCATTTTTAACCGGCCACTTAAGTTGCCGCAGAAAAAAGAGGGAAAAATGCAAATTTCGTCGAAGATCTCATTTCCGAAAGACAATTGAGAATAGATAATTAAAATCTGTGGTTGAAATTCCGATCATTGGATGATCAATTCATCCGTAGCTGTTATCTTTTGATTAAAATATGGATTGGATTTTCCGATGATCCATTACTTTAATCATACCTTTTGGGAGGTTACTCCAGTATTAGAATGGAAAGAATGGGAAAAAGAGCCGTGAAAGATACGATACGAAAGGTGATATATGTTTTTACAATTTACTGTCTCTCCACCTGTTACTGATGTGGTTATGTATGGTGCGTGTAACGATGGGATTCATTTATCTGCTTGTAAGTGCTGTTCCTTCTGATGCTGCCATTTTGGTCTGTTTGAAAATTGTCGGATTGACCTGCTTCCCCTTTAGAAGCGCCGATTCATCCGACATATTGGTCCTGATTTATCGAAATTGAAATTTCTTTCGGGATATTCCCAAAGTTATTACTTTTAATTCGAAGTAAATGATATAAAACGTAATTCTAATCAGGTAAAGAAAATATGTGTCACATTCTACTCAAGCTTTCGAAATTTGGGCTTTGTTACCTGTTTCTTGCGCATTCTTGGCGATTTCTAAGAGCTCCATTTGATTTTCTGTTAAAATGAAAGAATTATTTAAAACTTTATTGCTGTTTTTTTATATTTTCAACGTTCCTTTATCCTCGAAATGCAGCCCTGAGGGTGAGCGCATGTCCCTTACGTTGCGTGGCGCGACCTTTCGCCCGCGCGTGTTAGAAGACGTCAAAGTATCGGAGCGTCGAGTATAATGAAGACAGAACACAGGCATTTCGGGGAACTAGTATATTTAACAGAATATAGAGAATGCGCCTGATCACGCGTTCCCCGTATCAATGCGGGCCAACGTCTCTTGTGGCGACATCGCGAATGAATAGGCATCAAATAGTGCTTCACAATTAGACGTCTAAGGCGGACAAACACTTCAGTAAACGATTGGACTGGTATCCTTCCGCTCGTCATTACACATGGAACTCCATTTAACTTAGGAGATCCTTCCGGGCTACTGCTATATATTTACTTCTATGATGTATTGTTGATCCAAGAAGCAAAGTGTATCTTTATGTCTATCTGTCTGCCCGAAAGCCCCATGTCCTTAAGGAAAAACATGTATTGAGGTCATTTAATTTGTTCTATTTTTTCGGTTAGCTGGTGACATAGAATTTAGTTTTTTCGAAACATTATCACACAAGGAATTAGACGGTGTTACTTTGTTGCTAAGAGTATCCTATATAGGATTAAAGAGCACTCGGGATTGCACATTTTAGACTTGAAACAGTTGATTACTCGACTTAACCTCATCATTTGGAATTCGGGTCATCATTCGACATACGAGCAGTTGAAGATTTTATTTGTTGGAATGTGTTCGAATAGGAGGTTTGAATGCCATAAAAACAGTTTTTATCCGAGTGAATTTTTTATTTTTCAAAACTAAAACATTTCGAAGAACTACGAAACTTACTAGCTTTGCGAATAATAAAATGCGTTTATAAAAAAGTAATGGATGTCTTCCTATTCATTCAATCGAATTCCGTCGTGCTTGATGGTGGGGTTACTCTAGTATGTATAATAATAATGACGGTGTGATCAATTGAATTTTCCTGTCAACAGACCCTAATGCGTCTTCTTTGTTCTGTGCGGGGGCAGGTCGCGAGGAAGCGGTTCGGATGCCCGACAGCCCAGAGGGAGCCAAGCTGGTCCCGGCGGCGGCTGCAAAGACGCCCCCCGCCGCCTCCTCCTCCTGCACTCCCGCGCCCACATCGTCCGCCCCGCCCGGAGCTTCGGCCCCATCCGCCTTCGGGCCCGTCTTGCCCAACGGCCGGGCCAACTCTCCCGTGGCCCACAACGGCCTCCGAAGCCCCTCGCCGCCCACGACCACCGCCTCCACGGCCTATTCCTCATCTTCAGCCGCCGCCTCGTCCCTCGCGCAGCTGTCGCACCACTACTTCTACCCGTCGCACGGCGGGGTCCATGCGGCGGCCCTCTACCACAACCCGCTCTATCCGGCGGAGGCGGTGGGCGCGGCCGTCGGGGGCCCTACGGCTCTCTCGCCCACCGGCAGCGGCCGGCACCACTCCATCCAAGGACACCATCAGCACGGGCACCACGGACACGGTCTTTCCAAGGTGAAGAGGTTCCTCACTACGCTGGTGCAGTTTGGTGCTGACCTCGCACCCGAGACGGGCGAGCGGGTGCGGTCGCTGGTGCACGGTCTCCTGGTAAGTGTTTCCCGTCTTCTGGTCTTATTTTATCCCTGCACCGGGGCAAGTCACTGGCTAAATTAATTGTAAATTACTTGCATGCATGAAGTAATATCATCTCAGCGACGAATATGAATTACCCATTACATTTAATAGTTGATTTCAATATAACTAAGGAATCAAAACACAGACTTTCATTGGTCTTTAAGTTGGTTGTGATGAAATTAAAACGTTTTTCTGACGTGTAAATGAATATATTTGAACCGTGAAGTCTCAGATTCGAAGTTATTTTATGTTGTAACTGGGAAAATATTATTCATATTTTTATTATTATGTATTGGGTAGTTGAGTCATGAGTAAAATTGATATGTAGTGTTCCACCGTTTTGGTTTTCATGGATCGTTTCTGCTCTTCTTTTTCAACTTATAATGTCTCCTTCGTCTCTCTATATATGCTCTCCAAATCATATCTATTTCTCAATATTATAACGCCTTATTTTTCCCTCCGTCGTTCCCGCTTTCCTAGCATTCTTTCTGCCCTTGATTACACTCATCAACGTCTACTTGTCTACAAGGACTTGTTTTAGCAACGCAGGGAAAACTTTTATTGTTCCTAGAGATTTCTAACCGCTGATCAAATTATCTTCTAAATTCAGACCAATCTGTCCTGTAAAACAATAGCGCTTAGATTTTTATGTATATTTTTGATAAATTGATGATCATTCCATGTTTAAGGAATCATGTCTAAATTATTTATTTCTTAAAACCCGTAAGGGAAGAAGTGTAGTCACTCCTTTTACTCATCGTTGCAATTTAAAAATCTCCTCGTGATGATTCTTGTGCCTATGGAGACATGAGTTTGTTGTTTACCCGTTATAACCAGTTATGGGCACAAAATAAACTAACAATAAGTATTTTGTGAGGTTTAGCCATCCTAGTTGACATAAATTAAAACTTCGGGTTTCGTTTAGCGAGTGAGTTTGATATGAAGCCGCCATTTAATCATATATCTTGTACTCCTAAGATTGAGTAAAATTCGTCCTCCACCCTTTTTCCTTCATAGCTTATTCTTTCTTATTGTGTTAATTCTTCTTCTGAACGTCTTATCCCACGTATTCCTTTTTCTTTATCGAGGAAAGTCTCACTTTTTAAATTTCGCCTAATGTTAAGGAAGAATTGTGGGTTTTGATGTATAGGTAATAGGGACTCTGTTTGTTGACATGGTGAATTAATTTCGACCGCTGAAGCCTGTTAGATATAAAGTTATTGGTTTTGGTTGCCATGTGGCAGATGTTTGTTTTATGGTTACTCAGTAAACAGACTAGTTGGTGATAATGCTTGTATACTGTTGATGAAGTATTAAGAGAAATTAACAAGACATCAACTGATAAGTTTTTGCTTAAGTCACCAAAACTAGACAGCCCCCATATACATAAACACAAAACATAAACATACATAAACAACCCATACATCTACGTCTACGTCATACCCTACAAGCCACCCAAAGGGTGTGTGGCAGGGGGTGCTTCCACGCCAGGCGTGCATGAATTATACGGCAGAACTACATTGAAACCAGCGCACCACATATGCAATGTGCCCATTAAAATCTACTAACCAAGAAACATTCCGTCATCAATCGTTCCAACATGCAAGGGGTACAAGGACTACTACTTCAGATTCAAAATATCATGCATAAACTGCCCATATGTCCCAATTAAACCCATATGTTATTAGTATTGTGTAGTGTTGTTCTATTTGAATGTAAGCAATCGAGCATTCCTATGATTTAACCTTGATCTTCTCCTACTTATGCAGACGTGCACCATGAGCGTCGAGGAGTTCCACCGCTCGCTGCAGGACGCCACTAACTTCCCCCTTCGGCCCTTTGTCCTCCCATTCCTCCGGCTCCATCTACCGCCCCTGCAGAGGGAGCTGAGCGCGCAGGCCAGGAACGCTAAACAGGTGAGCATCACTCAAAGAGACGGCATTCCGATGGCCCAGCTCTCCGCCTTGACACTTCAAGGCCTTCTGAGCAGTTGGGCGGAACGGAATGTCCTCGGGGAAAAGCTGGGAATATTTTTCTATTGCAATTTTAACCTTTTTTCATGAGTGAGAAAGAAATGCTTTTTACAGAAATTGTTTCGATATTTTTAATTGAAACGCGGAACATGCGTTAAATGCTTCCAGCATGATGTACGCCGGTTTGTCACTTAAGTGTTTATGGATTAGAAAGGTGTAAAAATAGGCATTTGGAGAGGATGACAATGTGATGTTAATAGTCATATTTTGATAGAAAAAGTACCCTCTCATTTCAAATGTTTTCATAGTTGCCATTTGTATTTACATATACCCAAATGCATTGATAACCTGGCATTAAATGTCAAAAGTATTGATTCTGTTTCATCGGCATTTAGTAATTTCATACGTTGCTTTTCGTTTATTGCCAATGATATATTCTCATTTTAATGGTTTAGTATTCGAATTCATCTGGATATGTGTCGAGCAGAATGCATTTACTAAATTCATTCCATACACGTCGACTTCTTAACTAATTTCGTTACAGTGAGTGATGTTTTCAATGTGAATTCTATGTACTGATCCCTCTGAATTATCTCAAACTTTCAATTTTCCGGGGTTATCACCAATTATGTATCAAATTAATTAGGGAAAGGATGTGGTTCATCATTGGTTGCTCATCGAAGCAAACGTTTAACCTCTCCCTTGTATTTTGAAATACAAATTTTTCAAACATGGTGAATAAAGGCGAATATGCCCCTTATGTTATAGGACGTAATGATGTGAAAGAGGACAAGATTTGAATTTATTGCAGAATTAGCACCATTTTTGTGCCCTGTGTGACTTCAGTTCGATAAGCTGTGTCTTTATCTAAGTTTAACAAAGGTTTAAAAAGTGATGTAAAAGTTGGAAAAAATAGTCCAATCCAGGAAATTTGAGTATAGCAGTCGCAAAAGAACCTCGCGCTGCGGCGTGGACGATTTGGGACATTGACCTCAGAACTTTTAAAACCCTGCCTGGTGGGGGAGGAAGGTTGTAAATTATGGAGAGCCAGTGAGTGAATCTTTTCTAGTTGCTGCCAACCTTAGCGTCGCGGTAAAGTTCATGAGTCACAGCTACCTGGCGCCCGGTCTGCTGCATTTGATTTGTACTACCACTCCTTGCACGTGACAAGAAGGTGCACGGGTAAAGCATGGCATTGATGAAGTAAAACCACTTGCCTGTTAGCCTTGTGTTTGGGTGCCAGGCAAAGTAGTTTGGCTCCCCTGCCTTGTTCTCAGCCGTCCTCTTCTCAACCTTCCCCTCCGTCCGTTCACTTCACTCCTTCCACTTTACCGATCCCCTCCGCCGCGAAGAAGTACGCCAGGTTCTTTTGCTTTTGCTATAACGGCAATACTTCTAGGGACAATTATCGGTAGTAATATGGTCCGTGGATCCGTCATTTATTTGGGAGAATTCATGACCAGGGTAAATAATATGCAATGCATGATGAAAGTATCATTTGGTTAGTACGCTTTCAGTTGTCGTATGTGCAGCTTATAGCATTAAAAATAAATGTTAAATCTACGCTACAAAGGGACATAATCTTAAAGATTAAAATAATGTTATGTTGGAATATATTTTCTGCCAAAGAAATTGAAATAAAAGACATCATAAGTTACAGGAAAAGTATCTTACTATCTCCGCCGCGAAGAGAATGGGTAATATTTAAACTTTGTTTCAATACTTCAAGTAAGTTGCATTATTATTGGCTCTCGTTTTTCATGTTTTCTCCCTCTCTCTTTCTCTCAAATTCAATGGGCATTCCCGTATTATTATTGTTTGGTATATGCTAACCTAAGTATTTAATTACCTCACCATATGGTACACTAGTTATTTTACCGTAACTGGAATATCTGTTGAATTAACCATTTGTATAATGCACTCTGGAATTATAACTCAACATTAAGTAATGCTATAACATTTTGCGTAGCCGATAAATTGGTCAACTTCACCCTTACAACTTTATGCATGGATTTTTCAACCGATTCGCCACTTTCCTCGCGAAGCTGTCTTATAAAAATTGACTAATTTTAGGGAACTATTTAATTGCTGCTGATGATTTTTCCGTAGCTTAGTTTAGGCTTACATATTGAGTTTGTAATTCAAATAATGTCAGTATTTCTACCATTTCAACAATATCGTTTTTCCTTGGCAGACAAGAGTGGCTATGAACGGGAAAATTTCCCCGGGTTTTTTTAGCAGACAACACTAGCCTGGTTCTATTTATCATTGATTTGAGCAAGTAAAATTTATCAGAAATTTAACTCTCACTC
Organism: Ceriagrion tenellum; assembly: GCA_963169105.1. Classification (NCBI taxonomy): domain Eukaryota; kingdom Metazoa; phylum Arthropoda; class Insecta; order Odonata; family Coenagrionidae; genus Ceriagrion; species Ceriagrion tenellum. The sequence continues at coordinate 96,776,474 of OY720635.1, forward strand.
GTGCAAGGCCGGAGGGCCTGCTAGTCAATTACAATTGTAAAATTATTTATAATTATAATTTGGCTTAATTCATTTGTCATGACTCTTCACATGCTTGGTACTTCACCGATTCATCTATTTGAAAAATGAGTTTATTCGGGCGTAGGAAACTCGAGTAAAACCAACAATGTTTCTCATAAAAGTTTTTCTGTTTCCATTCCGTTTTTGAATTATTCAAGGCAAACAGATGTATTTATATTCATGCCTCATTTTAACGGCTAAAAAAGCGTGAAAACTTCTCTTTCGGCTGTTTCATTTGGGTTTTCGAGTTTTAGAAATCATTTCAGAGCTCCCTTCGTGAAAATACCCGCAGTTCTACCCTTGGGTATTTTTATTCATATTTTCTTTCTCGGTTAAATGCAAGTAACTTAGTATATTGTAATTCATATCAAGTTTTACTAAGCAACGAGAAAAAATTTGAATGGATATGACGCCAGTGGTAAACCGATTAAAAACAATGCCTCCATCTCTTTATGGGGAGCTTTTTAACCGGAAAGGACGAATGTAAATGAGAGATATGCATGCATTAACGATTCGTTTAATCAAACGTCTATTCAGCAAAATTTTTCAGAATTCTCCAGTGGCAAAGTGTTCTCTTTTTGTGCGGCAAGCTTATTTCCCATCCCCTCTTTCTGTACTCATTCACTCACTCCGCAAAGTCGTCGAATATTCACATAACACTTGGTTTTTTTCCATTACCTCCCACCCCTTTTTTTCTCTCAACTCGACTTTCATGAACGCGTATTATTCTAAGCCAAACTTTTGTAGTTGACTTTAAATTAGACAACTCTTCCCCCATTCGCCCACATTATTCCCTCCTCCCCTATTCCCTCACTCCTATTCCCACCCTCTTCTTGGGCGTCGGTGGCTGGCTGCCGTGGAGGCCCTCCACCACATTTTTTTCTCTTCCGAATAGACCGGAGAATATGCTAATTGAAAGTAAATAACCCAGTTTCGCCCTCCAACCGGCGTCGTCCTGTTTCCCCGGCTCTAATTTCCCACCTTCCACCATCCACCCCCCTACCCTCCTCTCCTCTCTCCCTCCCCCGTCCTCGCTATCCCTCTCCCCACATCACTCCCGTGTCTTTTCTTCGCAGCTCAGTCCGACCCCCAAATTTCTCCGCCTTTGGGGACCTGCATAACGTAAGGCGCTTTTGGTTTTTTTTTAACTATCCCGTCCATCACGTAAGATATATTTCTCTACGTAAGAGATTTCATATGTACCTCCACCCTCCCCTCTCAGTCATAAGTAAGTTGTCAACAATGTTTGGAATTATACAAATGGATCAAAAAGGTATATGTTCCTCTGGTTCCAAGTACAAATGTATATAAACTCTCCTCACCACCTTAATTTTTTGTTACTTGTACATAATCAGAAGCCTTATGCAGACACTTAGAAATATGGAAATTGATAAGGGTCGTCGGGACTTCGTGATTCACAGTAGGAGCGGGTCATAAAACTTTAATCTTTAAAATGCGGTGTCTCCAAACTAGTGAAAACTATGAATTGTTTGTACGTTTTCCTACAGCTTTGCATGAATTCTGGCGTACCGCCACTCCGCAGATGTATTACTACCAAGTAAGGTATTTCATTGTCCAATAATTATAATAGGGATAAGTATACCAGATTTGAATTATACCTCCCATAAGATGGTCTTGGATTCCCCCGGCCCTCGCTCGTAAGGCAGCGTAAGATTCTCGAAGATTCTCGAACAGGTAATTCCTCCTTTCCCCCTTATAGTCTTACTTGGTGTTTGAATGAGCTACCTGTGTTTCTCTCCTCCTTGAATCTAATGCTCCGATGTCCCTCGAGTTATTTTCTCTCCAATAACCGTTCTGTCCAGACTGATCGAAAAACTCGGAATGGATTACGACAATAGAAGAATTATCTACCAACTGTACAGGAAGCAAGTCGTCACAATGCGAATGAGAGACAAAAGTCAGATAGAAGCTAATATTATCAAAAGAGTAAGACAGGGATGTAGCCTCTAACCAGCACTGTTCCACATGTACTAGGAGGAGGCCATACGGGAACACAAGAAATTGGATTGAGCGGATTTAAGATTAACGGAGAAGAAATAAACATGCTCCGCGTCGCAGATGATAGTCATAGCTGGAAATCGCGATGATCTTCAAAGGTCACTAAACGTAATAGACCAAGCTCTCCAAGAATACATAAGTAAGACGAAGACCAACATCTTAGTGTGCGGAAGAGAGAGGTTTAATGCAGAAGTCACCCTAAGAGGAGAGAAATTAGAACAAGTGGATGCCTTTACCTATCACGGAAGCACCATTACGTGGGACGGAAGAAGTACAACGGACATCAAGCGGATAATAGCCCAAGCTAAGAAGGCGTTCATGGGAAAAAGACAACTGCTGTGCTCAAAGAAGATAGGACTACAAATCAGGAAACAGTATGTTAAAACATTCGTGAGGAGCGTAGCAATATATGGATCGGAAACATGGGCAATTGGAAAAGCAGACCAGAAAAGACTAGGAGTCTACGAAACCTGATGCTGGAAGAGGATGCTGAAGATAAATTGGTCGGACAAGATAAGAAATGATGAAGTTTACACAAGAGTAGAAGAGGAGAGGACACTATCGAGTACGATGGAGCGAAGAAGAGCAAGGTGAATTGGATACACTCTGAGGCATAATGGGTTTGTGAAGAACGTAATTGAAGGCAAAATAGAGGGAATAGTCCCCAGAGGAAGACCCAGGAATATGTTTATGGAAAAAATGATGAGGAAAGTACAGAAGAGGATATATCTGAAGGTAGGAAACTTGCATTAGCCAGGGAAGGGTGGAGAGCTGCAGTCAACCAATCTTAGGATTGAACCACCAGTGATGATGATGAACCCTTCTCTTGAATCCGAATGAATACGAGTATCGTATTTTCATCCTCCCAATGCGAAAAATATGTTACTTCTTCTGCGGAGATTGAAGGACTGCAACGTATTCGATTCTTACGTTTTCCTATCTTTTACATTTAGTTTTTCCACAAAATTGCCTTTCACTTTGTAATTTTCTACACTAAATTTGATATTACGACCAGTTTTTCCTTGATAACACACATTTTAATGATCGAAGCTTCAGCATCCACTGGAAGATGCCTTATCGAAGTGAAACCGGTCGCTGACCTAATAAAGTGTGGAAAGATATGAAGTGTTGTGATTATATATGGACGTTTTATCAGTAAAAACTTTACTTTTATTTGCAACATCATTTGGAATTGGAATGGAAACTTATGCCTGACGACTCTACAGCTGAAATTCAATGATCTAAATTAGAACTGCATGATAAAGTGCGGCAGTTTTTCTCTTCACCCTTTTAATGAATAGTTAGTTAATGACTCTTACTTTGTTTATGCGTTCACACGTCTTATTTAGGGGATTTGCAGAAATAATTTGTATCCATTTTGATTGCTCCTCCCCCCGTTGAAGTTCAGCGAGTGCTCTATTCCGGCGACAACTGATTTCCTTCTTCCCTTGTGCCTTCTTATTTCCATTGGTTCCTTCTCTTCCCCGTTTCAGTCCCCTTTGACACATTTGCTTGATTTGTTTGAAAGATTCAGATCGGGTTACTTTCAATACAAGGTGGAGGAAATTATTTTTATCCCGCGCTGTATATTTAGAGCTGACAGGATAAATAAAATCTTCCTCTAAGTTGAATCTCTCCTCTGATACGTTTCAGTTGAACTGCTCCCTCCATGCTCTTTTATTCTGTGCTGCCTCCCTCAGCCCTTCGTAACTCCTCTCATTCATAATATTTGTCAACTTATTATTTCTTCTTCTTCATCTCCCTCTCTTTCCCTAGATCTTTCTTTCTAACATTCTTTTCAGCTGGAAATCTTTCCTCAGGACGTATCCCATCCAGATCGCCTTCCTCCTCCTTACTGATCTTAAAATATCCCTTTTCTCATTCATCCTTGCCAGCACTTCCTCATTGCTTACTTCAAAACTCCATTTTAATCTTTTCATTTTTTTCCATAGTCACATTTCAAAACCCTCTAGATATTTCTCCTCTTTCCTCCTGACTGTCCATGTTTTGGCTCCATAAATCACAACATTCCAAATAAAACATTTAGCAAATCTTTTCTGTAAGCGTAAACCTAGTTTCTTTAATGCTGCCGCATATGTTTTATATGTGTGTTCCCCACGATATATCAGAAGTTAAGGTAATTCCGAGATATTTCACTGTATCTGAAGATTTTATGTTTACTCCACTCACTGTATAGGCATGGCATCTGTGTGATGAAGGGGGGTAGATGTAACAGCATAAGAAAGACACTATGAAAAACTGATAAATATATTCAACATTCACAATTTCCCAAAAGAAATATTTCTTTCCTCTTAATATAGGACGACAGTTGCAAAAATCACTCTATTTACTCAAAATTTGCCTTTTTCCTATCCCATATTCATTCCCATTCCCCTTTCTTTACATGCCTTTAATGGCATGGGATGTCCTGAAACACCATGCCCCACGCCTATGCGGCGGTTCAAAGGGTAGTTTGAAGGTCTAGATGCAGATTACCCAACGGAATTGAGGAGAGTGCAAGAGAGAGTATTTTTAGGGAAATTTCGCAGAGAGAGCGTTGCTCTTGCCATCATGCCGACCCTCATAACTGACAACCCTCTCTCTCGTTGAATATTTTTCACGTTACCTCCTTTGCCCTCTGATTCGTCTCTTTCAAAAACTCTAAAACTCATTTTTTTTATAAAACTCATAAAAGTCATTTTAGTCTTTCGCGCCGAATTTATTTTTCCATCCCTCTCGTTTTATAATTGGAGAAGTTGTCACAGGGGTATAGGGGGGGATTGTAGTTGATTTGTGGACAGAGACAAAAGCTGTTGCATATTAGACGGTGTCAGGTCTGAGAGAAAGTCGGAAGCCTGTTGAAACAGCGGGAGACGGCGGTAAATCTTAGTAAAAAGCAAGGGTTTGCATAATTTCCCTGAATTGTGCCTGGTCCCAATTTCCCGAATATATGAGTCAATTTACCGATTTGTAATGGTTTGCTTAGGTAGGGAACTTTTTGATTTGCAGGAAATTCGAGAAATTTGGTTTAAATATCCGTAACTCAATCATATTCAATCACAATTTATTGGTTAAACTATGATTTTTTTTGCGGCTATCCATAAAAGGACTACTATTTTTTATTCTAACGTTGTGTTCACAGTTTTCTGAAATATCAGGAAATATTTAACTGCGCCGTACGGGTATATTAAATATGTGATAATACTTCTTAGCATAATTAGCTTATTAATAAAAGGTAAATTAGTGTCAATTATTTTTAGCGTAGATTTTTTGCATATTCGTCGGCTTGCGTGAAGATAATTTAAAAGTGAAATTTTCTGAGTAACATCTCCGTGGTATGATACAATAAATTGACTCGGTATGACATATTTTCACTGGCTGTCTGTAACGGAACGAATTTTAAGGAATTGAAAGAGGTATATATCAAATGAGGGAAGTTATTATAGAATCAGCTATTGGATCTAAATAGCCTCTCCTCGTGATAGTATTATTTAGCTGCCAATTTTCATTTATTGTAGCAATATTCTGTTATCATGAAAAACGTTGTAATGTGATTCAGTTCGGCGAGAAACTTCAAATTTTGAAAGCTTCAGCGTGTCCAATTTTCAGCCGAGCCAGTATTATTTCTAAATGAGTAGATGTGCAATGGCTCTGCTTTTTATTGATTGCGGTGATTTTAAAACTAAATCGTCTTCAGTAGTGCATCCAAGTAATTGTACGTAAATGGTGTAAATTTTTCGGCCTGTAGACAACAGAGCTGACAAAATTTAAAAATGAAAGAAAACTCCTGAGTCCCTGCCCAGAAATGAAGATCAAACTCCTCAAGGCTTCCAGTCTGGTAGAGATTCTTTCACTCTTTTCTCCGTCAGCGGAATATTTCAATGCCTTGTGGGGCATTTTACCTCCTTGGATTCGGCTTAGGAGCCGGGAGATTATCTATCCTGAAAACGAGTAAAATGGTTTTAAAAAATGATCCCTTTTACCGTGAATGAAAGAATGTCGAAATACGCTGAACTTGAAATCAAGTGATATTTAGGATTCTATCACAGTAATTAAACATAATAGTATCACCTCTTTTCATTTTAGCCACCTTGTGACAGTTTTTTGTCTATCAAACTTAATAGGTATTCTATTGCATTTTCATCGGCCTTTCTGTGACGTCTGACAGGGGAACAGTCGAAATTTTTGTGGAACGTTCCTAGCGCTCATCTCAAACTAGTCCTCTCTTGCCATAAATTATTGCACCCTCGGCTTTTTCATGTTTTCTCTCCTCCACAATGTCATCGTATATCCCTATTATTTCCGTCCCCTGTACCTCTCACCTACCAGGCCTCCTTCTGTCGCAAACTTTAAATTCTCTTTTTTCACCTTTTAATACATCCTGCATTCCGGCATCGAACCTTTTCCTTTTTCTATTCACCCTGAATTGTTATCATATTAGGGAACACTCATGAAAAAATTTCAAAATATTTGGCGTACTTGTAATAATGCTTGAAATTGCGAGCCATATTCAAAACTCCACGGTTTTGTCATTCTCCACTGCATCTATATCGCAGGAGGATTTTGTCCATCACGAGGATGAAATTAATGTAAACTAAACTTGCTTCATATCTTCGCACGCGCGATATTTTACCGTCTCAAATCTCTTTAAATAACACTATGACGAAAAAGTGTTTATTTATGCCCAGTTAGTAACTTTTACCTCTTTAATAACAAAAGCTTGACGTGGTGAATGGCAGTCTTAGACAAAATTTTCTTATACAACCCTGCGTGACTTAAACTAGCATTTAAGTCACGCTTTTCCGTGGCGTAAGTAGCCCATTATAACGGTGTGCTGATGAAAATTTTACTATTAATCGTGACTTTATTTAAGTCACGCACGAGTAACTGACAACTATTGATTTCCAAGAGCATAATTTTTTAAAATCAATGTTAAGTGCTTAGTGCATGTCATTTAAATGCGTTTATATAAATTGAATCTTAATGAACTTGTATTATAGATAGTCTTTAAAACTGAATAAATTAACTTCTCATCCTTTTCTTCAGTCTATACAGTTTTATTATTAATATATAAATAATTATATACTAACTAATGTGAACAATCATATATTTTAGCTTTATGATTATAAAACAAAAGACTTATTTAAATTTTCATCTATTGCATCTTGCCCGTATAAACCAATAACTGAATTATAAAAAAAACTAGTAAACTTTGTACATGTAATATTAATCGTATAATTTGATTATATATAAATAAAATTTTGGCGATAGAATTCCTATTCATGACAACATTTTTTTCCGGTTCATGTAGATGAATTAGACTCTAGGTTAACTCCATATTCTACCAGAAAATAAACAAAATTTGTAATTTTGGCTTTTTTATTTTAAACAATTCCGGAGCTTGTTTGAATATTGTGTTAATATAGATAGCTCAATGTCTCCCATCTATAGTGAGACAATCACCTAGTGCAAAATCAGATCGATAGTTCAACTTCTCCTATCTATAGTGTAGTAATCGTAAAGCTCTCAAAAAACCTGAGAATGAAAATTAAACACCGGTACTTATGTGGAACTGATTGATATATTTGACTTACTGTACTGACTCATTACATTTTTTACCGCAGAAGACGGCGAATTAAAGTCAAACGAGCTATGGAGTAGTACACGAAACTCGTGACTCCCATCTCACGACGTGTAATAATGAACTACTAAAGTCACTAGTATCGTGATGCCCTATTTGAATATCAAATTGTGTTTTCATTCATCATGAACATAGCACACCTAAGTTCACGGAACTTGTCACGAAAAATATGCAAAATTCAATATGACAGCGGTTTTGAGTATTGTTTATTGTATCATTGCGCTCGATTTCTTCTTTTTCCTTACATTCTTAATCATTATAGTTTTGTTTCCATTCTCAAAATCACCTTCTCCGAATGATTCTGTCTCCATCTCTGACAAAATTAATAAAAACTCTGGTACATTGCATCTCGTGGCGCACATGAGCGCGACGGGTAGTGCTCACGTGTGTGTGACGTGCAGGTGAGTGCGCGGAGATGGGGAAATATCGGAAGACAAGGTGGGTATGTGAGGGGTGGGAGGGACGCCGGTGAGAGGACGGGGAAAGACGCCGGTAAGGAAACGATTTGGTGCCCGGGGGACGTCCCTCTCTGCAAAGGGAGTGTAAGAGAGGGAGCAGTCTTGGAATGGGATTAATAAAGGAATTAACATGGGGGAGATTTGCCCCCATATTTCAAGGGCCGAGGCCTAACTTATCTTCCCTTCTCCGTCTTACTCTAGCCCCTTTCCCCCTCCCATTCCCTCTCCCTCTCTCTCTAGACGACCCCCTTCCCCTTTTTCCGGTTTCCGTACCTTTTCTCAACCGCCTGTAACCCTTCCTCCTCCGGCAGGACTCCGGCCGCCTTTTCCCAACTTCCCTCGCTCCAGCCACCACCCCACTGCCACCCTCCTCCCCGCAACTCCTCGAGTCGCCGAGCGCGGAGTGGAGGGATATCGTCGGTCTCTGACAGGTCCCTTCTTTATTTCTTTCGCTCCGTTTTCTCATTAACGAAATCGTGAATATTGATGTACGCAGTGTGGCGTGCTAAGGATTTTCTTCCGGGGGCCCGTGCTTACCATTGTAATCAGAAATTGCTCCGCGGCGCGCGCTTTTGTGTCCTGAGTTATGGATCTTCCGCGCGCTCGGGGTTGTTTTTTTATTTTGGCCGAATCCGCGATCGTGGGGACACCTAAATAATCCAGTTCATTGGCACCGTGACGGGCGGGGAAGGGAAGTGAGTCAAATGTATACGCGGTACAATTGTAAATTAGGATAAATGTGACTGTCGGGAGGTTGTTGAGCTTTAGTTTCTGGAACTGCGGTTACTTGGATACTAAAGTTTGCGGAATGAAATGAAATGGATAAGTCAAATTAGGCGCATTTCTTAGTGTATTCTTTAATTTTACCCACTTTTTACAGGCACATCCCTGCATGAATTACTCGTAACAAATAATACAGTTAGTTTCACATTGCTGATGATTCTCAATGCGCTAGTAGGTGTTATGGGAAAAATCGTATAATTTGAAATTTCATCCTTGCAGTGGGACTTTATCGCACCGAATAAATGATGAAAATTACACCAAAAGATTGTTTTACGAAAGTTATGGATCTTTCCTGTAAATATTTTCGGTGTGATTTTCTAAACTATCCTTTGCTCTCGAATGTCATATTAATTTGAGTTCATTATTGTTTGTGATATCATAAAAGTGGAAGATTTTTGTCCTTAAAATAGCGAATTCTGCCGATAGTTTATATTTTTCGAGTACACTTACATCCCATAAATATAGCCGGTTTCTGGATAATTGTTCATAGGCAGACATCGGCCGGTAAAATTTTGTAGTTATTGAATGACTCTCGAGATGTCTAGGCAAAATATTCTGGAACTGTATCCCTCAATCTTGTCAAATATTCATAATTGTTTTTACTAGCAGTTGGCTGTCACAAAAATTTCCAATATCTTTTGAGCTTTTCTAATGCACCCTACGTACATTGAATTGTGCTAATTTACTCAAGTAAATCGTTTTACTATGCTCTAAAATTTCTTTTAGACTAAGCCTAAAGTTGAAATATTTCATAGTAATTCACTTGTATTCTTACATCTTCGTCAGGGTTTTAACTTCGAAATGATACGTTTCTTGACGGAGATTGACTCTATTTCACTCGGGTGGCTGGCGGGTGAAAATTCCGTGAACCATGCCCTTGAACTAATTAATTGATTAAAGTCTTATATTTTGGATTTCTGATTTCTTTGCATATATACGACACAAAACACGCGGAATATTAAACAAAACACTTTTTTACAGTTTAAAAAAAATATACCCCTTTAATGGATGTCAATCTTTTTTTTTTGCATTACCTAACTTAAAAAGTTTGTTTCTCGACTTACCTGGTTGTTCCATCAAGCCCCTTAAAATTTGTCCAGAATGGCTTTGACAGGCTTTATGTAATTTTAATAAAGACGCAGGTACCGTAAATATGCTTTAATCAGCACTCGAATGGAAATTCAAGATTTAAATTGCCTTCCATGCAATACCGTGGCTTCGCAGTGCAGCCGAAATATTTTAAATTAAATTTCGTCGATTTTAGCCCCAAAATCCATTCAATTATGTAGAGGGATGGGAATGAAATTTGTGCCTTTCCGGGCTATTCTTCTTTAAACCTTTAATCAGAACTTCATTTTCCCTTTTGTTCCAATCCACTTGGACTCCACGCGTTGTCATTTAAATATTGAATGATAATCCCATGGCCAGATTAACATATTCATCGAAGCTAATCAATCAGCTGAACTTGGAAGAAGTATGTATTCGTTAACGTTCCATGACGGCCGACTGTACTTTTTAGTTAACGTAAAAGGAATTTATAAGAGCAAAATCTCATTTATACCACTGACATTAATTTTATATGTCATCAGCATGATTGAAAATCAACAATAACTTGAGTAATAAGTTGTGCTAACCAATACCTTTTCCATACTTTAATGAGAGATGTACCTTTGTGTACAGTGATTGACTACATGATCCTCCTGTGTTATGTACTCCTAGAATATTTAATGAACTAATTCAAAATTTTGGAAAGGTTATATATCAGTCGGATATCAGCCAAGCAATATTTTGCACTATTCATCATCATAAAAATATGAGTAGCCATTAAAAATATAAAGATAACTTGTGAGGTAAAATAGTATGAGCAATGGCATAAAACAGAACAGACATTGAATTTGATAAAAAGTGAGTAACATTTAGAGCGCGTATAGAAGTTAAGGACCATTATTATATTTTTAATTCAAGCGATATTTGCCTGCATGATTCAGAAATTCCTAATGCCGGCATTATATTTCTTTTATCACTTCATTACTTTTCTGGCGCTTGCTGTGCATTATCCTAATCCTGGCCCGTAAGAGCCCGTAAAAGTGGCTGAAATAATTAAACAGTCGATGTAAATTCAAGTCCTATTCCCATATTGTATCAATTCAATTGAATCACTCAACAATACATATAGAGTTGCACTAATTTCCTCTAGGCTAATGGGTAATAAGTACATTTACGGAAATTATTAAATAGAATAAAAGCCATCGTGTGTGTTTGCTCATAATCATACATGGCTTCACGTACATGTATGTATGTAACTATGGATACAAAGGTTCCTATGCCAAATAAATAAACTGCAGTCGTCAATATGTGTTCGTTCTTCTGTTTTTTCATCTATAGTGTTTCGAGTGTCTGCTTTGTACGAAATTGAAAGATATACTCCAAACATGTTTAAAGTAAAATTAATTTTAGGTTATAATTTTGTTAGAAAGTGATAGAAATTGTCGTTTTTATAATACTTAAGCTGCGAGACAAAGTCGCCTACAATGAAGGACTGAATTGACCGAAGGAGAAACTAATACTCGTCGTTCGCGGAATGCTTGAAGAATGAGAGGAAGTGGGGCGAAGAAACTGAAGAGAAAACTAAACTTTGTCGTTTGCTGAATGTAAAAGGAATGAGAAAATACCGCATGTGGATAAATAACCGAACCAGAGCGCAAAGCATCAACCTAGTCGTTCAAGAAATTACGGAACATGACTGCGGATAAATGAACTTGCAATGTCGACATTGCAATGCGTTATACTTTGCCTAATTAGTGTCTGCTAATTGACATTTCAGTTGTTGTTTCTATAGAGGCAGGTTAATTTACTCTCGTGCAGCTGATTATCGTAATATCTTATTTAATTTTTATCAAACCCAAATTATGTAATGCAACTTTTAAAAAGAAAATCTGGTCATACAACAGTGCGCTATCATTTGCATCAATGAGTGCTCAGATAGCTACACCACTGGGAAAAAGTGTATTGTTTTCGTATTCATGGCCAGATGCATATGGAAATATACAGAATTGGTTATTGGAATACATGTACAGATCATGTCAATACCTCAATGGAAAGTAGTTTACACTTCAATGAAATGGGAGATTTTAATCCCTAGATGTAATATGGGAAATTATTTCCAAAGTTGCTGGTGATTTTTATATGAACGTTGATGTAAATAATTCAAATTTCATAAGGAATCAACGTATAATACAAGAATTGGACTTGGGGATCATCTCTAAATAACTTCGAGAAATTAATACTATCAAGTTTGCGTTGTCTTACTTTCTAAGTTTCAAGAATTTGGGGAATGATTTGATGAGATATCATCATATCATCATGCGTTAGCTAGAGAAGGAAAGCTTGGCAAGCATGGACCATATTTTTCAAGGACAAACTCAATCATGTCGACCAGTCTTACAAAAATTAGTAGTGGCAGGTGTCTTCAGGTGAATTAAATCTTACGCTAAAATAACTATTAAATTCTACGCTAAGAAAAGCCAGAACAAAAAATTAATATTTTTGTTTTTTGTCAAATAGTAATACATGATAAAATATATTTCTACGCCTATTCTATTATGACATCTTAGAAAATCACTGTCAATTCACTTCTATGTTAATGCTGGTATAATATATTATTTAATATATTACATGGTTTAACATGATGAATATTAAATACATTAAAAATGAATAAATTTGCTATATTTAACTGTTGTATATTTATTTGCATCTGGTTTCACTTGTAAGTTTTATAGCCAATTAAGATTGTAATATTCTGATGACGATTCGCCAGCGTTCCGATATGTTTTTCTAAGCTTTTTAAATTAGGGATAGTGCATTGTATTTGTCAAATTGACAACTACGTTTATAACATACACTTATCGATAAACGTTATCAAATTCAAAAATTTCATCTGAGGCTGTCATTATTTTGTTCGATAATGCTCGTCACTCAATCTGATTGTAAAACGTTTAGGCTATTGCTGAGAAGTTTCACTTAGCATGTCGCGGGGAACAGAGCCATAAGAGGAGAGACGGGAAGACAATCGAAATCCGAAGCGAGAATGCGCAGGGATCGGGAAAGACGGGTGGAGAGGACAGGAGCGCTTCATAGTTCATAGAACGGGAAATTCAGTCGTAATCAAAGAAAGCGTAAAAATTGCGTTAATTGCTTCTTGGGACGTCACCGAGGCATGGCGCCCTCTCTCCCTCTCTGCGAGACATTTTACCTCCCCTCCCGCCCCCTCCTCTTCAGGAGCTCCTGGAGGGGAGGGGACGATGTTTTTAAGGGGTGGGAGGACGGGAGGAGAAAAGGCAGGGGGTGAGAATTTTTTTCTCAGTTAAGGGTGAAAGAGAGCAGGAATTGGGAAAGGTTGGGGGAGGAGAAGAGAATTCTCGTTCTTTCTCTCTCTCTCTCTCTCTCTCTCTCTCTGCCTCCCTTTCCATCCCCTTCTTGCCACAGTAGAACGTAAATGTATGCGAGAGGAAGTCTCCTAAACATGTCTTGCTCCTCGCACCGGAAACCGCCCCCTCCCCCCATATTCGGGCAATTTCTTCGTTCTTTTGTTTTAATTCTGAAGCTCGCGCACCTCGGGCGGGGGCGTATTGAAGAGGTGGAAGACTCCATTACCCCTCTCACCCTGCCCCCTCTCCCTACTCCCTTCCCTGTAACACTCCCTCCCATCTATTCCTTCTCGCGCAAGGCCCGTTTTATAACTTCGCTCTCCTTTTGTTCGACGAAAAAATTTGAGTTTTAAATGAGCCACCATCACTTCTCTTCCGTTTATTATTCTTTCCGCAGCGACTCTGCCGAGGAGTGGGGAATTCTCCCCGCTTCCACCTCACGGCCTCCTTAACGGAGTGCCTACGCCGCTCTGTGTGTCTGTCTGTGTGTGTGTATGTATGTGTGAGTGCCTGCAAATGTGCACTTTTGCCCTCTTTTTTAAAAACCTCCTGACACTTCCTCTCTCGTATCTCGCTTTGATTATTCCCTCTCTCCTCATCTCAAACCCTTGAAATGGGGACGTTTTTTATTCTCTTTTTTTTCATTCCCTCTTCGATTGAGATGGCGAATTCATTTCGATCGAGCGTAGAGTTTTCAATAATTTTCGCGTGGCGTTCTCCTCCATTGGTTTCTCAATCAATGGTTCCTTGCGAGTATCTCGGTCTCAGTTTATTTCGTTTCATTTTTCAATTGCTTCGTCGCTTTGGCGGTATCGTGTTTCATCCGTGAAAGCACCAATGTTTGGATGGATAATTGCGACTTTTGTTGTTATTGTTTGCTGACTTAAGAAATAGGAATAAAATTAATGGTTGAAGGCTTAACTTTCTGGGAAATATTCACAGGCATAACGAAAAAATATCTTAATTCATTTCACGCTAAAAAGTTTATTTCCAACACAGGTTTCGACTGCACAGCAATCATTTTCAAGGTTTCTTCAACTGAAAAATAAATCGAAATATTATAAACGAATATTAATCATAATATAAACGAAAATTCATTTTTGACAAATTCTTTTTAACTCAATGTGCGTATTAAATAATCGTCTTCCTCTTTTTTAATCGTTCTTGATAAAGGATAAGTGATTGATAGTTCGTAGAATGACAGTCATGGCCAAGTAAGTTTACGTAAATGTAAAATGTGCTTGTTGAATAATTGTTTTTCTCCTCTTAGTCCCAGTCACGTGCATGACAAGGTCTGGAGCAACATGAGTAAGATATATTTCACCAGCCCGTTCTAATTAAAGCATTAACGAAACTTATCTTCCACTGTTTAATTTTTAACTTATTGATTGTTCCGTAAATCATAGGCAACAAACTGTTTTCTAAACTTATACGTCACGACATGTCTTCCTCAGAGATAAAGAGTGTCCACTTGTGTCTAACCCTTGTAGTGCTACTATTTTAATTTAACGTGCATCGATGGCTAAAGTCATATCATCTTAACTTCGCCCGTTGATGATCCCATATCTCTGATCTGTTTTTTTATCGCCTTATTTACTATACATAATATTTTATTTAAATATCGATACCTAGAACATCGTGTGCCGATCGTCCAAATATACATTGTAATTCTTTCGCTATAGTAAAAATATGCTTTGAAAATCTATAATTGAGTAGGGTTTGTCGGAAAACTACTGTTTCAACTTCGTGATAGTTTAATTAACTTACTCTGACCTTCCAGATTCTTTGAAAGGGCCTGCTAACTCATTAGCTCTCAACGATACTTTAGTAAACTTAGTACATTTTTAAATATCGATAGATTTAGTTCGGTAGATAGTTGTAGCTTTTGGCTTGTTTCAAGTAATCTAATGCAAGTATCTCCCATAATTTGACGATAATGACAATAACTTTTCACAAAATACTTCTTTTTCGCATCTAGGTATGCATAACAAGCATTAGCATTGGTTTTTTCGATAATAGAGGTGGGAAAACACCGCCTGAAAATAATCTGTGTTAACAGATGAAAGTAAAATATCTCAGATGACTCTTTATACTATATAACCATTCACTAAAGATTATTTCTTATTATTATCAATTCATGGAGGTTTGATTGGTTTAATAAATTTTAAAAATTTCAAGATATTAATTTTATGAAATTTGCAAATACTGCAATATGGTTTCTAACTATCTTTCTCGTAATACGTGTTTTTTCTCACTTTTAAATCTAATTTCCTCTCTCCTTTTGCGGTCTCCGCTCTTCCTGGCCAAAATGACTCTAAAGTCTCATTCCTTCTAGCTCCTTTCCCAGCCTGCATGCTTGTCGGCTCTTTTGCTCCCTGACCCGCTTTGCGCCTCATCTGCACCACCTTTGCACCCTTTTACAGATTACCCCCTCCCACATCTCCCGCCCATTTGAGACCCCGCTCCACGTCCCATTCTCCCCTGCCAACCCGATGTTTCAGCTCCACCTCCCCGACAATCCTCCCACATCCTTTTCCCATTCGACTTTCTCCCGTTCTCTCATACGCTCACACCCTCCTACACACTCCTAATTCCAACCCCTCAAATTCCCTCTTTCTACTTCTCCCTCTCTCCGCTTTTGGAGATCTCTTCGAAAACTTCTTTATAGCTTCAGCATCCCTTTCGGAAAAACATGCTCTTTTCCTCTCCCGTCCTCCCGCTCGTAGCGAGCCACGCCCTCGCTAATAGGCTCGACGTCTGCCCCCTCCTCTCGCCTCCTCCTTCTCTCCCGTCGCTCCAATCTCGGAGGCAACCGGGGTGCCCGTCGACAACCTCCCGCGGAAAAGGACTCGAACCTCCCCTAGTTTTCCCCTTATTCTCCGAGCCACGAGACCCCTCGTGATTCGAATGCAAATTGTCGCTAATTAAACAAAGTGTTTTGGGAAGTGTAGAGGGGATGGGAAGGGCATTTTTTTTCTCCCGTAAATGGAAAAGGTGAGGAAGGGAATGGTTGGGCGTGTAAGAGTTTGGTGACGGTGGCAGAGGGGTTGATGGAGGGGGGAGATGACATTCTTTCGGGATACGAGGGAAGGAATGGGGTAAGTAGTTCTCGGCCGGAGAATCGTGTCGCAGTTGTGTTGAAGGTGGGAAAATTGGGTGATAAGGTAAAAGTCGAAGTTTTGGTGAGACTTGGTGCTTGGTGGTGCCTTGGTGTTTGGTGAGTGATTTTTTTCGTCAATTGTATAAGTGATCCATTTTCTAACTGTGCGATCGTCAGCGTTTTTAGTGAAAGCTAGAATTTTTCACTAATTTCATCGTAGGTTTTTATAGCGATTTAAGTCTTTCGGAAGATGTAAACGATGGTTTCAGACCTCGGTGGAATTCCTTGATATCAGGGATAGAAAGATTAACTTTGCGATTCCACATTGTAAAAGATTTATTTACGACCGGTTTCACAGCATCATCAGGTACACAGACATATTGTCCCCTCTATATATATATTCATATGAAATTCTATGGATGAAGGAGAGGAGAGGGGGCGGGTGAAGGGGACGGAGAGGAAGGCACAGGTAAGGCGTTGGAAAGGTATTGTGTTGGATGGGTGGGGGTGGGAGGCTCTATGTTTGATTGGATGGGGAGGGGTGAGGAGCTGGGATATTGGACATAACCCGGGAAGCGGACGCTGGATAGGGCGTCGTGGGAGGAGGCAATGGCTTCGGCAGCGGGAGATTGGTTGTAGGTTGAGCGAGGGTTGTGTTCGTGGGATGAGTAAGGATGTTGTTGGTAGGAGTCAGGACGTGTAGGAGAGGGGAACGGGAGGGATACAAAAGTTCTTTAACAATATGAAATTAATTTGTATTTGCCCTGTACAAAATTTCCTATTCTTCCAAAGCATCTAACTTCGGTCCTTTTTCTTGAATGTGTAGAATTTTAGGGGTAAAATTGCTGGTGTTTCTATTTTCTATTACATTTTTTGCAAACTGTGAATTATAGTTATTGTTATTGAAACATGCTCTATGTTCTTTCACTTTAGTCACAAATTTCTTTCCAGTCTGTCCCACGTAAGTCATCCCACAATCATCGCACAGGAGTTCATATACACCACTCTTTTGTATCACTTCTGTCTTGTCCTTATTGCTTCCTAACAGGTTCATCACTTTTCCACACATTTTCTGAGAATTTTTTCTCTACACAATCCAACTAATTTACATTTTTCATTGTTCGACCAATTATGTAAGGTGACGAGTCCGTTGAAAGTAAGCACTTCAGTCGCTTACATTTCCTTACGGAGGAAGTAATTTGTTCCCTTTGAATTCCGTAGCAATTCTTGCCACGTAATCTCCATTGATAATAGGATATCGTTTGGAAATTAATGACTCTGCTTTGATCTTCTCATAAAAACCGCGTGCTTTTATGAACGGAGTTTTTCCCGGCATCTTGGGGGAAACTCGCGGTGTGGAAATTATTTCCTGAAGCATTTAAAGTGCACAAACCCTTTGAAAATTTGTATTTGATCGATGTAGAGGAAAAGAAGGTGGCCGATCTAATTTTCCTGCGCGGGATCTCAGTCACTTGTGGACTCAAAAATTAACGCGTCGGCCCCGTCTTGCCGCTCCAAGGCCCGCTTTCGTTGTCACTCGCTTTGTATGCGTGGGTCAGGCGAGGTGTTTAATTTTCACTACGTTTGTTGGCATGTGCACAGTTTTTTTCTTTGCTTTTTTCAAAATATTACATCGCCGTATTTCCTTTATTTTCCCATTAATAGTCAACCGAACTTTCTTCTTTACACTGAGTACTAAGTACATCTCCATTTAGCGAGTCAAGAGCTATCGTCACCTATGGTTGGATGCTTTTGGTTTCATCCTATTTCACTCCGAAAGCTCAAGACCGCCTTTCTTTTTATTTTTCTTCGGATCAGATTGTCTTTTTTTATTCTTCGAACCAAGTCTTAGATTTTACTCTCAAAAAGTTATCTTATTCATCAGTTTTGAGCGTTATATTTACCTCCACATATCATAAATCATGCAATAATATGGTTAAATGTTTATACGTTGCCATTGTTAACTGGGCTGTGATAATTTACACTAACGAAGAATTAGCCGCTAGTCTGCGTTCTGTTTTGTGATTTTTTTAAGTCAAACATTAAATTACATTTTAAAATTAATTTTTATGAAATAATATACTCCTTTTAAATTTTAATGTAAATAAACATGTTGACTCACTTCGAAACTAAGGGCTATGTGAAAGAGGAGGTCATTAATTCCTATCAGTCCCCATTAAAAAAAGACGCACTGGTATATATTCTTGCATATATCATTTAATGAGACCTTAAGAGTTAATTTTTTTTTATAAAATGCACTCCACCTTTTTTCAATGTGTTTATGTATTTACAGTTTATTCAATTTATTACTTGCCTCTATTTTTCACATAATCTTTTCCAGATGGATACGGCTGTTAGTAGCAACTGTCCTCAAAATATAGACAATTTATTGACTCCAATGGAAGAATTCAATACTATAATATTTTTAACAATCTGCTCCGTCTTTGATAATGATATTTATTATCAAGTCCCTCCTCACGTTAATGTTTCTTTCAGTAAACGGCTTTCCTCGTTTTGCTGTCGTAACAGTCGTATAATTGCTTTTTAGATAATCTTACTGCTAAGGTTTTTACGCGCTGTCGTTTCACATACCTTTATACTTGATTAATCTACCTGCTGGCTTTTATCAATAGATTAGCAGTACTTCCGTATCTTTGGCGTGAAAAAAACTTGCGGCCTTTAGTTTATTAGGAAATTGCAATACTTACCTAGCTTCTAAGGCATGCTTATTACATTTTGACGTCCGCCCTCGCCCCTGATCAATTTATTCCCACATTTTCGACGATTATTTAGGTATTTTTTGGGCGGTCTTTTTATTCTCGTTCAATTTCCTGATACTCGGAGTTCGCCGTCATACGCGTGAGTAAAATAAGCTGCGTCACATTAAGGTTATGGTTAATACCTTTGCTTTCCGATCCATTGCCTATCGGTCGTAGTTTCCCGGTTCATGCTTTCTGGGTATGGTAATTGTTTTGCTTCCACGAGCTTGCAATTTCGGCCCTTTTCATGGAATCCCGAATCCTTTTGTAGCCGTAATGGGAAATCATTCCGGGGCGCTTTGAGCCTGATTAATTTCCCCACCCGCTTTTATCACAAACGCTCATTAAGACGTGTGGTCGATGTGACAAGAAGCATTCTTTAAAACCTAGCGCTTATTGAATCGGGTCCTTTCAAGTCTTTCTGATCTGTTCCCTTTGCAATTAAGAATGTTGTCACCACTAAGCATCCATCTTGAAAATCTGTAGTTTTCCCCCAAAGGCATTGGAGAATGTCTCAAGTGGTGATGAAAAGTTTTGTTTGGCTCAATCATTCTCAGGCCTGAGCCTTCTTTTTTGCAAATTTTAGTGCTTTAGATGTCAAGATACCTATAATTTTGTAGTTCAGTTTTACTTATCATTCACAAAATGTACCTTTGGTGTATTTTAAGTTAAAAAGTGGGTATTGAGGAATTTTAATTGCTCGTTATCCCAAATCATGTACCATTGAGACTGATAATGATCACTTCTCAGATGTCACAGTAGGTAAAGGGCAGTCAACTAATAAGTACATATAGTTGATAGTAATATCAGATGAAAAGGGGGAAGAATCAATGATAATATTTATAATAAGGGACATTGTGATGGATTGAATTAGATAATGCTGTGTCCATTCCCTGCTACGGAAGAAAGATTTTTCACCCGAATGAAATAGGCGGGGGATAGCGAAATAATATTGGAGGCGCAGGGAGGGATGAGGGACGGATATCCGGGAAAATCATTACATCAGCAGGAAGAGAATCCAAATGTCTTATTGGAGGCCTTTTGCATGTGGCAAAATACATGCGATATATCAATTCAAACGAGAACATATATATTAACTCTGACGCAAGAGTTCAGCTTGTGTACTTTATCAGAAAAATGTTTCCAATTAAAAAAAAAATTAAGTCCTGGGCCATATGTATAAAGCAGATTTTATTGAATATATGCCATCATTATATTTTGTCGCAATAATTTCGGTCTACCTCATTCTTTGATAAGATATTGAAGATAATCGTTTAAATCTCTGGAAGAAACCACCACACTGCCCTGTCCTTCGTACCCCTCGCCAGTGAAACTCTATAATTGCCGTTAAATGTGTGCTCAGTCCCAATTTTTTATAGTTAAACTCCCGGTGTCCATCTTTCTCTCATCACATTTTAGTTCCCCTTTGTAATCATATCCATGGGGAGTTATTCAGTTTAAATACAATGAAACCCGTATTTAACAACCACCGACGGTTCCGATAAAAAAATGGTCGTTTAGAGGGGTGGTCGTTCGACAGGGGGTCAGTTTCTTTGGAGCATTATGCCAATAAAATGGCGGCTGATTTGAAAAATTTTTTAAAAACTCTTAAATCGACGATTTGTTAAAACCGACATAGATATTTATCTCCTTAGAATTTAGTTACTTCTGGGAAATTGCAATGCATATTTTGATGTGTACATAATTGACCTTACTTAAGCGACCACCAACGCCTCTACTGGAAAATGGTCGTGGAGAGGGGTGGTCACTTGATAGGGTTGGTCGTTAAGAGGAGTTTCACTGTATTCTCATTTTTTTAAAGTTCGTGATATTTTACTCCGTCATCATCATTAGCCGTCATTTATCCAAATATTGGTTTGCTCGTTGAGAGGGGTTTTGCTGTATTGTAATTTTATTTTGTATTATATCACTGTCATATATTGAAAAAGTTCCCAAATGTGAAATAAGTTCCCATCTTTTAAGGCAATAGCTACGTTTTTCTCCTGCGCTAAACTCAATTTGTCAATAATGAATCGAAATAAGCATATGTTACTTTATGCTCCTAAGTCCCCCGGATTTTCCTGAGTGCCGGAAGTTCAATACTCCCCGGACTGTACAGTCTTAGTGGATGCCTATTCTCCGATCCCCCCGCCGTTACCCCGCCCCTACCCTTCTCTTTTCCCTCATCCCCTGCCCGTCCCTTCCCGTTTCTCCCTCCTCGCAGTCGACGGAGGACGTGATTTCACATCAAATTGAAAACTTCGGACAGGACCGAGTGTTTTGGAGGCGTCCCGGTCTATGGGAGAGGAGGTGTCGGGTTGAGGGGTGGCAACAAAGGTAGCGGGAGCAGATTAAGCTCAAGGGAAATGTGTCTGCTTGGAGCGGGGCAGGGCGAAGAAGGGGAGCGGGGTTCGCCCTTCGGGGGAATCAGGAGAAGTGGGTGAGAGGGAGGGTCGTGAATAGGTGTCGACGGGAGAGGGGTATAAAAAGGTGCGGTGACCCTCTCATGTGACGTCTCCTGGATATTCCCAGGTCGACTTTCTTGTGATAACATGTGAGTGAGGTAATGACGTGAGAGTAAATGAACGTAGAAACAAGAAAGCTGTTTCACTCGCTTTTTTATGGGGGAAGTTTTCGAGAACTCATGACTGCATCTATTTATTAAAACATTTCTTAGGTATTTTAAACTCTACATTGAGGAATAATCCCTCATTTGAATCGCCAATTTCCATCAGGTTATTCCCTGGGATAATTGCACTTGAATTATTTTAACAACTTTACGGAGAGCTTAAAGGCTAAAAAACATTGTGATCTGTGAGCTTAAAGCATATCATGCACCTAGCCCTACTATTTACCTTGTTTTCCTCGTGTGGATCTACGGAAACCGGTAGGTTACCGTACCACCTATGTCCCTAGGTAGTACGGCTCACAAGTTACAATTAAGTATCTCTTAGATGATCCTTAGGATTTGCAAATTTAAGGACGCGTATTCTGAGTGAAACAGCATTTGCATACGATTGACGAGTCAAATAAAAAGACAGCCTTTATACTCCCTGTAAAGTTACTAAAATAATTCAAGTACAACTATCCCCGGGGATAACCTGATGATAATTGGCGAATCGTGTGAGGGGTCATTCCTCAATTCAGAGTTTAAAATACCTAATTAATTTTTTCAGAAAGAAATGCAGGCGTGAATTCTCGAAATAAAATGAAATAAATCACTTGAGATAAGTTAGCTGAAGTGTAGAGGATGGATAGAGTCACCAGGTCGTGGTAGACCCGTTTAAGATCAAAGAGGTAAGCTGGAGGTGCTGTAATGTAATTTACGTGCAGAATTGAGCATATTTATGGAGATTTTCATTTCTACGAGAGTACTTTGGATCCTTTTTTCGAGACCACCCCATTATCTTCCCTTTTTCACCTCTAAAATCCTCCTATAGTGTCTCCATTGCACCCTATCTGTCATTTCCGTCTCTGCTCCCCGCATGCCTCCATTTCTAAGCGCAGACAACCCATTAGCTTCTTTATACTGCCTTTTTGAAAAATTTAAGACGACGACCCGCATTGTAGGTTCCCGTCATCCTTAGTGCTCCTCCACTGTCACTCTCTCTCCCTTCCTTCGCCGTGTACCATCCTGGAAGACCACGGAAGTGGCACCTTTTGACCTGTCCACGTCTCCATTTTAATCGTTTTTCATTATTATTTCATGTTTCCTTTGATGATATGTCAGTCAATGTTACTTATCACCCCCGAGTACTGTGAACGCACGACATAGAATGTGATTGAGAATATAATTTAGAATTTGGATTAGAAATAAAATTGGGAAAGATTAGAAATATAACATATTGATGAGATACGCTCATAAATTATAGCCGTAGCCGGACCCCCAAGCTTGCCTGTCATTAGCTTACTAAAGTATGGCGCGGTGATGACAAAAAGAGGCAACATCTTTTGTCCATGATGAAATGGAACTCAATAGTAATTACCACCCTTTTTAAATGAAATGAATGAATGACCATGAGTTCAACACTTAGTCATATTATCATTTTCATCAAACAATTTTGAAACAAAAAATAATGAAAAGAAAAATATGGAAATGACTATTTTGTTTTATTTCATCATGGACTTGATAGCTTTCCACCAAGTGAAGCCTTAAACGCTTTCACATATACTGTTCACTGAATGCCTGTTTTACGGTTGAGGCTAGAAGCTTGGAGCTACAAGATTCTTTATTCGCAAAGTCTCTGGTTGTCTTTGGTAAAGTAGAAGCGCAATCAAGGTTACGTGCGCGCTACCAAAGCATATTGTGCCTCCGCAAGGCACCCATTACGGTCCCGGCAAAAACCACGTTTAAATTTTATACGCCCGAGTTCCAATCCCTGCAATAGTTGAAAATTTTCTGGAGAGTGCTCATCCTTTACTTGACGGCTGTGTGGAAAGCTCCTCAATTGTATTAGCCTGAATGGGACAGTTGATCCCACGGTGTTGAGACAAGGTTTTGCCGAAGCTCGGTTTTGCTTTCCACGCCTTCAAATCTCCAAATCACAGATAATCCCTCTTTTACGACCAACCCACCTGTCATTTATGGCGTTAATAAATCGAGCTGAAGGTCTCCATCTTAAATAATAAATTTATTTTTGAACCTAGGACGAGATGAAACCACCAGAAATGATTAAATACTAATTTATTTAGTGTTTACCAGGAGTTTCAATAAATATACAATTGTATTTTCAAGTAGATAGAGTGATATCACCATCGGTCCCGATATTTTATCTTGGAGCAATATTTATCGATATTTCAAGTTTTCTTAGAAATAACAGCGCAATCTTCTTTTGTAGTTCAAATTTGCGAGGAGACTTTTGAATTAAGATGTAAAATAGGTGCAGAAGTTCAATTTATAAACTTTTTTTACTTTTTAATCCTTATATGATCTTGGTTGTCTTCTTTATTTAGCTCGCTGTCTATCCCCAATTTCTCAAATATTTTAGTGAGGAAGGAAAATTACAGTGAAATAGTTTTCTAATGAGCTGACCAAAAATAAATTATTTTGTAGAATTTTATTGATTTATACTTCGTTATAACAGATGGTGTTTTATTTTAATGATATATAAATAAGAATTTGGGAGGTTTTTTTATCAGTAAATCATGAATTATTTGGGTTACCTTGTATCGCTTATCCAGTGAAGAGGTGAAAAGAATTAAGAAGAAAGAATAGATTTCACTGCTTATACGGGTGGTGCCCGGGGTTTTCTCGGCAAAGGCGTATTTCTCCGGCTCCTCTCCCTGCTACAGAGAGGGAGCGTGGAAGATAGGGGTATCGGAATGGGGAGTTGTGGAAGGCACGGGAGATAGGGTAAGCGGGGAAAGGAGCAGACGGGGAGTGACTGCGGATGTAGAACGAGAATAAAGATGAAGTGTTTTCACACTCCGGATGCGGGGCCGGGCGTACTTTTTCAATTAGAGCTCCCATTTCGGGAATTCCGGTACACGAGTGTCTCAGCGCGATTCGTTGGAGGGGGTCGCGCGGACGTCAAGAAAAGTTCCTCTCTTCGCTCGCACAAAAAAGAAGCAAGTGACTCTTGAGACAATTGGAAGGGACGATATCAAGCGGGGAATATTTTTTCTTGTTCTTCTATATATTTGATCTTCTCGGAGCAGAGAAAGCGCAGCTCTGGGCCATCTGGAGGAAAAGAGAGATCTGCCTCCTCCAAATGACGAATATTACTATTTTTTCTCCACAGACGATTTGTCTTAAGAAATATTTGTATGTTGGTTTGTAGTGTACTACACGCAGAACAGCTAGCTACAGCTCTATATGTTTGATTATTTTTCTAATCATCGTAAAATTATGACCGCTGACGAGCTGCCTGTCGTCATACTCGTTACTCAACATCTGAGAAATTTTGTGCATCAGAATCAATTTCGCGTCACGCACCTGGTCAGGTTCGCCATTTCTGCCTACGTTTCAACGCACGACTCGTTGTGTTTTGCAGGTATACTCAGTTATGTAAACCGTGAAGATTTCATCTTAAACACGCGCTGAGGAGGCACTTGAGTCAAATTAAATGAGGTTTTTTTGTTAAAGAATCTCCGCTAATTACATATTAGGTCTGTGTACTAATTTCTACAGTTTTTTGAAAAATTACGAGCTCAAATTTACACTACTACGAAATCCCTTTTTTTCAAGTATTCTACCGGTTATGATAGGTTTTGCTGAATGTCAGAGAATCTCCTCTCGGCTTTGTACACTTTCCGGGTCCTGTCTCGATCTAGTATATTCTTTTTCCCCCTAGCATACGATCTGCCCTTATTCATCCCGTCCATGAAACCTATCCTCTTTCTTCCTCTTCCCAGCATCCTTCCCTCTATCACATTCTTGAGAAACCCCCCGCCCTTTTTTACATCCACCAGCCACCTACTCAGCCAATCACGAATTTCATTCAAAAGTTTCCTTTCCTTGCCCACCATCTCATGCATTTCCTCGTTAGTCTTCCTCTCCGTCCACCTCACCTTCTCCATCCTTCTCCATACTCACATCTCAAATGCCTGCGGCCTACTCATCCTCCTTTCTCATGGTCCACGTTTCGGCACAATACAACGCTACGCTCCATATCAAGCTATTCATCAGCCTCTTCTTCACATTCTTACCCAAGGTCCCCATCATCAGTTCCCTTCTATTACTAAACGTCTCCTTAGCTAGCATTATTATCTTACGTATGTCTTTGCTACGAAATTCCTACTAACTCGTAAACGTGTGTATACTTTTTTCTGATGGGAAAGGCAGCAAATGTAATTCCTCATTCTTTTTTCTGTATAACCCATGTCGCAGACGCCACAGCAGTACTTGAGGCACCACGAGCAGGTTGTCTTGGACCCGGCGGCCTTCTCTCCCGGCGAGCCCTCAGAGATCTTCCACCAGGGAGGGAACGGCGGTGGCGGCGCGGGGACGGAGGACGGTGTCTCGGCTGTACCCGGCGTCACAACGTCCTCATCATCCAACTCTGCGGCCACAGGCAAGCGGAGGCCATCCTCGGAGAGGTAAACTAAATTCCTTGGCAACTCTTATTATTCATACTTGTGAAGTAGATTAGTCAGTCAAAATAATTGCAATCCTTGAGTCTCAATAGTGCAAGAGTTAATTCAAGTATCTAATAAATCAAATCTCTACCGGACTTCAAAGCAGTAATATATTTTCTACAGCCATTACCTACATTGTAATGCGCGAATGGATGAAATGCCTCTTGAAAAAATTACTTTCTTGAACTGGTCTTCGAACCCAGTGTCACTGACTTTACCATGGCTGCTATAACAAATTTAGCTACCGAAGCGTCCTCTTCCATAGTAAATTTCCTGGGGGGACAAGATGTATGAACATTGAAATTACAGTTTATTCACCCAGTTTCTCTTTATCGATGAGTTCGATAGTCTAACAATGTCAAACTAGTGACTGACGTTGTTCTCGGTAATTTCCGACCACTTCACGGAAATCTGATGATGTTTTGTTATCCAAAACCGCTGTTGTTATGAAAACCATCTGAGTCATAAGGTTTGCATGCATGTGAAAGCTGCTGTATCATCAAATATCTAAAATCATCGAACTCTCTGTTGTGATGTCGCTATCTTCTCTTTTGGGTGTCCGAAAAAGAACTCCCTTGTTTTGAAAATTGACTGTGGAGATACTAATAAAAATATAACCCTCATATTTCTTCTCCACTTATACGTAGGTAGTAAATTTTTTTTTCTCGTAGGTTTGTATCGAGTGTAAGTTTGGTTGAGGTGGTTGACTTTGAGTGAGAGATTCGCGTATTAACTGCGCAGCGCCACTGTCAGCGTCTTGCATGCTTTTGCCGGAGCAATGGCTAATGAATCCCGTTTCCCAGGAAGATAATTGGGTGGGGCTGGACCAATCGCATGGCCATCAAATAGACCCGATCTAACGCCTCTGGACTTTTTTCCTTGGGTATATGCACATTCTTTGGTAGATGCTGAAATGATACGGGATTTTGCCCATCTTCTTGAGAGAACTTTTGGGCGGTAGCATCTGTCACACCGCACATGTGGACAAACTCTGGAGAGAAGTCAAACATCGGTTTGACAACTGTAGATCAACCAATGAATCCCTCATCCAAGTGTAATAGGGGTAAAAAAATTGATAATTCAACCTTTCACGAACTGTATTAATTGTTAAATTAATTAACGCTCAACTAAATATATTTCATATTTATTTAGAGATTTCTTTTACAAACACCATGTATTATGGAGCGTTTAGGCATTGAATCCGGAGACTTGGGTTTCCATGCGTTCTCGTGTCTAGAGCCTGCGGGAAAACTGCTTACGGCTTAAATCATGTCATCTTATGTTGTATATTTCGGTTAAAAATTACAAATATTTTCTTAGAATGGTACCAATAGATTATGATTATTTATTTCTTGACTATCTTAATCTTCATATTGCCAAAATATTCATTTATTCAATTATACTCATCGGAGGAAGAAGTGATTTTAAAACAGCTCAAAATCATTCGTTTTTCCTGTAAATATGATCGGAACTATACCCGAATGGTACTATATATTAACGAGCAATAGAATGCCTGTCCCCAATAATTAGCCTTCACGAGTCACGAAGAAATTTAATAAGTGAGCGATCGCATTGCTGTGGTGGTCATAACACAGGATTTCTATATCCAGAGCCCTAGTTCAAGTTCCGGCAGGGCAGAGGTTGTTTCCCAGAGGTACACAGATCATTACGTGGACTATTTTTATGGACTCTTAGACACGTGCTTAATTAACAACTTCAAAATAAATATCCAGCTTAAATTGGGGATCTTGGCTCACAAGCGCCCAGATCCGGACCCCACCTCGATCTCACCGCCGACTGGGGCGGAGATCCTCGCAACGGGAGGGTACTCGCGCGGTCAAGTCCTGATATGGACCACATTCTATGTAATTTAAACATTAAAAACTGTTAGAATTGTATGATTATATCTTGTCCACAGAAAATGTTGGTCTTTGAGCTTTTTCATTCTTATGGTGTTCCTCAGTGAAAGGTCCGTTTTTTCTGCTTATTTGTATTATTAATTTTTATCAACAGGATATATTAAAAGTTGGCATCTGTCGATTTGAAATTAAATGTAAAATAAAAGAATAATAGCCATATAAATAAATTAGCGCATACAATTGCACTTTAAAGATTTATTTTGTCTAATGTGTTTTAAACACCTACTTTTAAAAGATCTAAGAGACTTGAAGAGGGTTCAAACATTTCTACAGGCAGTCGGTTCTAACCTCTCATACCGCTTTCTAGAAAAGAGTTCTAGGCAGAGTTGGTCTCTTGGGTTCTTAATTTTTATTTCACAATGGTGATCAATTATGGCGATATAATCAGGATTCATCCTTTACTTCCTTCCATTTCGGTCTTCTGAGGTAAGGAGAAAGTTTCAGACTTGACTTGGTGGATTCTTTCAAACGTAGAACGAGATGAAATGCCTTTGCTATTTGCTAATTTCTTGTGAAGTCAAAAAGTTTTTTCTTCTCGTTTTCCCGTGAAAAGTTCTAAATATTGCGCAAGGTCTGTTAAGTTTCCTTCTCGTTACCAATGAGTCCCATCCTTGTACTTGTAACATCTCCTTAACGCTACCCATCCTTATGTGCCAACACAACTCGTAGGTGGCGCCTATTATTCGATTTTTATGTGATAGAGCTTGAAATTTGACTACGCTTTAGGCAAACCAAACGCAAACCTGGTGGTCTTTCTTTGGTATAATTGTAGAAGAGCTTACGGTTGGACAACGCTTTTTGATGATTTTCTTCTCCATTTTTTTACAACTCTCGGCTGCATTTTCCGCGAGACTACTCCTTCTTCGACCGATGGCGCGACGACTTCGATGAACAGAGAATAAAGCACTTGGGGGAAAAAGTGCATGCCAGCATCGGCTCAGGCGGCGGGCTGTTTTGGCGCTTAGCGCCGCTTTTTCCCAAGCGTCTCCCCTCCCCGGCCACCACGAGAAAGGCGCGTCGGCCGTTCGATAATTCCCATCCGCGGGGCAGAAAGATGATTGAGTGAAAGGCTTCGGCTTCATGCACACACAAGCGGAGGTGGGAAGGGTTGGGGGGGGTGGGAGGGGCGTTGTGGGAACTAGACCACCTTCCCAACGTCTTTCTTCCCTTGGGTCACTTTTATATCCGGATACGCACTCTTGCGCGGTGGTGGTGCACAGAACAGACCGAGGCTGGCCGTCCTACCTCTCCCCCCCCCCCTCCCGCCCCACCAATCTCTATCTCCAGCTCACACACAGCACACCCGTTCGTTCTCTTCCTCCGCGCTATATATCTCCATCGGACGGACCCCTTTCCTTTCCCACCGCTCTCGGAGCCTTTTGTTATTTCAGCGATAACGGAAAATCTGTCGGGCTATGTGAAAGGTGGGGGAGCGGGAGGAGAGTAGCGGGGAGGGAGTGCAGCGATGCTGGAAGGTTGGTAGGAAGGAGAGGGGATTGGAGGTGCAGGAGTTTGGCGCGTTGTTAAATTGCCACCCACATTGAAGACAAGTGCATTCGCGGAGTTTTATAATTGTGGAAAGGTGTTTTTTTTATAAATCGTCCGTTTGGGGTCTCGTTTCTGGCGTTGAAAAATGTCCACTGCGACAACTGTGGTGAAAGAGTGGTACTCTAAAAAAATGGTTGGTCTAAGCATCCCAGTTTCATTTGTCAACAAGATGCTGCTGTGATCAACAACTGGAATATATACACTCTAGAAGGCGTTTTGATCTACCGTTCATTTTAAACAGATATTTGCCAAGCACTCTTCTGAAACATGTTATTGGTCTCACAGCTCTCACGAAGTGCCTATGGGGACATTTAGTTGTATCAAACAGTCAACCTGTTTAGTGACCGAAGAGTTTTTCCATCATACGGTAGAAGGCGAATGACCGTCCTCACTCTTAGAAATGAAATATTTCGGGAAGACTGGAAAATAATTTACGATGAGAAAATATTTCGCAGTAAAAGACTGATTTCTCGGCGGAGTTTTTCTTTACGATCCAAGTAAGCCACCACTTCTTATTGATAGGCCAGATAAAATCATTTTATCGCAAATTCAAGGGTCGTTGTTTGGCTACTCATAGCTGAGTTTTATTTAGCAAACTGTAACTTTGGCGGATTCAGTGATTTTTTTACGCAGCGTGCAGTCTGTAAATAGGAGTACAGATTGCTTTTTTAATGCGTTAACATACTATATGCCACTGCCCGGTTTGCCAAAAATCCACGTTATAGTGGTAATAATTCTTGTCGGCATCTTTGGTTAGTGTTGAATCAGCTGCATTACGCTGCATCTATAATTTTATCCATTAGCTGTCAGTTAAAAGTGTCCTGTCGTATAGGCAACTGACTGTGCCTTTACTGTACCGCGGGTTGTAGATCATATCCCACGATTGGGGTACTGTAACGCCTTAAGTGTTTTCTTTGGTAGCGCTTTCTTACCGTTCTTTAATACACCTCTATCTCTTTCTCTCTCCACTCCAACAATCCCCCCTCTCCAAACTTAAACAACTCCCTCACAACCAACAACGATCATGCATAATAAACAAATTAAACATTAAAACACAAAAACAAGAAATAAGATAAAACAAAACAGAAGATAAACAATAAACTTATTAAACGATTAAAACACACGAAACAAACAATAAATTAAGGAGCGCGGCGTTACAGTATGTAATTCCAAACGTGTTTTTGATTTCTCGTCATTTGTTTCATTAAATATTTTACACAAGAAGTCACACATCGCTTTTGCTTAAATTAATGTCTCCTCATTGTTATACATCGAAAGATTTTGGCTGTTCATGTATAAGCTGAGTTTAAATGATTTACCGTAACATTTTGCTTAGATTACTATGAATTTTATTTTCGTTCCTGATACAAATATTAATTTTCTGTTTTCGGAAATTATAGTTTGACGTTAAAATCGCTGAGAATGTTGATATTTGTTGTACCATTCAAAATCTATAGTTTCTTTTAGTCCATTTCATGTCAGAAAATCATGTGATACACCTAATTGAACAAAATATTATTTTCTGATGTGATTTAACATAAATACGCAAGAAAATATTTTATGAAGTTGATGATATAAAAATTACGATTAAATTAACTTAGTAGTCATCATAAAGTTTTTCTAATTATTTAGGGAACTTTGGTCACTTTTTGAATATATGTTTGAGCTATTGATTTAAGTTGGTTGTAGCTGCTTAAGTTCACAACTTTTAGTGTAACATAAACACCCACGCGTGGTAAAAAAATGAAGCATCGGAATTGTACTGGCTTTTTACGTAGGGAAAATTAAAATAATGTCAAGAGATAATAATTTTGTATTTCTCTTTTATGCAGACATCATAGAGATAATTACTCAGTGAATATTACATTGCGCTACAAATGAAACCTCTTCGACTCTCTTCTATAGAATATCGCTCAATTAGCTCCTCCTTAATTAGCTGTTTTCTCAGAAAAAATTCACACTACCCATAAGTAATAGCCGCTCGAAATAAAAGTTTTTGAAATTAGTGCTTTTTACTAAAATTGCGTTGTCATCTTTGTACGTGAACTGCTGTGATTTTGTAGCATTGTGTTTCCCAGACTACTGATGAACGGTCGCAAAAATGACAGATATCTCCAATGAAGATATGAGATCTATAACTCAAGATAATCGTTCAAAATCCGTCGAGGGAACATACGGTAAAGTTACCAGCTGCATAAATGGTGACATACTGTGCCTATTATTAGATATGGACGTGTTATTGGACCTACTATGTATATAAGAATCCTTTAGTAACCAAGATGACGGTTGTATAACGAGCAACTTGGAGGCCTAATAACCACGTAAATTAGCTATTAGGTGACGAGTGACGCGTTCGTTCATTATTGCTGGCTATTCAATCAAATTCCTCTGCTAAATATTTCCTGCCTTTTATACAATAATTAGTCAGTGCAGTAAAGCAATGACAAATAGGAATATTAATATTATTATCGAAAGACAGCAATCGTGAACGTTTAATATTCTTCAAAATTTCTGAGAATCATGAGGAATTGAGCTACCCTTACTTTAATAGAAAATCCCGTATTGACATACGGCCTTTTCGAGATGCAAACCGTGGGCTAAACATATCAAGTTCCCCCATCAAACGGTGTCACTGTGAACGAGAGTGAAGTATTAGCATAAAATTTATTTCTCTAATTTGAGTATTAAGCGCGTGGAAAAAACTCCCTCAAGAACTCGTATAAGTAACGCATTTCTCTATGCGTAAACTGCCGGCAGTATCCGCTTTCAAAAGAGCATAAAAATTTGAAAAAAGTTGCGTGATTCAAAACGGTGCTTTGTTGACTTAACCTTACCGCACGGCATTGTATTTTTTTATCTACACGTATTTAAACATAAAGGATCAAATCGTTCTACAGTAAACCTGAATTAAGCAACCACCGACAGTTCCACTGAAAAAGTGTGTTTAAGAGGGGTGATCGTTCGACAGGGGTTCAGGTTCTAGGAGTACATATAATACAAATGAACGCGCGGAATGATTTGAAAAAAATGAGAAATACCTGTATAGGTTTTGTCAAAACCTATACAGATAGCGTTTATTTCCTTATAATTTAGTCGTTCCTGGGAAATTTCAATGCATATTAATTTGATTTACACATACAGTGAAATCTAAATATAGCGAATGCCGACGGTTCTGCTTAAAAATGGTCGTTAAGAGGGATGGTCCATTGATAAGAAAGGTCGTTAAGAGGGGTTTCGCTGTAGTTTACTGTCTTCCGCAAAGGAAATTCAAATGATGTTTTAATCAAATTATAAGAAACAAGCCGAACTTCTGAAGAAAATACATCTTGCTGGAAGTAGTAATGTAACTTATCATTGGTAACAGCAAGATAGTATTGAACATAAATTTCACAGAACTGCCAATGATAATGGTCGAGGAAGTGAGCATACCGTTCAGTAACAGTGTGAAAAATTTGGGGCTGACATTAGCCATGAATATTTCCTTGAAAGAACACACGATGAGGGTATCCAACAAAATAAATGCAATTTTACTCAATTAAAAATCCATAGAAATCTACTGCCACTTCAGTTAAAAAAGAAACTAGTTACCTCACTCATTCTTCCTAGCCTAGACTACTGTAGTCTCGTGTACAATACTTAACTGAGGAGTTGAATATTAAGCTCTAGCGTCTGTTAAACTCCTGTGTGAGATTCATCTTTAATCTAAGGCGAGATTGAATTGATTGAAATCTAATGAACACATTACCCCTTATTTTAAAAGGCTCTCCTGGCTTGATCTTAAATCAAGGAGAAAATATAACATGGCCTGCTTCATGTTCAATCTCCTCAAATATGGGAGCCCTCAGTATATAATGGATCTTTTTCTCCCAAGTAGTAAATACACTAATGTTGTTACTGGACAAGACCCCTGTTTTTTGTATCCCCCCCAGTTCCGGACAGCTACAGTCCAGAAATCGTTTACAGTTGTTGCCTCAAAGCTGTGGAATGACTTGCCTAAACTGGTAAAAGACAGTGTATCACTAATAATGCTTAAGAGAAACATTATCACACACTTACTTTCCGGAATGCTGACCATGTAACTCATTTATCAGTTCATTGATGTGATTAATGTCCATTGTTGTGTAAGAAGAAGCAATTCAGTTCCTTTTTTCCTTTTCATTTGTTAAGCTAAATTTCCTTTTTAAAAGTTGTGTTATTTGTTTATTGATATGTTAAATGTTTGCTTTTCTGTTAGAAGAAGAAATCAGTTATTTTTCTACATTGCTAAATGATAATGTTGTATATGTCTCTTGTTAGCAATTCATATGATAACTTCCCTTTTTTGTTTCCTGATTGGCTTATTCCCATAATTGTCTTGCACACCACTGTATATCATTTCTATGTTCCAAAGGAGTTCACTCCTAAACGAGTTTATTATTATTATTATTAATGTACCGTGACATCAATTTCCGGAATCCCAATGGCGACGTATTTCCAAGTCTCCGAGCGTAATTTTTTAGGGGAAACGTTTCAACAATGCTACGTTGTATTCCAGTAAAATTCATGTCCTGTAGTTATCTTTTAGAGAACTCACTTCAAACAATCATTTCATCAAACTAATACATTCGCAAGAATTATCGGATGTCGTTGGGAGGGGGACAATTTCCCAGTCTCGATTCCCGAAGGTTCCAGAATGTCGGGAATTTAGAAAACGCTAGAGTTGAAAGAGACAAAGCGCGGTCTGGGAAGACAAATATGGGCGGAGCAGGGGGGTGGGAATGGGGGGAACGGATAGATGGGCGGGTTTTGGAGGAAAGAGGGAGTAAGGTGGCTTGGGTCCCACGGGAAAGGAACAGCCTGTCCGGCGGCGGGACTCTGCACCAACGGCGGAGGGGGTTTAAGGGGAGGGGTAGGGATGGGGAAGGTGTTGGTGAGAAAGAGACGGGGGATGAGTGGCAGGGGGTACCGCAAGGGTTGCCAACTTACCCAGTTACTCCGGGAGTCCGACGGTAATTTTTAAAATCCTCTTACATTTTCCTTCTATTTAAACATTTAAAGGGCAAGTGATTGTTTTAAAATGCCTAAATCGAGGAGTCCATCGGCCATGCATTTAGAAAAATTTACGCTGGCTTTGTTATTTAAATCCAATGAATTTATGCTGCTTGTCTACAGTTAAATCCTTCCAGTAGGGCTTGAAGCGAACATTTGTATAATCCGCACGATAACGTTTAAGTTTAAATAAAAATATTTTTTTAAATTCTCCCAAAAATTTTATGAAGTACTGTAACTCAAAATGGGAAAATTGGGCGAAATATTTGAGACGCTGCATTATCTAAACTAGTGTTTTTCAAGCAAATAACATGAATGATCCACGGATGGAAAAGTGAAAAAGAGATTTCATTTTGCTCCGGTTAGGTCACATCCTAAATACGCCGCAATAATTTGGTTTCATTCCTCAAAAGTGTAATGCGCGATATAAATAAAATACAAATGAATTGAAAAAATATCATTGAAAACCAGCTAAGAGGGAACAAAGAATGTAACACAGCTGATTGAAGAATTGTGTTGGAAACCGTTAAGAGATTCGGGGAATACGTGCTAGGCCTGAGTCACCGGGAAAGTGGAAGAGCTTTTGATCTGATAAGTTTCGGTATGACTCTCAAGAAATTATTTCAAGCACATACTCCATCTTTAAAACTGATTAAGGCGACAAAATGAGATAGATGAACAGCCAAACTGATCGCTACAGAAGCTCTTTTTTCCATACAAAATTAGTGATTATAATGAAATTAGATCGTAGAACCATTATTCCATTCAATCATATGAATTTTATTCACCTTTGTCCTCACCCCCTTTGTATTTCCTTCCCCTATTCCTTTCTGTTTCCATGAATGTTTGCATTACGCCCCCTGCCAAACGACTTTTGGGTCGTATATGATGATAAAAATACGGCATTATTACGAGAGGAATTATTTTATTACACTTTATTCATACCCATACCTTGAATAGAGAAAACCCCATCTTATGGGGGACTGGAAACCATGGTGCAACGCATTGTAGGCAAGGACATTATCCCTCCTGTACTGGGGCCGACGATATATAGATGTAGATGTAATGTTTTTCCTCATGTTAATTGCTATGAATATCAATGGATTTGTACATGAATTTATATAAATCATTTCGTAATATAAAAGTTGGTAAAATGATGGGAAATTTACGATCAGAAGCCGATTAAATTAGCTGAACTTGATCGAGCTATTGCTGTTCCAATTTTGAATTTAAACTTCTCAAAAATTGATAAATCGACGCTGTTTATAATCGTACTTGCAACCATATATCCCGGAATTACATGCTTTGAGAGAGGATTGAACGTGAATCTAAATTTTTAGGAATTGGCATGCCTAGTTTCTGCTCGCGAAAGTAGAGGGTAAGCTGTGGTAGGGAGAGAATAGTGGAGTGGGAGGAGGCGTTACCAAGAGAGACGGGAGTGAGTGGCAGGCGTTGCTGCTCGCATAAGAAGAGGGAAAGGGGAGAGAAGGGTTGGTGGGCGAAGTGGGTGCGAATGAGTTAGTGAAGGCTCTTTGCGTGCCTGGCGATCGGTTGCTGGTGTGGCGAGTGAGCGTCTATTGTTTTTTTTCTTTCCTCATCCTCTCGGTCGCCTTGTATAAGGATTAAGCGTGGCCGAGACCGTGCAAACGGGCCGGCTCACGCACGCGCCCGGCTAATCCATCCCATCCAGCTGTCGTGCGGTTTCCGTCGTCTGCCTGGTGGCCTGATTCGCGTCTCGTCGTGATTTTCACGCGGGCAAGTGAAACGACTCAATCCATCGGTTCTGCCGTTGCTTCTCCTCGGTTTTTCTTTCAATATTTCCGTTTGCATTTTA
The DNA here is from genome assembly GCA_963169105.1 of Ceriagrion tenellum. Classification (NCBI taxonomy): domain Eukaryota; kingdom Metazoa; phylum Arthropoda; class Insecta; order Odonata; family Coenagrionidae; genus Ceriagrion; species Ceriagrion tenellum. The sequence goes on from OY720635.1 coordinate 96,813,127, forward strand.
CATTTTTTATTGTACAAATTCTTTGGAGCATTTTCTTTCATATACTGTACGGAGGATTCATAATCATAGTAGATTAGTATGCTGATAATAAAATAATTACGGAGATAGTTACGAAGACTTCCGCGGTCTTTTTGTTTACTGGCACTTTTCCGGTTCTCTCCACGTTGAATTATTTTTCTGGTGGACCGTTTCGCCGGCATTCCAGTCGGCTTCATCAGGGCCTTCGAAAATTCCAATCAAAATTGAATGCCACTGGCATCATCAAAAATTATTTCTGTAAGCTGTCATAAATGTAACTCTATTTGCGTGCTTTTCCCTAGTGTAATTTAGGATACCTACTATTAACGTTTGCGTTTCAGGACCTGGTGTAGCCGACTGAAATTCCGGCAAAACAGTCGTCCAGAAAAATTGTGCGACGCCTGGAGAACCCGAAAAATACCTATAAATTGCGAAGGTAGTTAGGAACTTAGCTATTAAAGATTGAATGTTTAGTTTGTTCTGTCAAATGACCTCTATTTTCTGGTATACAACCGTATTATGTATATAATTTAGTTATAAACTTTTCGTACAATATGTTTACTTATAAAATTAAAATTTAATTCGTTATAATGGGAGAAGGCTTTTATTGCATTCAGTTTTGCCCCTGACTGAATCATCAAGTAGTACAACAACTGTTAATGTTTATTTTGAAATCCCATCATTCCCCGAAGTCACTCCGGGAAATATTGGATGTCTGTTGTACTTGATTCCTTTTATTTTACTGCCGTAAAAGCGCCAGCCTAGAGTAGCTGTTGGTAATTAGTTAATTTGGAGCAAGGCTAATATTGAGCAACTAAATAAGAATTAATCTAATCCTCTCTGAATATTTCTTGCTTTATCATTATCTGATGAGTATTCTGGAGTCAAAATAAGTATTATGGAAGTCGTTTTTGTGGCTTAGAGGCAAATAACTGAAGGTTAAACAGACATTTGTAAAGGTCTATTCCGTGTATTATATTTAAGAGAACGATGGAATTCTCATAAAAACCCGGCACTTATTATCTACAATCAATTCTGATTTTCAGTATTGGAACCAATGAATTACTCTCAGTGATGTGGCCTTAAGTCATTTTTATCGAATAATACAGCATTTTAAGTTAACTGCTTTCCTACAGTTTCAATTTTATGTTTACTGCTTTCCTACAGTTTCAATTGGCATCGAATTTTGTGAGGTACTTTAAAATTTTCATTTACTATGAATTTGAGATTTACATATGCGTTTAAAATCACCCTATTCTCAAAAATTATTTCTGAAAGCTGTTATAAGCTGTAACTCTAATTGCGTGGTTTACCTTGCTATAATTTAGGGCAATAGCTGAAATTTTCAATGTATTGTTATATACTTTCATTACTTTCTCCTGAATACTTCCTATCGACATATGCGTTTCAGAAAATTCAAATAACATCCAATTCCACTGTTCGAATTTTTAATAATGTGAGTTCATTCATAGTAAGTGTACTCCTTTTGTGCAGATTCAAATGACCTCCAATTCCACTATTCGAATTTTTAATGATGTGAGTTCGTTCATAAGTGTACTCCTTTTGTTACATTTGTGTAGGATTTTGGCTTTTACGCGTCGAATTTTGCGTTCCACAGACTATGGTCAACATGAAAGCATGAAGGAAGTTAACTGATCCGTGAGCAATGTTGGGTATTTTGTTGGGAACCGAAATACAATGCATTGGCTAAACATTTAGCGAAGCATTCCGGGCAGGCATTATTACATTGTTCCGTTATTTGATATTTGTTTGTTTTCCTCATTTATTTTCATGAGACGCGGAACTTCGATAAAATTGAAATCGGTGACTGGAGGTACTTGGAGGAGTTTGTTTTCCAAGAGACCTTCAAACGAAAACATCATAAAAGGGCTAGTTAGTGACACAAGGTTGGCTTACGAGGGAGTAAATATTTGTGGTCGGAGGCCTCGTTCATATTTTATTCTAAATATTTCCCCTTACTCGTCAGCAAAAACCTTTGGTGTCATTTAAGTAAACTTTCCCTCCAAAGATCCCTTGGATGAAATTCAATGATTCGTACTAGTTTCATTTCTTTAATTTTTTAGTAGTTTGCCTCTGTGGTTTGTCCATATTCTTCGGCTCAGCTGGTTGTTGAGTGAAGTCACAGAGGTAGAATTTTCTTTCAAGAAGCTGTCAAATATCCGTCAAATTATATCTTTAAGTAATTAAATTTGGCATCCTTTTTTTTGGTGGGTGGTATTGATATTGATGAATTAATGATCTTTAAAAACTCAAAATCAATTATGTGTGTAATCAAATTGAAATGCAAAATAGAGATCATTCCAAATTGCATGTGGTTTAGACGGCTCATCTGCAGAAAATTTGGAATAGATCGGCGAAATACCTCAATGAAATGAATTTTCGGCTACTTGTATATAGCCTTTTTTTGTTTATCTAAGGTTTACAGCTTGGCTTCAATGTTTTATGCTTGGGTTTTGTTTAATACATCAGGCTCTAGTTTATTTAACACAAGCGTTATCATTCAAAACGATTTTTTATATCAAAATTGACACCAAGAAAATATTTATCGTTGGGTTACAACGTTAGGTCTTAACGAGTAAAATTAAACTTCGTTCAACATCCGGTGAAGTTTTCTCCGATGTGATTAGAGATTTTTTGCAAATTTTAACTCCCGACTATAGTTCTCAACACCTTGTTGAGAATTCAAGGTGGGGATAAGGTCGACTCATCCTCCATTCCTAAACTCGGAGGCAACGTGCTAGGACAGGCGATGATATGGATACAAGAAGTATACTATTATGACCCCGCCCTAAGTCTTTGGAACTGGAAGAAGCAACAAACTGTGAGAGGTACTCTGTCGAACTGATATGTACAAAAATTGCTCATTTCCGCTAACTATTTGTAGAGATCAAAAAACAGCATACTGACTAACATGAGACATTTATTGCTTACATATATTTCATCTCTGTTCTTTTCCTCCTCCTTTTCCCTATGTCCTCTCCATTCATGGCTGGCCCCAAAGCAGAACATTGAGCGACGGCGCGACATTGTCGCAGAAGGAAAATGAGGGGGTTTTAAATCTCTATGATTAATTTATTTCTCAAACGCCCGCACTCGCAGAAAGTTTTTCGTCTTAGCATGCTTTGCGGCATGGCTGATATCCTGCCGCATGCTCTGCTGCCGTTAGATGGGTAGAATTCATTAATATTTTAATTTAACGTACTTTGATGGCCATTCAGCATTTACTGTCTTCGACTTGTGGACACTCGGTCGAATGGAGGATCACCCTTCTTAATGTGAGCCGAGACCAACGTTGGCTACCTTCAACACCTGATTGGGAACCTGTCCATCCATCGTGGCAGGCCGTTGCCCACACGATGGCATGTTGATGTAGATTCCTCAAAGAATCCTCCCGTCATCGACTCACCCACCTACCCTCAATGGCATGAATGATTTCAGCTGTAGACCGCCCTACAAAATGATCGACCAACCAGCAATTGTCGGTACGGGGGCAGATATTTGCGCAAATACATCCTTTCACCACGTTTGCGGAAAACTTCGAAGTACCAACTCCGCAGTCTTGGGTGTGTTTCTCAAAGCTCAGAGACAGGAGAAAGGAATTCGAGGGGGATTCGGAGGTTGGGGGTGAGAAATTCAGGATGAAGAAGAAGGGGTCTGGCAAGGGTCTGAAATGGAGAGGAATGAGGGGAGGTAGTGTGAGGTGGCGTGAAGGGAGAAGGAAGCGAGGAGTGCGAGAGAGGGCCGGTCGTCTTGGAAGATGAATGATTCTTTTCTCGCTCGGGACGTCGCATAAACGGATACAAAAAAATCAGCCCTTCCTCGGCGAAGGGCTCGTGGGAGAGAAGGAAGGCGGGTGGGATGGTTGGGATGGGGGAAAGGGGACGGAAGGGAGGAGAGTGAGACCAGAATACACGGAGAAAGTGGAGAGAGGGGAAGTTTTCGGGTAGGGGTGGTTAAGGGGAAGTGAAAGGCTTGGTGAAATCTGTGAAGGTGATTTGGAATCGTTAGGGAAAGGATGCGTGCGAGACGCAGAGGGATTTTGCGGAGTTTGTCCCGTCTGGATTGGTTTGCCGGAAGTATGGCTTGCGGATGCACGGATCAAAACTTATTGGGAATGCCAGTCTTTTTTACGTACGCCGGAGGTAAAGAGGATTCCTATGGATCCGTGTCTAAGTAATTTAAAAGTAATGTTCAGTCATTAATTATGTGATTCAAATATTTAAATCGACGAGTGTGGCGGTCACGGATACCGTTTATGTATCTGAGTGACGTGTAACGTGTCTAAGTAAATAAAACGTAATGTTCAGTCATTAATTGTGCGATTCTTATATTTAAGTTGACGAATGTGGCGGACAAGGATACTGTTTATGTATCTGAGTGACGTGTAATGTGTCTAAGCAAATTAAAAGTAATGTTCAGTCATTAATTATGCGATTCTTCTTATGTTCAAGTCGTCGAGTGTATGCTGTAGCGGTCACGGATACTGTTAAAGAATCTGTGAAAAGATTACTAGTTGATGCTGTAATTCATTTATTCAAGTCGGCGAAGGAAGAAATTTACCGTCAATAATTGCTTTAGCAGTTATTCAGGATAAATTTCGATATCAACATGGCTTTATCTATGTCCAATGAAAAGTGACAAAAAATGGGCTGTGAGAGACATTAGTGGCGTAAAATATAAATAAGGCCTTGTAATGAAAGTAAATTTCTGTCCAAATCATTATGTGTAACGTGTCTAAGTAATTTAAAAGTAATGTTCAGTCGTTAATTATGCGATTTTTATATTCAAGTCAACGAGTGCATGCTGTAGTGGTCACGGATACTGTTTGCGTACTTTTTTAGAAGATGTAAGTGGAAATTTAGCATACTTAACTATTAAGTGGACTTATACAAGGCTGAGGAGGTGGCAGATGACGAACTGTGATCAAAACTTAGCGGCTTGCCTCTACTTGTGACTAATATCCTTTTTTCTGATTTACTTGCCTGAAAAGTTTTCATTCTTCCTTTGGAGAATATGCAAGAAGTCGTCATAAAAAAATATAACTGGAAAAATCCAGCACCTTTATCGTCACCAAAATTCTTTCTTGCATCAGTAACGGCGTTGTAACAGGAATATGCTTTCACGAATTGCTGTTGCTATGAATCTTTCCCATCTCAGCAGCAAGGTTGAGACAGAACCATGCCTTGCGAAGGTTTATGGAGAAAAATTGAGGCCACCTTGATTGACTCTAGTAAAGAAGATGCGAGTGGGATGAGTGGAGATGATTAAGTAGCGCGGCAGATTAGAAAGTAGGTTTGAGTAAAAATGTAGTCGGTAGTGTGAGCAGGAAGTGTGAAATCGAGGATTGGAACTCTAGATGAAGGGCGTTAGAAAACTGCCAAAGTTTGAAAACAATTTCTAAGGTCAAATTTATTCGAAGCCTCAACTAAAAATCAATCAGCTGACAAGGTTAAATGAATAGAGTATAATGTTAGTAGTTCAAAGTTAATATCAATCGATCGCTTCTAAGATCTTTGAGCTTCTCTTGAAAACGTAGAAATCTCGACAAACAAGGGTCAATTTTTCCCTGCTTCTAATAAGACTGTATTTGTAGCTTCTTCCTATCGAAGATCTCCTACAGAGGATCGGAGTACCTAGGATAAAATTTTCCCCGAGACTCGTAACTTGGGCCCACTGCACGGAAGTGGTAATGCCTGTCTTCGTATTTTCAATGAGAAGTGCTTATTTTGCTTGCATTTTAATCAATGTATAAAGAGATATATTGGTCTCTATTATGGTACGTCTACCCTTAGGTGCACCTACCCAGTTTGGTAGTATCGAATACCGTGTCAGTGGTGAACTTTGAATATCAGGTACTGAAGTACTTACAGATGTCACCGCGTAAAGTATTGCGTCAGTCTGAGAGTTTAGGTGGGAGACGGGGGAGTAAACAACGAGTCGAGAAAACACAGGATGGAAGGTCATCTGGCGGCGTGAAGGAATGAGGACCGAAAGTGGAGGATTGGGGAGGGGAGGAGGAGGAGGGGTAGTGAAATGCGGAGAGGGGAAGGATAGGAGGGGAAAAGGGAAGGTGGGGGAAGAAGATGGGAGAAGGGGAAGGGGGAAGCGCATGGTATGGGGTGTGCTCCAGTTGGCAGTAATTAGTCGCGGATGTCCCTTCCATTACCCCCTCTCCACCGACGCCCCCGCCCCCCTCCTCCCTCACCTAATTGGCACCTCCCTCATCCTACTATTTTCCCTCCGTGGCGTAAAGAGGGAGACGAACGCTTCTTCATCCCCCTTCCCTCTGAGTACGCCCCCTCATCCCCACCCCATCTTTTCTTTTCTCCCACCACCTCGCCCTATATCCCTCTCCATCATTAGACTTAAACGCTACAGCCGCGCGCTCTTAACCGTCAGCTTCTTTCTTGCCCTCCATTTTTTCCCTATCCTGATCGATGGTGACGGCTAAGAGGGCGGTTGTGAAAGTGTATTTCCATTCGATATTCAGGATTGAATATCAATCCTCGTAGCAATGGAGAACTCGGAGTTGAAGACACACCTAGTGTGGGGCGATTATTGTGCCGTTGAGATTAATAATAGTTAAGTTCAAGGATGCTTCCTATTAGAGTATGAGACTTAAAGTAAAATAAATGAAGATAGGAGCCCAAAATGGCGCTTTCCGGTGGAATAACACGGAGTCTATACCCACAGCACTAGCACATATAGCAGATCACAGGTAGAGGAATGTATGCACTCAAATAACTTCAGTCGAAAAACAAACCAACACCACTTGCTGACTGCGGTTCAACGAAGTATTTGGTATTGTGGCAGAAAGACGCACATTTCGTGAAAAAACAAAAATTTCATCCAGAAAAGCCACGCGATTGTTCCTTATGATGAGCGCTGACCAAATTACCAGCGATTCTTTCAGTGTGTTACTTGCGGTAGGAGTTCTTAGGCGACGGTGACCTTGAGCAATCAGCAAAGAGAGGAGCTCATCTGACAACGCCGAGTAAAGCTGATAGCAGTGGAGATAAATTTCAGTAATGAACGACTGCTCAGCATACGCGCAGGAAGTTGAGAGAGTAATGTCGAGAGATTCAGCGGCGAAGTCCGCGATAACGTTGGCCTTACAGAGAAGAAGAGTATGAGCGATGACAGCTCCAACATATGCACAACACTTTAAAAATAGAGGTGTCGAGAAAATAATTGAATGCATGAGTTAGGATAGCATCGGAGAGAATTAAGGCCATTACAATGCACTACTGGTTGTACGGAATGGGTTGGTTTTGCTGTGAACTCGCCGGAAACATATGTATTAGTTATGTAATTGTTGCGGAAATGTAGCAATTTATAAATATAAATGGTAATGGAAATCATAATCAAAAAGCAATCCTTTGTTTATCGAACACGAAGAAAAATTGCGCACGACGGGAATGTTGGTTATATCGTTTTCTTGCATAAATGCTTTAATATGCGCTCCCAGGCGCCATCAACTCCCTTCATTTCTCTATGTTGTGAATAGATGCATATGCTACTATTTATGATTTCGGACTGCCCGTGAAATAATAGTCCACGATAGCCGGCGATATTTGGCTATTATGGTCAATTAAAAGCACCACAGCGTGCCGATCGCCGTCTTAATTCCGCTATAACCACAAGTAGAGAAAAACCCAGTCTACATGGTCTTGTAGGGGAGTTGTTACCGCAGGAGTGTTTGAAGGAGACGAGATTGCGTGTTCTATAAAGAAAACCCCGGAAGAGAAGCGTCTGAACGTCGTCAAAGGGAAAGATGGGTGGGGTGGGATTCCTTCTCCTCTTCTCAGTTCCCCAAATCTTCTCCTTTCTTGGAAGGAGACGGCGGCAGATTACTCAAAAAGGAGTCTGACAGGGAGTTTTGGCGGGGAAAGGTAAAGAAAGGGTGGAGAGGGGGAGTCGGCTGGACCCCTCCTCATCTCTCTCCCCCCTCCTTTCTCTCGCGCGACCCCCTGTTAAGGGGAGGAGGGCATGGGAGATTAAAATTTCGCGGATTCTCTCCTGGAGGGTAGTGGAAGAGGGGGAGGGTGGGTGATTAACAATTCCTTGAGAGGGAAAAATGGATGTTGGCCCGAGTGATTTATCGGTGTCTCGAGCGGCCGAGGGGGGGGGGTGCGCGGAAGGAGAAGCATTGGGGTGCAGAGACAACCTCTTGAGGGGGGGGTGGGGCTATATACAGCGCCCCCCTCGATTTTTCGCGACGATGCCCGCCGCGTTAATTGGGTCGACGCCGGCCTCCTCCATGGGAAGGAAGAATAGTACGGCGCAGTTTCCGTCGTTCCTGGCATGTGCGCGGGCGCCTCTAATTTGTTATCTTTTGTGCTCATTCGAAAAATTTTGAATCGCGTTCGCATTCCGTGGAATACTCTTCTCCTTTTTCTAATCACTTACAGTTCAGAAGTAGATAGCCAACTTGGAGAGCTTTTTTATGTTTCGGCTAGTTTAGAGGGAAAACTCTTTCGCTGTATAGGTGAGGTAATTTAATAGTTTTGATGAAAATAAAATTTTGTGGTGCACACGCATGATAGTCTTTGTTCGTATAATAATGAGTGAGTTCAATGACATTTCTCACATTTGTAAAAAGATGAGTAAATTAAGAAGTAAAACTGCAAATTTCAACTTAGATATTCGACTATATCAAGCAGAATGCTTTTTCTCGCGTCGAATTATTTAGTTCCGAAACACCGGAAATCTGAAATTTCAGCAAATGAATTTCATGCAAAATTTCTTAAGAGTTTCCTTTTATTATTTTATTTAGCTATTATATTGTGTGGAAATCAGTCCCTCAAAGGGGTATGTATTATTCAGTGGGAGGTTACAATGGATTGAAATATGTAATCCTTTCGATGTGACTTCGAAAATGCATACAACGTTTTTGGTCATGAGCCACCCATGAAGAGGCTGGGGGAATGACACCCCAGTGACAACTTAACTTGAATATCATATTGGTCAATTTACCCAAGCTCGGACATTGATTCCGATTTCAAGCCTATCCTTGCGGACACCAAGGAAATGAAAACTCATATTATTGAATTAAACGAAGAAATGGACTATTTGGGTACCAATAGCGTAGTTTTCAGGAAATAATCTAGGGTTAATGGAAAATCAGTGCAAGAATTAAAATCTCAATTATAACAGTCATCCACTACTGAGCCAATATACTTAACTATACAAAAAGGAAAAGTAGCATCTATACACCGAGCTCAATGCTTTTTTATCGGATTTTTTGGTAAAAACCAATAAATCTAAAATAAAATCATCTCCTTTTCATCGACTTCCATATTTTTTTCTATTTTTCCGTTCGGTTTTTGGTCCAGAATATCGTTCCTGATAAATTTCAACACTCTAAATGTCCCTTGAATGGGTGGTACTGACGTACATAAGTGAATTACAGATACAGTTTCGTGTATCAATGTTCAAGGATTTATTTACTTATATCATACATAATTTTTTTTATTTATTTTATTTTTATTATATTTTATTTATTATATTTTTATTTATTTCATAACAATTTTTAAATTGCAATTTTAGATTTAGAAAAAAATATATAGAGACTAAAGCACATATTGAGCAAGTGAATAATTTTTTTTGCTTTCTTTTACGGTTTTGATACATGTGGTTTTCTATTTTGTGAACAATTATGGTGTTTCAACTCGTGTAACGGTATTATATTGGTTGAAAATGCTATCATAATGCATCAAGATGAAGAATTAGGGTGTATCAAATAGGAATCAATGCAAAATATGGTTTACGTTACTTTACATTTACGTTCTTAATCCTAAAACTTGTCCCATTCTCTTCAAAAGTAAATTAACAGTTTCAGATTCAAGTAAGATATTCATCCATCAAGCGGTTGAGTTCAGAGACGGTGGGACGCATGAGACATGACCTTTGATATTGCTCAAATACAAGCCCTCGGTGAAGATTCTGGTTGGGGGCCATTCTAGTATTACGTAAGACGTTTTTAGAAGGGGGGGGTGGGATCATCTTTCATTGTCTTATGTAGGAAGCGCAGGGGGCCTGGAACCAATTTACTAAAGATTTTGGTCCATCTTGAAACATTTTATCGTTTCTGAATAAAATTTAGCAGTGAGATGAGCATCCGTTCGTTAATGGCGTATTTTCCGTAATCTCACGGCTACACCAATTCTGTTGCCTGACTGGCTAGCTACATTATCTCCATGATCAACCAAAGTGAGCATTTAACGAAGAGTAGTTTCCAATATCTAACGTCTTACGTAAGACTGAGCGGGAGGGGGGGACGCAGGAAAAGTCTTGCAATGTCTTACATAGGGGACGGGGGGAGGTCAAGAATTACATTAATCGTCTTCCGTAATACTTGAATCGGCCCCTTTCTTTGGTTGCATTTTTTTTCGTAGCCATTTGAAATTTAAATTAGGTTATTCCGACCATTTCACGCTTCGCTGAAATCATTTGACTGGTTTCTGTTCATGCCGGAAGCCCTTTCTCTTGGTTGACATGCTGAAAAGTTTCCCGCCGTAGGTGAAACTATGTACGTCTCTTTCTTCCTCTTGAAATAAGCTTACCTAAGAAATAGCTTACTTAAGAGTGTAACAAGAGTTGTTTAGTTTATTTAAATCCTCCTATATTCGATTTTTTAAGAGTGCACTTGACACAACACCCAGAGGGGAGGATCCATCTCTTCGGAATCAATCCGTCAGCCGACTATTAATCAAAGGCCATAAATTAGTTATTGCCCAAAATACTCGCCTCCAGACGCATCTTACCTCGCTCTTAACGGAGTGTTGGGAATTTGAAGGGGGTTTCCTTCCCTTCGGAAGTATTAGGCCCCGCTATGCGTTGAAGAACGCACCAGTGGAAGGGATCTTGGGGTCCTAATGGAAGAAAGCTGGCCGGGGGCGTTGGGAAAATGAGAAATTATATTTCCGCTGGAGGGGGGAGGAAAGTGGCTTAGGGAGTGGGGAATGGAGGCCTGCGTTGAAAATCATGTGTTGTCTTGAACAACAATAATAGAATTGTTCATTGATTCGCTGTCCTCGGTGGTGACGGGGTGGTGTCCTCGTCTACCATTACTGATGGTAGTGGAAGTGAATAATTCTTGAGTGGTTTTTCACCATTCAGGCCATGGTTGTGTGATCGTCTAAAATAATTTTATTATAATCGTAACTGGCAACAGTTGTGGCCGATAAATAAATAATTATTATTTTCTTTGCAATAAATAGTCCATGTCGGAAAACAACACATGATTTCGTGCACAAATTACCGTGCAAGCCTCCACAATGGTGTGTGGCACGGAATATTCGACATTAGGCATACTGCATTCATCCCAGATTAAATCAGAAACTCGCACTTTCCCCCGGTCATCAGGTGCAGATCAAAAAGCGGTTAGGAGGACAATGCGCGGTTAAACCAGAAATCAGGCTGGCGTTGCGAAGGGGACATGCCAACTTGCAGTACACTCGTTGTGATAAAACTCCTGGTTATTTTTATTATTGCATTAAAAAATAGTGGTGCAAGTTATTAAATCCTACACAAAGCTGTTGGTGATGCAGTCGTAAATACCCATCCGGCCGTTCCAATTCGGAGTAGGCTCAGTCAAAAGAGGTTAACCTTGGTCTTGGGCGGAGAATAGCCTTGGCTAAGAAGTTTCTCATGGGAAAACGACAATTACTGTGCCCAAAGAAGACAGGACTACACACTAGGAAACAGTATGTGAAAACATTCGTGTGGAGCGTGGAATTCTACGGATCAGAAGCATGGATCATTGGAAAAAGTGACCAGAAAAGACTAGAAGCCTTCGAAACCTGGTGCTGGAGGAGAATGCTGAAGATAAAATGGACTGACAAAATAAGAAATGATGAAGTGTGCAGAAGAGTAGAAGAGACAAGTACCATAAGGAACGTCATACAGAAAAGAACAAGATAGATTGGATACACTCTGAGACACAATAGGTTTGTGAAAAGCGTAATTGAAGGCAAAATAGAAGGAAAAGTCCCCAGAGGAAGATCCAGGAATAAGTTCATGAACCAAATATAGAAGAGAGTGGATAGGAAGAGACATCAGGAGGTAAGGGATCTAGAATTAGATAGGGACATGTGGAGGGCTGCAGTCAACCAATCTTAGGATTGAACGACCAATGATGAGGCCTTAAACATTCTCATTCATTCTCACAAGTCTCGATGAAAATTATCCTAAACCTTGCTACGCATTTTCCCCTATGCCATCAGTGGCGCTGCTGTCCGTGGTGGATAATGGAAGGGAAGACGAGGAAATCTCCTAGGCTGCGGCAGCTGCTAGACCTGAAAGGCGTTTTCGTCCGAGCTGCACAGTCCTTTAAGGGTCTCTTCCGCCGATTTCACCCATGACTTTCGCGATCTACCCCAACCCCTCACAACCTTCACTCTATTATGACGAATCCGATTCCTTTTTATACACTCATCCATTATCTGAACATGGCCAATCTAACGAAGAAGACACGTCCGTTACTGAAGCATCCGTTTCAGATTTTTTCATCGCCCACTCATTCCAAACCCTATCCCTCTTGCTTTAACTGTAAAAATATATTTTGAAAAGCTAAACACATGGCCCATTTCCACATTATGCAGTGTGCATTTATACTTTTCCTGGAATTCCTAAGTTCCACCACCATTCAATAAATTAGGGAGGAATGCATTTTGTAGACGGTAACCATTGCTTCAATAGACATTCATTCTTTGATTTTCCCCTCATGCTACCTACGACTTTTCTTCCAACTTTCACCGGCAATGTTTCAAACGTTGAATTAGCTATAAAATGCTTTACGGAGACAATTTATGACGCTTTTATAATTTGATAGATTTCAAGGTCATGTATGTTGTATTTCTTATTATTAATAAAGTAAAATTAATTGACGACTTTTTAAATGATGAAGCGTACCCCAAGCTTCTTGTTTATTCTCTCGTTGAGTTGATTCTTGAAACAAACATCTTAGCAACCATACACTCATTTACAATACCTCAACAATGTATGTAATGTTATTGGAATATTATTAAAAATTGACCTTGTCATGATCACAGTTCACTTTTATTGAAGCTGTTCCTAAAAGTCTCATGAAATCATTTGTCTGTAGTGCGTATATGCAAGTCCTAGTAGCTTTGTATGAAATAATGTAAACAGACAGATTTACGCAATGCTGCCTAGTCTCGCAATACACGTTTTTTTTTAAATTGACTTTTTTTAAGTTGTGCTATTTTTTTCTGGTGTGCGGAATAGTTATGCTTGTTTGAGTAGCATTGCGATGCAGTTTGCATTTAGTATAACCTTAATTTTCGGATAGTTAATTGTTCCTAGCCGTATAATTAGTACTTTTAATGTGGCAGAAGTTGGAGAAACAATATTATCTGATGGTGGAGTAGGGTAATGCTTCCAATGTGAAAATAACCCTTAAACGGTTCACCATATTGTACAAGCATTGGAGAAGAGTGGAAAGCAACCAAAAAGCTCCAGATAATGAACATAACTGAAAAAGTCTTCTTAGGCACTATATAGCTTGGTCGCTCAAGTTAAACTAAGATTTTTTAAATTTTGTGAGAAAACAGTTAGTAGTGCTTTTAGGTGCATCCATTTTTTAAAAATCTTCTCGTTTTTTTTTAAATTTTTTGGTATAAAAGTGAAATAAGTATAACAAATGACAACAGCGAGAAGACTGAAATTGTAAACAGAATAGCAGCAGCAGTCAGAACATACTGAAGTGTAATAAGTCTTTTTAAAAGTGAACTTGTTTTGAGGAACACTAGAATAAGAATGTATAAAATAATGGTGCAACCAGTTTTGTTGTATGACTCCGAGGTTTAGGCACTTACAAATCAGTCTCAAAAGAAACTCATTACTTTTGAAAATAAAGTCTTAAGAAGAATATTTGCCCTACCCAGAAGGAGACACATAGCGAATTAAAGGAAACTGAGAGAGTTGAATAGTAGACCATACTTTCTGGAGTGAACAAGAGCAAAAGATTGAGGTGGCTGGGCCATGTCTTGAGAAGAAATGAAAATTCTATGATGAAGGGAATATGGTAAGACAGACCACAAAGAAGGAGATCACCAGGGAGATCAAGAATGCGATGGAACGACGAAGTAAAGACTGGCCTTAGAAAATGAGAGCAGAATTGGAGATGGCAGAAGACAGAAAATGCTTGGAGACGGCTTTCTGGCGAGGCCAACTTGGTTTTCAATGACCCCAGGAGTAAGAGTAAGGAGTATGGGTCTTCTTCTTCAGTTTCCGCTTTCCTTTTTGATTCTTCATAGGAGACGCAACTCGTATCGCTCATGATTTGCTGTATGCAGGACAGTCTTGGTCTTCCTCGAGGGTTTCTTCCTTCAATCATTCCTTTTATTATTGTTTAAATTATATGATTACGACTTAGGATGTGCCCTATTAATTTCTCTCATCTTTTATTAATGCCAATTCATTATGTCCTTCTCTCTTTTGCTCTTTTAAACACTTATTCATTAGGTATTCTTTCTGCCCAGCTGACTATCAGCATCCTACGGTGGCACCAGGATTCAAATGCTTCCAGTCTTCTTTTCTCTTGTCTCGCAACGGTCCATGTCTCGCATCCATATAAACCAACACTCCACATATATGCTTTAATGAATCTCTTCCTAGAGTTTAGTTTTTCTATTGGTAAGGATGTTTTTCTTTGAGTAAAAGGCGATCTTGGCTTGTTGAATCCTGCTTATTATTTCCCTTTAACATTTACCATCTTTAGTGATTTCCCCTCCTAAATAGGTGAATTCTTGAATCTCTTCCAGTTGTTCTGTTCTCTTCAGGATATTTCTTCTGTGTTCCTGGGCTTGATCTGTGCTGCATGTCATTACTTTGGTTTTCTTACTTTTTATTTTCATGTTGTATCTCTCCTTGTCAAGTTCATTTACCATGTTTTCTAAGTCTACCCGTGTCTGGAGTAAGAGCAAGAAAGTGAAAATGTGTGGACCCTTGTACACCCCAAGTACACCTGACGAATCGGAATGATCTTTGCCGAGGTTCATAATTGGCCTCTTTCTTGAGGACCATATCCCGCAATGACACCTTTAGGCGTCGTTTGTCGACCCCACACCCCTCCAGCGATTGGCGAACGGAGTCTGAGGCGCGAGGCTATAACTGCCGCCGCCGGAATAACTTGCTAATGCTTCGCTAACTGAGCGTCCTCCCACGCCCCCCCCTCGTCTTCCCAGGATGCAGGTGTCGAATTAACAATCCAATCCGGCGAGCTCATCGATCCGACCCCGGCAACGCACGTCGGCCCGCGATTTATTTCGCCCCCAATATTGCTCGTGCCCTTGCCAACCCTCCCCCCCTTCCCAAGATTCGGGGGCCGTGGCAATAAATAAAGCGCGGCAGAAGGGTGCCTCTGCTCACATCTTCTTTCCCCGTTCCCACCCCCAGGGACGCCATTTGAAGATGCTCAGATAGTGGGTAGGAGGCATTTTGGCGATATTTGGGTAAAATTAAGTTTGTACCGCAAGACGTCCGGTTTTTCCCAGATACTCTTCTTTTCTAGGACCTCCTTAGACTTTCGTGATTTAGGGGCTCGGTTTGGTGAATCGAATATATTTATAGCTTCCCATCCCGAAGAAGCCGAATTAAATCCTTCCAGTGGAGAAGATTTTTCACTAGGAATCGTATCCCGTCTTAGTTAAAATGTGGAGATCATTCAAAGTGTAGTTCTCCGCCCGAAGAATTTAACAAAATTATTTTTATAGCTTCAATTATTTCGATATTTTCCTCATGAATTAAAAATTGAAATGGTTTCCCCCATTATATTCTCTTATTTACTCTTTCTAAAACAAATGCCCTGCCTCAGTATCTCGCTAAAATACATGCATACATCTTATGTTAGAGTCGAGCTTCCCTCATCTCAAAGCCGAGTTTGAATCTTGACATTAGTGGAGGTTTTCCTGTCAAATCTCGACCCATTCTCGTAGTCTTTATTCAGGACACTTCTATTGTATTAATCCTGCACTCTGATGGGATGGAGGCTAATCGTTCAAGTGGTAATAGCTTTCCGTATTCCAATTCCGGCGGTAGCTGATACTTTTCAGTGGAATCCTGATCCCTAATCGGTTGCTTTGAGATTCTTCTAGTGCAGTTAACCGTATTTTGGATGGGATGTAAAATTGTGGACCTATTGGCGCTTGCGTAAGGAGTAGGCTTATGGCAGCACTTGCCATCTCTCAAGCTTCCATCCTCTCCCAAATAATCCTTCACTTGTCGTCCTACTCACTTGTCCTCAGTAGGAGTAATGAATCCAGATATCGGCCGCCTCTCCTCATGACCAGTCGTAATTCATGTGGCTTTTTTGAAAAGGCTTATCGTTTTTTTCGCATCTCTTAAATAATAGCATCGGAATCGAATTTTACGTAGCTCCATATTTCAGAACAGTTTAGGGCAAACGGCACGAACACAGACTCAAAAATAATTACCAAATCACTGGTATGGTAGTAAACATTTTTCTTTTTGTTACCTGCTTCATATATTTGTGGTGGCTAGCATTTTAATATGTTGTTTACATTTATTAATATTTCAACTCAACAGAAGGACTATCAGAGGCATTTACCTTTATTTTCATGTGTTAGAACAAAGGAAGTGCGTAACAATTCAATGATGTGTTATAAAAAGGGCTCATCAGCGATCAAAGGGTTTTTTCTTGTAGCTAACCAAATGCATTTTTGGGATGAATAACTTCAGTTTATTCGATTATTTTAGCTTCATTAATTCGGTGAACCACAGGGGAGTCCAAAGAAATGGAAACGATTAATAACACATCGTCACAGCGCTGTTAAACATCGTCGGAAAGAGGTTCCAATTCTTGTTCCACTAAATCCGCCTCTCCCCTTCACTTGTCGGTCACGTCTCTTAACTACCGCGTTCAGTGACATCTCGTAAATGCAGACCCTGGGTGAAGGAGGAGAAGTAAGGATGCCAATGGCAGGATTAGTCGAGGCAGAGTGGTGGGCAGTCAGTTGTTATATTTTGGAATTTGACCGACAGCGAATGTTATTTGCGCCGTTAAAGATTGGTGGATGAGAAGGTAATATGTACCAATATGTATAGAAAAAGATCCGAATTTATGAAGTCGGGCCGAGTAGTTTCTCAAACTGATGTGGATGTCGATAGCGTCAAATTACTGACTGTCGGATCATCATCACAGCGTCAATTCGAAGAGTGATTTGCTGATGCTCTCCACCAATCACTTCATTTCTACGTGATTTTTTACATAAGCGCCCGACATAACTGCCTGCTGCATTCCATTCTTAGTCTTTCTCTGCAATACTTCTCATTAATTTTTTCCAATACTTTTCCAATCTTTCGTCAAGAATTACCAATATCCAATGCTGAATTAAGAATTACTTTTTTCACATCTTGTAATTTATTTTACCCTGTATCTTTTCCATCCGCAAGTAGCAGCTTGTACTTTGATAACTCTGTCTGCATTTGTTTGTCAATCTGATATTCTTATTAGCATCCTAAATCTCAGTTATTGTCACGTAAATCTGGAAACTACGGTTTCTTGTGGTTGAAGGTTACCAAATATTTTGATGAATGGAAGGACCCGGGTGACACCCTGCTCTTAGCACAAGGCGCCGATGTCATCTCGATTATGGGAACCGATCCGATGGTGTACTTGGACTTATCTCCTCACGGCTCCCTGGTTGTGTTCGCTTTTCTATTACAAAATATCCCCCACAACCGGGAATTGAACCCCAGTAATCGCGATGAGTGTGCTCTAGTTAACTAACCAACTCGATCCACTCGGTGGGGAAATTTCGAATTTTTTCCTCAATTTTTTATTTTTGTATTGTAAAAAATAGTTTTGTGGAAAATATTAAAAGGAGAGTTGCATTCCATGTTGCAGGTACATGCACTATTATAAAAAAAGGTTGAGAATATGCTGTAAGTGTTTTTGATGTAGGTACGGAGGAGAATGGAGAAGTTGCTACCGGTGTTAAGGAAGATGGACGAGGAATTGCATAGGATGGTTGGGAGGGAAGAGAAAAATGCTTGAGGATTTTAGGAGGAGGCCGAGTAGGTGGTTGGAATGGGTAATTAGAGGGACGAAGAGATGATGAAGGCTGTGATAAAGGAAAGGAAGTACAGCAAGCGAGCGAAGGGAAGAAAGAGAATAGGTTTGATAGATGGGATGGAGTGAGTATGGACGTACTTACGGGGAACTAACGGGACGAACCACCCCCAAAGAGGCAACATTAGTAATGGTCCCTGCGCTATTGTATAAAAAAGTAACAATTTAAATAGCTTAAAGCTCCACAAAAAGGGCTAAAAAATACAGCATTGCTGATATAATTTGCGCAACTCTTCTTGTGATGGGACCAAAATTAGTTTAGGTCCTAGGGGTGTATTAAGGTCGTTGTTTCTTGGGGGCGAGGATCGCTACTTTTAGAGGGTCCAGGGTTATTGAATGCCCTACTATTACTATTTTTCTATTTTTATGGGAATTATGAGCTACTCACCCTAGATCCGTCTTAATCTACCAATACTAGATCCAGACTTCACGTATGAAAAATATTCTAGACCCCTCTCCCGTCAGCATAATCCATGACAACCTAGTGGAAGTGTGGGACCATGCCGAGTTTAAGAATGAAAGACTGTTTAGTGATGGAGCGCAACTATGAAAGTCTCTCACTGCCGTATAAATCTATCTTTACTCATTGATCATCTCTAATAAAAATATTTCTTCTCTATGCTTTTATTAGTCTCACGGAGGAGACTAAGAATGTCACGTAAAGAATGAAGAATAAGGATTGGAACGTGAGAAAGAGGAGGAAGGTTAAGAGAAAATGAGGATTCGGAGGAAAGAAATCGAGAAGTTTTTTGAGGATGGTGGGTGTAGGCGGCGGGAGGAGAGGGAGAGAGGAGGAGGGGCGGGAATTTGCCAGGGGAGGGGGTGGACAGATTTCCTTCTGGCAGAAATCAGCACCACCTGGCGTATGAGTCTAGCAACAGCTTGAGGCGGGACACAATCGCTGGGACCGGAGTGGGGGAGGCATGTAGGGGTGGGTTGGAGGGATTAAGGAGAGGAGTGGGGAGGTAAATGGAGGGGCGGTGGAGGGGGTAGGTGGTCCTGTTTTTAAGGACCTCGACGGCACGGGTGGCTAGGGGTGAGGTATAATGTGAAGAGAGGAGGGTGGCTGTTTGGCATCGGAATTTAAATATCGCATCGAGATATGCGTCTTTCGTACTATTTAGACCAAATATCAGTATCGACATATAACTGGACGTTGCACTTCATCTTATCTTGCAAGTTGTACTACACTTTGGTCGGAGGTTCTCTATTCCCGAGGTTATATTGAGCAATCTGACTCAATATTAGTCCTAAATTCAACAGCACATCCGTGCCGTAGGCGAGGATACAACCCGCGACCTAATAGAAATTAGTCCAGTGCATTGTAGTGGTGGTGAAACATGGAGACTGTCGAGTCGAAGATCATATTATCTGGAGAAATTATAGTCTACGAATAGCCCCGTACAGGGAAGCAAGGTTGCCTCCGCATTAGACTACGAGAGTTCACATGGTCGCAAGCCTTCGCTACCAACTTCATAAATGATCTGTCTCCTCTCTTCTCTCCTCCCTCCTCAGCTCCTTGGCCAACCCCTTCCCCACCCACCCTCCCCTCTATAATGACGTAGTGCGGAGGTCCTCCAGCGTAGGTGACAGCCACTAAGTTTCGTTGCCACTGTACCGTCCCGGTGACTACGGTGAGAATTCACATAGCTCTGTAGCATTCATACTGTCTATCACAAATCGAATCAGTTTCACGTGATATCACATTGGTTCCGAACAGAATAACGTTTAGAAATCGCATATCTCATATCGTACATCCGTTGCTTGACGCGGTTAGACTACATATCAATTCTCACCCCTGATAAATTGCGGTGGAGTGTGCGTTGTACTCATGATTATAATAACATCACTGCAAACAACTTGAAACGCTCGCTACATAATTTATGAAAAAATAAATTCGATGTATATGTTCACTCTAAAGGGAAACATTTTCCAAAATAAGAGCAATTATTTACTAAAAAAATTAAGATGACAACTTTTACTAAAACCACTAGATTTTTTAAAAACGACCCAGGTTTCGATGTGCATTCACATCATCTTCAGGTTTTTTTAATAAATCTACCTAGTGGATTTAGTAAAAAGTTGTCATCTTAAATTTTTAATGATGGAATACCACCAAGTGAGACTGACTAAAGTGAGTGATATTGGCAATTATTTACTAAAAGAGTTGTGTAAATGTGTTACTGACTGAAAATTGTGAACATTTGAAATAATCTGAAAGAAAGGTTACATTAACATCCGAATTGAATGGTAGCATATTATCGCTAATCCCTTAAGAGAAACCGCTAACTTTACACCAATTTTGAGGTTGATGGAAGGATTTGAAAGAATAGGGAGATTTTAGGCAAGGTTGTTAGGCAGATTCAAAAGGCAGTTACGGTTTGAGAGAGAGATGGCGGTAGGAGACTTTTCCACGCCTTACCCTCCCCCGCAATTAGAGTAGACTGCTCCTGAAGAACTGATTCTTGGGTAAGTTTGTCCATAGAGTAAGATATTCCTGGAGGCTTATTTTATTATATATTTAAGCGAAATACTATGCAAATTTTTTATGTACATTCCCTATGCATGTGCAACGTAAATTCTGCATCATCATTCACTTTGCTGCTCAAAGATCCTTTTTAAATGCAATCGAATGGTATTTTATTCATTTAAATGACGATATTTCGATGCGCACTTGAATACTTTGTGATGTTATTGGATGAAACTTGGAAACGACGAGTCATTTCCATGTTCTATTTCAATTATAGTCGTCGTCGCAACGTTCCTGAAAACTTTAGTTTTGATTACGATGAGTTTTTCTTTCGCTTTGTTCATTATCCATGTCTCTGCATCTTATTGTAGAACTGAGGAGGAATCACGGTTCCTCCATTCTTGTTATTTTCTTTACCTCAAATTCAAACCATTTTAAAAGAGACATTCTCATAGTTACAGTACTTAGGACGCACTCCATTAATTGTCAGCGAGTGATTTTAAGCACCTGGCAACATTTAAAGAATAACGATCCCTTGCCCGCTTTAATGAGCGCAGATAAAATTAACGCATGCGCACGCGTTGCGGAGAACAGTGGTCGTGCCCTTTATCAGATTATAATGTCTTATTTATAGTGGCAGCATCTTTGTTTTCTTTGGTATAATAATATCTTGGAATTAAAAATCGTCGTAATGTAAGAGTAACTCCAAGAGTAGGACATTATGATGAAAAATATTATTCGATCAATCATTTAATAGGCATCAAGTGATAGGTTGGTATTCTATTCGGGAGGCGGGAGATTTTAAACATCCCCTTTTCAAATTCCAGGAGTTACCCGGAGGGTCCGGGAAAGTTGGTATTCCTACCCTCAATGCCATCTTCTCCTATTCCCCTCCACCCGCCCTCCCCTCCAACCGACTCTCTCCCAAATCTTCCCCTCCTTATTTCTTTTACGCGTATTATCCCCCGGCCCCCTTCATCCTCCTCCATCCCTTTCTCCTTCGAACCTCCCTTTCGATGACAAAAAAAAATCCATTCACCCCACCCAAAAACTATCCTCCCTATCACCAGCCTTCCATCCCCTCCTCCCCCGATCCCACCCGGTTCCAAAAATCTCGCCCACGTGCAACCGTTTTATTAAAATGAATAATGGGTGAGCGCGGGTTGGCGGGTGAGGGGACGTTTTTTCGTCGACGGGAAGTCACTCCTTGTGTGAGTGTATGTGTTTTCTCTCGGAAGGAGGAAGTCTTATCCCTTTTCGGTGAGGGACCCTGCGTCCTTCTCATTTCCCTCCCTGTCTCGAAGAGCTTGTCAGTGTATGGTGCGGAGGGATAGGGAGGTGGCCGCCTCATATTCCTGGGTACTTTTCTCGAATAAAGGACTACCTAGATCTTAGGCTCTCCCAGCGTATGATGTTAAAGGTTACTCGGGCTTTCCACCGAGTCAAACTCTCCACCTTGGCCGACGTTCCAATGAACGAGTCGTCCATTGTCATCAGGGCATCCCTGTCATCAGGGTATCCCTGTCATCAGGTCATGCCGGATGACGATGGACGACTCGTTCATCGAACGTCGGCCAAGTTGGAGAGTTTGACCCGGTGAAAAGCCCGAGTAACCTTTAAGAACAAGGGACTACCTAAATTCTCTTTTTCGGTTTGGACCAGTGGTAGCGAGTTCAACTCCGGTTCCGAGGGTCACAGGTTCGAGACCAAGCGACGGAAAACATTTTCCTAGCTGGCCAACCAACTGGAACTTTAGCACGCTACCCGAATTTGACCCCAATACTGAGAGGCAAAAATAAAGATGCAGAGGAGGAAAAGAGGCAGAGAGGAGAAAAGAATAGAAGCCTTCGAAGCCTGGTGCTAGAGGAGGATAGCTGAAGATTAAATGGACGGTAAAATAAGAAATGATGAAGAGTACAGAAGAATAGAAGAGGAAAGGACCATGTGGAACACCATATAGAAAGAAGAACAAGATGGATTGGTCACACCCTGAGATAAAATGGATTTGTGAAGAACATCATTGTAGGCAAAATAGGGGAAATCCATCAAAGGAAGACAAAGGAATAAGTTCATGGACTAAATAAAGATAAAAGTACATAGGAAGAGATACCAGGAGGTAAAGGAACTAGTATTTGATAGGGAAGGGTGGAGGGCTGCAGTCAAGCAATCCTAGGATTGAATGACCAATGATGAGAACAATCTGAGAGGCAGCTGTCTCAGCTGAAGGCATTGATAGCACAGATCACGGAAGATCGGACCGGTATCAACAGCCACAGCTTCGGACGAGAGTGAAGTTCAAGGAATCGGCCGGGGTACTGCGATGTGGAAGGCAACGGGGCACCACCGCATTAGTCTCCCTAGAAATGCAGCCTTGCATTTGAAGCATATGTGATGAGATGGCATTCGTCCTAGTAAAATATTTCGGAGTTAAAATTGTCCCCCAATCGGATCTCCGGATAGGGTCTACTGGGAGGGGTACATCAGTCAGGTAGGACAATATCTCTCTGCAATTCGTCCACAGATTCATCCCGGCTGAATTCGGCGCCTTGTGGGAAGTATATAATGTTTTGTTTGGCTTCCTCATGCTCAGTTAGTAATTTAATAGAAAAGAGTAGCTGCCAAATCAACGGTCGGCAGACCAGGTGGACTACTAGTCCGTTGTCGTCGAGTAGTCCCAAGGACTAGGCGGACTGCTATCCGGAAGGGCCCACAAAATTCCAATCCGGAATATTAAAATATAGGAAGTATAGGAATTTGTAATTCAACATAATTCTTCCTTCGTCCGAATTCCCTGCGCTTATTTTTGCGTAGAATCGCCGTGGTAGTGTGTAATTTTACCTGCTTCGGTAGCGATTCCTTGTGTTTTCATTTTTTAGCATTTGAGTGTATTAGCTTATCAGTGCATGGTATTCGTTAATCCATTTAATTTATTTATAAAGATATCAAATTATTTTCATGGAAGTCCATTTTTTGTTCCATTTCCATGGGTCCTTGACATTAGTAACAGCTCCTGGGAAGGAGGTGGCAGAAGATGTTGAGTTAGCCCCTAAGATTAAGGGAGAGCCGTACGGTGCGATTGCACAGGGGAATATTGAGAGCATTACTATACACAATGGGCTAGTTTTATTGCAGAAAACATTGCTAAGTCCTAGTGATGAAATTTTTACGAATCTCTAGTGATTTATAGATGAAAATCGAAAAAATAAATAACTTCCAAGCAAAAACGCTGCTCTATTCATGAAATTCATAACTTGTACGCGAGTTCAAATTTCTCGTAATGGGCGTATTAGGTGAATCATTTTCTGCAAAAAATACGGATTTTTCTGCATCAAGACGCCATCATCTCTCCTCAATCGACGAGGGTGGACCACTGGGTAGGATATTCGTTGTTGTGTTTTCAGATGCCGCGTTGGCTAATACGAAACAGTGTCGTGTGACTGTGGACTGTTTTCGTAGCGGAGTTTGAGCGCATCATCACAGCATATGAAAACCAGCGAAAATGCCCTACATCATCTCATCATCTCATGATATCAAAATACGAGCAACGTATGGGCTTCCTTTGCGAGATATTTGTCTAGAAATCGAAGTTATTTCTGTGAAGAAATGGAAGTCGCATTTGAAATATTTTTCTAATACGTTTTTTATTAATGGCGAGAGAAAAACTTCGCTTTCCTCCCTTAATAAATAACTGTCTCGAATTCATTCATCAAGAAGAATGCCTGCTGCCATTTAAATTTTTTGCAAGACTGCTCTCATGATCGGTATCATAGCTGATAACTTTAAAAAGCTATGCTAACTCAAGACTAAACGTAGCAGTTATGACAAGAGAATAACCTCTCTCAATCCACCTTAAAATATTTGTGACTTTTGCCTGCCTTTTTATCGCCCGAAACTACTAAAATTCTCCCTTTCCTATCTCGTTCGATTGTTTCATTCCTGTCTCTCATTTCCTACTATAATTAGCTTTGAACGAGCTACTTGCTTCCTGATTCAGAACACGTATTATTTATTGTTACTGATATTCTATTATTATTATTTGTTATCATTTGCCATTATTATTATGGCTTCTTTGAGGTGTTTCTTCATTTATTTTGTCTACTAGAGGTTTCGGTGTTTTTAAAAAGCGAGGATTAATCGTTTTGTAGCATTTAGGGTGTAAACACTGTAGTAATTGCACTAAGCTGCCAACCAAGCGTGAGTGTGTCTCCCGGTCAAAGCGAAGAGTTACCGTATATTTCCGCAGATAAGACGACCTTGAGATAAGACGAGGTGTAAATTTTCGTCAAATTTTTATAGTTTAACCCCTAATTGACGACCCCCAAACTATCATCGCCGAAAGTGAGGCTGTACTTGAGGAGCTATTTGCCTCAGATGATGAATTTGAGGATTTTGTAGGATTTTAAATACATTGATTTGAAGTGAGAGTTTGTTTTATTTTATAATGATTTTAATTTATATACATCTCAACCTTATTTTTTTGTATCTGTCCTATAAGACGACCCCGGATTTTGGGGGCCTTTTTTAATGATTCAATTAACGTCTTATCTGCCGAAATATACGGTAATTGTGACACACCGGAGTGTATCTCGTTTCTTTTGTAAGTGCAGTCATACCGCAGACTTGATAAAAGCGGGAAACTGAGGAGACAATGTAATTTTTCTGTTCAGTTTCCCACTTTTAACCATTTTTTTCGTATTATTTAGGGTGTAGGTGGTCAATCTAAAGCGAGTGCTCTCTGGGTGTTCCGGATGCTCCGGTAGTCCTGAACTAATCAATGGACTTCCTCAAAATTTTTAAAGATTTTACCCAAATTTCCTTAATTTAGGAAATACAGTTGCCATCAAGTCTTAGTGCTTGTCGTAATTTTTGAGCTATAATGAAATGCGTGTCATAACCGAATGAGGAGTCCGCTCAGCCTTCATGTGGACACACGTTTGTGAAGCTCGATCGAAATGGACAAGAAAAAAATCCAAGGCCATTCAGTCGACACCGTCAATACCGTCTCGTTTTACGAGTTCTGAAAACCTGGAACGGCTCGCGTGGATATTTCGACGGGGCGGGCGTGGTGCGTGCGCTTGAAATGGGCCGTTTTTGCGGGCCGTGCACAAAGAAAGCGGCGCACGTGCTCCGCGAGCAGGACGATGCCCTCACCACGACAGATGTCGCATGACATGTGTTCGTGTGTGTGAGCGCGTGTGAAGGTTTAATGACGGCTGCCAGACATTCGGAAAAGAAAAACGATTAAAAAAAACCTTCCAGACGAATGCACGCGTTATGTCAATGCGGGAGTTACGGGGTCATCGGAATCGACTCGAATTCCGATGGTATTGTGTCCACATCGGGAGAGATGCGTGAGTGATATGATTTTTTCCTCCCCTCGAGTAGACTCAACGATTTGAAGTATTCTTTACCAACTCGTAATTGACTTGATAAAATTCTTTTCAAAACCTAATCGAAACTAGTTTTTTGAGATTAGTTTTTTAATCAAAATCTATTTGAATTTCTCTAATATTAAACTAATCCTTAAAAAATCATGGAAAGACTGAGATATTTCTCTAATCTCAAGCAAATCTAATTTCGGGAATATTTCTTCCTTTCGAAAAAGGAATCGATTCGCTGAAGCGTGCCAAGAAGCGCACTGGTTTTTATGGGACTGGAATGAATCAGAGGAATTAGCTATACTGAATAAGTATGGGAGCTAGCTACTCTGAAGTATTACAGGGAATAGATCCATCGAATTGGTATATATTAAATTAATACCTTATGAAAGGTAGGGCCAAAAATTGGTTTACACCGTGCACTTTCTCGTTACCTCTCATAAGTGATCGCAAGAATGAGAACGCTTCGTAGGACAGCTTAAAATAAATCGCGAATTGACCCTGAATTTGGTTTTTACGTGGTTTAAAATTCTAATTTTAGTGATACAGAATCGATATTTACGACTAATTTTCATGAATTATGAAGCTATTAAGCTGCGAGCTGAAATATGGATGTCTCCCATATAACGAACGGAAGTGAAGATGGAAAATGTGTTGAAAAACATCATATTGAAGAGCTAGGCTCGGATGCAATCTCGTACATAAATCATTTTGACAACTTTAACATCTAAGGGAGTTGACTCGAGGTCTGCATTAATGTGAGTGTGGGATAAAGAACCAACATACATACTGTCAGCTTATTTGAAGTGGCTTCCTGAATCTGCTCACGATGAAGTTTCACTTCCATCTCCTCCCCTTAGAAGAATGAAAATCATTCCACCAACCAACTCTCTCCACCAACACCCCCCCCTCCCCCTCTTGCACCACCGTGACGATATAAATTGATGCAAAATAAGGCAATTAGGTCATTCAGCCCTGATGAGGTCTCCGGCAAAGAAGAAACGTTGGCTTTTTTTAAATCTTGACGCGGGTTATCCCAAAAAAAACCATCACTGCTTGCCGGACATGGACCGCGAAAGTTTTAATAATTTGAAGAATGAAAAAGATTGTCATTTTAAAATATGCACAGTTTATTTCATGATTTTAGATAAAATAAACAAACAATAAAAAGGACATCATGCAAAAACTCGCCTCAGACACCAATTATTCTCTGCGACACTCTCAGATCCAATGACTTTAATGACCCTATTGTCTTACAACTAATCCGAGAATTTGATGAAAGATAAAGTGATTAAATAATATCTCTTTAACTCCCCTTCGCCAATATCCTTATTCTTTGCAGCTTTGATCTGAACATAGAGACTAGTGAATCTCTGGAAAAATATTATTTCTTCATATTAGCGTCGGAAAAAAATTGTGTTCAGTAATTATTTCCTCACCAAATTGAGATCAGGTGACAAAAGAAAGGCAAGATATATTAAGAGGAAGGTCTTTTTCCTCTCTTTGACACTCGTCTAAACGAAAAAAAAATTGCAACTCAGCAAGCGGAGAATGGACTCGTCCGAAAAAAAACTGAGCCATCGACGAAACACGGTCATCGAATAATCGCCGTAATGGATTGGTGGGGACTCGACCGAGATCCGATCGCGGTATTAATCGTCGCATAATGTCCCCCTTACTCTCGGGTGTCGAAACCGTGGGCCGTGGAGGGCCCTCTCTCTCCTTCGGAGCGAAGCACCACTCCACGCGCCGCGCGCGTCCATTAGAAAAGAGTGCACGGGGCGGCGTGCAGCTGCGGCAGGTAAGGTGTGCGTCGGACATGGCGCCCAGGAAGGTCAATAAAACGCAGGCTGAGTGAGCAGCGGGAGAGGAGAGAGAGAGAGAGGTCGTAAAAGACAGAGAAGGGACCAACCCCCTCCCGAAAGAAGTGGTGGTCGGGAGGCGGGGGGGATTGTGGAAAGAGCGGGTTGTTATAAGACATGGCACTCATCTCCAGGCGACCACCCCGCCGACGAAATATTAGTAGGTATCGTGCCGCCGCAACAGCTACGTGCACTCTCGAGACGAGAAATCGTTTTCGTCATCTCGGCGGATCGATGTGCGATATGAAATCCGATCGCAAAAACTTTCGATGAGGTTTCAGGAGGATGTTGTGTGCTCAAGATGAGTTTTATTTTATGTCTTACCTAGCATTCAAGTTAGTTAAAGCGAGATTCTTTCTTGGATAATAATGGATACCACAGCTAAACTAATTTTTAATTCAGGAAGCTGTAAGATGTGTGAACTAAATATTGTAATACCATTGACGCAAAAAAATTCTTTTATCTGAATCACATTTTCCGGAAATAACAAAATGTACTCGCATTATAATTTAATTTGACTATCTTTTCCAAGCTGTACGCTAAAGGCGTCCTAAAAACTGATGGGATTTTTATCTGATGTTGCTAATTGTATAACCTTGAGCAGAAAATTTGTTTTTTTTTCAACAGTTGATGAAAAACAATATTAAGTAATGCATGAGTGCAAGAGAAGTGAAAGAAGTTTCTGAGAAAATGAAATTATGAAGGCAATTATTAAAGGGGATCAATTTATCTAAGGCTAACCGTTATTCTGTGATTCCGCGACTAAATTCTTTGATTTTTTCCTTCCCGGAAGGAAAATGTGGAAACTTCTATGTTTGAGGAAACGTACGAACTCTACTCCGTTAGCTTTCTGACACGACCTTTGCTTAAGAAATTCCTCCTTTTTAAATCCAGTCTCTCTTAAGCGCATAAATGTATTATATCCCTCAGAAAACGGGTTGTATTTTTTGACAAATCCAGGAAAAATGGAGAAATGGCTGATTTTTTTCTTACCATTGGAGAGACCCATCAAACTTATCTTTTTGATCATGACAAATTATTTGAATTTTATGAGAAGTATTCGCTTGCTCAGATTACTTAAAAGGACTAATTTACTTATTTAGTTTTTTGACGAATTTTCGACTTCTATACCAAATGGTTGTTTACTTGCCCATGTACAGCGCTCCTCCTTATAGTAAGAAAAAACTTAAAAATACCACAGTTTAATTTCAAAACACGACCGGTGTCGTAACAGATGAAAATCTTGTCTGCTTCATCACCTCCGCTATCCTGATGAAGCAACTCTCTTATGAACCCGGTTTTTATAATCGAACTATTGAATTACAAATTATTATTTTCATCGTTACATTAAAAATAGTACTACAAGGTAGACCCTGAGACGGTATCCTACTCCTTCTCGATCCTACTCCAAATGCCAATTATGATAGTTCTTTTGATCTAGTTTAAAATAATTATTTATTAAAAAGATCAGGACGGAGTCCAGTTTTGTCCCGTCAATACATGGATAAAACGTTGTGGTAAGGCTTCATCGGTGGAAGCAGACCATTTTGTCAACCCTGGCCCTATTATCCAGATAGCTGAGCGCATATCTTATTGTTAGGTCTAAGATTTTTTTACTTCAACCCTGGAAAGATAAACTAAATTTTACAAGTTGTTGCGACGTCGACAGTTAATAAGGGAGTTACTGTTTCAATGTTTAAGTTCAGAAGTACCGTAGTTCTTAAGCATTAGACGTAAGAGCTCCCCTCCAACATTGCAAGAAATACAGGGGCCGCCCCTGCTAACATTATGCCCTGGTTGAATTGTAAGATTCATCAAAGTAATTCTGATTTTGGTATTGATCTCACCGGAAAAAATACTTTTAAATAAAAATTTTTCTTCCACTAAAATAGAGGTATATTTAATTTTCACCGTTTCAACTACGGCATTAATCCATGTGAGAACCTTTTATAGTACACGTGCTTCAAGAAAATTTGGCATACTTTCGGAGTTCACTTTATTTATGTCTAAGTACTACTATATGTACTCTCTGCTTCCAGGAGACCATAATTATTAGACATTTCATGGCGAGGACTGGAAGAAAAACCATTGTCACTACAAAGAATCAGCGCGGCGATAATTTCCAGAAGTAGAATGACGGTTGTGAATGTCATGGGGATAGAGGAGAAAGTATGCAGAAGTAGGGAGCATTATTGAATTCCTATGTATTTAGTCCATTTCATATTAGGCATACTTCCGCTTACTAATAACCATACGGCAAAGATGTATTTAAGTGGAGCCCTATTCGCGGCCTATTTTGAGCGAAGGGATATGACTCAAATGAACCTTCTTCCAACTCGTCGTTTCATTGGAATAAGACAATTGAAATTAAAGCACCATGGGGTGTTTAGTTTTACCTTATCAAAGCAATATATTAATTCTATCACCTCCGCTACTTAACAATGCATTTTTTTATTAAGTATTAGTGCTATTGGAGACTATAATATGTGGGAGAAAGGTATTAAATATGTCACTAATATATTGACGCCTCATCCTCTCAATCTACTTGGATGAGTAGCCATATATACGACTCCTTATCGACAGATGAAGAGGCAAGATTAATCGCTCTAACTCTAGGGGTATCAATCCTTTAGAACCTCTGACAAACTAGCGTGAACTGTTAAACAGATTTGTTGAACCATCTGCTCAGTTAAAACAAAAAAGCGGACAAACGGTCCCGAACTTCAATTCTTATGTGATATTTATCTACAAATTACCTGGTTCGTTATTCTTTACTGTGTAAATCAATCTTATCATTTTAATGTTTTGCGGGTTGTTTCCCAAGTAGTTGGAGACTTTTACCAGGCATAAAGTCGTCGGACTAGTGTCCACACCGTTAATTTTGTTGGCTCCACTCCCATCTGAGATATGCGACTTATGTACCAGTATCCGCCAGCTTAGAAAAATACCATGCCGATTTTTCAACCCCGTTAGTTATTTGCAGGAAGCTCATTGGTGTAATTAATTCTATAGTTAATGGCTCAACTATTTTCAAACCTGTGGTAACGAATCTAATATTCGGTAGCAATTCACGGAAGTCGTGTTTTTATCATCATTGTAAATTAGTTTTCTTCCAATTTTCGTCGGGGCAATTTTTCATGAGACTTTTTTATTCTTGATTTTCAGTCTTCAAAGTTCCCTTTTTTCGTCCTTTTCCTTCCTTTTTTTCTGCTTAAGAAGCTCATATCATTGGGTATATTTCTTCAAATCCCCTCATTATCAGTTACTTGTTCATTTCAACCAAAAAACTCTAGTTTGAGCTATTTTTGAGGGCAAAATCACGAAAAATGGAATGTATATATGGAAAAGTGCTAGAGAGCAAATTAGTAAAAAGCATGGCCCGGACGAATCAAATGAACTTTCCAATCGTCTATGCAGTCATTCTTTTCTATGAAATTAATCATAAAAGTTTCCTTTTATCTTGTAAAAACTCATTAGTGCCATCGAGAATTATGATAACCCACGATGGGCCAGGACTTGAACCTAGCTCACGGTAATAATTTGTGCTGTAGTGTCTCAAAACTTTTGTATTGAAAATCATGAACTCAAGGCTTAACGGTTAGCTTTTTTTACTATTTATGTAAAGTTAGGTTTATATTAGGAGTTATATAAGCTGTACTAAACGTAAAGGCTTAGTTGCAATCAATCTTCGTGTCAAATAGTAATGTTTCGAATGATCGAGCGAACTCTCATGAGGAAATTTTTGCTGGTAATAGTTGTCCTTGATGCCTGAATGAATTCTATGCAGCGCTATGTAGTTTTAGCGAGATTGTTCACCGGCTACTATAAAGACCTAATTATAATGCCATCTATAGATGAAAGAATCTGAAAAAGTATAAAGTAAATACAGAAAAATTAATGATTGAAAAAGCGTTTTATTGAACTGAAATTTTTGTATTTACTAGTCGCTCTTATTTAAGGCTTAAACGGGACTTCGGTATTTGTTCCACGGCCTAGCCGAAAAATTTCTCCAATCGCCTAAAAGATATGAGATATGTTGCTTACCATTCGTATCTGTTGCACGAAATCTTCTTGTGTCTTCGGCCCTTAAGGAGTTGGGATATCCTCTATATTCTTACTCTGACGTACCACCAGTTCAAGGGCTGCAATTCGACCGATGTTTCGACACTCGACTCGAGCATCGTCATCAGTGTGAATGAAGCTTCAAAACTTCATACATTCAAACTGAGGGTTATCCTCAAGTCGAGTATCAAAACCTCGGTCAAAATTCTGCCTTTGAACTGGCGGAAGACCCGAGAAGAATTCGTACTGCCTTTAAATAGTGCTGTAGTGGCTATTGTAGAGGATTTTCATGTTTGATACGAAAAATCTCAACCCATGTACCAATTTTCCAACGCTTCGTTTGTATTCTGAAATCATCAGTAATAGAAGGTTTACCAAAACAAATGGTATATATCAAGTAATCATTTCTGCATTATATGCCAATCGCAGCAATCCATGTAAATGCATGTTACATAACAATGTTTACTCATACCTTAAAGTGATTTATATATACGAATGTAAACACGAAATGTAAAATTAACTCTGCTAATTATAAAATATTCTAAAATATATGTGCTTACATGCATTGATGCTGCTGGAAAATACTGTTAAAAATTTACTTGATATCACGGGTGTTAAACAAAGTGTTTTGGTGAAACTGTTATTATAAAAGATCTGGTTCTTTCTTGGCGTAGTACTAGATGCAGAAATTCCTTTCGGGCTCTCCTCCTGTTCAGGCTCTCCATGTTGGCCGATGTTTCGATACTCGAATCAGGGATCGATACCCCCTCCAGGGTAAAATATAATCGAAAGTGTAGGTAAATTGGTACATGAGTTGAGATTATTTTGGAACAAATTTTCGACAACTGCTATCATGGAATTCCTCAGTGTGTTCAACGATGGAAGTGTATTTAAACGATGTTTCCGCCGCCGTCCTCTTGACCACCACATTGCAAATCACGCAGTTTCCGTCTGTTCCACAGCTACTACGAGAACGGCGACGTGGTGGACAGGGGCGGTGACCGGAACTCGGACGGCGGCGCGTACCTGCCGGCCCCGCCGCCCAAGCGCCACCACCACCACCGGCTGGCCGGGGGCGGCGATGGAGGTGCGGCGGCGGGGGGCGGCGAGGTGGCCAGGAGGACCGGGGGCCTCCTCCTGTTCTCCTCCTCGCACCACCATCACCATCACCACGCCAGCAACCACATCACGTCGTCGTCGAACCCGGTGGCGGCCGCCGTCACTTCGTACGCCGCCTCCTCCTCCTCGTCCTCATCGTCCTCCGCCGCGTCCTCCGTCACCTCGTCGGTGTCCTCGTCCTCCGGCGGCGGTCAGCACCACCCCTCGCTCCAGCACCCCCTGCCGCTCTCGCTCCACGCGGCCCCCGCCGGAGGAGCGGGCTCGGCTCCTCCGGCCCCTCCGCCGCCCCCGGCGCTGCCCCCGCCTCCGGCGCCACCCCTGCCTCCGGAGTTCCCGCCCCATCCGCACCCGCAGTACTTGTTCTCGGGAGGGAGAGGAGAGGCTGAGGACAGGAGGAATGACGATGAATGGAAGAACATACACGTGGTGAGTGAGAGGTTTGATTCGCAGCATGCCTGAAACACTTTTCAAAGCTAACTCGTTGATACACTGGGCTCCTCTTTCAATTGAGAGTCCCCAGGTACAGTTACAGAGAAAATCAATATATGACAAAGAAATAAATCAAATTTATGTGAATTTAGTCTGAAATTTTATAAGATTTTATATAAAAATAAAAGATGTAAATACTAAAACGTTTATTCATCTCAAAATAAAAATATTTAGCCAAATGCATGTTAATATCAATATAAGTAGTCCTTTACTAGCCTCCCTCCCAGGGCACAGCCCAGGGCTTACACCTTGTTTTCTGACCATTGTGGTGCAACTGTTCTTTATAGACTGTCTGAATGCTTAAGGCACCTTCACGTGCAGAATTACAATGAGCAGAGGGGAAAATGCTCATTACAGTGCTTCTCATTCTTAATATGAGGGAGGCAACTAGAAAGGGAAGCACAAGATTGGGCCCTCACATAGGATGTAATGCCTAAGGATGATGCTCACTTAAACCCCCAATAACTCAATCAACCTATGCAGGTGCAGCTAGTCTTAAAAGACATGCCCAAGTCAAAAATGTGTCTCTCGACAGGGGCCATAACCTATAACCAAACAAGCTGTATCAGGAAATCAGGTTGCTGTGGCACCTGTAACACTGCCCTCTAATCCTGAATTCTCTGGATCAAATCTCAACAAAGGTGTATATTTTTTAGTGAACCCAAATGCCAATTTTGGTGCCGTCAAGTTGTAGCGCCCCTGGCATCTTTTCCTAGAGTATTGGCTGATTACGTTGTCGGTTTCATACTAATTTAGTTAAATTTTCTAAGCTTAGTGAGGCCTTTTCAGTAATGTTGCATCGTAATTTAGTGAATTCCAATAGAAATTTAACTTTAACTCCATCTAAAATTTATGGAAACAATTCTAATTCTTGCTATAAGGCTTTTAGTAGAGCTTCGTGGAGTGTGAAATGCAGGTGTGTCTATCATGCAGAGGAATTTACAGAATTGTTCACTGTACTAATATCCAACACACCCATTGAATGGGAGTGAGGCAGAGAATAATAATGCTGTAAGACTATCCCAATGGTCATGACACCTCAATGCTCTAAGGGTGGAGGCCAATATCTACAGTGCTACTCCAGGCAATTTTAAATGTGGTATGATGTTTAATAATTTTGCAGGAATTTTTTTCCCTTTGGATGGTAACATGTTTTTGTCCATACATGCATTGACATAAAATGCCATGCACAAATGTCAATTATTTTAGATCAATCTAATATACATGCTTTCATATTTATATGTGCCATAATGGACTGAGGCTGCATTTCATATCAATTAGTATCTCAAGAACAATTCCTGCCGTAATTTGTGTACCTTTATTTATTAAAATCTATTGAAATTGATACTCTTGAAATGATTGACTTATGGATATCCTCTATTTCCCATAAAATATTCAATCTACTCATATATAAACCAATATTCTCCAGAATATTGAATAGGCCAATGTCATCAATCAGTCAAATAAAATTTGATGCATTTTCACAATTAATGACTTCATTATCATTAGTGGCATTGTGTTTTAATGTGATCAAGGGATCTACTTTACATATGTTATATAAGTATTGTAGATATTGTATAATTGAATCCGCATCTGTCAAGCCAGCCCTAATGTTTCCTTTCTCCCTGCAGATGCTCAACTGCATCCTGAGCATGGTGGAGAAAACAAAGCGAGCACTGGCCATCCTGCAGCACCGTGCCCTCCCAGAATCTAATACTAATCCACAGACAACACCTCACCCTGCGCAGGTCAACCCCCACCACAACCCACACCACCAACAGCCACCCCCTCCACCACCCTCTGCATACTGGCTGCGGCGCACAACACCTGAAGGAGCCGATGGCAGTCATCACTACAACAGTAATGGCACTGGACTGACCAGTCACCACATTAGTGCAATAAACAACATTCACCATTCTCAGGCCTTGGCTAGCCCACATGACACATTCAAGAAAACGGCTGGGGAGATAATGGCTCAGACAATCAAGGCAACGGAAGATAGAGTCGCTGAAGTAAAAAGGAGAGCAGGTAAGAAACTCTTATTAGGAAATACAATGCAGGTCCAAAATTTAAATAGTAAGTTAATGATTTGATTCTCGTTTGCTTAGCAAAGTTGAGATACTGAATAATAACATACCTCTGGTTTGTTTGCATAGAATAGTTAAATGAGATAAATGATAATAGTACCTCAGGTGCTGGAAAAGTCTGTGGAGTGTAGTTCTCAATTACTTCTAGACTACTTGAAATACACTCAAGCCAAAGTTAGAGCACTAATGTGAGCCAATTATTTTGAAATTGTCAAAAAGGTAATGAAAATGAGATTGAATCATAAAAGATTAACTTAGCTTTCAATTATGACCAGATGTTTCATTTACATTAGTTTTACTTCATTTGTTGAGTATTTTTATATACACAGTGATTAATTTTGAAAATATCCCTTTGCTATTCCTGTGAGACATTCATTCATAGTAATGCACTCCCTAGTTTATTGTGTTCCACTTTATAACTGGATGCTGAAGTGCCATGTTTATACATATAATACTTGAATAAATACCATCATGATGATTAAACTTTACACACTCAGGCCTTTCTTTCTTTTATAATTTGTGGTAAATGGTAAAGACAAAGTTGATAAATTATTCAGGTTGGTATTTACACAATTAAATGTAATAGTTGTAATATAGCTTACATTGGTCAAACAGGACAAAATTTTAAGACACGGATCAAAGTATAATCATGAAGTTACTTAAATATGGATACCAACTCACAATTTGCACAGCATCTGCTGGATAATAACCATGTACTGTAAACGTGGGCTACTTGAGCCCTGTAGGTTAACTTGAGCCCAAAACAGAAAAATGGTGTTTGATTCTCTGCATACTCTCAACATCGGTATAACGACATAGTTCACTGCCACCTACCAGTGGAGCACTGAACTAAGTCATTGTACTAATGTTGAGAGTATGCAGAGAACCAAACACCATTTTCCTGTTTTGGGCTCAAGTTAACCTACAGGGCTCAAGTAGCCCACGTTTACTGTAAGTGATTTTATCCCCAAAATTCTACATGTCCTACCAAAAGGTTTAAAGATGGATGCATTGGAGCAAATGGAAATTATTAGTGTGTCAAGCAACCTTTTCAACGAGTTTCCTTTTCCACACCCCTCCCCACTCCTTCCTGAAAAAATTTCCCTTCTCCCAAGCCCCTAACTTATGTTCCACTGCCTTTCCACCCAAAAATTAGTTTGTTCTTTAAACTCACCCCCTTCCCCCCCACCTCCTTAGCACTGGTTACTACCGTAATTATCAATAAATAACATGTAAACAATTGTACCTGAAGATGCAGCAAGCTGCAAAATGCATAGTACATTAATAAATAGAAATGGAAAAGTACAAGGATTGTTTCAATATGGATCATTATGATTATTTGATTCACCCAAAGAAGATTTGCTACAATTGACCTTTTATATATTTCTTTGACTCATGATGGTAACAATTTTAAATACTTTATATGTATCAGAAGTACATTATGTATCTAAAAACTTGACATTATCTTCTATTTTTTTAATTTCCCAGAGGAGGCAGTGAATGAAGTGAAACGGCAGGCAGTGGCAGAGTTGCAGAGGGCAGTAGCAGCTGCTGAGAGTAAAGCTCTGGAATTAGTGGCAGCAGAACGTGCTCGGATGGAAGCTCTCCTGCTTGAAGCTCGGACTAGTGGCGCTGCTGGGAAGGCCACCTCACGCCCCCCTGTTCCAGGGGCAGTGCTCCCACAGAATTCAGTGGAGGCATCAGATGCTGCATCATCATCATCACTGCTAGTGGTGGATGGGGGCGGAAGGTCTCCCATCTCACCCCCACCTCCTCTGCCCATCTCCCATCACACTCACAATGTAAGCCCCTATATCTAAGCTATATGCTATATGTTTCAGCATTCAGTGAATACCTTATTCATGCATCTACCTAGGACCCTCTTGATACCATAATGTTTCTAGAGGCTCACAAGTGAAACACCAAAATGTGGAGAGAATTAACTGAGTTTTAAATACTTGCATCATATCGTTTTGTGTTGGTGGAGGCATGGCTTACTGCCCTACAGAAGACAAAATGGTAACCTAGGTCTGAGTGCTTTTAAGAAACGCCATGTGGAAGTACCTTGCAACTGCAACTTTTCTCCCTGTTCCCCCTTGATCTACAGTGAGCAACTACTCCATAATTCTAATTATGGGTATGCCCTAGAACATTTCATTTAGTTCATATCGCTGGTTAGAAGAACAAGAGAAGAAAGTTTCAGGCTTTTTTGCATTTATTAGTCCTTATCTACATAAGATCCATTCAAGTTTATTAATTTTCTACATGATGTATTACTAATTATATACCATAACTGTACTAGACAGCCATTAGGATTTAAAAAAGATTCTCCACCTCAGCAATCACCTTTTTCATCAGCTGAGAAATCTCTTCCTTACAGTGTTTCTTTCTGCTGATGAAAGAGGAAGAAAATATTGGATCCTCTGCCTAAGACATAATAAATAAGGTTTGATTTCATAGCCTAGGCTCAAATAAAGTCCCTCAGTTGCTTGGATCAAGCAAGTGATGGTTTTGCTATGAGCAATTTGAACAACTGCTTTTAGCATCCCTTGGTTCTTATGCTTGATTTCGTGATTCATGATTGATTACAGATCTTCATAATATAGCACAGTAATGGTATGATGACATGGCAATATCTCTTGCCAAAGATATGTACCACAAAGAATGCTCCTCATATTGCATTTTACCAACTAGCCATTTGAGAGCCAAGCTGGTGTCTGACACTGCTGACGAAAACTATCCTTAAAAGAACTTAATACACACTGTAGACAGCCCTTCCTTGAAATGTTGCCTCCCATCCCAGAGGTAAGGAATGGTGAATGAATGACACCCAGCAGGGAGTGAGATTCCAGGCCCAATTGGTTTGATTTTTCAGTCATATTCTCATAAAGATGATATGTTCCTGATTGTTAGGTTAATTTTCTTCAAAAAAACATGAATGTGTTCACTGATAGACACTTTCCAGCAATCTGCTTGCCAGTTGACTCCAAGCTCTTTGAGTGTGTACACGTGTGATTTTTTGAACCCCTGTAGTGTGACCTCGTCGAGGTAAAAATGGATCGATTTCTCGATCAACTAGCAGTAATCAAGTTTTGCGTTCAACTTAAAAAGAAGCCGCTGGAAACTTTTAAAATGCTTCAGCAACCTTTGGGGGAAGATTGCCTCTCCCGAACCGATGCCTGAACCGAATCCCAGTCGAACCGATGGCACAAGATGTTCCCAAATGACTGAATGCCGAGGGTCAAAGAGACAGTTCCAAGTGGCACACGTCGTCAAGAAGGCTTGAATGAGCCAATCGAAGGTGAAGATCATGCTCATTGTCTTTTTTGACACCAAAGGGATTGTGCATCATGAGTACGTGCCTCCTGAAGAGACCGTAAATGCTCAGTTTTACAAGTCAGTGCTCATGAGATTGACCTACAGAGTGACCCGCGTCTGACCCGAGATCAGGAATTCGTGGAAACTCCACCATGACAATGCGCCGGCACACACTGCCTTCGTTGTCACCCGCTACCTGACCAGCCAGTGCACTGAAATGTTGCCGCAGCTGCCGTACAGTCTGGACTTGTCACCACCAGACTTCTTTTTGTCTCCCCACCTCAAAAGGGAGCTGAAAGGTGCACATTTCGACACCATAGACAACATCAAGGCTACCTCGACGAGGCTTCTCAAGAGCATTCCCACTAACGAGTTCCAGGGTGCCTTCTGGGTGTAGAAGAACCGCTGGCAGAGGTGTATTAATGCGGAAGGAGAAAATTTTGAAGAATTTTAGATTGTTGTACGAATTGGATCAAGAAAGTTTTCAAAAAAAAAATGCGACGCATTACTTTTGGGACAAACCCTGTATGTGAAATTCCACAAAGGAAAAACCATCTGTCTTGAGTGGGACTCAAGTACAATAATCAACATGGGAAAAGGGCACCTGAGTAATTTAACTCCTAAAGTACTTGGCGAATTATTGAGGGATCTTAGTTGGTGTCCCAGTCAAGGCAAATGACTTTTCCTCTGAAATTAAGCACTTATGGTACGTCTAATTTTATTTGCGTCATAAATATCTTTCTGTCTAGTCAGAAAGATTCTTCTCCACCTTCATTCTCTGGTTTTCTTTGATGTGTTTCAACCATTACATGAGGAGCTCCAGTAATAGATTCAAGTCTATTCTCTCCCTCCCTTCATTTATGTATGGGAATACTTATGCTTTTGGATGAGTCTAAATGTAAGGTTCAAAATCAATTATGATTCTATAATGGAAACTATCATATCACCATACCAATGGACAAATTTATCTCAGAAATTTTAGTGACTTCAGATTCCTTTTTTTTCTTCTGAATTAAAATAAGTTTTTGCACTCCTCACATGAACATAAGAACCTCAATTCCCTCTACTTACTTATGTAGAGCTGTTGCTATTAACAGTATGTTTGGGAGCCATCATTAAAAAGTAAATGGTAGCTGTTGTAATGACTGTCTTTCTATGGCTACAGATATGAGCATGGAAGATGCTCGAGGCCTACTTTGGAGTGATATGTAGGCTACAGTAATGGCTGCATATTTAGAACTAAGGGTTGAATATTTCAGAAAATATTCATGCCCTATTTCTTAGCCAAGTGAACTGCAGATATCTGAAAGTGGGGATTACGGGACAAGAGAAATGGGAACCCCAGATGAGGGAATATTCAAAATGGAGGCTTTATCGTGTGGCATTTTTTTGTTCAATCTCCCGTCTTTGGACAGTTTCCCCTTTGCGGACTTTTAACCCTCCAGACTTAGCCAAAGGACTTTCCCGAGGCACGCATGAGATGCACACTCCTATACTGTCGCGCTAACTATATCTGGCAGGCAAATGATAATAATACATCCAGGCATGTCCAAGACTTGTCATCTCCTGCCAGCAACTTCTGCTACAACCTATGCTCTGCAACTGTCCCCTCACCAGGTCCTCTCTCACTTATATAGCAGTTGGCACCAGAAGACTACAAGACTTTCTTAGGCAGAAAATCATGGAATAAAGGCAAAATCCTGCATTCCACAATTGGAGATGAAAAACTGTTCCCTAAGCTCCAATTGCAATCCTACACAGCATGTGTGTACTCATTCCACTACCATCCTCCCCTCCAAGGCTACCAATTGCCTGTATCCCATACACCCCCTCGCCAAATTCCACTCTTTGACCTTGCCGAAACCTCCCCTCCAAGGCTACCAATGGCCTCCATTCCATAGCTCACCCAATCCACCTTCAAACTTGCTGAAAACCTCCCCTCCTATGACATACCTGACTGCTTGCTCTCTTATACCTCGGATCTCCGTGGTGTGCACATGACTAAGCTGTATGTATGGCACTTTGTCAAAATTGGTGATTGATGTGCGAATTTCCACAGATAAAAAATCATCCGCCTTGACCGGGATTCGAACCCGGATCCCTCGATTTCCGGCCGAGTGCTTTAGCCAATTAAGCTACCGAGGCGTCCTCTTTCCCTGTGGATTTTTATGACCTTGACAGTGCGACTGGTTGTTACATTGTATGTCCGGCAGTCGAGAACATCTAGTCCCGTAAAGGTCATAAAAATCCACAGGGAAAGAGGACGCCTCGGTAGCTTAACTGGCTAAAGCACTCGGCCGGAAATCGAGGGATCCGGTTTCGAATCCCGGTCAAGGCGGATGATTTTATTATCTGTGGAAATTCGCACATTTGTGCATTGCGGGTGACTCCGTAAAAGTGAAACTCCGTGGCTAGTCCCAGATAGCTTAAAATTTGGTGATTGATTGTTGAGCTTTAGACATCAGAACACAGGTTGGCTGACCCTTGCAATATTTTGTTTGTAATTCTTAAGCTGGTGAAAGATACTTATTTCATTTGTGGTTTATTCGGTATGCTTGCTTGTTCCCGAGTACCTCCTGTTATCTCACTCGTGTTTTTGGAGAGAATTTGTTATAAAGGTATTGTTGGAGAGAGACCTCTACCCCTCTCCCGTTGATGCTTCAATTGTTCCATTGACATAACGCATTTTTAACTGAACTCTTATAACTTTTTTTTTGCATGAATTAGACATGCTGGAATTGTGGACGCAAAGCCAATGAAACATGCAGTGGCTGCAACACAGCACGTTACTGTGGAGCTTTCTGCCAGCACAAAGACTGGGAGAATCACCACCAAGTGTGCTGTGGACGCTCAGCCTCTGCTGCCCTCACTGCTGTGACGACAGTCAGCGTGACAACCCCATCGGAAAAGTCAGCCACCACAGCACCCACTACCACGCCATCTGTGGTTGTGGCACCCTCCACCACTCCATGCAGTTCTCGCTCACCGACCCCAGTGGCAGCCTCATCATCATCTTCCTCGTCATCATCATCATCTTCTTCTTCCTCGTCATGCTCCCCACCAAACACGACTCCATCAGCACCCCCAGTGGTGACCGATGCGACCAAATGACCCAGAACCAACTTTCGGCGAAATCAAAGGACAGCGAGGGAAAGGAAGTCACGCAAAAAACTTGAGTGCTGATAGTTTCCCAAGTAAGAAGTTTCATATTTGAAAGAGGTAATCCAGTTTTTGAGCAACCTAGGGAAGTACATACATGCATTCTTAATTGTTTCTGTGAGTCATGAAATTATAAACTATGCAAGTATGCATGCTATGATGTTGTCAATGGTTGGACTCCACTGGTTTTCTTTTGGGTGCACGAAACCTTCTATGGGTAAGAAATGTTAGGGATTTTTGGCAGTTTTTTACTCTTACCTGAATTTTTTCCAAGGTAATCCAATGAACTTTCACTCGAGAACCTGTTGTATTTCCAATGTTGAAATATTCTTGTTTACTTGCTAAACATGGCAAATTGTTTTTTCTTGGTGGATGACATAGGGTACATTTTAAAATTTAAAATTCAATTGAATTGGAGGAGAAAAAATATGAAAGTGTATACTCAAAAGTGTTTCTTCTTACGAAGTAAGAGATTCAAATGTAGCACTTAATGCTAAATCACTTAAATGTAAACAAGGTCATTTTTGGTGTCGCCCTAGAGATGATCTTCCTTTTCTAGTGATTTCATTACATCAGTATTAAAATGCATAGAAATTTTGCATTTGTAGGTTGTTAAAATGTTTTTTAAGACTGCATTCTCACAGGTGATTGAAAAAAGTTAAGTGTTACTTATTTCTCTTAATGTGAGCAAGATTTAAAGAAGTGGCCCCTTATTTATGCTGTTTTCCCTTCAGTGAACTTTCCTTCAATACCTAATGTGTTTCATGTAACTATAGAATTTCTGTTATGTATGTTCCATGTAAAATGCCCTAGTCACTGGGTTTTCCATGAGAGTAATTTCAAGACCATTTGCTCAGCTGAGCCAGTAAATAGAGGCAGATGCATATGTACCAAAGAAAGAAAAACATTGTTATGGGTGCTGTGGTATCTAGTCACAGAGAGTGTGTGTCAAAGGTTGTTTCTTATGTGTTAATCTCCTTGGCAACTCACCTGTGCCAATTTTGAAGTGGAATGTGCTCAGGATCCACTTCAAACTTGTATTGCCATAATTGTTCACTTGTATACTCTGTTAATGTGTGTATATGAATGCATAAATAGTTTTCAGGAAACTGTTGGTGCACCTATTAAGTTTATATATTTGTGTAGACTAGTCTTTCATTTGAAACATTTTTCTAATCTTGAATTGGCTAAATAGTTTCATCGTCAACATTGCATAAGTAACCTAAATCTTCTATCTTTTATTTGTAGAATACTTTATTTCTGAATGAGAATTATTATTTAGTGTGAATCAGAGATGCACTATTGTATTCTAACTGTGAATAAATTTGGTTTACTCAAATAAGTAATCTGCTTGCTTATTGATTGAAACTTACATAGTCATTAGATTCTACCGTAGAATTCATCAGTATGTGGAGGTCTAATGCAAGTAGTGATAAAATTACATGATTTAGTTTAGGTCACAGGATGGAAGATTTCTTCTAAAGATTTTCTTTGAGGAATAATGGATTTGTTTGCCTCTCTACCCAAACCATGCACTTGTGCCCATATTTTTTATGATAACGAGCATTATTGTAATATATATAATGATGACTCAATAAAAAATATATCCATTGAGAGTAACAAGGGAACCTTCCAATATTATCTTTATCAAGTTTTGAAGATGGATAAAATTAACCTCAATGCAAAGGCATAGATTATGATCTTTTGGTAAAAATAATCATTTACTACCCAGAATATAGGCACTACATTTTTTAAGAGATTGGTGCACTGTGATGGGTGAGGGAAGAGATGGAAAAAGGTGAAGGATTAAGACCTGGGGAAGGTAAATGGTAAATGCGACAAAGCTGATAGGCTAGAGATGGAATATAAATGTCAAAAATATATGGATCAAATGCTATCATTGCTGTTGGTGGAGCCGAATTTGTAACATGAAAAAATTACAATGTGGAGAGCGTGCAAGGGGGCTAACAGGTTCCTCAAAAGAATGAAAGTAGATATTTATGGTTTACTTGAAATTTTTAAAAATGCATCATCTCATTATAGTATACCACTATTACCTTTTCTCTTTATTGTTTTTTGTCCTGGATAAAATTCTCACGTGGGGGCCAAGGATATGTAGACCCATCACTCACTGTGGGTAGGTATTCTGCTGGAGGATGCTGAGATAGATCCCAGTTTATTATATTCTGGTTAGATTCTGACTGATTTTAGTTTAATATCATTAATTAGCATACTTTCCTGCAGACAAGGTGCCAAGGTAAATTTTTGGAAACTTTCATTGTGTATGCTTCCACAATGGTGGCAAAATATAAAGAAACTCAAGCATTACAATGTTCCAATAAAGATTGGAATGTTTTCAATAATCAGATTGAAATGCTTTCACACTATAGTTTTTATGGCATGAGTTGATTGAAGTTTGTTTTGTTGGGCCTCCACTTTGGTGTTCTAGGAAACACCAGGACAGTGCTCCAGACTACTCTGGCTGATATTAAGCCCTGGTAGTATCATTTATGCAATGTAACTTGCTTCAACACCCAATGTCTTGCACTCTCTGTCAGCCATCAGCAGACAGAGACTAAAGTACCTAGATAATATTTTTAAGATGACGCATTTGAATTCTAGCTGACAATGAGCTCTATGCTGCTGAAATTAAATCAAAAAGGAATTTTTTTTTCCTAAATGTTCCTCTTGTTCAATTTCCTCCAGGTCTCCATTCATACTTTCTCCTTGTAGTTCTTTCTGGAGTTCTACTTTCCTAT
Organism: Ceriagrion tenellum; assembly: GCA_963169105.1. Lineage (NCBI taxonomy): Eukaryota > Metazoa > Arthropoda > Insecta > Odonata > Coenagrionidae > Ceriagrion > Ceriagrion tenellum. The sequence continues at coordinate 96,857,987 of OY720635.1, forward strand.
GAGAAAAAAAAGGTCCAGAGGAAATTAATGAAGAGAGAGTGAATGTATGAAGCAGTTAATTCAGGGTAATGGGACGAGGGTCCTAAAAATAAAAGGGGACTAATGAGGAAAGTGTTATTAATAGTGCCTAATGAGTTGGGGAATCATAGTCATTATGATGGGATGAATAGAGTTAGAAAATATGAGGAAATATAGAGAAAATAATGCACATAATGGGTGTATACCATATGAAGAAAATTGACATGTTAATTTTGAGTGTAGCTTTTGCAGCTGTTGATAGGTACTGGAGGAGTTTTCGACTTGTACTGCGTCTCGTACATTTTAGGCCCTTTTTGACGTTTCAGCCGCGTTGCAGCGAGCGTCTTCAGGGGTTAAGTGATTTTGCTGAGAACTTGTTGCCGCTTTTATATTGAGGAGCTGCGAGGTCTCATTTAATCATCATTTCGTCGGAGGGGCACCGTAGGTCACGGCAGAGTTCGCTGCGTATGACTGTCCGGCTGGGAGGCATTTCCAAGAGAGGGAAAGCTGGAAGTCATCGTCGCGGTTTAAGTCTTTGTTCTTTTTGCGATCTCTATCGATTCGCGGATCAATCGGGGCAGATAAAATTCTTTTCTAGCTATCACTTATGTTTTTTCAAACACGATGGAGTGACCGGGTTCGGACATGAGGTGTTCGGCAACGGCTGATTTTTACCATTTTAGATTCCCTACGTCTCTCCTGTGTTCTTGGATTCTGGTCTTGATAGGACGGCAGGTTTGCCTTACATAACTCCCATCGTAGCTGCACGGAATCCCGTACACTCCTTCGGACTGCAGGGGGTGTTGTTTGTCTTTTGACGAGGGAAAAATCCGAGTTTTCTCACGGTGCCTAAGCGGGTTGCGATATTTTTCATTTTTAGGACCCTGGCTATTTTTTCAGTAGTCCCTTTAACGTACGGCAGTGTGGCGAAGGCAAATGGTTCTTCCTTTGAGTTTTCATTTATCCGGCCGTTTTTCTATTGGTCTCATTGCTTTTCTGATACTCCCTCGTCATATCCGCTGTTGTTAAAATGGGTTACAGAAATGTTTCATTGCTGTTGAGAGGGAATCTACGTAGGACGGCTGCTTTTTGCTGTGGCATTCAAATTCAAGGGCCTAAAATGCTCGAGACGCAGTCAGACTTGAAAACTCCGCCAAGACAAGTGAATTTGTCTAATCAGGAGCAAGCACAGTCATTTAATTTAAACCCTCGAACCCCATGGGTGGATGGGTGAAGCTCTCGCCTGCTAGTCATGGTGTCGTGGGTTCGAGTTCCGCCTGGGATATTATTTTCCAGCCAGGACATGGGTGCTTCTGTCAAGTTTGGTCGAGTTTGAGTGTCTTTTACGTATGTACTTCTCCTATGCATGGAGAATGCACCACTAGCAGTATACAGCACCAGTTCTGAATCCCCACAGTACAGCTTATTTGAAAGCTTTTGGCCCTACTTACCAATAGTGCTTCTGTCTATCTCAGCCTTAACCAACCCTCAATCCCCCATTATATCTTCCAACTACCTACTTTGCCTCTTCCTCATCTCATCAAGAATTTTTATTTCCTCATCAACAAGCTTTTCCATGTCTTTCATCCTTCACATTTTCTTTAGAGATGATCGCACCATCCTTCTCCAAACTCACATCTTGAAAGCCTGCAGCCTATTCTTGTCTTCTTTTCATGGAGTTCACATTTCTGCCCCAAGCAGTAGCTACTCTTCTTGTCAAACTCATGACAAGCTTCTTTATCTTATCCACTTTGATTGGTTCCTTCTTTGCTGCCTTTGCTCCAGCACTATTCTTCTCATTGCTATGATACCCTTTTTCTTCTCGTGTATTACTAGGGGCAGAATCAGGTCGTTGTTTTAGGTGGGGCAGATTGCTTCTTTCTGGGGACCAGAGGAGTTTGAAATAGCTTATGACCACTATATGACCACCTTGGTACCAGATATTCAAAATACTCGTCGGTTAAAACCAGTAGTCTTCTGGGAAGGTTCTATGCCTAATACGACCTCCTGGGGAGAGTTCATAGTTAACTATTTGGCTGAGATAAAAGAAAACAGTGTGCTTAAACTCTGCGTATTTGTCTAACTAATCTCGTGTGGAACCTAATTCTTAAATTAAAATTAAATTAAATTAAAATTAAATTCTTAAATTCGTATTGGAATAGAATCAATAAACTTCACTGAATTGGCTTTGCAAACAGTAACGGAACCAGGAAGAAATTAAGAAATCCTTCACTCGTGACAATACTGTTGCTTATTTACCATCGGAGTCGACATTTCTTGCTATGCTTAGTCATAGCGAGCTCCATAATCGTGGAATGGCATATCGAAAGCGGGTTCTCATACAACCGGATGCATTGCGCCGACTGAGAATACATTTTTCTAGGGAAAGAAAAATGGCATTTGAGTCCTTGCGATTTGACGCTCCGCTAATTGTAAGCTGAAGCACAATACGACCTCCAGTAAGAAGCAGTTGACCGCTCATGTTCAACTCACATGCAATATAGGAGTCAGTCCTTGGCCGGCCCTACCCCTCCCTCCATTGTACTAGGGATAAAATACCCAGAGCGCCACCACGAGGATTTGGGAACAAGCATTCAGTGGTAGTGCGATTTCGCATGGGAGAACGCGGATTAGAAGTTACGAGGACGAAGCGAAGGTGAGCCTAACATAACTGTCAATAATTGACTTAAAAAGAGGACTGTATAATCTACAACACCCGTGGTATTCTCTTTTATCGAGGGAAGATTATTTTTCGTGTTTAGCCTCATGGGCGGGTTAAAATTACGTTCTCTTAGATCACGGATGACATGCCGTCTAACCCTTGTGGTCTCATTTTCGTTTCTCTTTCCAAATTCTCATGGAGGCCTAATGAAAGAAGGAAGAGTGGGCATTTGTAAATCAACGATTCGGGCGGAATGTTCCTGCGGATGAACCAGCATTTTAGCATGACTTTGGTGAGTACACTGAGAGAGAATATGGATGCATAATGCTGAAGGAGGAAGGGCAAATTGAAGGAACAGTCGATTGATGGTGATACGTTTCATCTACAGCTACGTTCTACCCTACGAGCTACCACATGCGCGTGTGGGAGAGGTGTTAGATCACCAGCCGTGTAAAGATGTAAGGTTCTGGGAGGTGAAATGGTGACGTGTATTATGGGACTGTATTTAGTGGAGCTTGTTTTTAATGTGGTCGCTTATTGTGCGCGATAAGAACGAGTTATTGTATAGGTATCCTATATGTTCACCAATATATTCCTCTTATTTTATCACTTCTGTCAGACATAGAGATGCAGTGAGGCGTCATGATAATATTCTGTGTGTCGCTCTGAAACACACCAGTTCAGAATTTCTCAAGCAAGCTAAGCCTAGCGTGTAGCCTCCGATTCTCTAGGGGCTCCCACCTTAATTCCTCTAAAAGTTGTGAAACACTATATGTATGTATAACCTTCAGTATGGAAGGAGCGATTTCCTATTTACAGATGTGCGTGAAATTTAGCAAGCGTATTCTTATGAGTGATGTCCATAGATAAAGGTGAAAAATATTTTGCCGATTCGGTTCTTTTTCAATGTTATTTATATACGTAAACTTACGGCGCAGGTGATATTTTTTGTAAAAATGTGATTATAATATCACTGATTTTATTCTTAACGTGAAGTAATACTCTTTGTATCTTTTTAAGGGTTGCAGACAGATATCAAGTCGTCATGCCGAGTTGTAGACTCAAAAAAATTCATATAGGACTTTATCCCAAAATGTCGAATACCACGGTGACACATACATACATACCAATCATGCCGTTCCCTTCCGGGGTAGGCACGGTCACTAAGTTTTGCTCATAAATACATATTTGTACACCTAACTCTTATTCAATAATTTCCTCCTTACTGACTTATCCTTGCAAAACTCGTTCGTCTCATTTACCCCCATTCAATGCCTCATATACGCCCTCTTGTTTTTAAGACTCCTCATATTCTTCCTCCTATGAATTTCCTCAACCACATTCAACCGCAGCTTTCTCGGCCTACCTCTACCTCTCGCACCATTCATTTCACTCTTTATGTATCTGTTTCGTTATTCGACTCCAAGCCATCTTTCAACATGGCCAAACCAACGAAGCACACTCATATATGCCCATTACTGGAGCATCTAACCCACATTCATTTATTACCCACTCATTCCTGACCCTATCAATCCTACTTTTGCCGCAAACACTCCTCTGATAACTCATACCAACGGCGTTTAGTCTAATATGTCTATCCTGACATACCCATGTTTCACTACCATAGAAAAAAGTGGGGAGAAGTACATACACTTTGGTACACGGCGATTATCGCTTTCTTAGACAGACACTCATTTCTTGATATGCTCCACATGCTAATTACTACTTTCCTTCCAGCATCCGCACGTGTCTTTATCTCCTCACCTATCTGTCCATCTTTCGCAAACATCTTACCCAAGTACACAAAATCATCCGCTTGTTCAATTACTTCACCAATCGCCCTCATCATACAGTTATTCTCCCCATTCTCCTTATCAAAATCTACTACTTTAGTCTTGCACGCATTTACCCTCAATGGTGAGACACAAGTCATAAAATGCATCAATTTAGGAAAAAATTGAAGTATACAAATTGCCATGAAATATTCATTACTACGCATATGGCGAGTTCCACTTCATAAGCAGATATACTTGAATAAAATGTGTTTTTTGATTTATTTCGTCTTAGTTGAAATTATAATGTGCTGATAAGAACTTTGATTAGAGGTTGTAGTCAGCATTACGGTCGCGTAATGCGAGCTAGGGGTAATGAACTGTGACAGAACTGCCAGATAAAACCTTTAGACGTTGTTCGCAATGTTTTTCTTTTGATAACGGTTCAAAGCCTGAAAGAGACTCATCCTGTTAATTTGAATCAGCTTTTACCGAAAGTGAATAGTAATTAGTCATTACATACATACCTACCTATCTAGCTATTACGCCATTCCCTATCAGGGTAGATGAATTATGGGAATTTAATAATTTCCATTAGCCCTTGAAAACTGGCTCCCTTTTAATAATTTCATCCTCAATGCCTTATCCATGTTAACATCTCACACTTCTTTTACACTCATACATTGCTTCATATGCTCTCTCCTATTTTGAAGACTACTAATTTTCCTTTTGAGAGTCTCATCAACCACATATACTCATAGCTTTCGCGGTCTACCTTTTTCTCTCCCACTATTCATTCTGCTGTCAATCACGTATCTGTTCTGGTTTTGAAAACGTTTTATAAAGTGCCCTTGAGAACTCGAAGATTACCGCTCCTGCAGTCTTGATTAGAGGTTTTTGTCCTCATTACGGTCGCGAAATACGACCAAGGGGTAGTGAACTGTTTCGAGCCAGATAAAACCTGTTGAAATTGCTCGCAATTTTTTTCTTTTGATAACGGTTTCAGAGCCTGAAAGACATTCATTCTCAAAAATTGACTCTGGCCACCATTCTCTCTCCATGGCCAAATCACCGAAGCACACTTCATTTATATCTATTACCAGAGCATTTAACCCGTGTTCTTTGGCCACCCGATCATTCCTGACCCAATCCATCTTAATTTTCCGCAAACTCTTCTCGGGAATCCAATTCTCACTGCATTCAGTATATTCTTACGCTTTACCTAACATATATCTCTGACGTAAATGTCCTAATTTCCGTGATCCGCGATTCCCGCGAATGAGAGCATAAGGGCTTCCAATGAGATTTTGAAGTAGATTAGTCGACAGGTTGTGTATCTGATTAGTTGATTTGCTCCTCAAGACTAGTTTCTTAATTTTCCACGCATTGCAAACTCTGTTTTAAATGATCCCTGCCTGGCTTTGGTATCTCCTTTAAGTAATTGCATTAGACATTAAACCAATAGTTTATGTAGCGCTGGTAGGATACCTATAGTGAAGTGCGGTAAATGTCCGCTTCCGTCACACACCTTTCAAAAATTGTTTTCGACCCTTTTCACATAGCGTATCGCCGCGAAATTTATGTGACAAAAACTAGAAAGATGCCGGTATCTAGTGATAATATTATTTTGGGGGAATAAGTAATGTACGATTAATAGGAAATTTTTAAAGCTTGAGGTGACGTTTTTCTCGGCCGCCATTGCACTGTTTCCACTTTTGATCGCAGCGTGGCGCGACAGTCGCTGAGTTGCGTTTACCTACTAAGATTCCCCGTTCCATGTTATTTACTTATATTTTCTAGAAGAAAATCTCCCTCGAGACGGTTGGTGATTACAAGGGTGGAAATATGAGGTGTATGCATGTAGAAATGTATATTTTCTAGAAAAAAATCTCCCTCGAGACGGTTGGTGATTAGAAGGGTGGAAATATGAGGTTTAGGCATGTAGAGACGTATATTTTCTAGAAAAAAATCTCCCTCGAGACGGTTGGTGATTAGAAGGGTGGAAATATGAGGTGTAGGCATGTAGAGACGTATATTTTCTAGAAAAAAATCCACCTCGAGACGGTTGGTGATTAGAAGGGTGGAAATAGGTGGTGTAGGCATGTAGAGACGTACATAACGTTTATTGTAGAGGTGAAGTTAGAAATATCCCTCTATCGGAGCTTTCGCGAAACTGAGAAAATGGCGTCGAAAAAGTCGGAAAAACGACGGAAATTGGTCATTTTCTAACGTGAATATCTCAAAAATCTGTGGCTTAACAAATTTGCTGTAACTTTTGTTTTGTACTGTGATTCTTCAAGAACTAAACTATGCCACAGTCATTATCCTTAAGATCACCAATTTCCGGGAATAAGTGTTTGAAAGGTGTGTGACGGAAGCGGACATTTACCAAGTGCATTTTTGGGAAAGTTACTTTTACATCCTAGTGCATGTTGGTTATAAATCAAACACCCTAGAAGTTGCCGGAGGGGTATTATGTAGATACGTTTCGCTATCATATGATAAAGTCGGAAGGAAAACATTTTTGTGCCCTGCGATTTTCGTTTGCCTTGGCAAACGCTTATTTCTAGATACTTAAAATAACTATAGAACTTTAAGAATTTTCCGCTGAATTTATCCACTAGAAAGACTGGTTTTTGCTGTTCAACCATCGTTCGCCGTGGTTGGAGGTGTGGACGAGTGAATATGCCGGGAGAGGCAAAGTGCATATTACTCAGATGACTTAGATTTGACGGTCAGGGGGTGGAGGCTCGGGAGGGGCAGTGGGACTGGGGCGACGTTGGATTCTCGTGTGATTGGTGTGGGATTCATAGCTGGAAGTAGAGGTCTGGAACGGTTATGTCATTGAGTCGACGAGTCTCTGGCAAGGAGGTCGATTTCCCTTTGTTCAAATGCGTCCTTTTTCGGTCCTTTTGGAACAAGAGGCGGTATATCCCGTTGTATTGTATTGCTATGTTCCTCTTCCATGATGAATTTAGCGAAGCTTGAAGTGACGTCTCCACTCCAAGATCGTTTTTATTTAGCTTCCTGTGAACATTTGTGAGTATCACAATCGAATACACATCAAGTTTCAGGCTTCACTTTGTGGGAGTTACTAGTATCCATATTTAAAGAATACAAATTTTGTACTTTTCCAGGTACCTGATGCCGCAAGTCGGTGAAATGCGTCGTACTACATAAAATAAAATCTGCGGAATAGTACAAAATTTGTATTCTTTAAATAGGTACCTGATAGGTATTTGTATTCTTTATATAGGCAGTAGAACAGGTACCTGATGATGGCGCAAGTCGGTGAAATGCGTCGTACCACATAAAATAAAATCTGTGGAAAAGTAAAAAAAAATTATTCTTCAAATATGGATATCACAATCGAGTTTGTATTCATGCCACTTTTTAGGGAATCGATGGATTCATTAGAGTCTCACTACGGTCGTCCTAATGTGTTTTGGTATCGAAATCAAACCTTGTTCATGTTCCTGGGATTGGCTTTTGAGATGGAGTACGTCAGTCCAACAATAAAAGGAATTTTGAAACCATTTGATTGCAGATCTGCATCTACATAATACCCTGAAAGCCATTTTAAGGGTGTATTGAAGGGGGTGAGTTATCACCAACATGCTCTAGAATGTACCAGTAACTTTATTCAACATTCATTACACCATAGCACGCTAACAATACTACACTCAGGAAAGGAATTAGGGCCGTGATACGCTTGAAAGATAGTTGTTTTAACCTATTTGTTAAAAAATTTTCGACGATGGAGACGTCACAACTGTTGCTTGCAGCTATGGGTAAATCTATTACTGGGCATTCTTAATGTAGCACCCAATATTTTTAAAAGTAGCTTCACTTTTCCTCTAGGAAGACTTCCACTTCTCTTCAGGTTTTTTCAAATCGTTTTATTCTTTGTTATTTACTTCTTTACGAGTGGACTAAATACTTAATTGTACGTCTACTCCTAGTGCCCTTTTGTTATCGATTTTATGTAGCTTCCTCATTAATCTGAACGTGGAATACGTGTTTTCAACTACAGACTCTCAAGAGCGCGCCGAGTCGTAGAAAACGCCTTTGAGCTAACATCTTCTCGATTTCGCATTTTGAGACGACCACTCCAGCTATTCCCAAATAAATCTACAGAAGTTGTACTAGCCATTTGCGCTCTTCTCAGTGTTTTGCAGATTCGTAAGAATTCGGCACGCTTGTATGGACCATCTAGAATGCTGTACTTGGAACATAGAGAAACATTCGTACTTGGAGTTTTGAGACAGGGAGGAATGCCTGTTGCGTCGTTTCACCGGTTCCACCGAACTAACAGAATAACTAATGCTACTGAGCAACACAAAAATATCCGTAATAGATTTTAAGAATATTTTCTATCGAAGGAAGGTTGAATTGTCTGGCTATATAAATAAATTTAAATTATTTACTTGTCTTCGTGAATTGGTTCCTAATCGTGTTTGGTATGTATTTAATAAATATTTCAGAAATTATTATAAAATTGCTTTCACTTACCATACTCCGTGTACTGCGAGTACATTTCTGGTATCCCATCATGAATTTCAGGCTCTCGAAATATTCCCAGCTGCTACTCCGCACAACGTCTTCCGCTCCGTCTCCACTTTTCCTTTTATTTAATTTTCTCACTTCCGTATTCATTTGGCATCGTAAGTTGTGTCATTTCCGATTTATTTCTCTTTCGTCTATTTGCAGAGACTCTGTAATTTCTTTTAATGCTTTAGCTTTCTTGTTTCTGTCGCAATACTTTTGACGCAAAATTTCACAGCTCTAGGTAACTTAAACTGTTGCATAAGTTTCATAGTGAGCGTTTTGTCCCATTTCTATTTTTCTCTCCGGATTCGCCATTGTTAATGCGCGTTGTTTAGAACTGCTCTCACGAGAGGTACCAAATCTGTCTGAATGGTTGAGCTAGAGCAGACATTGCACACACTACCAGAGTTCACAGTACCACACTACCTCATTGTTGTTTACATTGTATACTTTTCTGGTAGTGTGTTCTCAGTAGATTAAATATAGGTAAATACTCTACACTGAATACGTACCTTAAACTTCTAGAGAGAGTCTCGCGAGAGTAAAATTTCCCTCTAGTGTGAACAGACTCCAGATTGTCTCGCTAGAGCAATCGAACTCCAGCTATATTTTGCTCTTCAGTGTACACGCACCGTTAGTTATTAAGGAAATATACATTTTTGAGGTTTTAATTTGACTCAATTGTATCATGCCATTAACTGTAAATGGCTTCACAACCGAAGGCTTATTTCTGAATGAATCAAAAACCTTGCGCTGCGTGATAGATACATGTAAAATAATAGTTGAAAACATATGAGAAGTTAATGTAGCTCAATTTATGATGCGAAAATCCTCATATTAATTTTTATATTTAATTAAATCCCTCAACAGTAGTAGATTTTAAGGAGTTTATTGATTTTCAGGTATTAATTTCCTCTGTGCAGTGGAAGTCTTCTGCTTGAGCCATTCCATAAATGATAGTCATGATGCCACCCAAATTGTTCGTATGGTATTCATCGATGTTGCACATGCCAAAGATGGATATGAAGTGGATCGATTCAAACGATGTTACGGCCAGGCTGGAAGCAAAGCTGAGGACTACCCGGCTGTGATCGTCTTACAACGGCTGTAATTCGACTGCACTCCTCCTTATTCGTTGGCTATTTTTGGTCATCCGATGTCCGGTGTTCAATGAGGGGTAAGTTGACAACTTTTGTCATCTATAGACGGTCGCAAATTCTTTTATGCGTTCTAAATGGACGTTGGCGAGTGTAGAAACCCCATTTTCGGTCATATAGTTGCCACCGCTGTGCTAACTATCACAGCTATCACAACTATTTTATATAGTGAGCATGGAATCGTATAGATTTCCTCATTGTCGACACATACCTCTCGTGTGAAAGAAAATTGATAAATCTGCGAAACTTCGAGAGAAAACTACCGTCGTTAGAGCCTGAAGGCCTTGCTTTGTTCTGCAAAAGTTTGCTACTTCACATTACATGCTTCTGCGCACTTTTTTACTTTTATTTACGGGTATAGATAACCCATTTCAAAGTTTACACAGCATAAGTAATACTAAATATAAAATTATATTAAAGGTTAGTCACAGTGTAATAAAATAATTACCTCACTAAGAGATTCGTCGTAGTACAAGAGATTTATGTAACATTCAAAATATCACCAAAATATTAAATGATAATCACAGTATCAAAAAAGAATTACCTCACAAAGAGATTCTTCCTAATATAATGAAATCGATATTATGCCCAAATGTCTATCGACGGTCTCATATTTTGGCGATATTGATCACTATGTAAGTGAACTACATGGCTTACAGTAAGTAAGTGAACGTACATGTCTTACTCCGATACAAAAATTTTCGACGGGCGATAAAAGCTAAAGATAAAGGTGCGCATCAGGTTCATACGGACTCTTTGCTATTGTGGAATCAGGTTTTACTCGAGGTTCATGTAATATTATGGTCGATCTATCTTCGCACAAGTTTGTCAATACTCACTGCGTAAGAGATGTAAAACTTCCAGTAGAACAACGGTGGCCGCTATATTGTCGAAAATGAGATCGAAAGACTCTACGATACCCATTAGTATATTTGCTGACAGCAAAAATAACCAAACCCTACCCCCATTCCAACACCGGACATCGGACCACCAAAGATAGCCAGTGTATGAAGGAAACTTTTCCTAGAAAATGTACCCGGTACGTACTTATTCCACGCACCTTTTCTGATTGCTGCGTTCCTCCTCTCCATCTTCTTTTCCTCTGATTCAGCATTTGCATCTACTCCAGACTAAGGATTTTTTGTGACGACAGTCGAAGGGGCCTTGCTTCCTCTGCCGTCGGGCACTGTTTGATCCCGTTGGATCTTTAGGTTAGGTGTGAGACAATGAGAACAACCACCTTAGTTGGAGTCTCGTTTAATACTGCCGCAGCTGAGCATACGATACTTACATAGTGGCATACAATACATCGAATATCGATGTTCAACTGTATCAATATAAATCGATCCATATGCAACAGACACAACACCTCTCCCACTCGGTCGAGTCCTGTAGCTGCCGGGATTCATTTTAGTATAAGTATTGTCCATGATTTCAAGTTTCAATTTTTTTGTTGAGTTAGGATTCCGTGACCTTCTCAATGGTTTTTTTTACGTGACACTTATCACGTGAGAGGCCAACAGGAATCAGACGTCTTTTGCAGCCGTCTAGGGAACAGACGCTGCGCGGACTACCATTTGTTTGTCTTCTTTAAGGCATACTGTATGCTACTTAGTTCTTTCCACTTACTCTTTTCCCAGAGAGCCAAATTCTATTCCTGAAATGTGTCCTGTTTCAATTTAATAGTTATGGGTGCTTCAATTCTCACGCAGCAGGTGAAGACTAGCTAGTGTAGCCGGCCTTATCAATATTCCCTCGTCACGTGGACCTTCTCCTGGCGAGGTGGTAAAAAAAACTTCATTTAACTATGATATTTTCATCAATTATATGAAGAGATTACTTCAGGGTACTGTTCTTATCTTATAATAAACAACTATATCTGGCAGGCAAATGATAATAATACATCCAGCCATCTCCAAGACTCGTCATCTCCTGCCAGCAACTTCTGCTACAACGTATGCTCTGCAACTGTCCCCTCACCAGGTCCTCTCTCACTTATATAGCATTTGGCACCGGAAGACTGCGGGGACATTCTAAGGCAGAAAATCATGGCATAAATGCAAACTCCTGCTTTCCGCGATTGGAGACGGAAAACTGTTCCCTAAGCTCCAATTGAAATCCTACACAGCATGTGTGTACTCATTCCACTACCTTCCTACCCTCCGAGGCTACCAGTCGCCTGCAGTCCATTCACCCCATCGAACAATTCCACTCTTTGGTCTTGCCGAAACCTCCCCTCCGAGGCTACCAATCGCCTCTACTCCCTAGCTCACCCATTCCACCTTCCGATTTGCCGAACAACCTCCCCTCCTACGGCGCAGCTGACTCCTCGCTCTCTTTGGCTGGCTATCGCCGTGGTGTGAACATGCCGAGCTACCCATACGGCACTTTGTTAAAATTGGTGATTGATTGTTGAATTTTAAAAAACGTCAGAACACAGGTTGGCTGACCCTAGAAATATTTTGGTTGTAGTTCTTAAGCTGGTGAAAAACATTTATTTCATTCGTGGTTTATTCAATATTACTTGTTTGTTTCCCGAGTAACTCCTGTTTCTCACTCGTACTTTTGGAGAGGATTTGTTTTAAGGGCATTTACGGAGAGACCTCTACCCCCTCTCCCGCTGATGCTTCGACTGTGATTGTTCCAATTTCAATTAGTCCCTGGTTAATTATTTCTAGGACCGGTTTAAGGGGCGAATACGTGGTGCCATCGCCTCCTTGTGTCTCGCTCCAACAAATGAAATAAGTCGAGGCATCTGATATATAGCAAAGCTTTTGAAAAAAATACATAAGCGAGATTGCGTGACTTGAAAAAATATAGCTTCATACAATAATACAGTTAATATCACCAAGAGCTAATAGATTTTTCAGTAATATTTTACCGAAATATTGTAATCAATAAGTATTTAAATATTTTATCTTCATTGAGGGGCATCTTTATCTTAGTTAATGCGCCTTCACATGGCTTAAAATTAAATAAATGCGAATGAGTGAACACTGAATAAATTGTGTAAAATCTTTATTGGAGATCTTGCGTTAATTTCGCAAATAGAATTAACTTGACGTTTTAAATAACAATTCATTATATTGTCTGTAGCATTAAATTGAATGAGCTGGAGCTATCCACTTCCACATATGTCTATGTCAGTATTACATGTCTGCTGTATGATAGCTCCAGGGCTGAGCATGCGGAAACGGGCATGAGAAATGGAATATTTATTTTTTTCATTTGTGCGTTCATGAATAGACATGGAATTTTTTCAGGGAAGTTAATATGATATCAGAAGATGGGAAAAAGATTTTGAGATATTCTGAGGAGGTATGTTCAAGAAACGTTATTAAACAATTTTTTAAAACTTTAATATGAAACAAAAATAAGAAATTCAAGACATTGTTTCAAGCAACTCCACTTTTTTTTAAAAGAATGTCAATAACTTTTGAAATGAGGAATATGTATCGTTGCTGTTGCACAATTAGAAGCAGAGGTATAAGTAAAAATGCAACTCAGGGCAGGCATTTTCGGCAAAAATGGGAGTTAAATTAGGTGCCCATAAATCCCTCAAAAACATTTTTCTGTAATGGTTTCAGATAACTTCATTTCGATATACTAGCAAAACACCAAGTTCGAGCAAAATCTGAAATCCTTATGGACAATCATCTGCTGAATTCAGATGCAATGATCAATGATGACATAAGTGTTATTAATATAAGGCATTATTTCCATTCTCTGTACTTACATTATGATTATTACAGATAATGAAAATTTTATGTTCCCTCTTTGTCGTCCTTGAAATTATTACTCCAGTCATGCTTTACTTACAATGGTCACATCGAAATTGAAAGAGACGTTACCCACTACTGCTTATCATTAATGTACTAGTTTCATGGCATTCATTTATTTTTCCTTCCAGAATAATGTTGCTGATGTGACAGCTGGGAACTCAAGCAACAAACTTACCGATGATCTGTTAAGAGAGGTCTGGGGCGTTTTAAAAGTATCATCCTCGAAGAGGAAAAATGGCGGAGTGGCTTCATTTGTGTGATTTGACTCCTTGATATGTGTGTGTTGAATGACACAATATATGCAATAATTGCAGGAGGGTAAGAGGTCAAGAGGATGTGCATCCTGACATTGATCTATACAAACCTGAAACCTCATTATGCTCACTGCTTTACTTTGTTTGAGAGTACATGCCCTTAATGAAGGATTCCAATAAGGTAATACACTAGTTTCTTAGCATTATTCAATGCTATTTGCGGCTAATTATCAATACAAATATTGTGAGTCTTAATGTCATAATTGGAAAAATGTAATTGTATGAAATTTTATTAAGTAATCAAGATGAATAATATTGATGAATATCAAATGTATGTCCCATAATAAAATTTATAAATTTCTGTTGAATGCAACTGCCTTTAGTATTTTATTCCTTCCAAATACTAGCTCATCCCTTGATGACTACTGAAGTGAATATGGATAGGTATCATAAGGTACCGCATGTATGCATGTAACATGTACTCTTTGTTGCCATGCATTCCTTCCCCCCTTATCCCTTTCCGTAGTAACTGTTATCAGGATCTTGTTTAAATGCTTTTAAATGAGGAACAACGACATGTACCTAATTTTTTATTTCAACATATTGAGGAACTCGCAGAGGGAAAACCATAGAGGAAGATTCAAAATAAAAATCTAAAAGTAAGCAACCACTTATTTGTAAATTGTCACAGTAAAAGATCTTGAATAGCGAAGTAAAGAGACGAGAATTCTCGGTATAAATAGGCTGATTTAGTAGAGTTTGAGAGGATGAAGCTAAGCGGAGAAAAAGGTTTAAATTGTTGAGAGTAGTAGTATTGTTGTACTCTGGCCGTGAAAAGATTAAATTTTTCTGCCAGATCTAATTCTCATTTTGATAATCGGACAAAACTATTTTCACGATCGGACGAAAACAATAGTTCAGCTCTCAATAGTTGGATGCTTATTTATTGCATGGAATTATTCAGAGAAAGTGGGTAATGATACATTGACTACGAAAACTGTTATATAGAGGAAAAATAAAACTTGCTCCTACTTGCTGCTTCAACTGGCAACGTGAAAAAAAGGACCCGAGTAACCCAGTTCCTTGGTGTTGTAGAGCCCACCAAGAAGCCTACGGCACCGGGTCCTCAAGTCCGGAGACTTGAGAACTCAACACCGCGCCTCCGTGAAGACGTAATTGCCAACTAATTACGCTCACGGAGGGACCCCCCACCCTCAGGTCCTCCCGGATATTCATCCGGTACCCATGGCTCACAGCTTGGGTCGGCCGGACGCGCCCAGAAGGGAATTGCTCCCGCGCGGGAATTGAACCCGCGAACTCCGGTTAGCAGCCCAGCGCTCTACACACTAGGCCACCACGCGTCGGTAAGAAATCTGGGAAAACTAATATTTGAAGTACGCTTTGAACATCTTTGCAAATGATAAGACTGGAAATACTGTGAGTCCAAAAGGGAAGGGAATGTGGGCGAAACAAATACCTACTGGTATTTCGAACTGTAAGGTGAGAAGTTTGAGCGAGCACGGAAAAGTCCACACAGGTGAAGAGTTGAGGAGTAAGCAGAAAAATATCCTAAGTTCAGACGGCCAAGCGTTCAGCTTACGGAGGATTATGCTGGACTTTTACTAATGGTCAAAAAAGACTCAATAATTTTAATGAAATCCCGACGTTTTGTTTTCTAGATGAAATACTCTATTCATGAGTTTAGTTGCTGAATTTCAATCACGCGCATTCAATGATCTTTCCCACAAACCAACCCGGCCCACCTCCCAGGACTATGTTTTTCGTAGGGGACTACGTCAGTTATTCCTTCAATTTTATCCGTTTCCTAGTAGTAATTGTATCCACTGCGTAATTATTACCACATCCAGTAGTAACCTCCATAGCTTGACACTCTAAAGGGAGATTGGGGAGGCGTTTTGTCACCTACCAGCGCAGGATGAACTATGTAATGAAATATTTGGGCATACAAGAGTGCCTCGAATGGGAACACGAAACAGAACTTCCCTTTCCTCGCTAAATGAACTAAAATAGTATAAAGTCCAATAATTCTTCACCATGATAAAGGCAACCAATATAACACCAGCCCTCAACTTAGAGGTACTTCATCGAAAGATCCTTAAGGGGAAGAATGAGTATATACGGAGCTTGGAAATTGTATCCTAAATGCACAAGCAAGCCTGGTAGCGACTGCCTGGAGGTAATACACCTACCTTTAACTAACCCCACTCATTCAGGACGAATGCTCCTTAGTTTACTTGCTTAAGATTTTCATAGTTAATCAGATTGAAAAGTTCAATTATGATAGCTGACTTTGTTCTGTTCACTTTATTCTTTAATTGCGATAAGGATTTCAAAGCGTGGAAGCAACGCTTGGTTACATCATCCACATCTACAGTGAAGACTCATTAGCAATCAACTAACGTTATTTTTAAAACTCTTTGGCACTAACTTGTAGTGTTGGTGGGTTCTTAATAAAACAGTCGCCATTTCATGACACAATATATTTAAAACTCACAAGTAACACAAACCCGCTCCTGAACCACGTCTCCTCACCATGACGGCCAAGAGAGAGGGAAACCCCTGGGGCCCTATCCCATGATCCCACCGATAAAACACGCCAACGGTAGTCCAACCATCATGGCCAACAGCGCAAGGAACATTGCGGGTCGCAATACAAATATAATTACAAAATATGAATACATAAACTGAATTACATTGCACTGAATACTGTATTAACAACTTACAACTTACAATTAGAATTCAAGAACTATTTATATACACATTATAACACGTTTTTTGTATTTTCAGGATCTCCAGTCGATGTTGTGAAGACCGATGACAGGCTCAGCCACCACTGACGATAACGCAACCCAGGACATCGCTTGAAATCACTAGCTAGGCACTTGACTCCAAATGATGTCTCCAGAGGACACCACCGTGAAGATGATGTTTATGATCTGCACACGAAAGAAAACTCAATGAATACCGAACAAGTTACCTGGAAACATTACCAACCTCATCACCAAGTACTTGCGATTTTCGCTTGTGGTATATTTCGGTTTCCGTCACACAATTGAAAACATTTTCGTAAGAAACTCACGCATTTAACTTAAAATGACAGGGACACCATAACATAGTCTAATAAATACGGATTTAGGAAATGTAAAAACACCTCTTACACGTGTAGTTTTTGAGATATTAGCGTCCAACAATAACTAATTTCGTTATTTTTCGCGCAACTTTGACGCCATTTTTCCAGTTAAATCAAAACGCCGGTGGAGGGATACTCTTTAATTTCACCTTTAAAATATTCCCTTTTTTCCCCTGCCAACATGTTTGCGGGCTTGTGCTGGGGCAGGTCGGTACGCGGCCCTAAAACTGCCACTTTGGATGGTGAGAATGGCATTCATTGGAAGTGGGTAAGCTGTTTTCGCTTTTTGTATATATTTTCAGGCAAGGATAAGGGCATATTTGAGTGTGCACGAAGTTTCAGATTCATGTTTTAACGCGGACCAAAATTGGTATTTTTTATTGTAGAAAATGGCATTTCGAAGAAATGGAAAAGCTTTTTTCGCTATTTTAAAAAAGTTGAGACCAAGGGAGAAGGAATTCTGAGATTATAAGAAGTTAATAAATCATGTTTTTTTAAGCATTTGAGGATTTGGAACGACCGTTTTAGATATAATGTAAAACGCTCGGGTTTCCAACCGGGTAATGGTGGTTTGTGGCACCCACGTTTCGAACGCGTAGTCTGCCATCGTCCTCAAGGTGATGACAGACTACGCCTGAGGACGATGGTAGATTACGCCCTCTAAACGTGGGTGCCACAAACCACCATCACCCGGTTGGAAACCCGGGAGCTTTACATTCTAACCATTCGCCGGGAAAGCCTTAAATCCTACGACCGTTTTCGTTGCTTCTTTACGTAACTGGTGACCAAGGAACAGGGCATGTGGGAATATCGATGAATTTTCAAATTGATATAGGTATGTTTAACTCTCTCTAATGAGTGGCTAAGGTCCGCAAGGAAGGTGTGGGAGGGAGATGGGTCGCATAGTTTCCCTTCTAGGGTCTCAAGTGGGTGCACGCCATGATTTTCGGATCTTCCACTTATACCTTCTTTCCATAACGCCATTTAGCGCTGACGCGGGTTGAATTTGGGGCAATGGAAATAGAAGCACTGTATCACCAATTTGTCAAAACGGCTATTGGGTCTCGCAAGGGGTGGCACTTTGAGTAGTACTACAAAAGAGAGTGCAATGGGAACTCAGTTTTACTCCAAATCGTATTGGCTCGAGAAGAATTTTCGGCGTTGCGATGCCCAAATATTTACTCGACCTACGTATGTGTTTTAATACAGCGCCTAAAACAATTCCGAGTACTTATGTTACTAATTTAATGAATATTTGCTTGCGACATTTCATTGACTTTTTACTTTCAGAGTTATACCACAATTTCTTTAACGAAAAACAGGAGGGTAGGCGCCACGTATTTATTTCTCACTTCCTCAAAGCGTATACTCTCATTTAATGCGATATTTAAGAATCAATTAAACGGATTCTAATATTAACATCATTTGAGCCAGCTAGGGACTGGGATTTTTAAAAATTGTGATACCATCTATTATATTTATTTGTGATAACAAATGAAAGTAGCAATGTTAGAAGTAAAATTGAGATGTGTGAATTAAGATTATTTACAATTTATTCGATTGTGATAATAAATTTGAGTGCCGTGTAAATTGTAATGAAAATAAAAAATGGAATTTCAACCCTATATAAATTTTGTAAGTTCATTTTCAACTAATTAAAACAACTTTATTGAAAACTATTTAACACCCTTTAACCCCATGCTCAACTACTTTCGAACTCATTTTTACTCATTTGAATATCTATAATTTTCTCGCTTTTAAATATCTTTTTCGGCTATGTTTGAATTCGTTTCCCCTCTATTAAATATAGTTTTCACTCTTTTTGAACTCTGTTGAATTTCATTTTTCCTCCATTAAATCTGATTTTCAACTATTTTTGAACTCATTTGAATCTCTCTTGCAACTATTTTTATACTCATTTTCAACGATGTTAGAAACACATTTTCAACGATGTTAGAAACTCATTTTCGACTGATTCAAACCGATTTTCCCGTGTTTCAAATTTCAAAGAAGTTGCAAAGGAATTCCAAACGAGAGGAGAAAATGAGTTGAAAATTAGATTTACAACTGATGAAAAAGAGATATTTTTACCTGAGAGCTACTTGCCCTCAAGTGTAGTCGCGGAACTGGCCTTACGGGGGGAATAGTTAGAGCAAGCGCCATTACTTTCGGATACAATTATCATTTGCAGCCGAGTTTTACGGACATAATCATTTCTTTTTATGTTAAAACTATCACTTGTACGCTACGGATGATTAAATAGTCATTTCAGCCGGCTGACAGTGATAAATCGATAATATCGACGTCGTTACTATGTACGCCGATAACCGGTAACGTACGATAGTAGGCGCGCTCCGGTGAGGTAGCTCTGGCTAGGCCTGGGCGATATTGAAAAATCAATATCGCATTACGATATTTTTTAAAATATCGATAGTTGGCGATAACGATAACTAATATCGGGACAATAAATATCGGGACCGATAAAAATATCGGTACCATAAAATATCGGGCCCGATAAAAATATCGGGCCCGATAAAAATATCGGTACCGATAAAATATCGGCCCCGATAAAATGTCACGATATATCATCCGATAAAAAATCTCCCTCCGATAAAATATCACCATGTATCATCCGATAAAAAATCGCCTCCCGATAAAATATCACGATACATAACCCGATAAAAAATCGCCTCCCGATAAAATATCACGATGTATCATCCGATAAAAAATCGTCGCCCCGATAAAATATCACCATGTATAATCCGATAAAAAATCCCCCCCCTATAAAATATCACATGATATCATCCGATAAAAAATCGCCACCCCGATATAATATCACGATTTATCACCCGATAAAAATCGCCGCTCCGATGAAATATCGTGACATATCACCCGATAAAAATCGCGTAATCGCGCCCGATAAATTATCATGTAATGACTCCGGAAAACCGTATCGGAAAAAGACAGCAGTTGGATTGGCATTCGTTTAAGCTAGAGCATGTACGTTTGAAAACTTACCATTCTGCTCTCTGCTAACTCAAATTCTCAGCAGTCATATCACTTGTTCAATCTGTGTTCTGTTAGTTTAAAGGTGCCGTACCATTCCAATTTTGGAAGGATTCGAAAACAATGTTTTGGAAAATTAGTGTATGTATTTTCCGCCGTTCTAAATAAATCAAAACAGACTAAGCAAACAACTATTCGGCTTGCTACAAATTGATCTGACATTAGATCGATATGCAAAGTAACTTTCACTATACGCACTCCCATTTTCACCTCGACTCTTGGATAAATCGAACTGTTCCTTACTGGCCTCGTTCTGGACCTAACGTTTAATTCCGACTTTTTTTCTGCCTGCACACAGATATGGAACCCGACGGAGCACAGTGGTCCCAAATCGAAAAAAGCTGGCCATAAGTCATTTTTGCGACTTTAAGCAAGGAAGTTGCGAATGATGTATTCGGATTTTACAGGATCAAGTCTACAATATACGCTACTGCATTGGTATTTTCGTCGATCTGAGTAGTCTGTGGGCCCCGTAGAAAAATTCCTAAAGAATTCGCTCAAAAATAATGATATTAGTCATTTTATACCCTCTGGGTATTGGTGAGCACATTTTTGGATATGCACTTTCTGGTAATTTTCTAATACTCTCCCGTGTTAATGTACTTGCGCTATTTATGATTTCCAATCTGTTATTATTTGTATTTAATGTGAAATTGAATTAAATTTCCATCATTTGTTACTCATTTTTTAGTAGTAAATGGTCAAAATAAATGCATCACTACCATTCATAAGTAATAAATTGTATTAATTTCAAATTTTATCCTCAAGTGCAGTATTAAAAATTCGTTGGTTTTAGCAAAACAATTAAAGAATTCAAATGTCCCGATTTATGCCAAACTAATATTATTTGACGTAAAAACGTATTTACGTCAGTGACTGTCAGTGAGGCATTAGAGGCATCAAAAGAAATCCTGAGGAATTCACCGGAAAATCCCAGATAAGTAGAGGAATTAATAATGTTAATGGAAACGTGCCCCAAACAGCATTTCTCCCTGTTCAATGAAAAATTTTACCAACAGGATGAGGGCCATCCAATGGCCCTCCTATTCTCCAATGGTATTTTTCACCTATAATTGCGGAGATATTCAGGAATTGCTTTAAAATAAAACTTTTTAATCTGAATAACTCCCTTTTAAACACCATTTATAATTGTTTCCGTTTCGTAGACGATGTCCAATGCTTCTGGACAAGACGCTATCGACAGGTGGATAATTTTTTAAACTCATGAACTCCATCCACAGTATGATTAAACTATTGAGGCTTTGACATAAAATGAACGTCTTAATTAGCCTTAGCCAACACAGAATGGTAAGTTTTCAAACGTACTTGCTCTAGCTTAAACGAAGGCCAACCCAACAGCTGTCTTTTCCCGACACGATTTTCCAGCGCCATAACATGATAATTTATCGGGCGCGATTACGCGATTTTTATCGGGTGATATATCACGATATTTCATCGGGGCGGCGATTTTTATCGAGTGATAAATCGTGATATTTTATCGGGGCGGCGATTTTTTATCGGATGGTATATCGTGATATTGTATCGGGAGGAGATTTTTTATCGGATGATATATCTTGATATTTTATCGGGAGGAGATTTTTTATCGGATGATATATCTTGATATTTTATCGGAAGGCGATGTTTTATCGGACCCGATATTTTTTATCGGATGATATATCGTGATATTTTTATCGGAAGGTGATTTTTTATCGAGCCCGATATTTTTATCGGGCCCTATATTTTGATTTCTGTTATCGGGCGATATATAACGATTTTTATCGGACAGCCATTTATCGCCAAAGTTAAAAACTCAATAGCGAATTCCCAAAATATTTAAATATCTTGATATTTCACGATATATCGATATATCGTCCAGGCCTAGCTTTGGTGGCAGTGGTTTACTTGGCTAACCTCTCCCTGTAGAGGATCTCTAATATTAGAAATAAATTAAATAAATAAATATAAATCCTTATAATAAAGATAAAGAAAAATAAAGTCCTTATACAGAACTAAAAAATGGAAATGCCCATTAGTGCCAACTGCAGTTGGAATTCTAATTATGGTCGGCTGACCCTAGTAATGACACAATATAGGGAGAGGTTGGCCAAGTTAAATTCGTCCGCCATGATTTGTGCACCAGAGCACGCCTAATACATTACTACTTATAGGCATAGGAAGTGACGACGTCAATATTAATGACCTTTCTCTCAATCAGCCGACTGAAATGACTGCTCAAACAACTGTAGCAAAAATCAAAGTTTTAGCTTAAAACGAAATGGCCATCCCTGTAAAACTCTGCTGCAAATGATAATTACATCCAAAAGAAATGCTGCTTGCTCAAACTACATGCCGCAGGTATAAGGGCATAACCCAGTACCGCGACTACACTTGAGAATAGGCTGCCAGCACAAATGATGTTATTCTGGAATCCATTTATTTGATTCTTAAGCATCAACTTAGATGAGATAATATGCACTTTTGACGAATTAAATACATTCACACCCCATACAGTCCCGTATCGCAGATAAGAAATGCTTTTAAAACTTAGCTGTAATTTAATGAAATGTCGCACATTAACAATCAAATTAGTAACACAATTACTGTAATAATTATGCTTAGTAATTCTGAACATGCATAGTCCTTACCTTAACTTCTGATATATCATGGGAATTACACATACAGAACATATGTGCCGCAGCATTTAAGAAACTAGGTTTTGTTAAACGTATAATATGAAGGTCCTCAGATGAAAAAGTCAGAGAGAGACACTATTTCACTATGGTTAGGCCACATCTCAAATATGCTGCGAGTATTTGGGACCCTGGTAAAGTAGATTTAACCAAAAAAATTTATAAAATACAAAGGAAAGCAGCGCGCTTCCTTAAAAACTGCTACGAGCGTACATATAGTGTCTCCCAACTTTTAAGAAGGATTAAGGTGGGAACACCTAGGGACTCGGAGGCTTTACGCTAGGCTTAGGTTGCTTGATAAATTCAGAACTGATATTTCTCAGAGCGACATAGGGAATATTATCACGACTCCTCACTACATCTCTAGGCCAGACAGATGCGAAAGAATAAAAGAGATACACTGCCGAACAGATAGGTAGGTACCAAAACTCATTCTTTCCATGCACAATAAGTGACCACAGTAAAAATTGAGCTCCACTACATACACTCCTATAATACATGTAACCATTCCATCTCCAAAAACTTACACCTTCACACGGCTGGTGACCTAATACCCCCTGCCACAGGCCCATGCGGCAGCTCGCAGGGTATTATGTAGATGTAGATTTAGATGCAGTCAACATTTTGGCTGCTTTACGGCAAATATTCTCCTAGAGGGAAGAGAATTATAAACAACAGAGGTCCCATAACCCAAGATATTGAAAAAATCCCCTTTAAGTATGCCTTACATGGCCTAATGGCAGTTTTGCTGAATTCCATGCAACAACAGACAAATGTATTGAGTAAAAATTGGTAGGTAGCTATATATCCATGCAAGGAGGTGCTAAGTTTAAGTCCGGCGGAATAAAAGAACTCAGCAACTGAATAGATGCACACAGAGGGTCGGGCCAAGTAAATTGTACTTTAGATACACAAAAACACAGCAATAACATGAAAACAAAATTTTATTCTGCACAGCCAGTAGTAATGTATATAATATAATTAGAATAAATCTGGGATAGTACATTAGATGAAATATACAACATAAAAATGAAATGTGACAGCAGCCTTCAAGGTCCTCCTTTCTCAGTCCTTGGTTAAATGTTTGGCACAGTCAAAAAAACTGCTAAAAAATCACTAGCATGACTGTAATGGAAAAATTGTATCACCATTAGGACAATGGAAATAGTGAAATAGTAATATAACAGATGTCCTCAAAATCTATGAAAGTATCAACATGTCTTTTGACCAAATGTTACCAATCTTGATCTTACAGGAAGAAAATTGATATCCTCCACAGGCTTCATTATCAAAATAATGGAACCAAGTTGTAAAAATAATGTTAATTTCAAGGAGTACAATTTTAACATAGTAGCAAGAATAAATGTACATACCAATGGTGAGCTGAGACCTGACGAACCTTTAAATCTCAAGAATTGAGGGAATCATCTGAGCAAATGACATTTTCATAATGGAGAGCATTCTTAAACAAAATTCATTAATTAGTAGCATGTTATTATTGACATACATTGAGAAGAAAATATAGTGGTGATAGGGTATGTGTACGCAGCAACAAAATCTTAAGCACACTATAACTGTATTTCCTTCAGAATAACAGAAGGAAACAATGATATGCCACTAATGACATTTTTTATACATGAACTGAAGCCGAATATCATGATATATACTTACAAATAACAGTATGCCCAACTACAGTGGCAAGCTGTATGTGGCCAGCACCCAGTATTGGCAACAGAGCAAAAACATTATGTATTGATATTTACAATACATCAAAATGGAGGAAATTCTCCATGACTGGAAACAGAGGACACAGAAAAGCCATCAGTCACTACAATTGAATTTTGAAATGTTGAAAACAATATACTTCCACCATGAACTAAACGATTGGTAGTATGCTAAAAAACCAGTTTCAAGTTTTAAGGTACTTACAATGCACAACCTCATGCCGCTGACAAGTACCCTCATAATAACACTTTTGCTTCCCCTCTCCACTCTCCACCCGTACTTCCTCTTGAGCCAGTTTTCAGCACCACATATTCGTAACTGAAAGCGGGAATACCTCTGAAGGAGCTTCTCCAATTTGAGCGGAATAGTAATGAAAAGAGAGGAGGGAGACATCAGCCACTCATCAGAGAGTTATTAGTTTAGCCTTTCGCACCTCTTCTCCCTCCTCTCCTTTTAAATATCCCCGATTTCTGTTAGTGATGTGCTGCTGTCATCATCATAATTTCTGTTGGCACTCTGCTTTAAATACTGGCTAACAGCAGCCAGCTTTAAGACAGCCTTCACTTGTGCTGCCGAAGGTAGAGGGTGAAGGTGTCTCAGGTCTGAGAAGAAGTTCTCTATACAGTCTTGAGAGAACCAGGAAGTGAGAAGGAACAGGAAATTTCTCTCATGTAAATAAATGTGCTGCTGGCTGAGTACAGTTTCTGTTCCCAATATTAGGTCACTTTGGCATGGTACATTTGCCCTTATGGCCAAACTTGCTGGATTCGAAGATGACAATGCAATGTTTCAAAAAGAATATGGTATGCTTCTTCATAGCATGTACTAAGGGCTACAGATGGACACCTTGAGGACATGAGTTTGAACCATCGGTCCATTAAAGCAGTAAACCATTCAGTGGTCTTCATGCCCGGGTCCAGACCTTCAAAAGTGGCCAAGTAAGTATGCTCTGCACTTACCACATGACTCAGTACATTCCTTGCTTTTCTGACCTTCATCTTCTCAAAATGGCCCATCCTAATGTCACCCTCCTGTAATTTGCAGGCAAGTTTGAGCTGGCAGTTGTCCTGATGCTTCATTAGGGCATCCAAGTGCTCAGCACAAACTTTATTTGTAGGAAGACTGATGCTGTTCATCACTTCTTCTGAGATCGTGATGTAGCAATTGCTCAGCAAAGTGGAACGGATGTTTTTATAGAAATGCGGAACATCAGGCATGAAAAACGGCATCCAAGAGGCATCACAGGGATGAGAGCAGCTGTCCCCATTTTTATTGTATTGGCCAACCATGACCCCATAAGTCTTCCACATAGCCTGGTTGAAGCGCCCCATGTCACACATCTGTGAATACTCGTAGCCCTATTGCCTCTGCTTCCTTGATAGGGCAACAGCAAGTGGTGCAATAGTGGCCCCATCCACTTAATCACCTGTAAAGTGATACCCCACAGCTTGTAATGCCAGTAAGCATAAAAACAAGCACCTTAGTAGCCAAGCTACAGTGCCCAGGTAGAGTTACCTCTCCAATGAGTGACTGGCTGCCCATATCAAAGTCCATTCCGGGAGAAATGTACATCTCATCAAACACTAAGGTGGATTCCTGTCCCTACTCTGTCATCGACTTTACTTTGATGGACATTAAACTGAAAGCGTCACCCAAAACACCAGACTGAAAGTGCAGACTCTCCAGCTACCACCTCAGATTCCTTAGTGATGGCAAATGGTAGCCCTGCTTACGTAAATCATCATAGCCAGTGCTACCACAGGCAAATCTAAGTCAGAAGGGCTTTTTAAAGAATCATCATTCCACTTCCTTGTATTTCTCCTCCCAGATGAAGAGGTATGGGTATTACTGGCAGCACCAGCATTTAACCTTTTACTGAGGTATCATAACAATCCTCACTGCTCTTCAGCTTCCTCTTCAGTGCTGTCAATTTTATGTTCTGTGACACTACCAGTGCACAAAAACGGGAAAGTTATACTGCCATTGCCTCACACGCCTTGGTATGCTTTATTTCTCTCTCCTCCCCGGGGGTGAAAAACAAGCTTGTCCCCATACAAATTTTTGTAACCACTAAGGTCTGGAGAGTATTCGAGGACTTCTAGGTCATTTTCGCCTGAAAATATCTCAGAATTAACCCCAGAGTTCTCATAGTCTTGTATTGGAAAGCGCATGGATGGAAAATCACCAGTGACCCCACTTCCTGGTAATTTTTCTTCAACAACCACAGCAAAAGAGCCACCCCACGCAAACTCTTTCACATAGCTGTGTACATGAAGCACTCCATAGCTAGCTGGGGGCCTTTGCAAATTATCTGGGCTCAGAGAAGCACTGCGGCCTCTCTTATTGAGGGGCTTCCGGGCAACAAGATTATTCCTATGAGCAAACAATGTTGGGATGGCAGAATTTTTGAGCTTCCTTTTCCCATATACTCGAGTTTTCTTTGATTGATCTGCATCAAAATGATCCTGAAAATAATGTGGTGATTCAAAGAAGGTAATAAGGTAGGAAGAGAAAGACAATGTATTATAGAGAAAGAAAACTGTATTCTATGCAAACTATGAACTGGGGTCTATTAAAGGCAAAGCATGAATCGATGGACAATAAATTGGAAATTAATAAGCATAATATTTGTTAACCACTTTATGTGAAGATATTACTATAACTTTGAAGAGTGGAATTTAGCTGATTATTTTTACAGAACAATGTGATTATATGGTGCCTAACAAGGAGCAGAGAAAGGAAAGTGTGTTTTGACTAATGGCAAATGATTAAGAATCAATATGATTGATTAATGAAATTACATTTTCCACGAATAGAAATATGTATAGCAATATTTGCGGTCTGGCATTGAAAGATGGGTTATAGCAAATCCCAATGTAGCTGTGAAGGGCATTACACTGGTATTCAGTAAATGAACACCATAATAGGAAAGCATGTCAAATGCAAACTTAAGAATCAAGACTCCACATTACTGTCATGGATAGTAAACACATGGGACATAGGAGTAGAACGACAAGTTTTTAAGGTTACTACAATACTTTGAAGAGTCATACATAGAAACAAGGTATATGAGATGCATAGGTTGAAGTTGAATCATTTCATTAATGACATACAAACTGCAGATCAATAACAGTGAAGTAGGAATGGTAGCATACAAAAACTCAAGAGCGTGATGAGTAATAAAAATGACACTTTTCAATAAGCAGGTTAAGAGAACTTGAATAATTAAACGATACTTTATTTTGACTGACTTGACATGAAAGAAATATGAATGCTATAAGGCCAACGATGATAAGCACTGAGTTTCAAATAAATGAAAATAGAAAACCAAAAGGGCTAAATAAGGAGACTTCATGGCTGAACAGAGGTAATAAATTCTCCAAAATAATAATGAAACCAACCAATATTAATGGTATTATAAAGCAGATAACATAATAATTTTATTACTACCATTTACAGGTGAGTAATCACTGAACACCACAGTTGAAATAGTCATAATTAGCCGTATGAAAGCATAAAATTTTCCAGATGACTATCACCATGAGAACCAGTGGACCACATACCATAAATATCTGCTTTTCACATTTAAGATTCAATATGCAGGCAAGCAAGTTCCACTTCATGCATTATTATTAGTTCACATACCTCACAGGAAAGGGAAGTATCATTTTCCTTCCAGTTTGCACTGTTCACTTTTGCTTTCCATGCTTTCCTTCTGGTAGAAACCTTAGGGAAAACCTTAAAAATTTTCCCGAACCATAAAAAATTCCTATGTGATGACCTGCTGGTGCACCCATAGACAACGCAGCTCGGCATTGTTATGTCTCACCAAGAATTAAAAGTAAATGTAATTTTGATGGAAGTTGTAGATTCTCCTCTCATTAAAACTTCAATGAAAGTCAATAAATGAGGTTCTACAATGGGAAACTCACGGCTAAGTCAAATTAACAATATAGGTACCAATCACCAGACCTCGCCATATCAATCACCATTTCCACAAATATTCTTTGAAATATAACAAATTCTCTGTTCGATACTGACACCATTCTATCATGAGCTAACAAAGGGATCAAAATGAGGAGATTACTCTCATTGGAGACAGCCATTCACGCAGATTCCCCATGAAATAACTTCTGGACACAAGATATACAAATGATGAAAAACTTACATGATTGAAAATTGTCATTTGTTGTCAATCAAAGATAAACAAGAAGATTAATCACAGTGGAGACCACACCACCTCACCTTCACATATCGTTAATGTTCCTCAAAGAATACATTCAGAGTCTAAAAAACTTTTATAAGAAAAAATCCTACACAGTAACAAAATGTCATTGGTTAGCAGAGGGAAGAAAAGGAGGGGATTAATCACAGCAGAGGCCACACCATCCCTCTTTCAAATTTCATGCTGATTCCTCAGGAAATAATGAATGCTAGGCACATAAAAATTACCAACTGAACCAGAACACAATTTAATAACATTGATGGATAGCGAAGGGAAGAAAAACTGGGGTATAATCGCACCGGAGGCCATGCCGACTATCACCATTCATGCATATTTCTTAAAGAGTAATCAATTCAGGATTCCAGAAATGTTTACATTGTAACACTAACATCATAATAACCATCTCATAAAAATCAACACAAGGAAACCAAACACATCATCTTCACCAGTTAGCAAAAGAAAACAATACAAGGAGATTAGAACCCAGGGAGAAATGGTTGCGAGTCACTCTGTGGCCTGACCATGCCGTCCCATTTTCACTCTTTATGCATATTACAGAAAATGATATGGTCAGGGATTCAGCAAACTGAGCAATCATAAATATATGGATAACCAACCCCTAATCACCAAATAATTCCAAAACACGAGGTAGAAAGGGTAGTGCCACATGTGTCTCTTTTCAAACAGCTTTAAAATATGGAATAGCTCATGAATACTCATTTCATACACTTCAATGAGTTCATCAGTCTTCAAGCTCATAATTAAAGCAAAAATTTTGGCGAACTTATATTCACAATATCACCGAATGAGGAAATTGTGGTCTTCTCCTGTTCGCCATGTAATGCCGTCCTGCATAATTAATGGGGTCCAGTCACTTCCACTCAGAGCGGATACAGCTCTAGCCAATAGAAAACATTGAATACTTGTCCATCCTCTGGTAATACACTACCCGTAGACCCTAGTTACCGGGTAACTGGGCATGGGCGTAGCCAGAGGATGGCAGGGAGGAGGGGGGGGGCAGCGGCCCTGGGTGAGATATTTCATACCAAATCTGCCCTCAGGACAGGATGATGTCCTGCCCCCCACAAAATTATAGATGTTGTTTAAGATATGTTAGAGGATACAATTAGGCCAGATTTTACTTCATCTACATTTGATCAAATTCATTACATACTCTTAAATGAACCAAATAAAAATATGGCCATTATTAAAAATTTCATTAATGAAACTTCACTTGATTCTATTAGAATTCAAAGAGTAATATCACCTGAACCAAGATGAACATTTTTATAAATAATCAAGATATTGGCTTATTATAAAAAGATACAATAGATGTAAATTCAAGTAAGTCTCTTATGTTCTATAAATATAGTGTGCTACAAACAGTAAGCTTGTATATTAGGGTGGCACATGCAATGCCAATATTACTAACAAAGCTGTGTAGACTGATGATAAGGAATGAGTCTAAGGATAAAAAGTCAACAGATTCAATTTTTGTAACTAGCTATACTTCAAGTTTGTTATGATTCAAGTTATATTCAGATACAAAAATACACCATGAACTGTACACAAAACTAAAAAATTTAAGATGTCAACTTACTAAAACCACTTGATTTCAAATGCAGTTCAAATCAAGTGGTTTTAGTAAAAGTTGGCATCTTAAATTTTTTAATGATGGAATACCACCAAGTGAGACTGACGAAAGTGAGTGATGTACACAAAACTGTAATTTTAATAAATTTTGCTTCTGGTATTCAATAGTGGTCAATTACTCATGCATAAGGGAAGTCTGGTGTAATTATGAATCTGCTGTCAGCACATTGCAGTGCAATGGGCTAATCATGCCACGGAATAGCGTGACATAAGTGCGAATTAAAGGCACACAGTGCTATAAACAAACATGAATTGTGTAGAAATCCTGACAAATAAAAATGGTCATCTTAGCATTTTTACAAATGAAGTGGAAATCTTATTTTCATAAGATTTTTGTATTTAAAACTTAAGCAAACACAGAATCACAAGTCACAAAGGATGTTTGCAAAGTGCCAAAAACCCTTTATTAGCATAGCAAACCAGCGAAGGTATGCCATATCACAAATATTATAGCAGTAAAAACTTCAATGCAGGGCATGAACATTTTAGGTATGTTACACATATGCGTTGATAATCCCATTGTAAATAAGTAGGAATTAACAGCCTTGCATAAATGAAGATATTTTCCACTCTACATCCATCAGAAATTGTGAAACTTTCCCATTATTCATCTTAATCAGGCAATTATGACAAAAAATGGATTCTTGGAGTTGCAAGCAAATGTAGGATATTCATAATTAGTAAATGTCTCTCATAATACTGTGCAAAACTCTTCAGTGTCAAAAAGCCATTATAACTCCCATTCTATTAAAGTTTCAAAAGTGAAGCATTGATGCAATTCTAGATGGAATCTAGATGAGATGCGAGTTAACAACTGCATATTAACATTTTTTCTTCAACCATTACATGTCACACTACACACAAGGCACTTGAGGTGTCCTATACTTGTTTTGTTTAACAGTTCTTATTGATCCTGTTCAGGGATTAGAGCAGTTTGAAAGAACAGATCCAAGAACTGTCATAGAATGAACGACGTGGAGGGAGGACTAAGACCGCTATTCTGAATGAAATAACAGTCTTAGTCCTGTCAGAAATAGCTTTCGTCACGCTTTTGTTTTGAAGAATTGTGTGTTATTCTTCTAAACAAAAGCTAATGCTGGCAGATAGTGTTAATACTATTTCATTCAGAATAGCAGCCTAAATGATATTTCAGGAATCAGAATGGCATAATAAGATCGTAAATAGATTCCTAAAATGAAGCGAAATGGAGACTTTCATCCACTCCAACTGATTTAGGTTCAATGTGACTTTCCATGGTACACAAAAGTTATGATAATTAAATCAAAAATTTTATAGCATTAGTGAAGAGTAAAATAGTATTTCATGAACATCTCCAATTCATTAATTATCCATGAATTCTTTATCAACATGCCATTTTATTTGATTCTCTCCCTTATGGTGCTTATTCCAATGTGTGCCCCATCCTTTTTCCTAGTGCAGGAGAATGTGAGAATTAGGAAATTTAGATAAACATAATGAAGCGTGTTACAGAGACAACAAAGAATAAGGTAAAATAGAGATAATATTACAAGTAGAACCCAAAGTAACCACATATACCTCATGCATTAACAAAAAAGAAACAGCAGGGTGATATGAATACTTTGATTAACAGAGAGGCACTTCTACCAGATGTTATCATAACTGATTACCTAATCTCTTTATGTGAGACACGTTACAGTAGCTCCTTTCTCATCTGAACATCTACATGATATATTAAGGTGCATGAGTTATTTATCCCAAATATAATGCAGGAAAAAGCTTTTGATACTGACTGATATTAACCCTTTTGCACTGAAGTCTCTTGAAGGGAAATGCTTTCCTTGCTACGAGTAGCATGAGAATTTTCTGCACTCCTCTCCACGGAGCTCTCTCATGGGGACGAATCGCTAAGGTATGCCTTTTGCCCATTTTGGAACCCCACTCAGCAGGACACTCTGCCCTTCCCCCGGGCACTCGGCTCGACCCCCCAACCCTTAGCAGCCCCTCTCTCAGCAGGAGGCCGCTGTAAGTTTGTTGCATTGACGTTGTTTTTTTTTAAATGATTCTTTGCTGAATACTTCCAAAACTTATACCTTTAAATGAATTTCTAATGTTATTCTGAGTGTTTTACAATTTTAAACGAAATTCTAGTGTTAATATTAACAAATTTAGAGTAATATTTAGAGCTCAAACTATTGAGAGATCCACACAAGAACTTTGTTATTATCAACGCTAGAATTTCGTTTGAAATTTGCTAAGACTCAACAAAAAACAAATAATTCACTTCATAAAGTTAAAAATTTTGTTGAGTGAAAAAAATTGCCTTGAAAAACCATTGCAAACACAATAAATTAACCGCAGACTCATGCAGCAAGAAGGGCTAATAATTATGTGGAGGGTCGACCTCACTTGCCGAGTAAAGGGTCTGGGCTGTCCCTAAGCTAGGTTGCAAGGGTTTACAGCATACCTGGGACTATTGCTCCTGTATCGCTCACTTCCCTTCCCTTGCATCAGCTACACCTAACATTGGGTCTTTTGCGTTTGTTTTTCTCCATCGGCCAGAGCCGACATTCATTTGTTTGCGTAGGAAAATGCATGTAGGCTATAAGACGCCAGGCACGAAAGGGTTAAATGACCTGTTTATAAATGATAATAAATTCCATTAGTAGTCCTCCTAGCACCTGCCATTACTAGTTGTCCTAGCACCATTTGAAACTTACAAAAAATACTATTTTAATAATTCCAATCAATATGGCCCATTGCTGTGAATCTGCATACTAATTGAAACTTACAGGCATATTTTTAGACAATGTTTCCTGAAGGAAAATGGAGTCTGCAACAAGCTAAAGCATGAGCATACAAATAAAACTCACATCAGCACCACACTCCTCAAAGCATCGACTGTAAGAGGAAAGTCAAGCCACTTACTGAGTCAGCCAAGAGTGTTTAAAGCCTTTGTCATCACCTGAACTGCCACACTCACACTTGACTGACTTAGACCAAGGTTGCTGTCACTACCATTGGATTTCTGACCTGAGCCCAGTCCAAAGATATGTAGGACACACAGAGCCTGCAACAAGAATGCATACCATTGAAAGTGTGATGAAAATTACGCAAACAATCTAACATGCTGGAAGTTAAATTACCTTGGTTTCAATTGCTGATTTGTTGACCTCTTGGCTTCATGTATATGTGGACGAGCCTCATTCACCAGGGCTTGCACCAAATCTTGGGAGAGAGTTGACATACACTTGTACATGTTGACAGGCAAGGAAATAAGATATGTACTTTCTCTAATCAGGCAGAAATGTCGCTGGCTCTCCCACCATAATCCAGCAGTTCCCTGTGCTTCGCCTCCTCTGCCTCACATTTAGGTCAAGAATCCAATCATCCATCCATATTTTTCAAAAAATAAAGCCATAACTACACCAGTTCTTCATAGTAGAATCACAATTTTCAAGTGCCATACCTTAACAATGGCAGGGTCCACTCATTTGAGATAAAAGTAATTCGTAGGACTCACTAGCTTCTATCGTCAAGATAATTGATGGACATGGGACATTTTAGCTACCACTCCTGGAGATGAACCGCTCCACTCCAAACAACCCCCAGTGAAAATAAAATGTGCATTCAATGCGAAAAAGACTCGCAGAAAATGTGCATGCTTTGATTTGCACACTTTCTGCACTCTTTCCTCATACTTTTTCTTCCAAATATTACCATATAGTCTTCAGACCCTTTTTGTAGTCTTTTTCCGCTTTTATGACATCATTCTCACAAAGGAAGAATTGCAAAATAACCCCCATGTTAGGTCAAAATGGTGGGCACGGGAGAGGGGAGTGGCAAGTTGTTGGACAGTATGTATCTCACTCGAAAAAGATCATTGCTCTATGAGTCACTATGATCACAAAAGTACTAAATCCCAGAGAGGAAAAATCATTCACCTAGACCAACACTCGAACCTGGATCCCTCGATATAGTGTCTAATGCTCTCGCCAGTCAAGTTACAGATGAGTCGTCTCTCCTCTCAATATTTGTGGACTTTAATCTTGTTTCTTTAACATCCACAAAAATCATGTAGAAGACTAGGAAGCCCTGATAGCAGAACTGACTCGGCACTGCATTGAGGGATGAGAGTATTCCAGAGATTCATGTCTTGGTCAAGTCAATATTTATTTTCTCTGTGACATTAAATCTGACAATGGGCCTTGCACAGAATGATATAATTTGCTGCTGCATTGAAACTGTGCTTCAAGTGAGCAGGAAGTGTCACAAAGCTGACAGAAGAACTATGTTGGGCACCGCAAGAGACTCTTGAGGCTACAAGCTAGGCAAAGATTACCTTAAGAACTCCAACCAGGTGAATTTCAGTATGACATGGAGTATAATATAGTGACTCCACAGTATATCCCTAAAACCGAATGTAGTAGGAAAGTAAGAGGGATATTTATGCTACCGGGCAGACAGGCTAAAAATTCCTTCATCACAATTACACCGGTGGTTAAAACACAACAGAGTGACACTAAATGAAGACTCAACGTTTACACAATTCAACTCTGTGCGATTCTACTCCTCCCTCAGATTCTCTCACCTATCCATGGATGACGTCCTAAAACTCCCTGTTACACGGTACTTCTGCGGGCTGCAGGGTGGTATAAAGATGTGGAGTCATACCAAAGAAGTTATTATGAGTGAGTATAGAAGTTAGGATGAGGTACAAATGATAGTGCTCAATAAAAAAATGAGTGCGTAGAAACTGCACTCAACAGAAGTGAAACTTCCTCAGTTTGAAGTGTAACAAAATCTCATAAATTTACATAATTGATTTTGGATGTTCCTTGTGAAATTGTGATGACAAGAGGAAAATCATCATGAGACACAGTCAACATATATTTTGGGAAAGTAGAAATTGTGCTCGTTAGACCCCACGATTAACAGTCAGACCCTAGTGTACGGAAAGGGGGGGTATAATTCTTCAGTCAGCCGTCGAACCGAGAGATTGTGTTCTCGCTCGCTCTCTCACTTAGCTCGCTAGCGAGGTGCATCATGCCTTGTGCCACATGTGGCCACCAAATTAAGCACAGCAGTGCTCAACTCCAGTGTGGTACATGCTCTGACATACACCATCCAGCTTGTAAGTCTCTGACCGAGGAGGATGTGAAGGCCCTGGTTGACCTCCAAAAACTTTGGACCTGTGAACTGTGTCATGGAAAAGACAGAGTGTCTCGGAGTGATAGCACCCCGATCAGAGGTACCAACATCATCCGCCTTGATTCTTCCAACACCAAAGAACAAGTGGGCAGTCAGCCTTGGTTGGAGACACTCTGCAGAGATGACAGCGAAGGAGATGCACACCCTATTCAGTGAAGTCATGTAGAAATTAGACTCACTGAGAGAGGACTAATCGGCACTCACGAACAAAGTAACTGAAAATAGTGCATTACTGACTAGCCTCTCAACTAAGTTCGACGCGATTCAAAAAGAACTACCAGGTGTAAAAGATTTGGTAACATTATTGCAAGAAAAAGTGAGTGAACTTGAAATTAAAACGATTATAGGTACTCAAACGATATCGTACTGTCTACCAAATTTATTTCAAACTCTTACAACACGTGTTTCAACTGTCTAGCAGTCATCATCAGGTAAGACTCTTATAGTCAGTCTTACCTGATGATGACTGCTAGACAGTTGAAACACGTGTTGTAAGAGTTTGAAATAAATTTGGTAGACAGTACGATATCGTTTGAGTATCATTGTTCAATATGCTGTTCTACAACATCTCGCCGGAGAAAGTGGAGTTTGTTGAAATTAAAACCATAAAATTAGAACAAGATTCATTTAAAAAACTCTGTGGAAATAAGAGGTGTCCCCCTTGTTCAAAACGAATCCATCGAAAGTGTTGTGTTGAACATCTGCACCTGGACGTGACCTTGGGCGATATTGACTATGCCTTCCGGCCACAGTCTCGTCAAGGCAGCGCAGCAAAATT
Source organism: Ceriagrion tenellum (assembly GCA_963169105.1). Classification (NCBI taxonomy): domain Eukaryota; kingdom Metazoa; phylum Arthropoda; class Insecta; order Odonata; family Coenagrionidae; genus Ceriagrion; species Ceriagrion tenellum. The sequence continues at coordinate 96,894,658 of OY720635.1, forward strand.
ACACACACCACCTCCCATAATTGTACGCTTTGCAAGGCAGGGCGAAAGGAACCAGCTCCTAGCAATGCGGCGCGCCAAGAGAAATTTTAACACCAGTGACATTGGATTGTAGTGAGAGACATTGTCCTCCCCCTCTCAAATCATTTATATTGATGAAGCCCTTACCCAATATATACTACAGGAAGCTTTTTGCATTTTCCAGAGATCTAAAAAAGAAAGGAAAAGTGAAATTTGTCTGGGTGAGAAATGGAACTATTCTTGCTAGGCAGTCGGAAGGCAGTCCTGTCTCAGCCATCTACTCACAAAGAGATCTTGATCTTTTTTTAATGAGTAATGGACCTGTCCAGCAAATGACAAAACCAAGAACACTGCATAAGGACGCGACTCTGGATGCGCTTTCGACAGTCTTTTGCTAAAATTACTGTCGCAGGTTAATAGCGTTCCAGAACTCTCTGATAGGTAGCTCAGTACCAAATGGATCCTTGTTGACAACGAGTAGTGCATTGTAGTGAAGGGAGTCCGAAGTGAAACGTGCGGAAAAACGACGAGAATTTGGTTAAAAATGGGTTTGCGGTGTTGTTTTGCGCCGGGTTGCTCGACAGGGTTCGAGAATACAAGGAGGAGGAACAAGATTCTCGGCGTAAAGAAAAAAGCTTGTTTAAAGCTAATGCATTTACTAATGCAAATGCAATACTTACATGTAAGTTGAGTTGGGTGGCGATTATTGCCCTTACCGCCTAGTAGCCAATACGGTCACATGGAATTGTGAATTTATAGCACTATTAATCTCATGAACGTGTTTCAATCGTGATGTTTTTCTATTTATTCGAAATTATTTATCAGTCGGAGTCTCAGCTCCAAAAATGGAGGAAGGCTATTCCTCGAAAGGACAAAGTCCTAGGGAAGAAGGATCGTGTGTGTGAGCTACATTTTCCTCCCGATGACATACAATAACCTAGTTTTCATATCTAATCCACCGGAAACGCAAACTTGCGAAGATTCTATTCGCAAGTTTGACCAACCACATCAGCTGATTTCGCCATCATCAGCTGATTTCGCTAGCGGAGGTTTCGAAATACGTAAATTGGCATCGAATAACCGGAAATGAACTAGCTTTCGTATTAATTGCATTAATATTATTTCAATGCACTCCGTTCCCTTATCTTACATCATAAATTAGAGAAATTTTAGGGTGGAATTCGATATACGAATCCACCGATCACATCACCTAATGATGTAGGCCTTCGGTGTCATTTATTCATTTCGCGACGCTCTCGAGAGTTTTCTCGTCGATGGCTCGGTACCTTAGGTACATAAATCTACTATCCAATGCCTTAAAATATTACTTGCAGTATAAATCGTCGTACTGATGGAGAAAAAGGAGACGTAAAAACACGTATAGTTAGCCCAGAGACGTCTGCTATAAGGAGCAATTACTCAAACAGCGCAGCCTGTGACCAAAAGTAGAACTTCAATTCTTTCGCTTCAATTGGCAACAGAGTCGAGATGGGAGTTTTCCGTCCCTATGCAGTGTTCTTGGATAAAAACCAACGACCCGGCTCCTTATAGCAATATAAAAATCTCGCTTGTTAATGCGCAATCACTGCTGCCCATTTTGATGAATTTAAATTATATTATGATCATAGTGATGTGCATTTAATTGGTATTACGGAAACCCGGATGAAATCATCTATTTCCTGTGATTTTGTAGCACTTGCAAATGCAAACTTGCAATTATCGTCTGTTTAGAAATGACCGTGAAGAAAAGAGAGGAGGTGGGGTGGGCATTTACGTCAACGACTCCTTCCAAGCGACACTTACTGGGTCGTCCCCTAGTGCTAATTGAACCGGCCAGAATATTTATGCGTACAGTTACGTCGACCGCCAACGAAAATTTTTATCGCAATCGTATATAAACCTCCAAAATCTCAAAATCTACAAGAATTTGACAACTTTCTAGGATATCATATTTCTATGTATAAAAATATAGTTGTGATGGGAGATTTTAACGTAAACCTGCTTAAATCCTCTTCAGAAAAAGACAAGCTGTTGGAAATGCTGAATGGATTTAATCTCACCATTGTAAAAACCGGGCCAACTTGTTATACGCACAATTCCCACTCTGTTTTAGACATATTTTGTGTTGATAACCTTAAGAAGGTGGTTAAAATTGAAATATATGATGAACCAAACATGTTTTGCCACGATCAAATGACCCTTGTATATGAATTATATCCCCAGATCCATTAGTAAAACACATAACCTTTAGGGACTAAGCTGTTTTGACCACACCAAATTCCTCTCAGACCTAAATAATAGGGACTGGGATGCAATTGCCAATGCACACTCACCGGATGATAAAATAGAAATATTTAACTCCAACGTTATAGATACATTTGACGTTAACGCTCCTATTCGCTCCATTCGCGTGGCCCACCCACCAACTCCATGGATAACGCCCGAAATAAAGACGACAATTAAGAGGAGAAATTATGCCCGAGCATTGTATAGAAGGTATGGTGACCGTGATGCTTTTCCTCGTATAAGGCATTGAGAAAGATCACGAAGAAAATGATACGGGAAGAAATAATTCCATATTATCACACGCTATTCTCAAAAAACCAGAGTTCAAAAAACACATGGAAAAACCTGCGAAATATAGGAATAGTTACAAAGCCCAACGATGAGAAGTTAAACATTCACCCAGATATCCTAAATAATTACTTCTCCACTAGAAGGACGACAATTCTTCCCCGAGCATTCGTCCATTCGTCAGTAATGAGACAGAATCTTGACAATCGATTCTGTTTTTTACACGTGAAACTTAGAGAAGTCACTAAAGCATGTAACAATGTTACCTCGAATGCAAGAGGCTACGATGAAATCCCTATAAATTTTATAAAAAAGTCATTACCAATGATACTACCCGCTCTTTTAAATATCTTTGACTCCTTATCACAACTAGGCATATACCCAGCTATTTGGGGAAGAACCTTATTGCGGCCAATAATACCTAAATGCTCCAATCCTTCCAACCCGAGCGACTGTAGGCCAATAGGTTTATTATGTGCCACCACGAAAATACTCGAGAGAATAGTTTTTGACCAAATTAACTCATACATTACCGAACGAGACCTGCTCGACCCAAGACAATCTGGTTCTAGGAAGAGACATAGTACACAAACTATTCTATTTCGCCTAACTGAAGACATCATAAAAGCAATGGAAAATAGGCAACTAACTGTGCTTGTTCTGTTTGATTTTTCACAAGCATTCGACTCCGTGAACCATACTCTACTATTACAGAAGTTAAAAGGGTATAATTGTTCTGACAGTGTATCAAAATGGTTCCGATCATATCTTACCGGGCGAATGCAGGCAGTAATAGGAAAGACCGGAGATACATCTTACTGGCTAAACGTGGACACAGGAATGGTGCAAGGATCTGTTCTCAGTCCATTATTATTCTCTATGTTCATTAACGACCTACCGAAATTCTTAACTCACAATATTTTCTTTATGCCAACGACTTCCAAATTTACCAACATTCAACACCAGAAAACCTAACACACACACACTCTAAAGGTAAGCGCCGCAGGCCCACCGGACACTCTTCCCACCCCCTAACCCTCCCCACCTTCTCTCCTTCCACAGTCATGGGGGTGGAGGAGGAAGAAAGGGATCGCCTTCTCACCCCCGCCCCCCACCGGCTGGCATTCCCTGGCAGGGGTTTGGCGGTCAGTCTTCTTGGGTTATATACCGAAAGCGTGAGGGATTTTCCCCTGCGGATGAGCCGATTTCTAAGGACACAGGACACTGACCTCATTGAAACGGTTAAGAAGGGTTTATGGCGGAAGGGTTATAAAACAAAATGAGGAAAAGTGGTCACGGCGCAGATACAAAGAGTTTGAGGACAGAATAGTGACTACTGGTGCACAGGGATGGAGGTCTCTTCCGACGTAGGGGGGGGAGGGGAAAAACCGTGACCCTTTGTAAATTGTTAATCCGATATGCATCACCCACGGAAGAGGACAAGGGTGCCCAATAGACTACAGGCCGGGCTCTCATAAAGTGATGGGATAACATAAATTCCCATCCCCTATTTCTCTCTCCTTGTCTTTTCTTTGCGTGAAATCTAATACAAATATTCCGTCCACGTGTACTTAGAGGACGATAGCCTCTGCATTTCCCCTGGTGATCCTTAGAGCGCGATCTCGACAGTGAGGGACGGGGAGTTGGGGGTAGAGGGGGTGGAGGCGCAGTGGCTTATGGTAGGCTCCGCATTTCCACCGGACACATGCTGGGACACATAGCATATTAGCTGTTCAGATACCCGAGAGTTTAATTTTTCCGCTGATTTCAAGATTAATCTGCTGACATACAATAAGGATTCCCATCGTTTACGCTTTTGCTGTGCGAGTACGTGAAGGGATATTCGTTGACGATTCCTTGAGATCAACCCCGAGCGAATCCTCGTACATCCCCTCCATACCGTTTGAGAGATTGTATTGTTCTGTACATAATGCAAGATAATCTACAATTCCTCCTTAGGCTAAATTTTTTTGCCATTAATTGCATATAAAATGCTGGTTTCTTTCGATTTTCTTCCTTTGTTTCCAAACATGATGAAACACCTTGACTGGCACCCCAAACTATACCGAAAGTGGATACATGACATGACGGCAGGACATTTTGAAAAGTCAATGTACACTTCTAAAATTCCTCGGAAAGCCGAAACCATAGAGGGGGAGGTGGGAACGAAACTTTTACTAACCCGAACCGAAATCGGAACGGTTCCTCTTTCGATCCTATGGGTTTTCGTTTAAAATATTTGCGTTCCACTTTCGTTCCGAGATTTTCGTTCCTACTTTCGGTTCGGTTCCGCGAACCGAAACTATATCTGAACCCACCCTGAACCGTTCCGGAACAATGACTTTAGTTTCGTTTAACATCCCTGGTTGAAACGAGTTGGATCCAACTCGCATATGTTTAACTGTTTTCAACTCGCCTCATCTCGTCATTCCAACTCGTTTGAATTAGGTTATGGCCCATTTGCTCTGGTTTTAACTTGTTCAATCAACTCGTTCTATGTCGTACGAACTCGATCAATGTGGACGATTGCCTACTCGTTTCATATCGCTTCAACTTGTTATACTCCCGACTGTTGGCAACTCGTTTCATATCATATTAACACGATTTACCCCCACAGTGGACAACTCGTTTCACCCACTGAACTCCATACGGTTTAAACGAATATGAGAGGAAACGAGTTGATTCCAGTTAACTCCAGTTACCTCGACGACGAGATGAAAACATATGAAACGAGTACGAGAAGGAACGAGTTGATTCTACTTACTTCAAGGGGAAGGAAATGTCATTGCGGAGCGTTGTGTTAAAATTCACGGGGTAAGCGAGTTGGCAACAGTCGTTACGAGTTCAGAACTCAGAATTACAAGATAATACAAGTTAAAGTCCAATTGTGTTAAGCTTGTTTTAACTTAAAATTTTCCGTGGTGTTTTAACTTGAAATTTTCCGCAGTGTTTTAAATTGAAATTTTCCGCAGTACATTACGGTTTCATGTATTTGATTTGCATCAAGTCCAGCGTTTACTCACAAAATTTGAAAACAGTTTGACATTAGCAAAGTGGACGAATAGAAAGCTGCATGAAATCACATGCCACCATCTGTAGTCCTACCATACCAAGTTTCGGTGGAGTATTTTAAACGGCTTCCTATAGGAATACTAGCTAATTTTATGTTATCCAAATTTCAATTCAGTCATGCTGAATGCACGAAAAAAAGTGAAGAACTAAATCACACATTCTACCCTCGGGTAATAAAATATACGATAAGGACTGCAGAATCTTAAATTTAGTAGAGAGAGATTTTCGCGATAATGTGTTGCAAGAAGTAGGCGAGGGTCAATGAAGGGGGCGGGTAGGGGAGGGGGGAGGAGTGGGGAGATGGGCAAGGGAAAAGGGACAATACATAATGGGGTATTTGCATAAAATTAGCGATTACCGATATCCTTCGATCCACAAAATTTTGCCTGCGGAATATAAATAGACTCGCCACAATCTCGTAAAAATTAGCGTGAAAGTTAAAATTTACAATAAAATATCGAGAAATGAACGTTTTTGATTGGCTCTGAGCCCGCGAAACGGTGGATAAAATCGAGAGGGTAGGAAAACATTTCGGAATGAAGGTAAACATCGGGAAAACTAAAATAATGAAGGCAGGAAAAGAGAAAGGAGATATAAATGTGACCATTTTTGGAAAAAGGCTGGAACAAATACCATCCCTTAGATACCTCGGAAGTATAATAACTCGAAATTAAAGTTGTAAGGAGGAAATAAAAAGTAGAATATCACAGGGAAAGGGAGCCTTCGGTAAAGTCAACTTACTACTTTCAGCCATAGCAATCAATATAGGCCAAGGGAAAAGATTTGCTAAATGTTTTATTTGGAGTGCTGTGCTTAACGGAGCCGAAACATGAACAGTCAGGAGGAAAGAGGAAAATATCTAGAGGATTTGAAATGTGGCTATGGAGAAGAATGGAAAGATTAAAATGGAGTGATAAAGTGAGCAAGGATGAATAGAAAAGGAATAATTTAAGATCAGTAAGAATGTGGAAGGCGAACAGGATGGAACACGCCCTAAGGAAAGATGACTACTGCAAAAAATATTAGAAGGAAAGATCCAGGGAAAGGGAAGGATAGGAAGACGAAGAAATAAATAATATATTGACAAATATTATGAGTGGAAGGATTTGCGAAGAGCTGAGGGAGGCTGCACAGGATAGACGAGCATGGAGGGAGCAGTTCAAGTGAAATGTCTGAGGACAGATTCACCGTAGAAGAATCATGACGCAGAACGACCCGAAAGCATCACTTGCCTGGCCCACACCCCTTACCGTAATTACCGTGGAAAGCGCTATTTAGCTGACTTTCAGTACAAAAACACACGAGTTATAGGCACTATCTTCTAAACTACGAATATATACTCTTCCGCCCTCGCGCGTTAACCCTCAACTGCTATCGTCGGGTCTTTTTTGACCCGACGATAGCTGTATTTTTTGCTGTAGTGGTAAAACGGCCGCTCGCAGCAACCTTGGCTACAATGCGATCCTAGGGGAGGGGGGAGCGAGCCAGTTGAACTTGAGACCGAGCGGGTGAAGGTTGTTGTCTACAAGAAATTTGAAAAATCGGGTCAAAATAAGACCCGAGGATAGTGGGTGGCCAAAAACCACGATAGAAGTTAAGGGTTAGATGCGGTTATGTTGACTGCGTTGTCCATAGAAGCTCCCGAAAAAGTTCTCTGGCTCGCTCCAGGCGCAGACCCGAGCGGCAAGGAGGGGAAGTAGAGATATAACCCCCCGTGAAGGGAAATAACAAAGGGGCAGAGAGGGGAGCAAAGAGAGAGATTGAGGTAGGGGAACCAAACAACTTCGCTAACTAGGCCAAATATAGACAATGTAGATGGTTAAAATCATCCATGCTATGACTTACACAGAGGCCTCGTTGAGGGACCAGTTAAAATGTGATGGCCTTAGGTGGTGGTGAATCATGCCACTTCGCGAAGCGCCTAAGCTGCCAGCAATTAGAGAGGTTTCTTTCAGACTCTCCGCACTTAACAACCCTACTCCCCAGTTTTGCAGGATTTCGATAGCTAGGTAGCCCATGTCACAAAGCTGTCCGCTCTGTACCAGGAATTTTTGAGATACCTACCTATACACAAAGCTGTCCACTCCCTTTTTGTTTCGTCTACAATGCATGCCCACTATAGGCGGGTTAACTTAAAAAAAGCACTTAAAAGCTGACGAGCGTCTACACGCAGATATTAAATCTACCGTAGCCCCAGCGAGTATTCATGGAAAGAGCTTAGCATCACGCGAATGTTTAAGTTCATTTTGGTATTTCTAAATACGTAAAGCAGCACAAACATGTGAATAGGGAGAATAGCAAGTATAAAAATACTCTTAGAAGTTCCCGAGTGGTTCATTCAATGGGTATATGTATATTTAATAACTTTTGGAAGTTTCATCAGGAAATTATTCAGAAATTAGGAGATATTAAGGTTTTAATTATTGATTAACCGTTGCTGTTGGTAGCACTGCTGATTTCATTTAGTGGGAAAAAATTAGTGGGCACACTTCGCTTAGGTAAACACAAGTATGTTGCGTATGACTATCGAAACTCCCCGATCTATTGATAACGAGGCCTCGACTGCCTCGAGGGAACACTATCGGGGTCTCCAAGTTCACTTAAGTGGAACCGTCACTTAAGCAATGAGACGGCGCCTACACGGTGAACCTAAGTATAAGGTGTAATTAAATGCTCACTTAAGTGGTCTGTGCAGACACGGCATTTGTTCCCCAACTGACCTCTTCCACACGAGCCGCTCCCTCCTTCAAACCACGCACCGCAATTACGTTCCGGCACCACTGCTACTGTACATGCTGAGGTATTTGAAGCGTGCGATTATTACCGAGTACAGCTTATCACTTCCTCCAGCTAACATCTGAGCGATCGTGCGAAGGACCAACTTCTGATGGAAGGTAACATCACGAAACCACTCACCTCTAATTGACATCTCTCTTTGCAGATTGCCCTCCGATGCCTCCCAATCAGACTCACCAAAAGAACACAGAAATGTTCCTCTACTGGAATTCTCCGTCGGGTCGGATGGTACAGTGATGTCAACTTTTCTTTCTCCAACCCGGACTCCCTGAGCATTAGGAAAGAAAAGAGAACGTGAGACTTCAATGGTGAGATAATTTCTCAACAGCGTTGAAATAGAATATTCCTTTCCAGCCCATGATGTCAAATCCGGAATAATATCTACCCACTAGGGGAGTGAAAGTTACTGTAAATGAAAACTGATATGAGTAGAGGTTAGGCAGCAAAGATAAATAACCTCTTAATTTGATATATTTTCCTATACTGAATTATGTTTCTCTCCAAATATCACGGAATCACTCTAAGTTTATCGTCCCACCTTCAAGACCGCGTTGTGCTTCCTCGTGTCACAGCTTGACGAATGAAAGTTTCATCGAAAGTCCCATCGGCGGCGCGTCGGCCGTTTCCACAGAGGAGGTCCTGTTTGTACTCCTTCCATGGCACCGTCGAATGATGAAACCCATTCGATCCAACTGGGCTCATTCTTTAATGGTGATGGAGTCATGTCATATCGAGCAGGCGAATCCACCCTCCCTGAGGAAGCTTGGAAGCTATGCGAACAAATGCCACCCAACTAAGACCTTGCATTCCCCGAGAAAGTTTCACCAGCTCTATTATGTTCCCTGTATACAGTCACGGCATTGATTTTATCGCAAGTCATTTCCAACCCAAAAAATAGTGACTCGTTGACCAGCAACAAATCAAACCCGACGCGAATAAAGGATGTTGGAACCAAACCCAAAAAGTAAGTGTCACCAAATTTGTCGAAAAAAATACTCAGAAAAAACCAGAACGAAAAAAAACCAGAACAGTTCATAACTAATAAGACTATCTGCTGCACTACCATCGGCGCAAAAAAGGTAGAACGCTGAACTTAAAGCATTTGTATGAAATTCCACCGGAGCTCCATAGAGTCGCGTAATATATCGTTTTACTCCTTGTTTATTTGACTACAAAATGCATTAATTGAAAAGTGTTTAAATGTAAATGTTTAGCTTATACGGTCGAAAGAGTGAAGAAAAACACGCGAAAAACTAGGAGAACGGCGAAACGGTCGTCTTCTTCATCTCGTCACGGATAAAACATTTGATTGGTGCACTTTGCTTTGTTATGGATAGAACAACATCTCCGCATCACAAATATTTTTTAAAACTTAAATTTTACCAATTATTTGATTTTTAAAATGGTCTAAAGCTTGATTTCGATTGCCGAAGTGTAGAAAAGTATACAAATATCGAAATTAAGTATGCGTAATCGAAAAAATATTGCTAAACTTTTTATGTAAGGAAATGTTGATATTCTTCCTCTTAATTAAAATAAATCACAAAGAAGAAAATCGCCTCGCGGCAATGCACGCTACCGTTTTGCGCAGTTGGTAATAGTGAAACTCCTGGCCGCCTATAATACAGATCGCGTCCTATAATACTATGTCCCAATGTACCTACAACACAGATGGCGTCGATTAGCGTGGCACCTGGAAGGGCGACAGTGCGAAAGATCTAAAGTATACCCCGAACCCTCCCCTTCCCCCCCCCCCCCCCCAACGCACTCCGCGTGCGGTTTCTCGGCGAGGTACAGTGCGCCCACACGATGTACGGGGGAGACAACCACACGCCCCTCGCAGTTGTAATAAGAGAATGTATGCCCGCCAAAATGCAATATTATCACAGTTACATTATGCTGATAGAACATTGTCAAAGAAAACAAACAAAAATCAACCACTGTTGTTTTAACATTTAGGCGCGAATTTGCGAGCCGGACTGCACTGTTGAGTGACTGGGCGAGCGTCGCTGGTGGGGAGAGGGTGTGCGTGTGCGTGCGTAAGGCGCGGTGCCATCCTAGTTGCCACGATCTGTAGTCTTGCTTGCTACCGGCACACGCTCGTCTGCTCTGAGACTGGCATAAGTTTTCTTATTTCATAGTTTGTTTCAACCGTTTTATTGATGGAAATTCGGAGTTTCTTCAGGAAGAATTCTGATGTATCAACAAGAAGTTCTTCCCCAGGTAACTTAATTCTCATTTTATTTCATGACATGCATACAGAAAGTAACTTAGTAATTAGAACCAAGATATTGAGACGACACATTTGTGTATGCCGCTCAACATGTGTAAATTTTGCAACAGTCAGTGAGTTTGAGGTTATAATTTATCACTGAGTAGCTACTACAAAACCACGCCAGGCAGTGCTGTCACCTTATTGAAAAACGTTTTTTCAATGTTGCTCTATAATCTATATTCAAAATATACGATAGGATTTTGTGTTCATTATTTTTCTGAGGCAACTCCTAAAATTGAAATGTGTCTCTACAAATAATAAATGTAGGTATATAGATATTCCACGTTTTTTGTATTTTTTAGACTGTGATGAAGGGGAAAGAAAAGGAGAACCAACATCGATGAACAAGAGACCATGGTAAGACTTGCAAGACTCAATGAAGGAAAAACTTTGACAGTGTTTGATTCTGACATTGGCCTATACATTGGAAAAAAGGTATGAACAAAATCCCATTCCTTAAATTAAATTAAGTAAATTTTATAGTTGATGTAGTTGAGAAAATTCAACTTTAAATAATGATTGGTTTTGTTACAAAATAGTATTAAACCAAATTGCATCTTAATTTTTACCAGTATTGCTTTATTGATGCTGTTGCAAGATAAAAAGATTTTTTTACAGAATGTATTTCACTTTTTTGTTATGTTACAGATTGATGACAACATTAGGAAGAAGCTTCTTCTGAACCCTTGGAAACCAGATATCATCTATGCTTTTCCATAATCTGGTCCAAGAAACTTGAAGTTTGTTCTAAGGTGGCTTGGGGAGTGGGACTGGCTGGTTTATTCACCATCTCGGGACAGAGCATTTTGTAAGTTTTGTTTTTTGTTCTGCACAACAGTTGGAATGCAAAGCTCATGTCCAGAAAAACTGGTCAGGAATCCATTAAAAAAATGGAAAGATGCCAGGGAGGTTTTTCGAGATCACGAAAAGGCAAAATACCATGCTGATTCACTTAAAAAAGTGGGAATGTTTTTGACCACAAACACAGAAGCAGTTCCAAGTATTGAGAAGGCATGAAATAGAGGGCATGTCGCTCAAGTAAAGAAAAACAGAGAGCAGTTAAAGCCGATCATATCCACAGCAATTTTCCTTGCCACAAGAGTTTTAGCATTCTGTGGACATAGGGACTCAGGAACACTTTTAATGAACGAAAGTACTCAAAGGGCAGAGGGAAACTTCAAGGCTTTATTAAGATTCCATGTTGAATCTGGTGAAACTGTCTTAAAGGAGCACATGGAAAAAGCAGGGGGAAATGCAACTTACGTAAGTTGGCAGATTCAGAATGAAATAATCTCATCACTTAACAACATTATCTTGAAAAAAATTGGGACAAGATGAAAACTTTGCCAGAACTACCTGCTTGAATTATGTAAATGAATTACATTTGTGGACCTATAATTTACAAGGTATAGTTTCGTATCTCCAGCAATTAATTTTTGAGTAGGTTCCTCTTACCTGAATGGTGGCATTTTGAAGTAGTTCATAGCTATGTCTAGGATACATTTAAGAAAGAAGTGCATAATGTACCTATAGTTAAATGCTTCCATTCATGCTGTCATCTCTTTTTGTGAAAGGATGTTGAAAATGAGAAAGTTGATGGTCATGCTGAGATTTTCATTGGGGAAGTAAGGAGTACCCTGGGCAGAATAAATTTTAGCTTTGCTGCTGGCTAAGTATAGGAGTAGGGACAGATCATCCCCTTAGATACTTTGTCATCCTTCATCTCTCACAACATGATTGCCAAGCTTACCCAGAATCATCCAATTGACCAGAAGGTATCTCAAGTTGTGAGTTATTCAGTGCTTCTTGAGTAGACTAATGGTATACCTTTTCGCAGAAACTGGATAAGTATGTACCCCATTTCAAGCCTCCAAGTTTTGACTAGATAATGGGTGAACTAGCTGTGGGCTTCTTCGTTTCAGCAGCTATATGCTTCAAATGGAAACAATGCTATTGGTCAGAACTGTGAGTCTTGCATCGCATCAATTACTGTCAGGCAAGATACAATGCTCAAACTAGAGCACAGTGCTGCTAAGTGATACTCATATGTTGCTGCAGCCAATCGGCAGTAAGATCTCAAGATCACTATTTTCAATTATAGCAATTGCAAAAATGTAGCATAATAGGCAACTCGGCAAAGAAAAAACCAGTCTTCTTTCTGGTTCAGCCATCATGATTTCCAACTCATTTTTCTTACTTTAGGCCTTCAAAGGCTGTTGATTCCTCGGCCATTTACCTCTAAAATTTGGGATTGTGCTGCTACCCAGAGTGTAAAGAACTTTTTTATGTGCGAATTTCCACAGAGAAAAAATCATCCGCCTTGACCGGGATCCCGGTCAAGGCGGATGATTTTTTCTCTGTGGAAATTCGCAAATTTGTGCATTGCGGGTGACTCCGTAAAAGTGAAACTCCGTGGCTAGTCCCGGATAGCTTAAAATTTGTCAACTTTTTGATGCTTGAATTATGACATTTTGTAAATAAGTATAATAAAAATTGGGTTTCTGAGCCAAAGATCTAACTACTCCAAGAACTTCAAAATGCTCGCAAATTCACCAATGGCAATCAATTCTGAAGCAAAATTTGAATGAACATTAAGTGCCTCTTATAAGTAGTTAAAATAAAGGGAGATATGTAAGGGGTTAAGACTTTCACTATGAAATTTAGATTCTATTTTTTAATCAATTATTTGAAAAAATTTATTCTATTAATCCAAATAAAAATACAATAAATGTATTATCACTATGCTTTATAATTAATTTGCATGGATAATAAACTCTAATAGTTTTGTCTAATAAGACTGCATCCAACTTAGGAAATCATAAGTATTTTTACACCAAGGAAGCTTTATTCTTTAGTACACAAAATGGTAAATGCCTTACTCTGGCTAACAAAGTAGGTGTGGCTTGATTATAAAATAATATATAAAAAGAAAGTCATATACACATACACACTACCATAAGAAACTTACTAAAATACATACATGCTGAATTCCAGTGTTTGGAGAGTTCTTTTTGAAAATTATGACTACCATAATTGCATCTGAGAAGTTGCTCAGCTTTCGGTACATTTTAAATGGAAAAGATTCATCAACCAGCTACAGTAAGTCATGATTTGAAAGCAACTACAATATTTTCTTTATTAAAGTCACACTCTTGAAATATGCTCCTATCAAAATTTCATATTCATGTGGCTGAATAGCTTCTCTGTAGATTTTAAGGGCTATACCACATAAACTGCAGGGTATCAGTTTATATTCCATCAAATTTTCTTATAAAAATTGGTCAAGTGAGATATGAAGATGGGTATATGAAATCAATAATTGTTGCTAATTAAGCTCCTCATTGACAAATGTAGTGCGATGCATACCCAACATCAGGAGAAAAGATTGCACCTCTGGATATACAATCTCAGAAAGGTATACAACAGTCCTCCTAATGCATATTTTTTCTTTGGCAGCATTTATGAAATCACAAATCATCTACTGAAATTTGAGGTTAGACACTGGTGTAATCAGTATAGTACAAATGCTACATCATTAGTATCTTGGCTAAAAAAAAACATAAAGCCACTTTTTAGTGCTAATTATGAACAATTTCCAAACACTGATGAATTCCATAAATTATTTCCATCTTTGAAAGTAAGATACCTAGTGAGACTTTTGCGACACTACACCAGTTCCAAAACACTTACATTTCTGTGAATGGCTTCTGAGACGGTGGAAAACAATCATTTTAATACAGGATAATAAAAATGAACACAACAAAAGCTTCACATATGTAACTCATTCCATAAAAAAGCCATACTCTAGGCTCCAACATCCACACACACATACATTCAATAATCCACCAAATAATTAATACAGGCAATGTATCAGAGCTATTAGTATGCCTTAGAAATTTCTGCAACATCACTTACAACACATGTACACTTTTTTCCCATCAAAATATGGTCATCAAGCCTTGACAAATAAGATTACAACTCTACATTGATACATTATTCAAAGTCCATGGTGTTTTTGTCTGGTATTTAAGAGTAAAGATAGTATAATACACTCATTATATTACAAAATTTCCACTACATTTCCTTTTAGTGGTTATTGTGTATTGATACGTCAAAAAGCAACAATGGCAATACAACTTATTTACATGCCACAATAAAACTTTTACATGCTTTTATTTATGCATTGGCATATAAATTTATGCATAGAAACTTGTAAAAATGGTTTACAGTATTTTCATTTCAGGAAATAGACATTTTTTTTCTATGCTGGAGAGACATAGGTAATCTGGAGAGACACACTCAAATACAATTTTGAATGCATTTCAAGGAAGATAGATAGTTTTGCATATATTAGTACAAATTATTACTCAAATCCAGCAGATGTGGACGAATGCTAAAAATAAATAAAAATAAAAGGGTATGTATACATATATTTAATTCATTATCTGAATGGCAAAAGGGTGGCTTCATTTGCTCATTCATGGAAACCTCAAGTTTTGGCTATATATTAGTTCAGTGTGACTGATTTCCATGAATTTCATTTCATTTGATTGTAAGATTTTCAGAACTCAATTTTTTAGCAGAGGGATTCAGCAGAGAGAATTATTAAAAATATTTTAAGAGTCACATGAGTGAGTAAATTCAGCCTACCCCTATACAAAATAAATACCACATCAGTAACATTTACAACTAAATGTTTAGCTCTTTCATCTAGACTTCAATTAAATGGTTGCAACACTCACTTCCACTGAACATATTCTGACAGTCTAGTAGCTTATGATTCCAGATATTTTCAAGTAAGATAAATAAATCTGCTAGCAAATTTCTCTTACCCAAGCAGAATGTGTGGAAATTAATCTGTCTCTCCCACAAATATTTCAATGTCTCCATTCAATCCTGCTAAATGTAAGAATGGTTTCAATTTTTCTATAAGAGACTGCTTCCACTAGTCACTTAAACAGCAGCAGCTTCGTAAATGCTATCCATTTTGGCTTGTTTATTCATAGTTCCAATAGCAACTCATTTCTTACGTTTAACATCTATAAATAATACCAGAACTCTAAAGTTTCACTTTCTCAAGGTCTCAGCAATGTCCAGTGCATTTTTTAAACACCATCATGAGGTATATTTCAAAACAAAAAAGTCACTGATATTACCATTTCCATTTCTAATTGGTCAAAAAAATGTGAAATTTACGCTACATTGTTGATGAAGTCAGACAAGTCTTTCTCATATGTCAAACTATCTCCCAGCATGACATTATGTATCTATCATTCTTTGAAATTAGATTTTTCTATGTCTAACTCCTCCACATTAGTAAATCATGGCTTAATACTAGAAAAGGTTTTATCAATGCTCTTTTGCATAAAGGGTATTTCTTTTTATAGTCATCACAGAGGGGCCAACATTAATTTAAGAATAGAGCCCATTTCTTTATTCTTACACTTCACTACCTTTTCATTGTAATACTTGCACTCCTAACCATCACTCACTTTGCCAGCTTGTGTCCATAAACTTTGTCTTGAAATGTGTAACTATATTTTTTCTTCTTTTTTTCCATCTGTTATCTTGGAGCACATTTCCCCAACCTTGTTGGCCACACCTCATCCCTATAGTATCATCTGAACTCAGCATCTGAATTAAAATCAGTCAATCCGTTAAACTATGGGATTCGCTTTCATCCACACACATCCTTCTTTGCTCAAATAACAATGCAGGATCTTCATGCTTCCTTTTGATAGTGGTGTAGAAGGAAAAATGCCTGAAATATATCAAAATTCAATTGAAAATGTATCTCAATGCACATTAAATTAAATGTTAAGTATGCAATTAATATTGGTTCAATTGAAACTTATGGCACAACATTAGAGGCCACTTACAACAAATCAACACATCCATACAAGATAAACCCACAACCAGCCATAATACATATTACAGTGAACATTTTTCTCACTATGCTACGCAACATAATTTTGAGCTGAAAAATTTGTTCCTTACTGACATCAATGAGCAGCAAAGCAGAAGAGGAAATACTGAGAAAATCATCCTCAGAAAATTTTCACAGTTATTAACACAAAAGCTTTTAGTTTTAGATTTTCAATGGAACATTAAAAAATTGACTGCTATCTCTTGCAGAGGAGTTATTGCTTTACTGTACATAGTTGGTGGAGTGTTCAATCACATTAATAGAAGATGCGTAAGTAAAAAAAAGCACCAACAAAAGTCCTCATATGACCAGTTCAAATACGCAAGATTCATGCAAAATAAAATACAGACTTAAAAAAATTATTAACAGTTATTTAATAAATGTGAATTCTAGAAGGGTTAATCAATAAAACACATGATGTATGAGCACTGGAGGGACAAGGGTCAGCACCGGAGTTGAATGGAATTGAATGTATATAGAAAAGGTTTTGAGCAGATATGTATTACATGTTGCAATCTTTTCACTGATTGATATAAATATGATATTATTATTATTGTTAAAATTATACATTAGATTTTTAATCTCCCAAAACAATTCAAGCGACTATGGCATTCCTTTGATGAACTTAATGATGTACCTCACAAAAAGAAAAAGAAACACATTGCTTATTTCATTAATCAATAAATTTGTACATCAATTTGGCAATTCTTAAGAAATCATACCATTATATGTAGGCATATAGACAGCTAAATCAATCACCAAAATGTGCGGAATTGTATCTAGAATTCATGTATCATCATGATGAGCCATGAAACTATAGAGAAGAAAAATTGAGTTGTATTAGTATTGACTCTAGCAGTATGAGTAAGTCAAGGAATGGTAATATTCTGAATAAAACTTGCTTAGCATGAACTTAGAGAGAAATATAAATTTGACCATGTCTCCAAATTTTCTTATATTTTTTTCACTTCAAAAAAGGAATCCAAACTCACAGTGAGTGATTACCCCCTTGAGAACATTTATCCATGGCACAAGTACATGACTTGTATCTATCAAATGAATAAATCAACCCAATTTAACACCATGAGGCAAGTAAATATGTATTAGGAGTAAGAAGGCAATTTTGACACCTGAGCATGCCTCAGCTAGCTCTCATACCAAACACACCCTAGCATTTCTGTGAACTTGTTTAGAGAAGATTATTTCACATAGTAATAACACACTCATTTTTTTCCATTACATATAGTACGTAATTTCAAAGTAAAATTTGTTAAACAATGTCACCAGCTCTGGTATGCTATTACAATCATATGATATCATAATTAAACATACTGTTTTGAAGGTTTTGACCAACATTGCTGAGTCATTCCCACATTATAAATTTAGGCTTGTCCTAAGCCAACTCTCACCCTGCCTCTTCACCACTCAGCAGGAAGATGGACATGCTGACCACTTACATAACAAGTGATAAAAAGACATGAAATTTGATGGGTTTACTAGGCATCATCTTTCAAGGTAACTGCTATGAAAGATAAGGCAGAACAGGGCTGAAACTTACTTTAGTAGCATTTAGATCCTCCAGTCCTCGAGCAGGAGCATTTCCGAACAATGTCTACATCTCGGGTGTATCTTGTTCCATCATTGCAAATGAGACGAACTTTTCGGCGCTTGGTCTTTCGAGGACGGCAGCATCCCCCACTGCTTCCTCCACCACAGCTACCTTCACACCGAGCCATTTTTACAGGCTTTCTAGAACGGCATCCATTCTCAGCATAGTACTCTCTTGTCTGCTCCTTGCGACATGTTGGGGCTGCAGAAAGTATTGAAATAAATGTAACATGAGAATTATGCAATTGTATAACCCAAAGAAACCAGAGGAGAAGTAAATAAAATTCTTTCTGTGACAGATACTTATCTTTAGATAAGAATTTTTTTTGCAAAAACTTGAGGAAACCTATTCAATAAAGTGGAATGTATAAAATATTTTTCTTAAGACCCTGGTTTCTTTACAGCAAATTATTTTTCTGAATCACAATCGACTGATTTTTATATTTTACCATGTAATTAATCACTCCTGTTATTTATTTGGTAAAAATTCAACATAAAAGCAACTCATTTTTCAAATGTAGTAAAATTAGATCATACCAATGTAATCTACAGCAGTTCATATGACTATGAACGTTTTGGCTCCCAAAAAATATATAACATGAGGTTGAATATAATCCGAGGGTAATGACTCAAAAATACATAATTGAACTGAGAAGCAAACTGCTATTTGCAATTGCTTTCCATTTGAAATAAAAGATAAAAAACAAAAATACCAAAATGCATTCAAACGAAGTAAAGTACAACCACTCATGCAAATATTCAAGTTTTAGTAGGAAATAAATTCATGCAATATTAAAGCAAGTGCAAAATTAGTATATTCTGAAATATCCAAAAATGTCTTCTTCAATACTGATTCAACAATATATCTTACTTTTTACATTCTTATACTTTAAAGAGAACTACATAAATTTGAAAAGTAACACATTTAGTGAAAAAGCAAATTCAGTATATATATCTCAAACATTTACTCCAAGTTTCCTACATTGATGGATAATACCTAAAATTCTAGGAATATTTAACCAAATTTAATCCCAAGAAATAGTCCTTCCAACTTAATACATACTTTAAACAGTCCTAATAGGTGGAACTTTTCAGGTATTCTCTCTTCTTGAAATGAAACAAAAAAAAATCTTCTTCACCCTGCAAAGTATTCCAAAACTAAGTCAACAAAGGCATTCTGTGAAAATTAAAAATGAATGAAAGAGAAATCAACAACTTTGGAATGGATTACATGGATTTCCTGAGCAAATTCATTCATGAAAACAGTTAAATATACCCCTGCCAACTTCATGTCCTGTCCTAAGCCTGCCAAACCTTCTCGTCCCATGCTGTACCTTTGAGAAGTCTGTACTCCGTGCTATTAGTCAAAGCTGTGCATGGCTAGTAGTGATAAGGGGAGGTGTGGCTTAAGAGAAGGTAGGGACAAACCTTTCTCACAGTAGCGACCGCTCCAACCGCTGCGGCACCTGCAAGTGTAGCCACCACTCCCTCCTCTGCCACCACCACCTCCCCCCTCCCTACGACCACCCCCTCTGGTCCCTTGGTGAGAAACACATGTCCCTCGCTGGCAGCGATGCCTGCCTGTCAGGCAAATGTCCTCCCTATTCCTACCCCCACCGCCGCCTCCAGCCTTGGCCTGCCCTTTCCCCCCACTACCCCCACGCCTGCTCACCACCCCACCCCCTCCTCCGCCCACCCCACCCTCCCTCACCCTTGCACCTCCCCCCTTTCTCTCCTCCCCCCCATCACCCAACCCACCTCCTCCTCCTCCACTGCCTCGGCTACTGCCACCTCCATGGGTCGATGCTGCGGCCGCCATGCCAGGGTATCGCTGCTCCTCCATGTCTGCTGTCCGTGGAAGGGGTTCCGGGTCTTGGACCTTCCTGCGCATCTCTTCCTCCTCCTCATCAGCCCACGGGTCACCCTCCTCCCCGATCACAAGCTCATGGGGCTGGTGGTAGTGGTGCAGGGACTGTGAGGGGCTCGAGTAGGCTGATGTGTGGTGCTGGTGGCTGGGGGAGGAGCAGCCTGGGGTCACCTTCTCCTGCCTGGCTGCATTCTGGAAGTCCACCAGCTTGTGATTGACCCACAGCTGGCGGAGGCAACCTGAAATCATCATCAAAGGCACATGTAAAAGGTAAACTTGATGCAAGAATATTTAAGCTGCTGAGAATGAACAGTTAGGAATCAGTTGGGGTATTGCCAGAGGAAAAAGGAGCAAAACATGGACATTGAGCTTCCCAGACTAAAGCACACCTAGTTCATAGGGATCCTCCAGAAATTGCTTAGCAGAAAAATTAAGAGAATCCTAAGTAACATAGTACTTATAGATCTGGATTGGCCTAGAAAGCATTAATGTGCATGCCTAACAGGTATTTTATAAAATAATTGCTGAACACTGAGCTTTTTCAAGATCTTTTTCGATAACAATTCAAGGTCTACAGTAAAAGTCATTAAAGAATACATTCACATGCATGTACATTTATGAAAGAATATAATCTGTATTTCAGTTATCTATTAATGGTTGTAAGCAAATATACATTTAAAATTCTTCGTAAAAATTAAGGGACTATAAACTGTTGGCCTTTAAAGTAACTTCCTTCACATTTTTTTTGGCAAAACAGATCAAGAGGGTGAAGCTATAGACATTGACGGATGCACCACATTCACCGCCATGAACATGTTTTATGATTAGAAAAATGTGAATCAATGCTGTAGATTAACACAAAATAATCTAACAGAAGGTGCGAATTTGACTGATAAATGTATCTAGCCAGATATTAACTTACCATTGAAGCTTGTGAGATTTCTCAGGTGCCAATTTGAAAGAGCTAATTTGCCAGCTGGATCAACTGGTATTCCTCCTATGTAGAGAGGTGTGGATAGGCGCAAATATTCTCTTTCACCCTCATTAATTATGCTCCGGGCAGGACCTCCATCAACTCTCATGGTGAAGTTCTTTTTAATTGACAGAAGCTCAGCAGTGTGCCATCTTCCATCGCTTACAGTTTCATAGCTAAAATAATAATGATGGATGGAGGTCATGATATAATATGCTCATGAAGTATTAAATTAAGAATATATTTCCTTGACAAGTGAGCTAAATTTATACTGAACTTTTATAATATTTAACCTTAGCGATCATATTCCCACTGAACACTTAAAATGTATTTTTAGATAACTTACATCTGATTTTTTTTACAAATACATACAAACATTTTCTCACAGAATAAGTGAAAAACATACCTGAAAATAGTGGAGACTGGATAATTTCCAACATCATAGCTAACACGAATGCGGCCATGGAAAAGCTCAACGGCAATATGCTGATCTTCCGAGCCATCATACAAGAGAACACCATCTGGTTGCCGGGTTGCAAATGTTAAAGTCAAGTTGGCTTCTGGTCTGGTACTTAGAGGCTCTAATTCAGCCCAGGAATTGTTGTGCAAAAAGCGGAGGCTTGTCAGGTACTCACACCGCTTACCTGAAAGGAAGGAAGAAATAAAGTATATTATAGAATTTGCAGCAATCATCCCTAATAAAGCAGCATAAAGTATCATAACTGGATTGAGATTCTTAATTAAGAGAATAAAACCTGTATATATTTACCAGAGTAACCAGGAGCACATTTACAGACATAATCCATTGATCCTTGAGGCTGGAAGCAAATTCCATGCTCACAATCATGATGTTGACATGGTGATGTTTGTGGATACAGCATTGAAACCATTGGAGTGACTTCACAAAATTTTCCGACAAAATCTCCTGCACATCTACATGTGTACGAATTCACCCCATCAATGCAGGTAGCACCATTCTGTGAGAATGGATTGAAATCATGAGTTGAAGAAAAAGTTTGGGGTAAATAAACAAAGAAACAAAGTGCATAAATATATTAACGCCAATTCAGACAGATAAACAAAGATAAATTCTTTGAAATGAAGACAGTGGACTTCAACAAAACCTCTCTACACAACACAAGTTAATTACATGGTCTTACCTGGCAAAGGTGTGCCTGGCAGTCATCAACATTGACAGAGCAGTTCTGCCCAGTGTAACCAGGAGTGCATTCACATGTATAAAAACTAGTATTGTCCACACACCTGGCACCGTTTTTGCATGGATCGAACTCCTTAGTGCAGAAAGGTATCTTTTTCTCACAGTATTCACCTAGAAATTAATTTTAAAATACATTACCATTGAGATAATATAATTATTTAGATTCACATGTAAAAACTATAGATGGAAATTGTAAATATGTCAAATTATAGACTGGCTAAATAGTTACACATAAATGGAGATTGGTCATTTTGAAAATTATCGTGGTAATTTTCATCAAACACTGTGGTATTTACGTAATTTACTGCAGCCCCTGAGCCCCCGATGTTTCAGATATTTTTCATACCTATATACCAGAGTTGAAATTCGCCATGAAAAAATCATTAGACTTGATCAGAATTCAAACCCGGATCTTCCAATTGCTGGTCATGTGTGTTAGCCAGTTACACCACCAAGCCATCTTCCTTCAAGGTGAATTTTGAGGGAGGTTTATGCGAACAAGATGTTCAAGCCTCAAGTCTACATGGTAGCACATGGGGCGAAGTCGTGCTCAAAAGCCACGGTCGCGGTGGATAAACCCAACATTGTCGTTATTAAAATGATGAAATTGACTAATTTTCAATTACTGCATAAACAAATTGCAATGATTGGAAATTTGTCAATTTCGTCGTTTTAATAACGGCAATGTTGGGTTTATCCACCACGACCATGGCTATGGAAGCACGACTTCACCCCATGTACTACCATGTAGACTTGAGGCTTGAACATCTTGTTCGCATAAACCCACCTCAAAATTCACCTTGAAGGAAGGTGGAGTAACTGGCTAACACACCTGACTGGCAATTGGGAGATCCGGGTTCGAATCCTGGCCAAGTCAAATGATTTTTTCATGGCAAATTTCAACCCTGGTGTATATGCACCCGTGCGAGTGACTTCGTACCACATCATTTGTTTATGCAATGATTGGAAATACCTATATATTCCAGACATTATTTTAAGCCATGACTATGCATGTTTCATTAAATCTCAATCATAAATAAAGGCTCATACAACTCATTTGAGGAATCGTTTTACTTGTGGAATATATGTAGGGCTATCATGTTAATGGTTTGAACAAAAATTTCTCATATCAAACAAAAGAACGCAAAATTGCTTGGGGGCTGCCATGTTCATTTTTAAACTTTCTTTGTTTGTAATACATTGATGTAGCAATACTAATGCTTTAAATACCATTAGCCCCTTGCTATTGCTATTGGCTTTCCTATTAAATCCTCTATTTGCTATTAAGAGCAGGAAATTGAAAATTACTGGAAAAGAACCGTAATTTACTACAGTAATTTACCTCAAATAAAAATTATAGTAATTTAACCATCCCTACAATAAATGAACAAAATATCATCTGCCTACAGAAAACTAATTTTTGATGACCAGCTGATAGAAAGGATGACTAAGTTAACTGCCAGGTTGAATGAAATGCCAATGAATAAAGATGTTTGCATTGATCCTTAATCCTTTTGATAAAATAACTCATTTAAAAAAGCAAACATCCAGTTCTACTGGTCCCTTACTATGGAAAAACCATTATTAAACATGCATTTTAAGTTACTCTCATATTCAGGCAAAGTTATTTTAGATTCAATCAAACACTACAACATTAGATAAAACTCGTCAAAGCATATAGCTTTAAAAAGTTTAATTTTTATCTATGTATATGCAAGAAAGATTTCTCTCATGAGAAAATTGGCTACACTCAATAAATTACACTTTCTTAGGCCCGTTATTCCGCCATTATCATTAAAATCCCTAACTTCTCTGAAAAAACACATTTCCATGATAATATATGAAATTCTGACAGTGCATATATATCCCAAGGCACTTAAAATTTCTCAGGAGAGTCACTGACTCTTTCTCTATTTGAATATTCATCAATCCATTTTTTTAAACAAATAACTGTGTTGCCCAGATATAATAAATTTGACTATAAATGACACAAGACTCGAATTTACCGAGTTTTTCCTTCAGTTTTCCCATAAACTGACGATACTGATTAATTCAGCGATAAAGAAACTCTTTTTTTTTTAATTCTCTAAAAAAATGCTGAAATCAACCTACAAGTAGAAGTAATCAAAAATCTTTTTTACCCATGTATCCAGCTGGGCAGATGCATTGATAGGCTTGTACTAAATCGAGACAGGTGGCATTATTTTCACACTTATTTCCCTCACAGTCATCAATATTGGTTTCACAGCGATCTCCAGTAAAGCCATTAGGGCAATGGCAGCTGAAATATGAAGAAGGTATTTACAAAAGATATCCATAAAAGTTACATGTAGTCACAAATTATTAGCTTAAAACCAATATGAGAAGAAATCAGCTCATAATATTGCTCAAAATTTTTATGCATCAGATACTAAATCAGAGAACATATCTCCATGTTAAGTTTTCAAACTAGCCTCTCACCTGAATCGACCTTCCTCTAGCACTTTGCAAGTGCCTGAATTTCGGCAAGGGTTGCCATAGCAAGCATCAATCAGATGTTGGCAGTGACGGCCATGGTATCCAGGAGAGCACTCACACTCATACTGACGATTAGGAAGTGGGTGGCATGTGGCACCATTTGAGCAAGGGAAAGTAAAGCATGCATCACACTTGGCCAAAACTTCAATTCCAACTTTTCCTGCGCCAAAATAAACAATATATTAATTAACAATATAATAAAAAAAATGAATATTAAACAACAAGTAGATGAATCTTTAATCCAACTTCAATCTTAATGGGAAAACCGACAAGATTTTTTATTGATTTTTATTAATTCTAAAGAATTATTTTAACAATAATTGTTCTACATTTCTCATTGATCTTGCCAGTAAAAATTGCTAACAGCCAAATGGCTTAGTTAATAGCAATATACAACCAAGCACAAATACTTTTTATACACCAAAATATGTATTTATCAGAAAATATGAGATAACCTGTGACCCACAAGGAAGTTTTGCTTTGAAAGTTAAGAAAGTTAATTCCCATTAAGTCATTTCCAGTGCAGTATTCCTTTAGAGCTTGTAATATAGCACTACAGATTGGCAGGAGTAGAATAGCTGTGCAAAGGGTATTGACCCCAAAGCAAATAAATAATGAAGGAAATTAATTTCTTAACTGGATAATTTAGTAAACAAGGTGACCTTTACATGAGACGTCATAATCTACCCAAAGTTATAATTAAAATACAACCATTATGTTGATGCTACATAATGCCCAATTGCCACATCAAATCTTTCTTACCTAATCCTAAATCAGTAATCTTTGATTACAGTCACTCGTTCATTCTCCACTACACAATGTTTTGCCGGGGTTTTCATTCTAATATAATCCCTAATCATGTCCCTCACATATTTATACCCCTGATGGTGTAATAATTTTGCATTTAATACACTAATTATGTTTGTGACAATGCTTTCTTTCATATCTCTAAGCTACCTTTTCCAATGTTAACATGAAATAGTTCACCTGTCATATGAGATGACAGAGGGAGATAATGACTAGATTATTTATAGAACAAGCTCATCAGATTAGTTGGACATTTGCTTACCTTTACAAACGAAAGCTGAGGGAGGTGTAGTTAAAAGTAGTTTGTCCCTCATTGAGTGGGGCTCAAGACATCTAGCAATTCCAGGTTCCACATAATCCCTCTTTACCCAGTTTGCCAACCAGCGTAGATGGCAGTCGCAGAAAAATGGATTGGAGCCCATAGCCCTGGAAAAATGACAATGATTTATAGTCAGAATACCAGTTGTGAAAATTTGAAACTCATTACATTACAAAAAATGAGGTTGTTACAAACTATCCATAAACTACTTACAAATGTGTAATTGACTGAAGATCATTGAATGTTCCATTTGGTATCATAGAGATATCATTGCCATGGAGTGATCTGTAATAGGAATTGAATTTAAGTATTATGCACTCAAAATAATGCATGTTTTTGTAATATCATTTCAAGTGAGGTACGTACATGATCCTCAGAGATTTGAGACCCGCTAAAGCATCTCGTTGGATACACTGGAGCTTATTATAGCTGATAATCCTGAAATATTTTTAGTAATTATTAGCAATGATATTGGAGATGTATGAAAATATATGTACTTTATTTGTATATACTTACAGAGTTGATAACCTTGTCAAATTAGCAAATGTGAAGTTGGAGAGCATCGATATTTGGTTGTTACTAAGATCTCTGCAAAAAAGAAAATAAGAGACAAGTATATGGAATAGGTTCAGTTCCTAAAAAAAGTTTGAGCACAATTAAAATAATACTTACAATCTAGTTAGAGCGGTGAGATGACTTATTCGTTCTGGCTGAATTAGCAGTATCTCATTAACATCAAGATATCTGAAATGAAGGAGGAGAATTCATGGATGTTCTGTACTTCAACAGCAATTAAAACTCATGCAATACTGAATAAATTTAATGTTATACTTGAAAAAAGTAATGCTATACAAACATGCATCAGAGTAATGTACTGACTTGTAATGACAACTTAAAACTTGTTGATAAGATTGACTTACATCTATATCATATCATGGCAAAAATAGAGGCATTGGCCATTTGTTATAGTTTCTATTATAATGGGAAGAAATGACTTACAGTTCAGTTGTGTCTTCAGGAATTCCTTTTGGGATTTCTTTCAACCTTGATCTGCTGCAACGTACTACAGTTCCAGTGCAGGAGCATTTTGGTGGACAATAGTCGTCACCTAAGCAGCCATGGTCATTTTCATCTAATGTAAGGGAAATTTCCATAAAAGTTACAGAATAATTATACTGCTGACCTAAGGATACTCATGCAATGGATACAGTTATTATATTTGAATGAAAAACTTCAAATATGAAATAATTACTCAAGGAACATTTAACATCTTGGTCCCCTTAACTGATATGTTATCTCATTCAGGCTTCTTTATCACCAAGTATGAATACATAAATAATGGAAATAATTCAAATGAACATTTTGAGACTGATTAACACAATTTAACTTCAGCAAAGAAACTGTCCACATCATTAGTTAAGGAAATATTCAACATGTGGGTTGTTTCTTGATCATTCAAAATTATAGCACACTAATTTACTTTTCACAGGCATTGCTAGAAAATTGAAGGATTACAAGCTGAGATCATTCCTCCTTTGGATACTTACTTGAGCACTTGAATTCATGAGATGGCAGTTCATGAATAGGGACATCCTTCACTCGTGTTGGGCTGTGGCAGCGAGCTGGAGGAATGACTGGGCCAAGAGGCAGTTGAGTTAGGGATGACGAAGAACTAGAATACAGCTGTAAGTCACGCTTACGCAGCCAATCAGCTAGCCAAGAAAGGTGGCAATTGCAATTGAATGGATTTGAGGCCAAATTCCTAGAAAATATGAGGACAATTGTATGCATATAACCATAGCCACATTATTTTCTTGATACAATCAGGATTGTTCTCAATCAATCAATGCAGCATCAGCTGAATACTTACAGTGACTTCAGTGATGTCAGCGGGTCAAATGATCCAGGCATCACACAAGTTATTTGATTATCAAACAAAGACCTGTAAATCATCAAAATTACAGAGTTCAGAAAAATGAATGCTTGCCACTCACAAGAAGAATTCTAAACATAATAAAAACACAACTACAACACTGAATTTATACACCAATTCATTCTTTCAAGAGTAAGGTACAACAATGAAACATCTGCCTCGAATCTCGGAAGTTTCTCTTTAAACTATAAAATACATCTGACTTTATTAAAAACCAAGCAAGCCAATGACTATGACTGTTTTTTAGGCTTACACCCTCATTAAATTTAACAGCTTCTGCGTTGAATTGAAGGTATAGACTAAAATTCGGAATAATCTATCAACTTTAACTTCAATTTTCCCTAAGATAGACACAGAACAAATTAAATATGTAATAGATTTCTCTATAATTTCCCCCTCAAGATTACTCAGGGTGGAAATCATTCAGAAATTGCACACACAATTTCAATGTTCTATCAACCCACAGCTAAAAACACTCATAAGTCAACATCAGCAAACTCATACCACAACATTGAGTTACAATAACCTGTACTCAGACACCATGGGTGTACCAGATGCTAGCTAAAAATTCTGATTATAATTTGGGAGCAATTATACTAAAAAAAAATTAAGGCTTTTTTACATAAATACTTACAGAGACTTGAGATTTGTAAGTCCCAAAAACATTTTATTGTGAATTTCTCGAATCAGATTTTCTGCCAATACCCTGAAAAGAAAATACACATTAATAGGTTCATTGTGTAAGCTGACTTTCAATAGTATTTATAATAGTATAAATTTCAACAAATGAGAGAGAACATTTTTGGAATATATTTTTAGCATGATTCTTACAATTCTGTGAGTCTTGAGGCACCCTGAAAAGCTGCCTGCTCTATTCCTGTCACTCTATTGCGGCTTAAGTCCAACCTCTGTAGATTTGGTAGGCGAGCAAACAGGCCATCAGCTCGAATGCGTCCTAATTCATTGTCATTGAGCAATCTGTGAAAGGTTAGGGGGAATATAAGAATACACTGACTTTTTGTAATAAATTGAATTTAAGGAACATTCACTAACTCTACTGTGGATGTCAGCTAGTTTAAGATTAGAATGAAAATGATTGACAACTTACAACTCAGTAGTGTACATTGGTAAATCTTTTGGTATTTCAGTCAATCCTCGGTTAGAGCAATCAATTGAGGTGCCATCACAAGAGCAGCCATTGGGACATGGGACATCAACCATGCATTCTCCAGCCAAGCGAGTACGCAGTTCCTCAGCAACACCTGTAAACAAAGTAAATTGGGAGGAATAGTACAGGGGAAGGAGTATATACAATTGATTATTGTACATTGCAGAAGGAAATGATACCTCATTTAATCAGGGGAACACAATGTTATATCAAAAAAAGTTTCTACTCCTATCAGCAATGCCAAAGAAAACATATAGGCATGGACAAACCTTTTTTTATCAGGAAGCGAAAGGTGAAACATCATTTGTATATGATAAGTTAAATTTAACTTCTTTACAGCAGTGAAAAATCAAAACCATCATTTGACTGTTTAAAACCCTCAGTAGGGTCAAACGAAATGCTTGCCCATTATCCTTTTTGTTTTATGTCCATTATCCTTTTCAGTAAATCTATGGGGTTTGCATGCATTATTGCAGAAAACAACAAACAAAGTGGGTACTTATAGGAGAAACCCAAAAAACTTTTTTATTTAATCATAATTAAAATACATGATTACAATGAAGGAAGCATGCAAGAATCAATTCCAATCAAAGTAACAAAGTTAGTAGAGTGGTAAATTTAATAGAACAGTTCATAACCATTAATAACTATACAAGGAAAACAATCAAAAGCACCAATTAGCAAGATGCCTCCGTGAGTTAGCTTTCACCATTTCAAGCCCTCCCAGTTTGGAGGAAAAGGGAATGGGTTAGGAGTTTAAAAAAATTAAAGAGAAATTAATTATTTTACAAAAATATAAGATGATAAGGAAGCAGCAAGGGTTAGTCAACAGTTTCACACATACCAGCAGGACAGAATGGGGCTTTGAAGTGGAATGATAAACATGGGAGTTTCAGGCATATCTTAACAATGAAAATTACGGAGATGAGAAAACATACAAAGCAGAAGAACTGCCAACTAATTTTCTAACTATATTATGTGTTTCTGAAACAGTTCTTATGACACTTCATGAAACGGCTTACATGACCCTCCTACTATAGCTCATTTGACGATTGTGATTAGAAGAAAAGATTTGGAATGCTCTATTTTCATAATGAAACAGGCAGAGGGTATTTTCTACACACTCAGGATTTTATAAAAATTACCTTCCAGCTGACTCATCACAAGGCTCAAGGTACTACAGTTATTACTGGTTTCACTAACTGAACTAAGTACAAAGGAAACAGCACGGGTAATATGGAATTACGCAAATATAAATCGAAGGGTCCAACTTTTTGATTGATATTTCAACTGAAATTCCACAAACAGCAAGTTGGGGAGTTTATGCATGCGATACAGATTTTACATCCCTAATTTCAGAACTAAAACTCTCATATTAAACGCTGTCTCTTTTTGACATTCTCTTTATCTTAGTCTTTTTATGTGATAGCTCAACGTCTCAGTCAGGTTAGTAATTTTGAGTGGGAGAATACGCAAAGAAATAGATGAAGAGTTTTCTGGTTCGCCTAATCCTGGAGCTTCATGCACAGAAGACTCTTCTGAAAGGTGCAGAGTCGCATTCTGCTTACGGAAAGAATTCTGAGATGATGCATAATTCTGGGAAACGAATTTTCGACACCACGGCAACAGAGCATTCATATTTCTTCCACATATATTCGACAAGAAAAGTAAGCTTGGTGGTTCATGTTAAAAATGAAACCACTTAGTTTTTTCCACCAATTTCCACCAACTAAGTGGTTTCATTTTTAACATGAATCATAATCTCCACAAAGTGAATTCGCCAACCATTGGTTTTAAGCTTGGTGGGTTGCATGCATCTCCAGGCTCGTCTCATCTGTCTCGTAGAAGCACGAGGGGCTTACTAGAGAAGAAATAACATGAATCGAACAGTACAGCCCAGTTCTCGAACAAAAGATTGTGTCGAATAAATTAAATATCACCATCAAAAGAGCCGCATACTCAAACAGGCTTCGTGAAACGTACAAAGGGGACGAAAAAAGGAAGAAAAAGAAAGTCTCATGAAAAATGTAAAAACAATGGTTGAACATTACGCAAAAGAGACGGACAGAAAAAAAACTGGGTAAAAACATGACTGAATCAGACAAAAAGGGAGAGGATAAACGCATGAAATTAAAAAAAAGTACATAAAAGTCTGTGAATAATCACATGTGTGATTATAAAAAATACAGTATAACAAGCACGTCGGATAAAAATATAAAAAAACGACTTAAGCGAGACACTGACTAGGGAATTCTGATTAATTTTGAGCACAGCGCCCTTGTGAGTGTCTCCATTTTAAAGTTTTTACATTCTTATCCGCCACCCTTGTGACACTGTTCTAAAAAATAAATAAACACATGTATAAATATACATCAAGGCAGAGAGATGAGGAATGAAAGAGATAGGAGAGCGCCACAGTGAGAGAAGCAACTTCATACGGGGCTTGCTTACCCTTACATTTAAACTTCTCATCCCTCATCGCGTCAATTCGGCGCCTCTGCATCCGCTTGGGTGCGTCGCATCTCGCTCCGGACGTTTCTATCGGATTACGATGCAAGTACTCCGACAGCCAGCGGAGGTTGCAGTCGCAGATGAAAGGATTCCGCGCCAGGTGCCTGCGAGGAAGAGAGGGGAAAAAAGAAGACAGCAACGTTAGTTTTCAGCGTGCATTTGTGTTTATTTTCATTTTATTTTGCTGCTCGGGGAATGGCAAGTGAGCGTTAATGATGCGTTTTTAAGCGCATTTAACGCGACCGCCAAAATAAACACACTCATCCCTTTGAAAGCTCATTAGAGATCACTCTCAAGCATGTCAAGCATAACGAATGATGGCGTGCTTAGCGAGTCCCTGGAAGCATTATCAACGCGTAAGACGCATGTTAGAGTCATTCAAGCGAAT
Organism: Ceriagrion tenellum; assembly: GCA_963169105.1. Taxonomy (NCBI): domain Eukaryota; kingdom Metazoa; phylum Arthropoda; class Insecta; order Odonata; family Coenagrionidae; genus Ceriagrion; species Ceriagrion tenellum. Next base: position 96,926,629 of record OY720635.1, read on the forward strand.
TCACACCCATATGCAGCAACACTTGGAGCAAAATAATCACAATAAGATTTAATAATCAAATTAAATCTGCGCAGCTTGACGACTGAAATTAGCTGATACAATCTAGAGATGTATGAAAGCAGCATATATCATTGGTGCTTTGATAGATTTAACTGCAATATAATAGCAATTTGATAGATATAGTCCTATTGAGTGAAAAAAGAGAGCTACACAGTGATTACCATTGGGAAATATTACAGCCTCATGGAGAGAGGCATGAGATCTAATAAAAAATATTGACATTTTAAGAGAGAAGTAATACAAAATGAATTCCTAACAAAAAGTGAAAGCAGTTAGACCGAAAAAATTTCAGATCATCTCGTAAAATCCCTGCTCTCTTGGGTTTATTCAAAAACTCGGAGAAATTCTAACTAAAACAAATCCAGAGATGAAAAAAGCTAGTTTCATCACGGGAAAAGGCATCAATTTACGAGCACACCTATACCCAGCCTTTTTTTTACGAAAGGATGCGGTTCCCCCCCCCCGCCCTGGAGAACCGAGGAACGACTGAAAGAAGCAAAACGCGAGGACGGGAAAAGTTAAAACCAGGAGCAACGAGAAGCCGGAGAAAGAGACGGACAGGGGAGGGAACGGAAGGAGCCCTCCACGGAGGAGGAAGAGTCCTTCACTCCAGCCAACTGGCACCACGATCCTTTTCGGACGTCCTCATGCGTGTGTGGCCCGTCTCCTTTTGAAATCCTACCACCGCACCACTCATCTCCTTACGAGGGATGATTCTTCTCTTTTTAATTCCTCCTTTTGCTCTCCTCTTTTCCATCGCCAACTCTTTTCTCTCGCTTATTCCGAACCTTCCCCATCCCCCCTCAGCATTCTGGCACCTCTTCCACCCTCACCCCCCAGAGACCTCCCCCATTCAAACCCTACCCCTACAAGCGCGTCACCTCCAGCACTGAGAGGGAGGACCTCTCCCAATTCTCTTCCGACCATTAAAGCGACGCCGTCTCTACTCCAGCTTTGCCTCTGGCAACTTCCTCATCTGGATCTTTTGTCGAGGATCGTCCTGGCGAATCCTCCTAGGGCGGGGAGGCAGAGAGAAGAAACGACGAGACGGGTAAACGCGAGAACGATAGGGACGCAACGAAGACACTTCCATATCAGTGCACTCGAATCCCAATCAGCGTTTCTTTGATAACAATCTGCACCGGAGTGAAACTGTGGGAAGTAGGAGAGACACACTTATTGGAAAAATTTGGAGATACGGCGGCTACTGTAACCGGAAGGCACGTAAAATTTTCAGGAAGAATAACAGAGGATCAAAGGCATCCGGAAAATTATAACTGACATAATAATGAATGGTGGAGGACAATACAATACCAATAAAATATATGGTTCGGAAAGGGGTACTAAATGGAACAAAATTAGAATTCTTCAGTAATTGGCAGGTATAGGTACCAACTATTCATATGCTCTGTATTAATGGAAGAAGCTGAAGAGAGGAATAGAAAGGAAGGAGTCAGACAAACTTAATACTTTATGAATATCTGAGATTATTTTACCATTGTGTACAGATAAATTTATAAACAGAATTGGATATAAGACACTTTTTTGTCGCTAAAGAAAGTCGCATACCTATGAATTGATGGAGAAAAAGAAAAAATAAAGGAAAGGTTGACAAGATTTTTTAGTAAATAATCATTGATAACCTTGTGTACAGTTTTTGGACAAGTGGAGAAATAATTCAAAAAAGAATTGTATAAATAGAAAGGTTTAACAAGAGACCCCAAAAACTATTAATTCGTCTCAAATCTGCTTTCTCCGGCTGAACCACCTCAGTTGATTCTCCCAATTCATTGAACAGTGGGACGGTTACAAAGCAAAAGTAGTTAATTGAAGGGTGGAACATCAAAACTCAGAATTCGGTTTTACCAAAATGAGGATACTATATGAGATGGATACTGAAAAGGGACGATAAAATATGAGCACGAACATATAAAGAGAGCATACAAGAATCTGAACTAACGTTTTCAGAGGGTAAAGTCGGATTTCATGATTGGTAAAGAAGTCATATTTATGACAAAAGGTAACCAAAGAGTAATACATAGGCAATCCATAACAGCTATAAAATTTTCTGCGCTTCACCTCAGTACTTAATGCATTTCAGAAAAATCAACGTCTGTGGCGTCGTTTGGTTTTCTTGGGAACGTGGAACGAAAGGGGATAAGAGTTTTTAAGGAAGGAAAAGGTGAAAAAGACCAAGGAAATGAGAGAGAATCCGCGGATGACGAGTATCTAACGCTCTGTCACGGCGCACGGCAGAGGCGCTTATGTGAATGCAGGAAAGAAATTATACTCCAATTATCCTACTCCGCATCTCCTTTGCGAGGCTGTTTCCATTGCTAAATGAAAGCAGCATGGTGAGGAGAGGGGTCGAAGGAGGGCTCGGAAACTCCGAAGAAACGAGAAGAGTGAAGCGAGGTGAATTTGGCAGTCCCGTTCAGCATCACGACGAGAAAGACGAATACACACGAATCGGAGATGAACTCAAACGTTTTTCCAAATAAAATAAAAGATAAACGTAAAATTTTGGACTGCAATCCACTACAGAGTGCACTGCAGCCGATTCTCAATATTTTTTTAAACCTGAAAGATGGAAAATGAATGGGAAGAGTTGCGAGATCATTAGTGATGTACGCGTCGCGCGAGAGGTCTGAACGGCAACATGGTGGCATGAACGTGAAATAAAAAAAACTCAATTTAAAAAAATTGAATCCGAGGTCGTCGATGCGACGAAGATGAGCAGAATTGAAGGATAAAAATACTGACAACGAAGCTTCCAAAAGGTGCGCGGAGTTGGAAGCATTTCGGTGGCAAGAGTTTTTGAATTAAAATAAGGAAAATGGCGGCGCGAAAAAATATGGCGGTGGAAGAACCTAACGAGGCGTTTGTCGTCGGGTGGAAGAAGTTAAGATGACAGAGGCCTTCCCCTTCGCTTTGTGATGGCAAGAGAAGATCGCGGAGCGACAACACGGATCGGAGAACTCTGGATTCGTTATGGCTCTTAAGAGTCGCGAGGGAAAAAGATTCTTTGAGTAAATAAACGAGGCGGAAATGACGATTAAAAACGAATTCCAAAAAGGAGAAAGACCGAATTTTAAGTTGACAGCTAGCCTCTCGGGACCGCTTTCATCAACAATGACAATCGCAAGTGAAAATAATTCTGGTTTTCACGTCAGCGTGGCTCAAGCTAAAGCATTTTTAAGCTGATCCTTTCCACAATCATCAGGCCGGTGCAAAACAAAAACGCGTGTGGCAATTTTGAGCGCAAGCTAAAAGGATATTTCAACTCCGGGAGGCAGGCTTAATTCATCCGCGAGAGGAATCCGATATGACGTTGTTTTATCGAGCAGAAAATCAAAATAGCGCTCCCAATGAAAGCAACTTCATGAAAGCAAACAGCACGAAAAGTAAAAATCCAACTTTTAACCAAGATACTCCAAGGAAACCGAATTCTTCCACTATCCTCATCAGGCGGAGAATACATCTCAGAGGTGCAGTAATTTTAAGTCTTGCGTGATAGCAAATGGAGCCAAAAATGTGATTTCAACTAAGCAATATTAAGTGACTAAGGAAAATTTGCAGAAGGTGCTTCATCATAAACGCGAAAATGATTTTGATTCCACTGAGGAACTAAAGGCGATGAAGATAAAATAATCAGAGACCAATAGGTTCACACATTTGGGAATATATGCTCTCTCACACCGATGTCTGGGGTTGGCAGGAGTTTAAGAGTGGGAGACGAAAAATATAGCTCGGATCTGCTTTTCAAAATACAAAGACGGTCTCTTAAGAAGGAGTTACCATGAAAAAATGAATCCAAGAAATAAATTGTCACGAAGCATGCTTCAATGAAACAGCGCACATGATTTCAAATTCAAAGGTAAAGGAATTCCCACATATCTTCCACTGATATCGAGGAAATAGATGGGTTAAATAATCTATTCCTCTGAAGCATTTCATAGTACATTCCTATCTCATTCAGCTACGGTTATATATGCAACGGAGGAATAAAGCAGAAAATTACGACCGCAGAAAAACACCGTGAAATTAGAGCACTGAATCATACGCTCGCTCAGTTTTACGAAACAAAAATAGACTTATGCCCTCACAATGGTAACTCCGTAAAAAACGTATTTCCTACTTTGAAGGGATTTTTTTTCCAACAAAAGATAATTGCTGGTGAGAATACCTAAACACCCAAAGTGATAAAAAATCAAGAGACGAGGAAATAGCACGCGCCGTTGGATGAAAAAATTAAATGGAATTATGGGAGATAACTTGCAGAGACGATAAAAGTATCTCAATACCTACCCAAAAAAGAACGGGATCTCCAGAAAGACCAAAGGCGGGAAATTTTTACGAATTACACGGAGGAGATATCGGTGAATATAAAATGTTTTCTTTTTTATGGAATGAAAAATGGTACGAAGAGGTTCGAAAATAATATGTTTAGTTAAATACATTCAAAACAACGAGCAGTTGTCGAAGAAATTCAACAATGCTCACGCACAATTATGGAGCGAAGGAGCAGAGAGAAAATATGAATCTTAAACGTTCTCGAATCTTAAGACTTGTTAATCCATATCAAGCATCCTTTGATTTTTTTATTTAACGAAACGAGTGTTCTTTGGGTGAATTTAATCAGTTAGAAAGTCAAGTAATTTCTTTAGTTGAAAATCGCATTCCGAAATGCGCTCAAACGTAATTCTAACGATATTCCGTTGGAGCAGAATGTTGCTATCGGCGTTTAGGGAAGATACGAAAATGAGAAAATTTAACTCGCAAATTAAGTGTTTGTTACTAATGGGAATCACGACCCAGACAAAGAAGTACCTGAGAGACGAAATTGTGATTGACTTGCAAATTATTTTTGAATACTGAAAGCAACATTATATTTACGCAATAACAAAAGAAAAATTCAGAGTCCACGAAGGGAAACCATACATGACATGTAACATAAAGAGGAATTTATACGGGCATCGTTCAAAAATATATCAACGCCAGAGATAAAATCAAAGTACGCTTGATATGGATAACTAATCTTAAGCCTCAATTAATAAATTTAATTTTAATAAAAAATTTTCGAGATTCAAATGTTATTTAAACATGTTATTGGAGTAATACAGTTGCTTATGTCCGAGTTTTACTAAAAACATGAAGGCTGCTATTCAGCATTCATCATAACATGAAATATATTATTTCACATGCCATAAAGCCATGGTAATTTTCAACCTAGACATACATCTCAGATTTCATTTATACCTTTGGGAGGTAATCGGAGACACTGGCGTATCAGAAAATGGTACAATCACCTACGGAATACAGGCGAGATCGTGGAAAATCATTCGCATATCAGAGAAGCACAATTTGGATTGTCGAGAAGTATAAGAGAGTAATTATAGCGAAGTAAGAAGGTATGGTAAGCAGATGACGAGAGTGAATCAAAGTGCAGGAGATGACAGGCACACAAAAACCAACGCATGCACACGGCTCTTAATGGGCGCCATTGGGCGCATGAGACAGAAGTGGCGGAGGGCGTCTGGGTTGAACGCGTTCAGACGCGCCTACTCACGGCACTACAGGAAGGCGGGGTAGCGTAGAGTCTAGCAGATAGAAGATATATGGGCTCGGGAGAGTTGGAAATATTGAAAGGAAGAGGAGGGGTCCGAAGGATTTAAGAGTGAAGGTCAGATGAGCAGAGAAAACAAAAGTCGGGGAGGAGAGCGGGGGAAAAGGATTCTCGTGCCGAAGTATGGGGTCGAATGGGGATCTGGGCAAGACGGTAGTGTAAGGGAACGATTGAGCGGGCCAGGGTAATTATCCCCATGAGGAATATCCAAACACTAAAAAAATGCAGCCATTTAGCTTCCTTCTCCATAATTATGCATCGAATTCAATGAATTAAACACTTTACTAGATTAAATGATTTCGCCTAGGAAGTAGCAGAAGTTATAAAGGAGCAACCGCTAAGATTTCATCGTGTCGTATAATCTAAGACCAAGATTGTAACAATAATATACATACAAACAAACATATGTACGAGGCGTGATTCGAACCAACGACCATATATTTGCCAGTCTGGAGCGTTACCAACCTGACTACCCTTGACAAACTAAGGAACGTGGCCCTTACTTATCGTAGTTAAACTAAGACCATACTTCAAACTTTCTGATTTTAAATATTTCGCCCTGAGCAGTGGTGGAAGCAGCACTCAAACCCCAACAAATACAGAAAGCCAGCATGAGTATGGCAGAACTACTTTCTCGCTAAAGAACAAGAGATTTCAAGACAAAAATCGTATATCTGCTATTGCGACGTTTTCCAGAGATTTATTTAACGATGTATAACTGTGAATTAAACGCATTTTCATTTTCACTGATAAAAATTTCGACATACAATGCCATCATCAAGGACCGGAATATATTAAGGCTTCGTAAAAAATGAGGAATAAATGGAGTGATTCATCGTTTTATCTGATCCACTTCCAAAAAGTAAAGCCTGAAAGTGTCACTACTGTTCCTAGACTATATTTTCTCTGATTATTATCGACTCAGTACAACTAGCTCTAAATACAAACATTCATCACATACCACTCAAAGGTAAAACCTGGATCGATCAAAAAAAGGTGAGGATCACGGGGCGCGGGACCGCTTTGAAGAAGTTGGCCAGACATTCGTTAGCGAGGAAGAGGCAAACGGAAGAGTAAGATGGGTGGGGAAGGTCTCACAGCGGTGTGGATGTTTAGAAATCTCTCACCGGCGGCCGTAACGGAAGCCGGCGGGATTGCCGAGACAAGGGAGGCGAGAGGTGAAATGGGTGCGCTCTATGTGTGTGGGCGAGTGGGTGCACCTGGTCAGCCTTCTTCCCTCCTTAAGATTCCTACCGTGCGTTGTAGAGAGGCATCTTTCCGAGACCGCACGCTTTCGAAGGAGTATTAATCGTCTCCGCTCAAAAGACCATTGTACCGATAATCGCATGCCAGTGCCAATCATCTCAAACGGAATATGCTTATCGAATATGCATTCCAACATGGTGATGTTTACTTCCTAAGCACAATATTTCATTAGATGAGCTTCATTTAGAAGAGTGGCTTATATAGAAAATAAAACTCAACTTTTGTTATATTTCTTAGTTGGCTGGTCTATAACCAACTTCTTGTAATTTCTCCATCACCGGCTATATATATTTTTTATGGTATGATAATTAGTATACGGACACAGGGCGCAACGACGTTAGAGGTCGGAAGCACCCTTCTTGAAATGATTACATACTACACTAAACCTGCAGCTAAATCTGTGGTGGTGTGCTTCGTGCATATATCAAACCTTAATAATATATTCTCAAAGTTGGAAATCATCATACGAGATTTTCTCATACGGTTTTTGAGATTTTAGATTCTAAGCTCCCACTTATTGGACGCAAATTTGGATGATGAAAGCAATGAGTAACAAAACGTAGCCCAGGAAGTAGTGATAAAGCATACAGAAGGGTTGCAATGGTGCGATGTCGAAGTTAGCGGGGTGCGGTGTTATAGCCGAGGGGGGAAGTTTTCGAGAGAAGGGGTTGGGATCTTTTCGTCGCAGGGAGTGGGAAAGGAGGGAATCATTTGGACCCTGAGCGGTGGAAAACAACGTGAGCGGGGAGGGCAGGAGAGAGTGGATTCTTCGATGATTTATTTTATCAATTACACGCCCAACATGTCCGAGGGAAACGATGAATACGCCAACTAGCGAGGGAGAGAGGTGGGTAATTTGGACCCTTCCTGGTTAAGCCGCGCCGGGAAAAGAAGGGTTTTAAGGGCGGGGTGGGCGGAGACCTAGGATTTGGGGAGGAGCCGCAGCGGCTGATTTACGGCAATCACGGAAATGTCCACTTCTAGTGTGAACATCCTCGGCGATCGCCATGGGTTCAAACGCTGGAGTGCGTGTGTTCAGCATGCGAGTACACAGGATGCGCCAAATACTATAATAAATACATATGCACTTTCATAATAAGTTGTACCCTAAGGTTAAAAATACGCGTAAAGACCGCTTTATACGGTACATTTCATTGTACAAACGTATGTATCATAGAATATACAAGAAACTAAATAAAATAAGATCAGGTTTTATTTCCCGTTAAGTCATTCAGAAAATCATACAGTTAGCCGCTTTACACGGTACAATTTCCTTTATGAAGGAATTCGTACATTCGTTTGTGCAATAAAATGCACCGTGTAAAGCGGCCTTAAAAAAGAAATATGATAAGTCAAAGAGATGTATTGCGCAAAATTGCGCAAAAAAAAAAACAAAAAAAAAAAAAAAAAAAAGAGAAATCAAAGGCTAAAAATGCAGGGAAATAACAGATTTTAGGAATATAAAAGAGAAAAAAGCTGTTTACGGTTAGAACTAAACTCGATTATTTCTTAAAAGCAAGAAAAATGAGATGAAACAGGAAAATGAGGAACCTTTCCTAAGTAAAACAAGTTTTGAGGGCTAAAAGTCACAGGGTGAGATATTAAGTAGTGGTATTAACTTAGAGGCAAAAAGGCGAAAAAGACTAATGATCAAGTATTAACAATATCATTCCAATATATATTCCCAAAAACATCGACAGCTGGTCTGATAGAGAAATTTATATCAGATAGTGCTTCAAGATTAACGAAATATTCCGGATTAGACGACGCAACATTGAAAGGACTTTGATATCATTAACATTTCAAGACACGCGTTAGACCAATCTACTAACAATGGCACAACACCATCTCTAACATTGTAATTTGCGAGAAATCAACTTAAAATATATATATATCATGATTTTTCCCCTGTGAGTACTGAATTTAATATTTCACATGCCTCTATTAGTTTGCAGCCATCATCACTAACTACTACTTATGACCATCATTAAATATTCCTGGAAAGACGAAGGCACTACTCACATCGTACTCGACCGCAATTTACAAAAATGCGCTCCCCATAGAATAGGAAAAATTTTAAACTATGAAACTAGATAATCGAAGGAAGACCTTGCGGGACGGAGGATGAGGAAAAAATTCGCGAATAAACTAAGTTGTTCACCTTAAGAGACACATAATAGAACACTTCACCGGAGGAAAACAGCAGGCACTTGAACTGTTCACTCCGAACACCCCAAGAATCGATCTTCAACGGCCGTATTCATAGGAGTGGGTCAAAGCCGTAAATGCCCAATACGATGAGGGGAATGGAGGGAGACGGTTGGCTTAAAATGCTCTCCCTCAAGGAGAACGGTGAGGATACTTACGGCCTACCTCCCCTCGCTCCTTCAAGAACGCCCCGGCAACAGGGAGGCATGAAATTATGCTGCGGAGGGATTCGAGCGCACGAGGAAAGTGTATGGGTCCAGCGGGAGGGTCCCATCTCTGGGGAGGGAATGGGAATAGAGGTGGGAAGGCACCACAGCTGCTAAATCGCTGTTATACGGAGACGAGGAAAAATGAAAGGACTTCCTATTGCGGGTCTGGGTGTGAGGAAGTAAGATACCAGTGGGCAAGGAAATAGGTTAGAAGTGGAGGGACACAAAGAGCACGCACGCGGGCAGAGAAGATGAAACGAAAGGGAATGTGCGGATGTAAAAGCAGCACGCTTCGTCAAAAACTGCTACGAGAGAACATATTGCGTCTCACAACTTTTAGAAGGATTAAGGTGGGAGCCCCTAGAGACTCGGAATCTAGACGCTAGGCTTAGGTTGCTTGAGATATTCAGAACTGGTGTGTTTCAGAGCGACGCGGAGGATATTATAATGACGCCATACCACATCTCAGGTGTGACAGAAGCGATAAAATTAGAGAGAGACATTGCCGAACAGATAGGTGCAAAACTCGTTCTTTTCGCGTGCAATAAGCGACCACAATAAAAACTGAGCTCTTCTAAATACACTTCCATAGTGCACGTCACCATTTCACCTACCACAAACTTATGTTTTTACACGGCTGGTGACCTAACATCCCTGCCACACGCCCATGCGGCGGCTCGCAGGGTAGTATGTAGATGTATATGAAGAGAAAAAGTCCGAAAAATCGCAGAAAGTTCGCAGAGGAATTTATTTTCGTGCTAGCGCCAGGCAGTTTTACCTGTTGAGAAATGCCGCACAGATACCGTCATTAGAGTAGTCTACCGGTTGAAGTGCGTTTCAAATGAAGTGATCAAACGAATAGATTTTTTTAAACCCAGCGCAGCCTTATATTCCCTTGAAAGATATCAGATTTTTCCGGCGTATCTACTGGATAAATTTTTCTCGGGTATTCCACCGGGAGACATGGAACTTCCTTACCCAGTGGAATACCCGAGAAACATTTATCTACATTCCCTTTCTCGATTTCTTTTTTCAACTCAGCATAAGGCCTACTTCTCTTCATGTCATACATAGTGTCTACTCTCTGTCTTCCCCTAACAAGCTTACCCTACATCCTTCCCACTATCACGGCCTTCAGCATCCCTTTGCCTCTCATTATCTGTTCCAACCACCATCTCGGACTTCTCCTCATTATTTTGTAATAGAATTAATGGTTTCAGACGTAACTACAAGGTGCTCCAATATGCAATGAAATAAACTTTGTATGGTCCTCGAAATAATTTTACTTCACTTTTCGACTTTGTAGTCCTAATTTAAGACTTTAAGCACCAATATACGGAAAATTTGCAAAAAATACAAAAGCCACGAGAATGATGAGAGCCTTTGGAAGTGGAAATAATAATTCTTCCCGACAAGACACACAGCAGAACTTGATAATTACAGAGAATAGCTTTAGCTAATTCAGAGAGGTATTTGAAAACGGGGAACGGAATCTACTCAAGAGGATATGAGATTTTCAGGAAGTTCTTAGAGTCCCTACGCGGCATGTGAAGTAAAACCTTCCACTCAAGATGTGAATATGCAATAAGAGTTACCTTACCTGAGTGGAGGGAGGGTGGTTGGAGTGGAGGGGAAGGAATGAGGAGTGACGCAGGCATGCAGTCTACTGGGATTGGTGGGGGTAGAAAGAGAGAGAGAGGGTAAGAGAGAACAGAAATTCGGTATGGCCTTCCGTGGACCGTTGAAATTGGCTCCAAAATGAAATGCGGCAAGGCAAGCAGAGAGCTAGAGGACTCCCGCACGGGCAAAGGGACTTTTTTTCAAAGGAAAATGACCATTTTTTGGCCGCAGGAGAAGTTTCGGGTTATGCGGCTTCTCGCCCTCCCTAGAGGTAAGTCATAAAGGGGTCAGGAACCCCCTTCCCCCGGGTTGATGTGGATATACCTTTTGCGGTTTCGTGGGGGGGGGGGGAGAGGGCGAGGGTAACGCAGGGGAGTTGGGCGTTGTCCCCCACCTTCTTCTTCTCTCCGTCCCTCTCTATCCTCCGGAATGAAATTCGCGGCTCTTTAAGGGAAGCAAGGGGATTAATTCAGACCTGTAGCCACCGTGGGTAAAGATTACCTTTGAGTCGTTCATTACGATGAGGCCTCCTTGGGTCAAACCCCTGAATGCACTAGTACGCCACCAGTCTAACCCTTATGAATTGGTAAAAAATACAGTTGAATAAACAAAGTTTGAAAACTCGATATTCAACGAACGCGAAGGCATATCTTCAACAGTTGGATTAAAGCGCACGAAATATCAACGAAGAACTTACTGTTATCAAATTACTCCCATGAGTATATAATACTGCTGCAATAATTAACGTCTACTCATATTTCTGAGCTTCTGCAAGAGGACCTTAGAGAAGAATTCAATGAAGGTTGGAAATAAAGTAATAGAAAACAAACAAAATTATATACAAAAATAAGCTAAATCCAAAAGATTTTCATGAAAAATCGTGCAGTCGTGAATTTTTCCTTTCCTGCTTCCTCCTTTATCGCGATGTAGACTGCAAAATCACAGATTTATTAGTACTTGCCTTCAATTTCGTTTCACATTGATCAATGCAGATATAAGGACTTCGCTGGCCTAAAGGAAGGACGCCATACATTAATTTTTTAATTATTTATTGAAATTTTTATACCACCAGCGGAAAATAACAGCTCAAAGGCAATGGCAAAAGCTATTGCACTTTGGGAAGGAGCAACGGAGGAAGAGACAAAACATCGAGACAATATTTATGTGGTGACCTCAATATTTGCATTTGCACAATGAATTTGGATTTGGAAGTTGTTAATAATTATATGCATACACATTCAGTGTCCGTGCACTTAATGGGTCGGAAAATGGACCATTTACTGGAAACTAATTTGCACAATAAGGATAAAATTATGACAAAACGTACGATAGGCTTTGTAAAAATACCCAAGGTAGCAATCAATTAGTCGGAGAGGAGCACCAAAAAAATTAAACTACAGAAATTCTAGGACACAAAAAATATATCATGAGAGTCAAAGTAAGGGTCACACCTAGATTAGGCACATCACTGATTGCGAAAGATTTTTGAGAATGTAAAGGGAAAAAAAGGTATGAAAAGAATAAAAAAACGAGAGAAGAAGACATAAAAAAGTAAAGATAGCGTGGGAGAAAAACGTAAGAGAATGAGGACCCGAGGCAAACCAATCATGTACATGTAATCTGGCGGGGATGGCTGATGGCGGTGTTGAACGGAAAAGTGCAAAAACGAACGCATCTGGTGAAGATTTAATTCCCTGAGAGAAACGTTCACCCTTTCCCTTTTAATCTTCATTCTTACCCTTTCCGTTCCTCTCTATTCCTTTCCTTTTCACCTCCATCCCTATCCACCCAACTCACCCCACCCTAGAACGTAACCCTTGCTTACACCTTGTCGTCTCTTTATAAGGATCCAGGTGAGCCGACTTTAGGGAACGGCCAGGGTTAAAATGATTTACCCTTTCATTAAAGGAGGTAACCGTTTACGAGTGAGTTGGCGAGGAAAGTCGAAAGGAGAAGCGTTTCCCTCATTCCTTCCTTGGAACTTAACGTAATTTTTTTCCTCCGACTCGACCAACGTGAGGTTGCTCGGGCGTCGCTTGGAAAAGGGAGAGATTTTTAATCGAGGGCCGTCGTCTCAAATGTTCAGCGCCGAAATGGGGTTTGAGGTGAATTTTTCTTTTTCTTTCGGAGGGAGAGAAAACAGACGAGAGTTTATAACGATTTTGAGGTTTCTTTTCCCTCGAAAGGGTTTCAGACTTTTCCATTTCTTGGGGAAAATAACGGGTGCCGAAATTAAGATCCCAACACGGTAGGTAATGAGAAATGCCTTGAAAACTTGAGCGAGCAAAAGAGAGCCATCGGTAAGAAAAAATTAAGTTTCAATCTCAAACAATCAATTACGATTACCTACCATGAACACGGAAGCTATCTATACTAGATGAATTTTCTCTAATTTTCAACGTACAGAATTATGATGAAAGGAGATTAAAGGCAGTGGGATAAGCAATAAAAAACTCTTAACATGAATACATCGTGAATGAAATCATGGCAGTTCGAATCAGGGATTCTATGCTTAAATTAGACATAGCCTCCCCAAATTCAAACCGATACACGTCAAGTTTGCATGCTTAAAATGAAAAATAACGAAAGAAACAACGGTGTGAAACCAAAAGGAGAACGGCCAAATTCCGTCGCAAATTCTATCAAAAATATATATTGTCGACCGTAATACATGATAAACCTACAAGATTAATTTTATCTGCTTCCAAACCTAGAGAAGCAGCCAGGAAAGAATAAAACTTGAAAATTGGAATTGCAAGTTTTTACCTTAACAAGATTTAGATTGGGTAGAATGCTACCAATAGAAATGGCTACATTAAAAAGTACAATTATTGGCCGAAGTTTGAATATGGCCAGCGGTAAATAACATCACGGGGGCTACAAAAAGTAGCCATACCTATAAATAAAAAGCTCTCATTACTACAGCGAGCATAAAGTCACAGTAGCTTGGATCGTACGTAAATTAAATTTAGTTCTCAAGAACAAATCCCAAGAACCGAACCTGTACACTTCCAGCTTGCAGGCTTTCAAACAACAAAACGAAAGGAACGGCATAAAGAAACCAAAAGCATAACAGCTAAACTTTGTCACTCGTTTAATCGTAAGGATATTATGCCGACCGAAATACATGATAATCTTACAAGCGCTTTTATTTCTACGAAAAAATTCCCTTAGGAATCGCACACCTTCGTCGTGGCGGCAAGGACAAGATGGGAGACTTCGACACGGAATGGGAGGGGGTGGATACGAGGGTTCATTTATCACCATCCCCTCAATTCTTACCCCACGCCTCGAATCACTTCTTCCGCATCTTCCCACCCTCCTCCCATTCCCGCACCACTAAGAGCCCGAACCCCCCACACCCTTTACATACATCGCTGCTCTCCTCACCTCATCAATCTATTTTATCCTCGCCAGAAATCTTCCCTCGACCACTCCCATCCAGATTTAAACTTAAGAATGCAAGCATATTTACGTGTCTTTTACTTCCAGGGCTTTTAGGATTGGCTTCTCCGCTTATTCCCATGGCTTGATTAGGCCGTATATCGAATACAATGTACGAGGGACCCTGAAGAAAAACACTTAACTTACGAAGTTTAACGTGTAAGGTGATATATTGCGGAAATTGAGTAACATGATCTTAAAATAAAAGATACTTTGTTAAATTTCAACACAATATTATCGCACCGCACCTACCCTAGGTTAAGACATAATTTACGCCATTATCGAGGCCTTGACATAATGACATAAATAATATCGAAACCTAGGTCGCCGTGATGCAAAGAATTTGTGTGGAAATTTAACAAAGTATTTTTAATATTGTGATCATGTTACATGAATAATATGCGAAGGAAAGCCGCACGCTTCGAAACGAGCAGCAGCGAACGGAGATTGATACACGACTGATAGAAGGACTAGGCTGGGAGCCAATGGAGACTCGGAAGCCGTGCGCTAGACTTGGGTTGGTGGTTGCGAGTCCTATTCCCAATGCTATAAGTGACAGTCAATGCAATTACTTCAGCATCAGCTGACTTCATTTTTACTTACTGACATATCGCTAGATTACTAGAAAATTTCAGATCCGGAGAGAAAAAGTACCAACAGGAGGATATTATTTTTATTTTATATTTGATAAAGGAAGTTATAGTAGATTTATTTTACCGGAGGGTACTAAATATCAAGAAAAGAGAGTAATGACGAAACAAGATACACACTAGTAAAATCTGATGCTTTCCCGGGATTTTCAAAGTTTTCTCGGGCTTCCTTCCGGGTGAGTTGGTCCATGTTGGTCGGACGGAAGCCCGAGAAAACTTTGAAAAAAATAGACTGCCAAAATGATAGGCTAAAAAGATTCCTTCTCTCCACGTGCCATTAGTAATTTAAACTAAAACAGCGTGACACGAACTATATATACTCCTTTAGCATTTAATTCACCGCTGCCTTCTCCCTCGCTGATTCAACTCGCTTCCACCTAACGACCTGAGGATACCCAATGCCACACGGTTCCGCGGCGGCTCGCAGTGTAGTATGTAGATCATTCTCAGAATACGGAAAGGTCACCGTCGTGCGCGGGCGCTCTCTTGCAATCATTCAATGACAATGAGTGTAGGCACATCGCGGGGTCTTCGAGTTTGAAAGACATATCAGCTGACCGAGTCGAGAACCGCGGAACTAGTTCCAGCCTCCACTGTTAGATGTCTCTGGGTTGGCCTCCTCGGAGAGAACTTTCAAGATGCGCTGTGGAATCAATTCTCTTTCGGACATATGAGCCTCTCGACATTTGGCAAAGCTATAATGCTCGCATTACAAATTAGCAGTATGGATATAGATCACATTAATATGGGTGTATCTTTTATTAACTGAATTAAAAATATAAGGATTTTTTTTTCTAATGAACGCTCTGCCTTGTTCGAACATTTCATGCATAATATATTGGAAATGTTGAAATGCTCAAATCTGCTAAGAATTTTTTTTTACAGATTAAAGAAATACAAATCAATGAATGATAGAATGAAACACTCTCTCGGGTAACTTGGTGGTAATCCATTTCTAAAATGGATTTATTGAAATAACTTTTACAAACCACAAGAAAAATACAACTCACGACCCGGGTTTCAACGCGTTTGCGTCATCTTCAGGTGAAAATGACGCAGACGCGCTGAAACCCGGGTCGTGAGTTGTATTTTTCTTGTGGTTTGTAAAAGTTATTTCAATAAATCCATTTTACAATGAATGATAGTAGTTATATAATCATGCAACTCAGGTAACGAAGAATAAATATTAATTGAATAGCTATAATGCTCGCTTTACAAATTAGCAGTATGGATAAAGATCACATTAACATTGGTGTCTCTTTTATTAACTAAATTAAAAATATAAGGGTTTTTTTCTCATGAACGCATTGCCTTGTTCGAACATTTCATGCATATTATATTGGAAATGTTGAAATGCTCAAGTCTGCTAAGAATTGTTTTTACATATTAAAGAAATACAGCTCAATGAATGATAATAGGTATATAATCAAGCAAATCAGGTAATTAAGAATAAATATTAATTGAATACAAAATATAACTGCTTAAAATAAAATGACACAGGTACCCGAGGATCATGCCTCTTCCTTAAAACCGGTGGTAACAAACAAAAATTTTGTTGAATATCATCATTTAGAGCAGATGATTATAAACGATGTATATTCCACCAATTTAATTTAACTAAAGGTATAAAAAGTTTCGCATTTATTCGATGCACGGTTTTACTTTTTGAAAATTAGTTAAGCTACCCTTACCAGTCGGTAAAGTCATGTTAGTGGCACTACTAAGGTGGACGCCAATAGAATCCCTCCACTAGTAAGACAAAAATATTAAGGATTTTTTTTCAAATGAATGTTTTGCTTTTTTCTAACATTTCATGCATAATCATGAAAATACATAGATAGTTCTTATACTAGACGGGAGGTCATTAAATGATTCAAAGATATGGCAACGTGCGATTAATTTTTTTTGCTCTAAGAGCGCTTCGGGTGAGCTAATTCCACCTTTTCCACAGATAACATGTTCATCCATGTTTCAATTTTTACACAAAAATCAAATGAGGAGGAGGACGGTAAAGAGTAGACCGATATGGATATCCTGATTATTTCTGAATACTAAACAGACTTTATTTTGATGTTGCTGACTTTTATAACGCAGAGGATTGCCAACATGATTCTATAAAATCGTATTTTGGGTCACAAAGCGTGGAAATTAAGCGAATATTTGAGCACTGGAACTTGATAAAACGACAGGTTAAAGGCATAGTCAGCCATACAAGTTTCTGGTTAACGTCATAATTTCACATTTGAAACCTACATTTCAAAAAGATATATTTAGGCCGACCACTAAATGATACTGCTTCGCTACATTTTTATTGATATATAATAACCCTTTCGCAGACCAACTCAACTTTTCGAATGTAAAATAAAAATACTTTATGAATGATTTAAAATACCGAGGAAAAATGAAATACATTTACATCATTAATACAGTTTCTAAACTGGATGAAAGTGATAAAATTTAATTGCCAAAACTGATACTTAATTCATATAAAAAACTACAGAGCATGGAAGAAAATCAGGGGATAGTGAACATACTTGGGCAGTTTCCGAGCCTCAGGTGTGACGCAAGTGCAGTAGAAG
Organism: Ceriagrion tenellum; assembly: GCA_963169105.1. Lineage (NCBI taxonomy): Eukaryota > Metazoa > Arthropoda > Insecta > Odonata > Coenagrionidae > Ceriagrion > Ceriagrion tenellum. The sequence continues at coordinate 96,944,291 of OY720635.1, forward strand.
AGAAAGAGAGCGAGTGAGGGAGAGCTAGACAGAGAGAGATGGAGGCAAGATGGGCAAAGAGACGCAGAAGGATGGCTCTGAGGTTAGGTGAAGAACGTCCCGCCCTTGCTTCATCCTAAACGGCCCTAAACAGTGCACCGATCCTTGAGATTTATTTGGTTCGGTCGGTGGTTTGCGTGGGTCACCGCGGGAGGAGAGGCGATGTATGTACCTTCTTGAACGTGGAGAGATGGCACGGAGAGCAAGAGAGAGGTGGTCCACTGGAGGAGAAATAGCGTAGGTTTCAAAATACGGGAGCGAGTGGAGTAGAGGAGGAAAACGTTTCACAAAAGGGAAGATTCCACTTTCAAGACGCTCGCCTTCGCTTCCCCATTTCCGCTCGTTTCACCCGGAAAGGGAAGGTGGGAGCTCGTCTTAGAGAGGGGGAGTTAGGGAGGGAGAAAGGGTTAAATGACCCGCCGGCTGGCTGCATGACGGAAACATCAAAGAAGGGAGAAATAAATAGGTGAAGCAAATATAAAGGAAGGAGAGTTCAGAAAAACGATGGGCAGGATAGAGAGAACGAGGAGGACTAAAGAAAAGAGCGGGTGACGAAAAGAGAAAAAAGAGAAAAGAGAGAAAGAGCAATTGAGGAAGTAATAAAGGAAAGCATGATTTCTTGAAAACAATACTTTGGAGAAATGAGTAACATATTTTGAAGAATTCTCCGCATCAAATAATGCTTTCATCGCTACATATACCAACACTCCTATTATACTCGTAAATAAAAAACGGGTTCCCGATCGGGCCGGGATTACACTTCATGCTAGGATGTCACAGAAGAGAAAAGGAAGAAAAAGAAGTACCACTTTAAATTAGGCGTAATAATGAAGAGGAATCCCGCAAAAATATCATTGTTATTTTATGGTACTATCTTTCTCAGGGTCCAAATTCGGAGCTTAAGGCCGTATCGCACACTACTTGATCCAGTACAAAATCTAGAACGCTGGCCGCTACTAGATATTGAGGATGAAACCTGGCATGCTTGAATACGTGCTAGCAGGTATGAACTTGTGCTTGCGCGAAAAGGGGATTGTTGATCATTTAAGTAATTTAAAAATGCATTATTTGGCCAATAGAAGATGACTTTTGGCCGCTGGCCGCTAATGATCACGCGATAATGCAAACCTCCTATGCTAGCGAGTATCCTCAAACTTGAACTGGATCAAGTATCGTGTGATACGGGCTTTAGTTAGTTTCTTGGCCTCATAGAAATACCTCGGCACATACGAAGAACCAAAAAGTTATTTTATGTTTGAAAATACAAAGTTTTATTAAACAACTCTTTTATAAAGCTGTTCAAAATTTGGATTAAGTAGAACTGTTCATGAACCTACCAAACAATAAGTGGGACAACTAAGAACCTTTCAGCAGGAATGAACTTATTGCTGTAAATTTGCTCCGCTAAATGTTGATGAATTCTAGAGTAAATACATATGAGTATTATATGAATTTCTCAGTGTTTGAATCAACACATTCAATTTATAGGTTTACAAAATCCAAACTTAATGCTCGCATCTGCGAGAATAGATTGGCAACCGCAGCACGTGGGAAACTGCTCCAAACGAAGCATTTCCACCACCGTCTCAAGAAGTTGTATTCTTCCCCCATATCCTACGCGATTGAGTCGGCTCAAGCGTTGGCCGAGATGAAAATCCCGATTAACCAGTCTAGCGCCGCGCCGCTGAGGGCAGATAGCCACAGGAGGAGGAGGGGGCCAGGTGTCGAGGCTTAAATACATCGCCTCCGCCTATCACACCTATTCCCATTTTTAGTCGAGGTACATATATTTGCGTACACCGGATACGAATCCCCATATTTCAAGCTTCGAGACTTGGTCAGTTACAATCTTTAGCGTGTTATTTTTCCCCAACGCTTTCCTCCATCCTCAGCCGCTGAAGCAATATTAGCACTCGTTTCAGACACACCACTTCACATTCAAATCCATATAAGTATTGTACTTTTCCACAATTACAAATCTGTGGAAAAGTACACTACTTATTTTCAATATGAATTCGAATATAAAAGACTTCCACGAAGTGACGCCTGAAGGTGTAAAGTTTACACCCCTTCACTTTTAAAATTTTGCATTCTCCGTTATTACCACCGTTGCAGTGGGTGCGCTCAGAGTATTTCATCCCTGTAGTGAGATATTACAATAAGTTCTATCGTTTACAGCCCGTGAGCCGAATTTAGGAGGTGAGTTTTTGGAAGATGACTGAGTTACGAATAATAATATGAGACCAGAAATCACACATTCGCAAAGATGGATGAAATGACATAATGGCCATTTTTACTTTTTGCTCATCGTGCACATAATGTAGAGATCTACGAGATGGCAATTAAAGTAATATGATCACTCATTTAACCTATGATAACATTATACATATCCCATACTCCAAGACCAAGAAGATGAAGTTTTCTCTGGAAAAAATCGAAAGCATCAGCCAGAAAGGCCGCTTTACACGGTACGTTTTATTGTACAAACGAATGTACAAATTCCTTCATGAAGGAAATTGAACCGTGTAAAGCGGCAAATTGTATGATTGTCTGAATCACTTAACGAGATATAGAACCTGCTCTAATTTCATTCAGTTTCTTGTACATTCTATGATACATTCGTTTGTACAATAAAATGTACCGTTAATTAAGCGGCCTGAAGACTACCCGTTTGATATGAATTTAATATAAAATAATGAATGAATTCCACCGAGTTACACCAGAGACAGTGTCTTACATACTAAAATAGATCGAATGACGAGCCCATTGGTACTCATGCGCTTTTTTTTGGATTTCTGTTGACCTTCATGGGCCTAATTTTCATTTACTGGTGCCCAGAAGTAAGGGATTGAGAGGTGGCTAAATTACTAGCTTTCTACCCTGAGAGTACGGATTCGATATCCGGAGTGGTTGACAAGCTATCGGTAGTTTCCCGATCCTCATTTTAGTACCATGTGGTGCACACTTTTAGTACATCACCCAAAAGGACAAATGACTACAGTTGTCACCCGCCTGCCCAGGTGACCAAACAACTGACTACCCTTATATTATGTCTGACATATGTGACTCAGTGGGAAGGCGTTCAACCGCTAAGAATGTTCCATAAATGCTCTCACAATTCTAGACAAATGTCATCGATACACACTATTTTTCCTTCCATTTCGGATATTTTTGAAACATTTTAAATATTATTTCAAAAGTATTAAAATGCAATGAGTTATTGGATAAATTGTCTCTGTACACGTATAATAGTGGATAAATATATTTTGCCCCTGATAGGAATATGAGACAATGTCTTCCTCAAAACTATGAAGACAGTAAACGACCCCGTTTCAATCAAAACATTGCAGAATACGTGTTAGTAATGAAATAAGTTTTCCAGCAAGGCAAGAATACGGTGACAAAAATACTGCGTTACTCGTAGAAAACCTTGGGGGGGAAAATAAAAAATGGACAAATGCAAGCACGATGACGATGGTGAACGATTAAATGACACCTTTAGCCATACTTGAACACCGAGTTAAGTTTTAATTGGAGAAAAAGAAGAGAACGGAGCCGAAACTCTCAACAATAGGCTGTCGCAAACTTGTGAGGGTGAACGACTTAAGACTGCCACTTAAAAAAGTGCGGACCATTTGGTGTGGAGCAGATTCCATCTCACTTTCTGGCGTTACACTGTGGACATGTCGTAATCAGGGCCGATGGCCATTAGTGCGGCCGCTTCATCCTTCGCGAGGCGACGTGTCCTCTCATCCTTCCCACCCTTACCTCGCGTCGCTTCCTAAATAAGCCCCGGGTGTGTGGAGATCAAGATGAGCAGATCTCTTGAGGGCGACCCACGTGAACGAGAGAGCAAACGGGGCAGGCTGGACGCGAAGAACGGGCGAAGAAGAGCTATGGACGCGTAAGCCCCTCTTTCTCTATCCCCTCATCAATTCCACAATAGCAGGCGCAAATCGATTGGTTCGACTTATCGAACCTGGTAATCTCGAAAGGACCGAGCACAGTCTCCAACCAGAAGGTAGGTGTGACAGGCTATAGAGTCCGGCACACCCCTTGTCAACCACATGGGATGTTTTCTCAACAGTCTTGGCAGAGGGGATAAACGACTGCTCTACGCTGTCCTGATTGTTGGTGTTTTTTCGTGGTTATCAGATGATAGCTGTGAACATCAGTCTCATTTACGAACAAATGATTAGGGTGGTAAGGGAATGACTCATACCTAGAAATAGAGAGAAAACATTACACGGACATTTTTACTTGCGGTTTTATAACGTGTAATATATATTAACATACAGAAAGAGCAGAGGTTGTATTTGAGCGCTAAACCATTTCGATATTTGAATCGTGTTTACAAACTTGCACGAAGGGTTGGTACCGTTCATACTCAGTACGTATAAAAAGCTTATTGGCTCCTGTAACTGGTCAAGTTTCCATTAAAATCCCCTAATGCGCCACTTTCAGTGTCTCATTCGTGTATTACGTAACCGACCAGTCATTAGGTTTGCTACATGTTCCCAAATACGCCGAGTGATGAATTACTAGTCAAGTATTTTTTCCAACTTTTATACGGAACCAAAGATATCTTACACCAGAGATTGAAGATTATTCATCGACTTCCTGGTCGGGTGAGTGTACTATCGGTAGTTCTGAGTATAAGTATGAATAAGTAATTTGTTGTCACGCAATACCACAACGTTACTACCGAGCAAGTTTTACTAAGATGCACGCCTATTCCAGAACACACAACTGGACCGGAGACCCTTAGGTCAGCAGATATAAAATCCATTAACTCAGGCATTCAGCAGTACAATGGACCAAGTCACCGATTATTCGGAATCAAAGGGAAAAGGAAGGTTAAAAGTAAAGAAGATTAAAGTAAAGATTAGACACAGCTCCTGCGGGGTAAGTAACAGACGGAGGTTACTGGCCAAGCCTTGAAAAAACCCCACATCCTCCCCGAGTCCCTGGTAAATGAAAGAGAATGCTGACCCGAAGTGACCATTCGGTGAGGACGTCCCACGAGGGGAGGGGTACGTGAAATAAGGCGATTTGTGCCCTAATGACGAGGCCAAGTGGCCATCGAAAGGCGTCCGAGGAGAGGGAAGGGAAATGGAGGAGGAGGCGTCTCATATATTGGGGCAGAGCGGCAGGGACCATAGCGATAGCGCGCGCGCGGCAGGGGCTGCTGAAGGCGACACCGACCCCGAAACAACATTCGGTAAGGGATGAAGGACGTATCCCCAGTCCACGCATCAGCCCTCACCTCACACACACGCGCACAAAACATCCCCCTCTCCTTTGAAATGTTTTTTTTTCTTTTCCTCCCCCACACCACCCCTACATTTTTTTCCGACGCCCATTAGCGGCGAGGAATAAGCGGAGGAGGATTTTTTATGGGCATAAAAAAAGCGATCGGTGGTGCAAGGAGGGAGGGGAGGGAACGAACGAATTTTTTTAAACGTGGAGAGCGGTAAGAAAAAGGCGACGGCGTGAAATCTTCCCGGAAAGTCGACGGGGTTGGGGAAGAATACAGATTACGGGTACAGGCGTCGGTACAGAGATCGAGGGAGGGAAGGTTGTTATCTTTCGCTCGGCTGAGGGTCGTGCTTCGGTGTCGAAAGGTCAGCCGGCAGGTAACGATGGGGCCTGGGTGATGAGATTTGGGTCGGAATTTTTTTTGGGTTTAAAAAGCATTGAAGGGGGAGGGGAGGGGTAAGGGGAGGAGTATCTAAAAAAAACTGTTTTCTGCATTCTCTTCCTTGGAGATGCGTCTTAAATAGACTAAAGATACAGGCGTCCGTATTTCTTTCACCAGAGCAATGCATAGGGATATTCAGGGGTGTTTTCTTTTCCGAGAAAGATATAGGATGCCCATTCCGTATCAAAGAAAAACACGTGCGTGCCCCGTCCCGCTTAGTTAAATCAACAAAGACGTGATAAGAAGTCCCATAACGATATTGGTCTATCTCCATATATGGCCTAAAGATGGTCCCTTTATTTTTCAAGAAATAAACTTTTACTTAACACTCATGAGGACTTTTTCAAAGATTACATGCCCCAGATACATAATATTTCAAATCTATTGCTTCCAACGTTCAATACTGGGCACTGTCTATGTCTTAAAGCCATATTAACAGACAAACGGCGCGGATTTCTGAAGAATAAGCGTTGAAATTTAGCAATGCAACTTATTCTTTGTGTTTGAGCACATTACACCGTTAGACAAGCATGCCATTGAGTTTTGAGGCGACACATCAAACGTAGCACGACTTTTAAAAATACCCGAGAAATGTTGAAATCATTTGATCAACGCCACGGAAACCTGCGAACTAACATCACCCAACAACTACATTGAATTTTTAAAAAATCAGCGTTTCCCCAAAAAACTGACCTTTTCAAAGATTCCCGGTGGAGAAAGCAGGACATAGGAGGGATTTCCTGACCGAAAAGTGATATTTCCAGGCCCAATCCAGATTCGCTGTGCAAAAAAAAATTTTTTTCGAAGGGAAGTCAATACTTCCACCGGAAGGGAGCAAATACTTGGAATAATGGATGAGAAATATACGCGCGCAAAGTGGCCACGAGGATTGACCGGAAAAAAGTTATTAATGGTTCGGTGGCGGGGGAAAAAAGATGGGGGGGGGGGAAATGCCACCCGACAGACACTGCCGGTGCGGGACCTTGCGGGGGCGTAGCAGAAGACCAGTTAAGGGAGGAAGAGGCGACCTGGGCGAAGGAATTGAAGCCTGGTTGGAGAATTCGTGAGAGGTGGGAGGGGGGGGAGGAGAAGAAGGGGAGACGGTGGAAGTGGAAAAAAGAGCCGAGGTCTTAGATTGATGCGTGGTTTGATTAATGGCCTCGAGAGGGCAGGGCGGAGGTCTTGGGGCGTCCATCCCGTCTTCCAGTTGCCTTCACTATGACGTTCCGAAGTGGAAGGATGGCAAGACAAACGACCGATAAAGGACTCGAAGGGGATGGGAGGAAGAATGAGGAGAAAGAAGGGAGAAAGGAAGGGGGGAGGAACGGGCGAGGCGTAAGGGATGAGAAAGAGGGAGGGAGAAGGAGAAACGGGAGGGAAGGAAAAGATGAAGTGGGATTTTTTTGTCGTGCCGATGCGGGCGGAATATCAAGTACACGGGAAGCGCTTTTGTTCCACGGCCGGGAGAAATGGGAAGAGGGGACAAAGGATGGGAGGTACGAATTGATATACCGGTATCCCCGGCAAATATTTACGATATATCGGTAAATTTCGATTTTTTTCATATTTTCTGGCCGACTTACCCCTGTAATCGAACTCATTTTCTTCTACAGCAGGAAAGTCTGAGGGAAATTATAAGGTTAAAAACTGGCACATATCTTTAATCGATACTCTTACATACTGATAAATTGTGTATATCAGTCAAATAATATCGAATTCATGCGTAATTATCACAGGTCAATTACAGTGCAGTGGGAGGATGGCTCAAAAGAAAGGAGGAACATGTGGATATACCGTTATATTTTTCGATAAAACTGTTTATCGCAGTAACAGCCGATAGGTACGAAGCGTAGCAAAAGAAAAACAAAAATAGGAAACAATTATCGATATATCGATACCCCAGCCTTATTTTTTAGTTTTAATTGGTATATTTTGAGGCCCATTTATCGGAATTAACGGCATTATTTTCTTCCAAATGGTATTTTGCATCTAATTAATTGAGTCAAATTGTACAAATTAACATTTAAAAACGAGATCATGAACAAATCTTTTAGCGGCATTGCCGAATAAATTAAATCCAGTTCTTTTAGATCAAATTTCGCTTGAGAAAAATCTCTCACACTTCCATTACCCCATTCTTTTATTGAATGAGATGGAAACATACTTCCAAACGCGATTAAAAATATAATTAAAGATACGGAGGATACACTTTTAAAAAGTACATATCAGGAAACAGCTGAAATATCAATTCACCAATTTCTAATACATAGATATTAATTTTTTTTTATTTTATTTATTTTCACTGCCCGAATACAGCACATTAGGCCACTTCACGTCGGGTGAACAACTGTAACAACGGACGAGACACAGACACCCATCACTCATACAGTCGGGCAGATAATATTCTACCCAGGCGGGACTCGAACCCGCGACCATTGGGTTAACAGGCGAGGACTATACCCCGCCGCCACCGGGATTTTTATTTAACTCCCAACTCTACAAGCATTACAAAGAGGCGCAGAAAAGGCTGCCCATTGAAGGCAGGTCATACTTGTGTTCACTTCGATCCCTCGCCATCCAATTACTGGGTTTAAAAACATAAGCACAGCTAAATAAATGGAGTGATTGACAATAAATTTCCGACGCGTACCCAATGAGAAATGCCAAGAAAACACCAGGTTGAAATAATAAAGGGGTGTGAATGTAATGTTGGATTATGCAATTAGTTTATGCAAATTCCTGTAGTCAGTAATGGTGTAGGCTAATTAAAGTGCACATGTGATAATGTAATTGCTTGATTATTTTGTTACATTCCTAAGTGGAATGTCTAAATGAGTTCAAAAAATAAGATTTAAAAAATATATCATTTAATCACTGAGAGGGAAATGTGATTTGACCGGCGCTCGGCCAATGATTTTTCTCCATTGTTACGAATGATTGTGATATTTACTCAGATGGAGAACCTTCTACACCAAAAGGAAAATTCCTGAGTTATTACACGTATTTGAAGCGGAATTCACGGTATTTTACGTTTCATTCTCAAAATTTGTCACTGCAGTCTTAAAAAGAGCCTGTCGACAATCACTCAAGCAACTTTTGGCAGAACATATACGCCCACCGTCTAATTCATGGAATAACTAAGTTTGGTAACTTATCAGAATGTGTGAGCAAACTTCGACTTATAGTTACGAAGAAGGGTACACAGTGAGTCAGTACTACGAATACAACGGAACTAAACAGCATTTCTCCAAAATTCGACCAAGGCGCCACAACAAAAACAGGACTTTTTGGCAACAGACTCATCAGACAAAAAGAATCAGTTCTCTTTGAACTGAAAATAACCGCCATTGTCGATTTCAGGGAATGATACAGGCAAACTGCCTAATATAACATGTGCGGCTATTTACCCAACTTCATCAAATATCCGTGCGGAATTAAAAACGCCACGGCAGAAGAAATATATTCATGTGAGTCGATCAAGCGAAATACGCGACGGCATTCCCTTCAGGGCGCGTCGATGAATTCGGGGATGATGCCGAGTAACTTATTAATGGAATGGAATGCCATCTGAAATCGAATCGCATCGAATACCAGGCACCAGTTCCGGTTGATTGAGGCCACAGCCATTGGAAGTTATAGAGAACGGCGGGAAAATAAACTCAATAAAAAAGGGAAAGGAAACCTGTATCGCAATTAGCTCATGCTGATGGAGGCGATCATTCGAAAATTTCGATTAGTTTTGTACCTAAAGCTATTTACACTCAACATCATGCATACGATGCTTCACTCTTGTCTTCAAGTCTTCCTGAACGCCATGACAGTTTCATTTCCCATTACCTAGAGGTCGTGTCTTTTTCTTAAACGTATACCTCTCAGAGACTTGCGAGGGAGCGGACACACCCAAAAAACCTACGCGCGAACACCAAGTATGCTCAAAAGAATTTCCACTAGGTCCGACAGGTGTCAAATATATGATTGGCTCCGCACAATGATACATGACCGAGAAGGAAAGACTATGTTTAATATAAATCAACGAGACATGAACTTAATATTCACTGATATATTCAAGAGAAAAATCCTAGTAGATTTCATAGTTTGAGGCTCAACTATGTGGAAATTGTAATTTACAAATGAAAAAGTAACTTCGTTTTCTTACACATATTTATTTTCTTTCACGTACATGAAGATGACACCGCTGTGTTGAAACATGTCGTACCAAGAAAATAAATCTGTGGAAGAAAACCAAGTTACTTTTTCATTTGTGAGATTCTAGTAGCTCATTTTAAAACTCAATTCAACCGTCGCACGAGCGACATGCGTGAAAGTAGCATTTTTTTAAATTAATTTTTTCAAGTTTTCGAAAAGTTTTAGATACCGTATGATAAAAACCGTCATCACGTAGCTACGATGGATTGGGTCTTTCATTTTCTCTTTGGTGGCTCAGTAGCACAGAACCAATTCTCGACTTGATGGGGCACCACTTAGGAGTGCAATTTAGCTTTCGCTTAATATATCACAATTTACAAACGAATTACTTCATTATAAGAATCTAGTACAATGAATTTTATAAGGAAATATTTAATAGAACACCACTCGGAGGAAGGGGAGTTCGAATGGTGTTGGAACTTACCTAAAACAATATCAAAGTGTTAATATTGTCACCTTGATAATGGCTTAACTTGAGTCGAAACCTAGGACGGAGTAATAAAAACCATTGCGGAATATTACAAAGTGAATTCATTACTAATCATCGCAATGCTGTTCCACCAAGTGAAGCCTGAAAATTTATTATACATTTTCCACAAATTTTGGAGATTATACTTCATGAGAGAGATAAGTAAGATAGAGCATTTTATGAAATCTCAGCATCAGGTTGAATAGAACAAATATCGCATGGACTTTGCGCACAAATCATCTTCATAAACACCAAATTCCGACAACCGTCAGAGGGTGCACAAAAATATTTGGGGTGTGATTTTTAACCAAACCATTGCATGAAAAACTCTTGGTTAATCTTGGCGCATTAAATAGTAAGAGGATTGATTCGACAGTCCGAACCAACAGTCCAACATAAACACGTGGAATTGGAATTATTATCGCATTAGGGTCGGATTTTGGTGAGCGGGAGAGCGATTTTGAAAGGGGGGGTGAGTGTAAGGGGGATCAGTCAGGGGGAGGGAGCCGGAGTGGTGTGAGAGATTCGAGAGCAAGGCAGGGGGAGAACGGGACATCAATCACCGGGGGCGGACGAAGTCCATGCACCCAAAAGTTGCCTCGTCGCGCATGCGCGGCTTTGCGAAATCGCGTTCCCCGAATTCCACATACCAGGATGAATTGGAAACTGGGGGGAGACCAGAAACCTCTGCATCCCTTTTCCCCCTCACGCCTTACTTCCTGAGTCGAGAAAAAAAATATCCCCCGAACAGACTTCCATCCGCCACCCCCAGGTTTTAAATCCACGATTTCAGCCACCCCCCGCATCCCCTGATATTCACGACCATACCCATGCATCAATGTTTTAGAATTGCCGGAACGAGAATCATAATTAATACGTATTTGATGGCAGAGGCCGAACTATTTTTAGATTTTCAGCCATCTCAATAACAGTAAAGGATTTTTCCCATCCTAAATTACGATTCTTTCCCTTCCTGCAGGGCTTAAGTCGATTTCAACTGTGCAAGAAGGTTAATGAAAATTATAGCTTTAACTATCAAGCCTACAATTAAGATTCTCAATTCCTGCCCTTACTGCGTACGGGAAAGTGCTCTTTATGACTTCCACCTATGTCAATTTCAACAGTTCATACAGGTTATTTTAAATAATAGATGTAACTATTAAACTAATCTCTTACGAACGTCTGCAATTGCACATTCATTAGAACATTTTCCAGTAAAAGGAGCCACATGCAGTCATTTTCATAGCACTTTCAGACACTTTGCAGTAAAACTTTGTGATACAAACTTAATCCCTTATAACACTTAATAACCAAAACATGACGGCTGTAAGACTTGCGGTATTTTGCGTTCAGTATCGATTGTCCATCGGCGAAGATAGTTTCACAACCGATCAATGCCGGGGGAATCACGTGACTTAGAGGTTCAAATGGAAATAATCGGAAAAAGAATGAAAAAAGTCATATATTTCGGGCAGAATAGGTAGAAATAGCAATTATATCTTCCTTTCTACTTTTTTCATTCATGGAGGTCTACTGTGGACAGTTTATTCACCAAGCCCTCTTAGTTTAAGAGCTCGCACCATCTTTTATTTTGGCCCACCGACGTTTATTCTACTGGTGGGTAATTTATCTCTTGAAATACAAACTAATCAGACGCTAGTCATTCTGCTTACATTTGCATTCATTCTAAATTTGCATTCATTTTTTTGTTTGATTGCCTAGCTATTTGATTTTTTCTGTTAAGGATGGTTCCCTCACATTTCCACTTCTTTGTCTATCCATCAGTGTTTTGCTTTCAATCCTTCTACATACTTTCACTTCTGTTTACATCAGAATGTCCAACAGTATAGTTATCAAAATATTTAAATTTCTAGTTATTTTGGGAAGCAACGGACAGGTGAAATCATTTGGGCCATTAAGAATACGTGGAGTGGTTGGTAATAGAATAACTGCTTGATAAATAGCGGTAAAATTGAGGAAACCCAAGGCGTCAGAATTATCAAAACGAAAGGTATAAAAAAAGTACCAAGGGGCTCGCAGTTAAACGTCCCATCAGGGGGGTGGACTACTTCATAGAAGAGCACTTCACATATCACCCAAGTACGGATCAGGAAACTATCACCTGGAGATGATGCCATCGGTCGCATTCCGCAACCCATGCTTGCTGCGTTTGTCGACAAGACTAATGAAATCCATTATAACTTAAACTCTGTCTGTTGTCCCTTGGTGGTATTCAATAGTTAACAAATTTTATTTACCAAAAATTTGGTATTACAAAAGTTTCACGCATAAAATTTGTTAGCCATTCCAACTATTCTGCTGGTGGAATTGTATGATTTTCGACCGGTAAAAATCGACGCTGAAAAGTAACTATTTTAGTAATAATTATCACTTGAATACGAGGTGACTGAATACTGCGGAGGTGACAGATAAATTTTGGATACTCTTTTTCTCTCGACAAGATATTACAAAGTTATAAAATAACATTACTGGGACGATTACGAAACTGCCAGCACCAACCTGCGCCGTAGAGCCTTAAAAGAAGAGCAGGATAAATTGGGAAACCACAGAGGAAGCCTATGCCGGAACTATTTCTCAACTATCCCAACGTAAGCCATTCAAAGTTTACAATTCCAAAATCAAGTGACAAGGAAAGGGGCTGTCGATTGAAACACGCTTTCCGCACGCCGAGAAAACCGCACCGGTTCTAGGTTGGAAATAATGAAAAGTTTCAAAGCGATGAAACGCTCAGAACTACCATGGGAATACACTTAAACTAGTAGGCGCGATGCGGGGGGAAAAGCAAGGGGTGGAAGGTAACTCCCTGGACCAAATCTACGACAAATTCTACGGTGGAAAAAAGTAACGTTTGTCGCCGGCTTAAGTTGGCCCACCCAAAATGCCTGATGGCTATGCATACCCACGCGTCTTCCACAGGAGGGGAGAAGGAAGAGAGAAAAAGGCCTTATTCACTCCTCGCTCATCCCTCTTCCTCTCCTTCTCTGCACTCTCTCCCTCCCATTCCTTCTCAACCTTTCCCGAGAGAAAAATTCCTTTTTAAAATCTTCGGAGGAAGGAGAGAGAGAAGCACGAGGGGAAGGGATTGGGAATCGGGGAGGGAGGCTTGCTTAAGCCGGATGAGTGACGGACAAGCCGAGCGGAGGCAAAGGTCTTCCCGGGGGAGAAGATTGGAGCCCCGAAGGGGTGGAATGGCATTTTTCCCCAAACTCTCGGATGGAAGAGACAGTCTCGGATTGGTAAGCGGGGGAGGGAGGTGGGTAAGGATTTGAGAGGAGCAAGGGAAAGGTGGTGCACCTACCTACATAGGTCCCATGCAAGCCACCTTGAGGAAGATTGCCGGGGTGAATTTTCACTAGTTTCGCGAACTATAATGGGCTATTACAACTGCTAACAGTTTTGCGAAAACAAAGAAAGCCTAACATTGGATTTTTCATTACCTTTAAAACTTGAAGTTTGATCACTTCTCGAATAAAACGAAAAGAAAAACTTTTAGGCGAATCACATCAGATTTTGCCAAGTTATATGTTTAGGGCATTGTTTTTTTTAAGAAAAATAACTTTTGTCTGCAAGAAAATGCTTGAATAAAATCGGCCACGACGGGATTAATGTATAGAAAAACAAATAAGACTACGAGCACAATAATCGATTTATTCCGACAAAATGGCAACTTGTATGATCTCTTTATTGCTTGCAAAAAATTACATTTTTAGCATTACCGTTATGGAGTACCATTCACGAATTTTATTTCTTTATCAACATATTCTAATCAACCATGGTGTGCCGGGAATAGAAAAGTTTCATGGCATTATCTTAAAATTAATCACTTCCAAAAATACTGCAAGTACTTTGTAGCCTAAATTTTAATCTAGGGTCTGAACGGGGTTTCCATCCTGGATCCCCATCCCATACACGCAAGCATGTTATGGGGAGTCTGAGGACGAGAAAAAAAAACCGAAGAGGCTCCTCTTGTCCCCATTCTCCTCGTCCTCTTGGATGTATCCTGCGACGGGAGGAGAAAGTGATCGCTCAGCGGTAAAGCCGTTCCTTCTTTTTTGTCCCTGGAATCCGACTTGGTAGCGGGACGGATTTATTTCCCGAGCAATTACCCCAGGATAATGCCAAGGCGGGCGCGCCCGCCAGCGATTCCGGAAGAGCTCAGCCCAGCTCGCGACCGTGCCATGCGCAAACATTGTGGACGAACGCAAATGCAGTGCGTGAGACGTGAGGTTTTTTTCTTTAGATTAACTGCTTCCTTGTTTTTTATGCGTTTTCCCATGAGGGGGTGAGGATGAGGGAAAACTCCTTCGGGCTCCAAGAAAAATCATAGATTAATAATTCCAATAAGGATTCGGGTTTCCTGAAAAAATCGCGCCAATTTATCAAGACCTTTTAAATAAAAAATACAAAACACCGCACTTATAAAAAGAGGACTTTCAACCAACTGGTGAGATCTTAAAAGAATACTTACTCCTAACGGAAACAGAACCGCAAGTAGGGAGAGGACCACAGTGGCATGTCATCCAAAAGGTAAAGTCTTGCAATTTAGATCAGAGCAAAGAGTATCCATTGAATTAAGCAATAATGAATTGAAAAAATAGGTGAAAGCGACCGACAAATGAATAAATGAATCTTAAAATAAGAATTCCAAAGCTTAAAAGATAAATGCTATGTATTTCCCAAAGTGAACATAAGCTATCTATCACAAGGAATAGCAACATTCAGGAATTCAGAAAAAGAGTTTTTTTAATCATAAAAATTTCTTCAAAAGTGAACTTTCATATATTGTAAAGAAAACCGAGCTGCTTTTAGACCTAGGAAATGTAATAAATAAAAAATAAGAGGAAAATGATTGCGAAATGAACAAGAGATCTTTAAAAGTCGGAAGTCCAAACATTCATCAGAGGAAAGAAATGCACTCAAGATGAAGAAAAAGCATCCACTACCAATAACTTCAAAATGAAGAAGAAAATGATAAACAAATCGAGTAGAAAATTTTCCAGGCGCCTTCTCCTACAAAAGAGCGTGTATTCCCCAATGCACTACATCACAGAGGCTTCCCTTTAAAAATCTTCACTCGCTAAAGAAAAAGTAAAAAAGCAAATCGCTAGCTGAGACTAGTTCGGGAAAGTTGCCAGACGCAATTATTTTTTAAAAAAATATCCTCATTTTATTCGCCCTTGCCCTACCCCGTCCCTCCACTACCACACTCCTTTGCCAGCTCCGTCGTCCGAGAATATTAAAAACTAAAAGATGCCCGTGCAGGAAAATCCCTTCCGAGCAATTTCATCCATTATTTTCCGTAATTCGGCTCCGCTCCTTCGGGAAAGAATGGGGACGAGTCTCCACGCGACTAGGCGCGTGGAGACTCGTCTGAGACTGGCCTGGGCGCCGATGGAGGAGGGGAAAGCACGATTTAAGTAAAATTGCACTTGTATGTTCTCGGGAGGCGCTCACAGTTTTGCAGGGAATCTTAGTGAGCCTATTATCAGCACTTCAAGTAAGTCAAGGTCGCAAAGGATCCTCCCAATCCCATGTATAGCAAATTAATTATAAATAAAGAAATGATGTCACCAGGTTATATTTAAATAACTTATGGATGAATATGCAAGGATGATAACGTGAGGATAGCGAAGCGCTAGGATAAAAATGAGTAATCATCTGCGTGTTACACGCATTATGGTAATATTCAACCAGAATGGATGGAAACTTTCATTAACGGCAATGGGTATTTTAAAGAACACGTTGACAGAAAGAAAGGTCTAATGTCAAACATTTTAATCGATGTCAAACAATCTAAAATATTGAGCGCCATTGGAAAAGGACCATCTTTAAAGACAGCTTTTTCCCGTGATATTCTGGGGTAAAGATATCCCAGGATGATCCCATTATTCAACCAAGACTGCAATGTTAACTCCCATGAATGTAGCCCATGGCAGTTAACAATAACGCGTTGGTGAGGGTTGGCTCGTTTCACTCATAAACGTACGCCTTCGTTTACCTATAAAGATTTAGAACTCAAAAAGTCATTTAGCTTGCATGCTTGCATGCAGGAGGGCCTAATAAAGTATCAGCATTTTTGACCGGTTAGCAAGCAACTAAATGTTTTTCTCACAAAACTATCTCACTGTCAAATGATTGAAAGAGATTTCATGGAATTTTGCAATAGATAAAGGAAAAGAAGTTGGAAGGCAAAGGAAATAGTGGGGCATGTATCATCAAGTCAATTCTCAAAATGGTCCACCCTTATGATTGTCCGAGCGATTTTTTTCTCTGTCTTAACAGAGGTCATATTATTTTTTTTAATATAAGAAGTTATGAGAGCCGTGAATAAAAACTTTGTTTTTATTACTGAAATGATAAGCAATTAACTAGTCGTACTTATTCGAGGACTCGACTTACTTGTATCACGCCATAAGCTGAAAACGCCTTAACACCCGAAGGTTTATTTTGCGATTTTACAAGAAATATTAAGGTCAGTAATGATCTTATGTTTTCTGAACAATCTCGAAGTAGCAAAATCTACAAAACTCTACTTCTTCCACTAAAGAACTACTTCAGACACGATCTGAGCGTCAGAAACTCATAATTTTTTTTTAATTTCTCTGGATCGCACAGCCTTATCATATCCCATGATAAGCGGTTAGCATTTTTTGGCAAATATCTTGAAAAGTGGAGCAGTAATTATCTTATATTTTAATGTCATTAGAAAATTGAAATGAATTTAATGTCCGGTAATATCTCAGGTTATTCACTACATTTAAGACGAGCCAAGTGCCGAGAGGGAGGCTCGCGCTTTGAAAGGTTAAGAAGGAGAAGGATTAAAAAGAGGGTGTTGGCTTGGGAGGGACGGAAAAGGATTGAGAGAGGATTAGTTGGGGCAGCGGCAAAACACTCTAAGCCATGAAACAGTTGACTGACGGACTATTCAATCACTCTCTCCACACGGGCGTAAATCCCCTTTCCCTCTTACCGAAAGACAGAGTAGGCCAAGAGCGGTGGGGAAGGGCACCAGTTCACCTTCCCTTTGATACAAATAGCACTCGCACAGGATTTACCATTTTATAGATAATTTTTTTGACGACGTGGCCTTGAAAGATTTATAACCCCAGAATATTTTTGCTACGGAAATCACTCGCGACAAAATCAGGGCGTTGAATTAAAAAGGAAATTAATAGCTATTTCATTTCACCTGTTATTAAAACTGACCTAGGTAAAATACTGTCTTTATCCAACGGAGGCGCTGAGTAGCTCGATCTAAACAACGAGTTACACCCGATGGACATTCACTACCCTTCGGAGAAAAAAAATATCTGCTCTCGATATCCTATTTGAGCATTGAAAAAGAAAATTTCTAAGCCAAGCTACAGTATTCATACCAGATGCAGTATTTTTTATTACTCTTCAGAAGCTCAGTAACAGCCGTAAGAAGATAATTTCACAATTTTTTGTAGTTACTCGATTTTCTAAAAGTTTGTTGACAGCATATTTACAGAAAGGTATTTAGCTTAAGACCACATTGGAGTTTGTGTCGGTAACATGGAGGATGAGATGACTGGGCCGATCAATAAAAATCCATAAGCGGACATTGCAAGGGACCACCAAAAGATGACGCATAAGACCACCGATGACACTAGTGAGCCAGCCAGCTTAAAATCCCACCTATGTTAGTTATGAAACATGTTAATTTAACGGGTACATTTTCAGGACACTGAGAATCACCTGTGCAGAACCACGTAGGGAACGTAGTAAATATGCTCCAAGGAAAGAAATAAATTTTCCTTGCTTTATGCGGGAACATGTTTAACACGACTAAATGTTGACTGAAATGGAACGTAAAAAAATAAACGAACGTAAAATGAAAACAAATGCGAGAGGACGCAAAGAGCTAACAAATCCTGAACTCGTGACTTCCACGAGGGAAACTGGACCTTGGCGTGTTAGCCAGCCCTTTAAAAGTCTTTTACTAACTACTATGTGGAAAGGCACTCAGGGTAAACTGCATGGGAATGGTACATGATGAACGAAATAAAAAGTTGAGAGTGACTGCCCTAAGAGTATGACAGGGGAAAAGTCTTTAAAGTTAAGAAAAATACACATAGATATTGAAGGGAACGGGATTTAAAAAAAAACTCAAGCGGCCACCCACTTCTTCACCCCGTCTCCCATGAATTATGACGGTTGCATCCTTCTATTTTTTTCCGTCGTCGTGAAGAGCCTCCATCCACAACTACCGAGGACATTTTGTCAACGCCTCTAAACGTCAGACACAGGTGCAGCCGGGAGGGCCAGTGTCACGCTGAGCGACCCGGTGCGGCGAGGTAAACGTAAAAGAAGGAGAAAGGAAGCGACATACGTGTGTACCTCACTGCTGCAAGAATACCGCGGAGGGGGGGAATGGGGGATAGAGAGGGAGAAGTCCCAGAAGCGGACGAATGAAGTGGAACTTGTGAGCGCTGAGAGAGGGGAGGGGATATCCGAAATGGAAAGGGTTTTTTTTTTTTTTTACCACCACCACTTGCGACCAAAATATATGTGTATAAAAAATGAAGGAGGCATGGGGAGACGTTCCTCGCGCATAAAAATTCTGGGAGGGGTAATAGGATGGGCGTCTTGTGTATATCCTGGAAAGAGGGTAAAGGGTCGGCCGGGATGAAGGGAGGGAAAATATTTGTGAGTGACAAGGGATTTGGGGGAATGGGCGAAGGAAGGTGTCTAAGGAATGTGTAAGGAGAAAGGTGTTGGAAGGATATGGTGAGGAGGCTAGAGAGGAAGAGAGGAAGATAAACATAGGAAGAAGAAACAGAGTAACCAATGACAGGAGAGAGGGAGAGGAATAAACTGTGAAGACGGAAAAGAAGAACATAAAGTAAGGGCTTATGAATTTTTTTGTTTCATCATTGGACTAAGCCCGGAACAAATTTGATATATCCACAATATAGCAATCCTGTAAGTGCTTAAAACATCCACATTGTAAAACAGGTCAAGTATGGAGATAGACATCAACTAAGGGCGCGTACTATATTCATTCCGAATTTCCAGTCCCAACACACATGGTTACCACCAACTAGCCTATGTTTCCGGATAACAATAAAATATTTATACGTCCGAGTAAGCTGTTTTTGGAGTAGGAATAAATATTCACCAAAGAGATGTATTTGAGCAGACACTTCTTAAACTTCTGTTACCAAAGGACAATGCCAAGATAAATATTTTTAAGGCGGGACTATAGGTGCTATAGTTTTTTAGTGTCTCTGCTCTGAAAATTAATGCGGAGATGAGAAATAAGGCCGCATTGCAAAAAAGTCAATTCAGCAGTAAGATGAACAGTTACCGAGGAAGAAGAAGTGGAGTGGAAAAAAGTCGATTTAAGGATTCTATATTTTTGGTCAGCGGCATAACTCCTTAGTGAGAGAGCTCATTGCGTGGGCGAAGAGGAAATAGAGGAAGAGTTGCGGATAAAGTATTACATCATTATATTCATATATCTTTAACATAAAAACACTCATTTAATGTTTTACTGATCCTTGTTCTCTTTCAAATAAAAAATGTGAGCAGAGCAACGAGTGGAACAAAACATACCTGTATAAATGATTTCCTCGGTTGATTGACTACCTAGGTATTTAACTTATGTGTTGACAATGAGATAATTATCATGGGAAAAGGATGGAGAAAAGGATAAAAAACGTTGAAATTAAAGCCCTGCAAAACAAGTACATTGTAAATTGACCCGTCTATCAGCTAGAGTGCTTAATAAAAGCTAGTCGCTTTGAATACGAGCTTCCTACCACCATCCATTACTGGCTGTCAGGGCGAAGTTTAAACGAAAGATGCTATACACCTGCGACCTACGGCGTGAAAATTAGAATTGCTTGGAAACACTGTTAGTCGACACCTCAGTTAGCTGTGAATCAATCAATATGTTAATTAGAAAAGGGTCCGTCAATGAAAATTCAACACTTCACGAGGAAAGCCACCTCAACACCATTTGAAGGTAAGGAAGTGTAAACCTTCTGAACATTTATTTAAAGACTCTCAGCATAGTTAGCTAACTTGAATGAATTTTGATAAAAAAGATGACACGTATGAGATAAAGAAAGTACATAATGTACATTAAATTTTGATGGAAAAAGTATACTTTTTCCGCCACATGTAAGGGGTAGTATCGACAGCAATATCTACTTTTTATAAAACTATTAAATTCACTTGGCTTTTGAGACCATTAATTTCCTATGATTATTATCAAGCCATCATCAAATGAATCTGAAACCTCGACTAATCCACTAGGTATCTTCTTCTAGTACAGCCTGTTAGCATATTTCATAAACAAGCTTTCTCCCAGTTAATGGCTTTATCCTTCTCTTTCTCCTATTCGATATTTGGTCTTTAGTAATCCTCCAGGAGACATTGAACTGAGACGAATATTTTTATACATAACGAAGTAACTTGCAACCCGCATCCTAGATGTTAGTTACGGAATGATTCCACAATAGGCACGCAGTTATCGTTCCAGTTCAGGGTCGGACCCCGCATCCTCCACAGTCTACCAAGCAAAAGCGAGAAATCTCTAAGGGGTACCATGCGATGCTAGACCATAAGATAGGACAGTACTGAAGAAGAAGTTTCGGAAGGAATCTGTTCAACCACCTAAAGTGATGTGGCATGAGATGAGAAGCATTTTTTAACTAATACACATGAAATCTAAAAATTTTTCTTACGGCGGTATGACAACGCAAATATAATCTCCACCTTATTTTATGGCAGCAACGAAAACGTTGAGAATGGGATTAAAGAAATCCGAAACTTTTCTCGGTGTTTCATATGATACTAACCGTTTTTTGTAATGCTACCATAAGCATATGTGCTGTGCAGCATAATTTTTTTAACAGACACCCGAATATTTGTATAAAATTTGAATTTTCATGAAAACTTAAAAAAAACGAGCTAGATAAAAATCTAGCGTTCGACCCCGCGTCTATCAGGCAAAAAATAATTGACAACCCCATTCTTTCAACGTGGCCAGGCCAAAGAACCAAAAAAATGTAAAGCGAATAACAAAGCACGATAATGATAGGCTGAAAAATGTTGGAGGAAGGGGTGTACCGAGAAGTTTATGGCAGAATGTTGAGGAGACTGAGAGGTAGGAATATTGGGAACCTGTAGAACAGGAGGGCGTGTGCGTAGCAATGTAGGAGAGAAATTGAAGCAAGCAAGGGGCAGGTATGCAAGGGTAGGGTAGTATGGGGGAAATCATTATCATTCATATCGATCATAATCAATTACATCATCAATAAATCAGGCAGGCCTAGCAACGAGAATAAAATATATTTTTTACTGCTCCTACCTGGTAAGGGAATGACGATAAGTGTATGTACGGACGTATTAAACCCCGCATTAATCCTAGAAGTTACGTAGATTCGGGTTGATATCGGAATTAGATCGCTTGCAGCGAGGAGTAGCTAGGTTTGTAAAACGATGCTGTGATATGTTTACTAGTGTGTCTGGATTGTTAGAAGAATTAGGGCTATCACATCGTAGATAAAATTATAGGCTTAACCTCTTAGCTAAATTTCAGGGAAAACATTTCTCTGACAATGTAAAAAACATACTATTAACCTCCTCGTACTACGGCAGATTAGATCGTGCCAATAAAATTAGAGAGATAGACTGTAGAACCGACAGGTATAAAATGTCATTTTTTTGCGTACCATTCGGGACCATATCAGCTGTGATTGTCGTCATGAATAGATCAAATAGTGACATTAACTAGACTGTAGAGCTTTTTCTTCATATTTTCTACGTTTTTATTTATGCATGAGGTAGATATTGATGTTCTTATTTATGCATGATATTTTGAATCTGTAGTAGTATTCCTTGTACCCCTAGCATGTTGGAACGATTGAAAATAGAATGTTTCTTGGTTAGTAGATTTTAATGGGCGCGTTGCATATGTGATACGCTGATTTCAATGTAGTCTCGGTGTTCTGCCGTATAATTCATTCATGCCTGGTGTGGAAGCACCCTCTGCCACACATCCTTTGGGTGACTTGCAGGGTATGACGTAGATGTAGATGATTTCTGAAATATCCGATTTTTTTTCACCTAATATGATTGTCTTTATATTCTACATTAATTATTGACGGCAGGATTAAGTCCTATCCAGTCAATCCACGGATCCTGGGTGGGAATCCCGCCTCGATAGGCAATTCAACTCCCTGTGCACGGCTGTAAATGTTCGTCCGTTAAAGATTAAAACTTGAGAGAGGGTTTAAAAGCCATAATTTTGCTTTACACAATTTTGCGACACAATTATTGATAATATTAGATACTTGATGTGAAATCTTCATGTGCCACTCTCCCCGGGGATGGCTCGCGCTGGACTTCGTAGATGTAGGTGAAAACTTTCGGGGGAAAGTGATGGATAACACGAGAGAAAAAAAGGCCGCAAACTGGGAGAAAAAGGGTCACAACGTGACGTCCAGATGCGTTTTTTTCTTTACGTTGAGTGGGGGGGGGAGAGGGGATAGGCGCCCCAAAGAGGGGGAACAGGTGGGACGAAACGGAGGAGGAAGGACAAATGGGACCTGGGAGGACGCGTCCCGGTGACTCGCGAGCAAGGGTGGAGAAATTCCGGGAGGAGAAGTGGTTGACGCACGACGACGGAGATCGTCGCGGGGCCTGCAGGGGGTCGGAGAAGGGGGACAAGCAGGCGGGGTCGGAGAGAAATGCGACGAAAGGTGGAGAAGGAAAAGAGGTCAGGAGAAACAGCAATTTATTCGCCGGAGGCGAAGAAAGAGAGGGACGCAGAGAAAGAAAGAGAAAGAGCAATTTTTTGCCGCGTTCCTGCATCAAGCGGAAAATAATACGGACTTGCGTGAAATACTGCGTTAATTCGAATTTATAAAATAAAATCTCGGAGCGCAATTTTATACTACACGGAGCCAATTACACAGAAACATTTCGAAATCCAAGAAAAAACTTCTTTTTACCGGCAAGATTCATATAACACAGAAAGACATAAAAATTGTTGACAATTTCATTTAAAAAATACTTATACGAATTTGTTGGTCAACGCAGGAGGAAATGGATGAAGGGAGAATCTGGAAAAATTCAAGCATAAATTATATGATAAAGAAAGAAGCCATAGTTTGCTCCATCAAATCACAAAGAATCACATATTTTTGGCCACGTAACACGCATGGCAGAGACAAGATTGACAAAGAAAATCAAAGAATGGATACCCCATAATAAAAGGCTCAAAGGGAGACGCAGGAAAAAACAGAGAGACGACGTAAGAGTTACCACTGCTGAATATTTCTAACCGTAAGTAGCTAGCAGAGGATAGACGAAAGTGGGCGTCAACCGTTGGAAAGGTCGTAATCCACGGAGGATCGTAGCACCCTACTAAAAGAGGGTAAACCTCAGTCTATTGGAGAGTGACCGAAGACGGTTTTTTTGACACGATTAGACCTTTCGATCTTAAGGTAACATTCCTGAATGAGACAGCTCCCACAATGCCATTTAAGGCATATCAAAAGAAACGCTTCTTTAAATTTCGGTAGGCCGATTCTATGAAGGTATACATTCCCATCACACTGGAAAAGCTGAAACCAAGAATGTCTTCGAGATTCAATAATTTTTGAAAATATCGCGCTGAATGAAACATTTTTCTCTTTGAAAGAACTGACACTCGCAGAAGTTCATTAAGAGTAAATATCTGTTGGTTATAATTTGGTTAACTTGGATAGTTCAACCCAAAAAACTTTTTATTGGGTTTTGAGAAGAAAGAATCTTGTGTCAAAATGTTTTAAGAAGAATTTTTTGAAATGTTTGTAGAGCCACTCCTTATTAAAATGTGGTTGATATAATAATCAATTTGCATTGGATTTTCAACGCGATACTCGTTTTAGGAAATAATGGTTAGGATACATTAAAAATAAATCTTTAAACCTGTATCCGAGAAGGACAATCATATGCTGTGAAAATTAAAGTAAAATAAGATATATAAAAGAGGTAAGTAGTCCGGACACAGGAAACCTAAGACAAACCTCTTCTGATGAATATGCCTTAGAGCCAGATACGATGAATGAAATGAAGTTAGATGTATTTTTGAAAAATGAATGACCAATATTTAGTAGTAATAAATAGTTCGTATGCAGAGGAAATGATTTCAAATACTTGGTTTTTCAACATTTTTTGTGAATGCCTTATAACGCCGTTTCGTATCAAAACCTATAAGGTAACTAAGCATAAATCGCTATTATTATCTTACACTAGAAACTAGCTGACTAATGGTTTACAAGACACAGCGCAAGTGAAAACAAGCGTCAAACTGAGCAGACCCATAGTTTTACATTTTCATTTGACACACCTGTGAGATAAATCCATCGTGATAATCATCACAGGAGGTAAATGGCCTGAAGAGCTGAAACTGCAGTGAATCTTAAGTTACGTAAATTTACAAACTATCAGTCTCGGGATTCATGGGGGATGTGGCGAGGTATTTAATAATACCAAGCTGGATTACGGGCAAGTACAGAAGAGTGTAAAGACCAGCTGCTTATTTTATTTGTCAGAGATTTTCCTAGTATCAGCTCGCCCGAATAAGAACTCACTCCCTCTCCTCTACCCGCCAGTCAACGAGTCACGCCCGACTCGGCGTCGCATCTCCCCTCATTTGACCCCCCACGATCTCGCACTTGCCCAAACTAGAGACACACACAGACGTCTCTTCCCCCTTTAAAAACAAAAAAAAAACTTCCTCCTCCTCTCATCCGGGTGGCAAAACCGTGCCTTGATGAATGTCGTCCCTTAAGTCATCTTGTCACACGCCGCGCAGACCAGTCCTCCACCGAAAACGACGCGGGTGGATATTCTAAACGAACGGTGACGCGCGGGGGAGAGTGGAGGCGACGGTGGCTCAGACCCAGAGACCGACTAAACTCTTTCCAACCCGCTTCCTCTGCGGCCCGCTCCTCGTCCTCAACCGCGGGGAGGGACACTTTTCGCCGGCGGGGAGGTCGCACCTGCGCCGCCCGCCCACTACACCCCCCTCCCCTCTCTCCTCCTGGCTCCTCAGATCATCCCACACACCATCTCCCTCCCTATCCTCATCAGATCTTTATATATATATATATATATATATATATATATATATATATATATATATATATATATATATATATATATATATATATATATATTCCATCGTATTTTATTTTTCTGACTTTTATCATCGCGATAAACTCTTAATACCTGGAGACCGAATTTGCTCGGTCTGCCATTTGTCTTCAGGAAAAATCTTAATGAAATCAAGCGAGCTGAGCAAATTCATTTTCGGAATGTCGGTGAAAATACCTCTGATGCCTACCAATGGCTCTCTTCTCCTTCTACCGCATGTATCATCCTTTTTCGTAAATGAACAAAAAACAACAGTTGTAACTAAGGTACTAATGTCATGAAAAGGACGTCATGAAAAGGACGATAAAAACACCGAAATTGTATAAAGTATATTCAAATCAAACGCTAGAAAGATAAATTTTTAACTTTCAAGAGCAATTTTTAAGTCTTGTCCCACTCTCACTGCCTAAATTTTATTTATTTCACATTTCAAAACCATAACACCAAATACTTTACCTTAAAGTCCTCACTGACTCCCATCCTTTTAATGGAATGGTCAGGAAAAATTTCTGGAGCCAAATTCCTTCCCTAAACGAATTTTTCCGAAGACCAGACCTAGCCCAATGAACTTCGGATGAAATAATGAACGATACCTATTAAGGTATAAAAATACCAAGCAAACATGCATTTATTACTTATTTAGGTGCATGAAAAAGATTCTCCTTACTCATATGCCAGATATTACGTTCTTCTTGATCTGATACTTTGTAGCTTAAAATATTGCGGTGATATCCATTAATATCAGGTTAAGCAGTACATATTGATTTCTTTATGAACAAGCACGTATGAGTGGTGAGCTGATGGCAATACTTTATCTCGAAACCAAGCCGATGAATAATCTTCAGTTGCAGCCAACTCTCATTGCACACGTAAAAAGCAACAGCCATGAATAAAAATTGCCTCATTTACCTGAGGGGAAAGGGCTTTGAGCTATTCAGAGACAGGTGGTGGTTTACATTGATTAAGTGTCGCTTAGATCACGCAGAAAGTATTAGGGACCAATTGGAGGGAGTGCTAATTGATGAATCATAAAAGGTCCACAGTAGATACGCCAGATTTACAAAAAGAAACTGTCACGAAAGAAATAAGACGGTAACTGCGTCACCGGATGAATTGGGATTGGAGCTCCTTCAATGAAGACAAAAATACAAGTGTCGTAAGGACAAAAGGAAACAGGTTTGGGATCCCCTTCTCACACTGAGAGAAAAGTAAGCCTCTGTAACTACATCGGTAGACTCGCTCACTTTGATAAAGTGAGTGAGACGGAAACTCATACCGATAGTCTAAAAATATTCTTTTTTTTTCTTTGAAAAATTCGGAACCGTAAGAAAGCGAAAGGTAAAGGAACTAAACAGTTTCAAGCGAGAGCGCTGCATGGACATAGATATCATTTTCTAACACATTTGTATTAGGAAATCATTAAACGAGGACTTGTCATAACAATATCTACCTTCCACACGTCTCCGCGGTAACCGCGGAGTAATGGAACGCAAATACATCCTCCCCGTTTCCCATCGTTCCGCGTAGAGTCCCAAACCTCCGGACATTCGCGTCACTTCCCCGTTGAAACTGTTTCAACATTTGGACCACCTACTCCTTCTCCGTCTCACCAACTCGCTCGCACCGCTTCACTCCGACGGTGACTCACCCACAAGGGGCAAACCCGCTCCCCTCTCTGACCCCCCTATCCCTCCGACAACCACGGAGGCCCGTGCGTCGTGCTCCGTCGCCAGCTAGTGCGTCGCCCCTCTTTCTAATATTTGGCAGCGGCCTGGACTGAGGTAAAATAATAAAAAAAAATATCCTTCGTGGGGGCCACTAATTTTGCTAAAACGTCGAAAGACGTGGAATATGACAGGTGCCAAGGGCACAGTGTGTCGCTCGGTGACACGTTCCAAAAACACTGATAGTATAAATTCGTAGCGCTCTCAACCACAAAATACAAGCTTATTAGAGCAACAAACGTCACCAGCAATTAGACTAAGCGGAACATCTTCACTGAACAAAGTTATTATGATGGGCAGTTAAAACATTCTAGCGTTGATGCTTACAAGAGATTCCAGTCATCTTGGTTTATTTTAATGGAGGAAAAATATTTACCTAAGAAGGCTTGCGAGAAAAAAATATTAACTTATTTGATACAACACATTTGAGTTTTTTTCAAAGTGCTTTTGAGTCACGTTCCCAGAAATTTACTAAAGAAAATTCTAAAATGAATGATAAATTACATGTAGCATTCATTACGTTAGAGCCGAGCTAACATCTTTCCGTATCTTCTGCCACGTAAATAAAATATCACTAACGGTCTCGTTAATTATTATCATTAATTCCGATTAGTAATCATTCTACAGGTGACTGATAACTTTTTGGACGGTCAATGCCTTAACTTTAAAATTTTCACTATCAAACTTTCCAATAGAAATAGAGAAACTAATTCACCGATTGAAATTATTACAAAACCAAGGCAGGGAAATTACGGAACTGGATACACTCAACAAAAAAATGACTTCTCGACCACTTGGGAACTGCAGTAGGCAATGTCTCTGACAGAACACACTTCCCTCACGAATATTCAACGGAGAGCAGAGAAGGAGCAAGTTCTGGAGAGACCCCCGCCATTCGTCTCCCGACCAAACCGCAGAGTAAACTCAACGGAGAGGATTGAATTCAGGAAGGAAATCGTCGTCGTCTCCCCAGAGAGGGACTTCTGCAGTTAAGGACGGCGAGGCAATAAGTCTAATTTGGCTCTCGGTTCCGAGTGGTATGCGCTCTGCCGTCAAAGGAGACGACCTTTATATGGTGACATTCTCGTCAGGGGAATAAGTACATGCTACAGTGATGGGGTAGGGGTAGAGAGAGGGCCGATCGCAGAACAGATATCTAGTACTAGCCTCCTCCCTTGCCAGGGCATTCCAACTAGCCCCTCCATGCAGACGCCTACTCCACCTTTCTCCCGACAAAACTCCATCCGCCACGACCTTTCATGACCTCACCTGCATAAGGCATCGGCGCCATTATTCAAGAGCGGCAACCCATTTCCTGATGCACCCGCATCTACGCTCGGGGAGCGGCGGGAGAGGAGGAGGAGGAACAGGAATAGTTAAGTGAGCAGGAGTCTGGAAGGGTGTTTTAGGGGTGGGGAAGGAAGGATGTAGGAAGGAGATTAGGAGAGAGGGTTTAAGCCGCGCAGTCGGCTCGGGAATGAAAGACACACTCAGACTGACTTCGGACGAATTTTCATTCGCTCGGTTTCCTGGTAAAGGGTAATGCGAACCCTCGACGATCCTTTTTTTATTTCCACTCTAATATCCAGAACGAGTACGTGAGGCAAAAGGTGTATAATGCTTTCCTATACCAAGACTACGAGTTCCAGCCAAAAGTAAACGAATTCACTTAAAAAGGTACCCTGATTCGCAATAGGATATTCAACAAAGAAACACTTGTGAAAGGGCCCTTAGAAACCTTCTCATTTTTAAAACTGAAGAAAACTAATTCAACGTTGGCGTTCCGTTAAATATCAAGTAAAGGTAAAAATCTCATTTGGCTGTAGACGCTCAGAAAATCGGTTGCCAAGTGATCAAGGTGTTTCTCCTTTGATTTAACAGGCGTAGATAATATTTTTGGAACAGAACTCATCCTTAAAACCACACAGAAAACGTTTATGGTAAGATCCCTAGGAGTTTTACAAAAATTGAAGGCTAATATCTCTAAAAGAGCAAACTCTGCTCATCTTTCTTATCTGACAATACCGAAAGGGTTATACTACGTTTTAGGCTTGGGAAAGAAGATTCACTCCGAGTGCTACCAGACGTATTTCCCGTTCCCATACCATTCGTTGCTAAAGGGTATTTCCGTTCTTGTTCTAAAATATCTTGTTCTCTTCCTTTTTTCCCCTACATAAACATCGGGGTCAGGTTAATGAGCTGTAAAGTTTACCATGCCTTCCTCGAACGAAACAATGGGTTTAAACTCACAGCGAGCAAATACATATATAAGATACTTCGAAACGTAATACTTTGTCGCATCGACAAAGAAAGAATATATTGACTCCCAAAGGTCTATAAATGTTCCATATTGAAGAAAAGACATCTAATATCGTGGAAGCCGACATGAAAAAATATAAATAATTTCAAACATATTACTCAAGGCTGAAGAAGTTGTTTACTTTATTTTACTAGCACTAAGAATACTTGTGAAGAAGTACTCTAAATCTTGGATTAGAAGTTTGATTATTCATCCTAAGGTGTAGTGAGCAAAAATAAATAATCAAGTGCGGCTTAGCAAATAAATAATCGAGTATTTTCTATCAGGGAGATAGTTCCATCACTTACAATGCTAAACGCAGCATATGACAAAAAATGGCATTCTTAAAAAAGTTCAAGGGTGCTGTCACGCTAGCAAGAACTCCCCTCACAATAAAGAACGCTGTGTGATTTAATAGTAATTTTTTCAATAAGTGCGGTAGACTTTCAATTATTCCTAGCTGCAATGTAGCAGGTATATATAAACCCACAAAAAAATACCCTGTCAAATTTAACCCGGTGTAGAAAATAATACTATGGGCTAATATCCCGGATGCTCTCCCGTCAAATACCTCGTGATAAGCCCGTTAACAGCGCACTCACCGCTCCCGTCTAAGCCGAGAGGGACCTATATCCGCACCGCTGTGCACCGAGTGAGGCGCACACCGAGCATTGTTCCCCGAGCGGGCGTCGCGTTGCCGAGTGCATTCGGGGCTCCCATCATATCCATCCCTCTTCCGCAGCGGCGCTATCTGTTCGGGAGCTTAATGCCGGAGCTATCCCCAGCGCGCGCGCGCTCTGATTCCCCCTTTCGGAGCCGCCGTGTACCACTCGAGGGCGTCACGCGCAAATGGAAAAGCGAGACGAGGATATCGTCGAGGGAGAGAGAGAGAGAGAGGAGGCAGTCCATAGGTTGGAGTGGGATGAGGTTTCCCCGCGTGATGCATTGGGGATACTTGCTGCACCTAATCAGTCTTCGCCCGGAGCCCCATTTTACGTCCAAATAGGCCGCTTCGCCCATACGAAGCCCGCCCTTTTAATTCAAGATAAATTGGCTGCAGGAGCAGGCCATTCCCCGTTAAGAAAACCTTTACTCGAGGACGCTTTGTAAACGTACTCTACGGAATTAATAATTTCCTCCCAAACAATCAATTAAGGGCCGTATGGAAAACTTAAAGAAACATGGTAAATTCCAGGGATTTTTCTAATTAGGTGTAATTCCAAATAAATACTTCGTGCCATATACTTCCAAAAGTAACGTGTAATCATTAAATCATCAGTAAAACATTTATTCCTGTGAAATTAAAATTAGTTGAAGAGGAAGCCATAACTAGAATTAATCATTTTTGTTAAGCAAACCGAAAATTGTGATATCTGTAATACAATGATGCGTGTAAGTCAGTTCTCCGCAAACAAACTAAATTAATTTAACCACGTGAATCAGCAATGCAAGAAAAATCTACAAAAGTTGTATTAATGATGTATGAATGACGTGTTGACAGTAAGTGAAAATTTTATCTTAGTTGAACATCGTCAAATTTCGCTTCGGAAATCAAGGACACAACGGCCTGGGCAAATATATTAATTTTATTTAAACACTTTTAAAAATTAAAAACCAGTATATTATTAGTCCGAGATGCCAACATTTCCTTAATGCCGAGGTTCAAAATACCTAAGTCCTTCCTAAATCATCTCAACGCCTGCAGGACCCAATATTGCTACGCTTTTAAAATGGCATAATACTAATGACAGATGCACAAAAAATGCCGACCCCGCATTGTGACATTGGAAACTGCCGGGGTTAAGACCAAGGAAATTCTACCACATGCCCCGAGGGAAAAAGTCATATCATTCTAAAAAAAGCAAGGAAATGAGGCCGAAAAGTCATACTGACTCATCGTCAACAATGCTTTTCTCGTTCCTTGATTCTAAACAAATTCTTGGATTCCTCGCTTAACCTGATGAATTAACGAGTCGCTTTGTTTTTCGCTTGTACAACAAATGAGCTTTATGCTAATGAGTTCCTATTGTTTGTAGAAACTTCTACATTAACGTCGAGCAATTATAGTACCAGTCATTTTTTTTACAAGTAACGACCACCGTCAAAAGTCATCAATCACCCACTGGATGAACTGAAGCAATCATGAAGAGTAATGATAAATACACCTCCACGGATAACATTTTGCTTTTCTTTCCCCGACTCTTCAATATCCCTCCATCTCGAGAGAAAACACTCACTTTGCGCCGTCCATTTATTATTAACAACACTGGCGTCAAAAATTCTTCCATTTTTCTCGACCCCTGGGACTTTCACCCTATTACTCACCCAAAAAAAGACACGAAGTTGGGAAGTCGAGGTGAGCCGAAAAAAAATACCTTTCATCTGGTTCTCGTGGAACCGAGCAACAAGACCTGCATCTCTTCCTTCTTTTTTTTATAACGCTAAATGAAACCTTCCGTCAAAACAAACACGTGATACAATCACACGATGCAAGCCATTTTTAACCCACAAACCCCCGCGGGGTATTTTGCCCCTTCCCCCCTCCAATCCACTTCCACAAACTCTCTCCACTTCCTCGCCTTACCCTTTTCAATCTTGACTACCTTACACCCTCCACCAACATCCCACCCCTATTCGCCCCTTGCCGGAAAAAATCTATCTACCTCACTCCTTGGGGGGTTTATGAGCGTCGCTTGAGGAAAGGAAGACGGGGAAGGATGAGATGTGGGAGAAGACAGGAAGGGGAGGGGAGTGAAAAAAAATCTCAACCCTTGAGTTCTTCCCATTCTCCCATCTCCACTCGTGCAAGGTGAGAATCACTTATGACTGGGGGGTCCGCTCAGTCTCAACACGCGTAACCTTACCCACCCCTTACCCACCCCCCACAGTACGGCGCCTCCTCAGTTTCAGCATCCCTCCTCTTTTTTCTCCATCCATTTCGGAGAAGGCAAAGTCAAAGAACTTAGTTATTGCAGCTGAGCCTAAGAAACTTGCTCCATTTAAATAATTTATTCCATTATGCCTAATCTTCGCACACCTCTTTCCTTTAGGAAAGCGAGAAAAGGAGATATGCACAAAACGTTCTTTTTTCTGCGAATGATGAAAAATTAGAATACCTGTCACTAAAACTGCTAATAGGCTTTCGGCAGGTATACTAAATATTTCAAGGGCGATCGGATTGGTGTAGTGGATAGAGCACTAGCTAACCATACGGGTGGCCAGGGTTCAAATCCCTGCAAAGGAGGATGTATTTCAGAGGAAACCCTATCCCTACTTGAGTGTCTTGTGGAGTGCACTTCAAGTACAGTACTCCGTCGGTCGGATGAGACGTTAAACCGTGGTCCCCTTGGCGCATTTCGGTAAGAGCAGGCAAATGCCGACGCTGGGTTTCCTTCCACCTTTCCTCCCTCACCTGTCCCCTATGGCACAAATGACCTTAGCCGTCGGTCGCCTCCCTAAAATCCAATCAAATCCTTAAATAGTTCGAATGCTCCACCGACACATATTTTTTATTATTGAACTCCACTTTCTCAGGCGAGATATCGTAGAACAGCATAATGAGTAATGAAACTCAAATGGTTTCGTACTGTCCACAAAATTTTATTTCCACCTCTTGCTACACGTGTTTCGACTGACTAGAAGTCATAATCAGTCTTGCCAGATGATGACTGCTAGTCAGTAGAAACACGTGTAGCAAGAGATGGAAATAAAATATTGTAGACAGTACGAAATCATTTGAGCTTCATTACCCCTTTTATTATTGAGTTAACTAGTACTAAGAGTAATTCATTTACGTCCAATTTCAAATCGAAATTCTTTGATTTTCATCCATTGGATAAACCTAAGAGCTAAACCCTAGCGAATACGTAGTTTCCAAAACCTAGGCAGCATTAAATATGTAGCCCATATTTCGGCGAACAATAACCTCTTCTCATGCACGCTTGAGGTGTCTTGAAGGGCACTGTGTAATGCAAGAAGTTTGCATAAGTTAGGGAAGAGTGGAGGACGGCAGTTTACTTGTCTCAGAATTGAAAAAGGATGATGTTGTTGGCCTCACACCAAGCGGATCCTCGCATCACCCTCTCCAGCCCGTTCCGGGAGATGAGGGAGTGCATATTCGGACCCGGGAAGACGGAAAAGGGGTGGCGAATGTTCGGAGTGGAGGGGGGCGTAGGAGGGGGTGTCGGAGGTTTTGGCGGCGGAAGTGGAAGCGTTGTCATGCGATACCTCAAACTAATCCATCAGCTCCACTCACCTCTAATTTATGCTCCAGTTTCTTGAGCCGGGCTCAACAAGAGTTTCCCCCTTACCCCGCTCCCTTTCATATTCTCCCCCGCGGGACCACTGCCACGTCCCAGGGAACCCAATCTCGTCAGGGCCATACCATTCCCTTCCTCTTCCCTCTCCCGTCTCCTCCCTGCGAGGGAGAGCTTATTTCCAACCACCAACTCACACAAGCCATCTCCGTCACTTTTTCTCTCTCTCTCTCTCTCGGCGACTCGTAATCTCTTCATCTCCCGCGCCAAGCGCCATCCTCATTTGGGCACTCGCAAAGTTGGAGCCGAGATTTAACGTAACGACAAGCAATGATAAGGAAGAGGTCGTCAAATGTTTAAGTAAAATTATCCGGTACTTCTAGCAACGTAGTTCTCACCCCTTCACCGGTACACAGTCTGTTGAAAACTAAAATTGGATGAGAAATGAATGGGAAGTATTAAAGAGGAAGGCTAGCAATGGAAGAGACCAAACAAATTATGAATGGTGTTAAAGTGATAAAGAATGTACGAATGAAGTGGATGGCTGACAAGAAGGTAGTAAACAGCTACAGAACACCAATCTACGGATGTGTGACAGCTGATGATCACCGTCACCTCAGTTATCATAGGTAACCGTATATTGGTTATACATTTTCATGAGTTTTGGAGGTGCATGGCGGTTTCGGCCTAAGAGCAATGCCTAGGTAAGGGGCCTCCAAAAGGCTTGAAACCCAAACCTTTCGGGTGCCATCTTGTACATCTCATCCATTAACATTCATTTTTGCCCTATCGAATCGAATTTATATTATTATTATTATTATTCCATTTACATTGGCTTTGTACACTAGACCGTTTAAAATAGACTAGATCCAAAAGAAGGAATCAGTTTGATGACATGGTTCACCTAAATGGAAAAAATGCCAGATGATTACACTTTTTATTTAATAAACTCACTGGAAAAACTAAAAAAAATGAAATGGAATAAGGTTAAAATCAACCTAATGATGTTCAACAATTTATGTGAGCATACTGCGGGTCTACTTTAGGTTAAATTTTTAGTTTCTTTTTGTTGCGTTTAAAGTTTTGGGAATATCGTTGGGTAGACCGAGAATGAAAAGCCTTTGATGTCTTTCACTTTAAACTATGCTGAGGACTCCTTTCGTAACTAACCCGGGCCATTTTCCTCCAAATATCCCTTATTCCAATAAATTATTTTTGTTCATTCCTGTAGCATACCCCCCGGCGTACACCTTCCGCTAAGCCCATCAAGACCCAATATAGATATAGACGAATAACAACTCACCCTCATTTCCCTATTTTTCCGATCCCTTCGGCTCCAAACGTCTCCCAAATTAACTTCGTCGGATAGCCCTTCATCTCTCAAGCTCCATCCATCGTCGCGCGAGACAACTATGACTCCCACTCGGCCATCCTTACTCACTGCCCTCTAACACACCGGCGACCCCAAGACCCTTCTACGACCCTCCTCCAACCCCAACTCGCCTCCTGCGGGTTTTCTAAATCAAACTCGAGCTGCCCCGAGGATATTTTACGCCCTCGACTTCCTCCGGCGGGCACCTGCGAATACCCACACACTTCCCAACCTTCACCTCACAGACCCCGACTATCATTCCACTCAACCCTTCCCTTCCTTCCTTTGGTATCACATGTTTTCCCGTTAAATTTTCCTCACATAGCCCCTGATAACAGCCTAAACACATAAATTTACCCCGTACACTATTCTTTTGCTAAAAGTAGTTCTCTGCGTATAAAAAATAGATCGACATTGTGCTGTGCCCCGATATTCACTACAGCGGCGCGGGGTAGAGTTTCACGCTTGGACGATGACTGCATGGAATGATGTTGGCTTATGGTATCTGGCGTAATTCAGTGGAATTGCCTCATTATTAAGAAACTTCATGTTTTACTTCCGCCTTCGGAAAATCAGGGACATTTAATTTCATTGTAACTGTCAAGCTGTGGCTAATAAGCGAGTGTGGATATCTAGTTAGGTAGGTATTTCAGTCTTTTATCTATGTCGGAATAAGTTACGTTTTCAGCTGTTTGTACGTTGCATCTAACTATAAGAAGAAAATCACACCTAATACATCAGGCATAAGCTCAATTCAAAATACTTACAGATAATATGCAGATTATGTTAGTAAATCTAACACAACTACATAAGGGTCAATCACTTTGATCTAACCTGCAGAAAAAATGACGAATTAAATATAATCAAGAAATGTAGAGATTTGAAAGAAAAATCCCACGCTTCAGTGAGTCCTAACTGATTATCCTTCAAACTTATACCGGGGGTTATTCTTTGACTTCCTAAATATAAGTCAGGAACATAGGATTGCACCGAATGACTAAGGTTGAAAATTAATCTGATTATCAAATTCATGTGAAGAATATGATTTATTTCAAATTTGAGACATGGAAAAGTCTTAAAAATTATGCTCCAATCAACGATTTATAAAAAATTGATATTACACTACCAGTAATTGAGCTCTCTTAAAAGTTTGCATTCGTTTGTTCATAGCTAGCTATGTTAAAGTTTACATTACGCGCGGTGGAAAATTAAGTTTGTACAGAAGGGAAAACATGTGAAACGAAGGTCACGGAATAAATGAGGAAAAGGAGTGTGAATATGAAAATAAGGATTACAGGTGCCGCGATTTTGAAGGCTTTTGTGAGCACCGTTTAAGCCCGCTCGTAGAAATCGGAGAAGAGAAAGGTGCCGCCTTCCCCGAGCGAGCGCTGCTATATAAGTGAGATGTTACACGTGATAACCAAGGGGAAAAAATTGAAAAATAAAAGAAATATATAAAAAGAAAAGAAAGAAAAAGGCCAAATCTTCACCTTCGCGTTTTCCCAACTTCCACGGAGTCAGTTCAAGCCTTTGTAGAGAGAGCCTGGAGAGCAAAATAATCTCGCGATACGTCCAAAAGGCAACCCGGTTGTCGAGCCATCCGAGATTGTTTTAAGGGCACCTCCGAGCAAACTCCGGAGCCCTATCATTTTTATCATTTCCTCTCCTTTCCGACACAGATATTTTTAAAAGCTTCCAGACCCGTATATCCTCCCCCCCTTCCTTCCAAAAATCCCCCCAACCTCACAGCCCAGTTCTTTTCTCTAGTCACCCTTTTCCCCTCCCTACCCCACCCCACGGACGACCTGACTCTATCCTTCATCCTCACTCCTCTCCTGCTCCCCCTACACTGCTCCTGCCACCTCCACGGCATCACCGAAACGCTGCACCCGGCCAGACCCGCGCTTCTGAACCCAGCCTCTCCTCCTCAGCCACCAGGGGAGGTGGTGGGAGGAGTAGCAGTCACGCGGAGATTAATGGCACTTCTGCCGCCCCCTCCACTCCCTCCGCCCCCTTAAACATCTTCCCGAACCCCCGAAAACCGTTCGCACTATCATCCCCTTCCCATGCCTTCTCTCATCCTCCCTTTCTTGGGGCGGAGAAGTCACAAACAGAAACTTTTTAAAAGAAGGAGGTGGAAGAGGTAGAAAGAGGAAGGTACAGGAGAGAGAGACCTGGATATAAAAGAGAGAAATGAGGGTGAAAAACGAATCTTCTCACCCCCTATTGGAAGCCAACTTGCCTCGTTCCGGTCATTTTATCGAATCACTACTCGGCTAGGACGGCGGTATCTTAAAGACGACGACCTTGCCGTAAAAGGTGCGTGCACCTCGACGATTAGGACACTCCGCCTGGGTCTCCATGCAAGACATTGGAAGATAATGAATGGATTAGTTAAATTTATCCAAATATAAAAGGTGACTCGCACAGAAACCTGAATTTAGATTACGCGAAGAGAAATTTTCTTTTAGATACGCAAATATACTTTCTGAATTCAAGGTTTCTACATCTACATACTATCCTGTGAACCGCCGCATGGGCGTGGGGCAGGGGGTGTTGGGACACCAGTCGTGTAAAAATGTACGGGATAAGGCTTTGGAAGGTGAAATGGTAACGTGTACTATGGGAGTGTGTAGTGGAGCTCAGTTTCTATTGTGGTCGCTTATGGTGCGCGGAAAGAACGAGTTATTGTACCTATCTGTTCGGCAATGTATCTCTTTGATTTTATCGTTTCTGCCAGAACCACTTCTGAATTTCTCAAGCAACCTAAGCCTAGCGAGTAGCCTTCGAGTCTCTAGGGGGTCCGAACTTGATCCCTCTAGAAGTTGTGAAACATGACATATATTCGCTTTTAGAAGTTTTTAATGAAGCCTGCAGCCTTTCTTTGTATTTTATAAATTTGGACACTCCATTTAAGCCCTTGCAAGACATTGGTAGGGGATGAATGGAATAGTAAAATTTATCAAAATATAAAAAGTAACTCGTACAGAAACCTGAATTTAGATTACGCGATTACTCTATCAGCGAATGTATACACTAATGCATAAAAATATTATTTCTGAAATTATCGTAAAAAATATATCAGGGTGGCTACTGATATCCAATTTTTAATTTCCCTCAATTTTTCATGACTTTTCCCTGATGGATTTACCGATTTCCCTGACCGATCGGCAAAAGGTCACCTATAAATGGAATATTTTTTTCGGCTGAATTAAATTTTCTACAGCAGGTTTAAATTTTCTAAACATTGTCTCGTATTTTAGAACTGCAAGCATGTATTTACTATCAGCTAATGTGCTCCAGCTACCTCTCAACCTGAGTTACGGAAGTTAAAAAAAAATGCGAGGTTAAAGTTTCCAAACAACATAGCCTCGAATACCTAGTGATGAGCGTAATACATTGTGATCATGAATTCTAACAGTACTAGGAAAATATCGCAATAAGGATATACAAAAGGGATACATTGTACGTCTGATTAATACCTAAATTAC
Source organism: Ceriagrion tenellum (assembly GCA_963169105.1). Taxonomy (NCBI): domain Eukaryota; kingdom Metazoa; phylum Arthropoda; class Insecta; order Odonata; family Coenagrionidae; genus Ceriagrion; species Ceriagrion tenellum. The sequence goes on from OY720635.1 coordinate 96,983,046, forward strand.
TAAGATTCACAACTAATATGATTCACAACTGAATATTCAACGAATTGATGGGGCTTATTCCATACACGTCAGCGACCGTCTTAAATTTTAGTAGGTGAAATAAAGTGCGAAAAAGACTGGCAGATAAATGCAATGGAAAAAAATAACGAGGATTCCTATCCCAGTTTCTCCTCACTGTTACGAGAATTCCCTGACTTTTCCTTGAATTTTCCAGAAATTCAAAATTCCCTGACAATTCCAGGTTTTCCCGATTTTACCTGACGATCGCCACCCTGTATATTAGTACATTTCATGGTGGTCTCACAAATCATTAAAAACCGTATTTCTGGAGATCACAATGAGTCTCGTTGGTCTCGTGATCCTCTAAGAAATAATAAATTGACTCATCGTCGTGAACGTAAGACAAAGTAAATGAAATTGAAAATGTCAAGCACAAAGCACTTTGAGGTGCTAAGGTCACATCACATAAGCATAAGGCTTCTGTATGTATTCATGTACTTCGTACGTTAATTCTACGACGTCCATTCCCGTGGCTTTCGCGGAAGGGGTGTAACAAACGAATGCATAAGTATCACCACTTATGTGAGCAAATATCCAAGCTAAGAGCCAAGATTAGCACGGGAGAAAGCTACGAAGAAATAAATATGTAAATAAATGTAAATAAATAAATCGCAATATACCATGTGATTTCTCCGAGGATTGATGAAAACTGAAAGTAAATGAATAAGGAAACGAATAAATTACAAGATTTTTCAATCACTCAAGTCCATCGGCCGCCATTTTTTGTATAACTGTCGTACCCCTCAGTCATCCATTTCCAAAAAACACATACCACCTATACAGGCAAAATATTGATTATTGACATTCTTACTTCCACTATTAACTTATTCCCGCCATCGTTCAACTTTCTTCGTGATCCGCAGTATCACATATCTTGCACCTCCCAGGGTATGCATACAAAAGGTTTGAGAGCCGCTGTTCTCATAACTGATGAAATCTACGGAATGAAGTAGCCGCTGACTTCATAACACCAGTATGAGCAACAGATAACATCTCACCAACACCTCGTCATCACCCGCGTCATACGAACCGCACCCTTAGAACGGTCTTAATAAATGAGCGCTCGCTGGGGAGGGAGGAGGGCCCACACCGAGTGAATAGAGGAGGCAAATATAAGTGAAGCAAAACTTGGTAGCACTCGATTGAAGAGCATGCGATCAGAGAGAAAATATCATACGAGAGAGGTGGCAAAAAATGGGCCGTGAGTCCCCCCCCCCCAGATGTCTCCACGGGATTCCTTCGATGATATTCCATGCTCGTGAAACGCTCGTTTCACTCTTAAAGATCCCAAACTCTAAGGCAGCGAGTGCCACCAAGTTTTGATACGCCTAAAACCGGATCCTCATTACTCCCAGGCCACTGTCGCCTTCGTCGCGCACCCGATTTTTTTCAACTACTCTCGCGAGAACGGTGTGGACCGAAAGCGCATCTGCCACCGACGAACCGAGCCCGCTCGTATAATTACGCCCGTCGTCACCGCCGCAGAGAGTTTTTTATCAGTTCGCTTCCACTTCGGCGGAGTTTTAACGGCGTCTCTACGAAGGCGCCAACGGGCGATCCACGGAAAGTGATAAAGTGAAAGTAAGTATTAGGAGGAGATAAAACTGCGGGTGTAAGAGAGAGAGAGAGAGAGAGAGAGGGTTGATTCCGGGGGAGGTTGGGAGAAAGGATTGAGATATAGAGGCATTTTTTTTCCTGGAGAGCTGGAGAGAGAGGGCGTTTCGTAGGGATGACGAAAAAGGCTAAAAAGGGCAAAGGAAAGGGTTCAAGGGGCGAGAGGAGCGAGGGCGATAAGTTGAACGAATTTCGCCGACAGAATAAATCATTCGGAGGAAAGTCGCGGATTCCTTCAGGATCCGATTCCGAGTTCCGAGGAAAGAGTTTTATGGGGATGCGATGAAATGCGGTTCTCGTGGAGAGATACGGGGGGGGGGGGGGTTACATGGGCGTGGAGACCCGTGCCGCATTCATTTCTGACGAGCGCGAGAGCTATTCGGGTGTTCACTAGAGGTCTAATGGCTGCAGACACAGATTGAATCCCTCCAATATTGAAAAGAGGAGCTGATTTCAATTTTTACGTAACGATTGATTCGTTGAAATAAGATATCGTCGAACATGTTAAAAGCTGGATTTGGAACGCAGAGGCGTTCACCACAAAAAATTTTTTTCCACAAACACACAACTGATGGCTGGTGGTTCTTGGATTTGTTCTAATAACTAAATTAGGTTCCGATATTTTCAAATTTTTCTCAGGCAATCTGGAAAAGAGTAACATAAATACGTATTTTCCGGAAACAGAAACGCACGGAATTCAATAACGATAGAAATTAGAAGTAGACAGAACAGGAGGATGGAGGTAATATCGACCGTAGGAGATGGACGTGACGGAATATAAGAAAAGATAAGATTTATTTGCTCTGGAGAGCACCATTGGAGCATGAAAAAAATGTACAGGGTACTGCTCTATTAAATATCGAATCAATGAGCATTTTGTTAATAAGAATGAGAAAAAACAATGATTAAAAGACGATATTTACATAATATACGACAAGAATTGAATATACAATCAATATACAATATAAACATACAACAACTGAAGCTTAATTACATTCAAAATAAGTTTTTAACAGGAAGATGCCTTAGGTGAACAATAAACAATGAAATATCACCAATAAATGTGAAAACTAATGGAATATAGGGAAAGGGTCAAGAGAGAGATCAAGGATACGCACAGTGGAGAAAAAACAACACCACACCATAGTGCGCGACTGTAGAGATTACAAGTAATTTCTCTGAGAAGATATAAAACCAAGCTTTCATCGACGCGTGTTCTATCACACCCATTTCCATAAGAAAATATACTATATGAAGAAAGAGGAACTTATAGGAATAGAATTCTATCCAGATGCCCTTTGCAAAATCAGTTTTGTTCTCTGAAGTAATTCCAGTTGTATCAACATGCCTACACAACACCACGAAGTATAACAACGGGGAAGGTCTTGCATGCCCTACGGCTGAATCTTGGATTACTCACTACCTATTAAAACAGGACACCCGTCAACTATTACTATTACAAGAGGGACATACGGTAGTTGCGGTAGACATTTACGCAAACAACGTCTGTTTCCCATTCCATTGTATCTCGGCAGTCCTGGACAGATGAATACCACTACAAAAGACAAACAGAAGGATAGGCCTTTGAGGGCCGATCTTTCAACCAGACCGAGGTCTTCTAACGGCAATGCGGACGCGACTTCCCTAATTGGATCTCACAGGGTGACCTCTCATTAGTCCCTACTCAGAATTCAAGGAATATATTTGGAGAACTTAACTAAACTGATACACAAACGGGCAATCTAGTCCTATCTTTCTGGTATGAATGATGTAAATATTAAATAAACCCCGAGAAAATTTATTTGATTGGACTTAGAGGGGCAATAAAATATAATTCACAAACCATTCACGAACCAACCATTCACACACTCATACTCGTCTCCATTAGGTACGATTGATGAGCGTAAAACATTATCCGTTTATATTTGAACCATTTGAAAAAGGTTTTCACGGTTTTGTAAAGAAACAGTCAAATAGCTAAGCAGGAAACAATTTTTAGCTTGAAACATTTAAAATAGAAAATTACGTAACTCACATAAGGACATGACTCCACCGAAAATTAAAATACTACATCTTCAGCAATGTAAAATTACCAACGGAGATGACATGGTAGCCGGCCGACTTCATGAGTCATAATAAGTAGTAAAACCACAGAAGATATCACTTAAGCGCAGGGCAAGTACCTTTAAGCAGAACAAGGAAACCATTTTAGCCTTATTACAAACGTAAATATTCTGAGATCGCGATCGTGCATCCGAAGAACATCAACACGATTATTCAGCAATAGCGCTCTCAATAATGTAATTCTCACAATAATGTAATTCTCGAGACCAGAATTTCCCTTCCAAGAAAAGTTACATCCACAAAAGAGAGGCGAAACGGCAATGAAGGCGAACAGATGAGGACTGCTTACAAGTTGGGCTCAGTGGCATTGCTCGGGCACTCCACTCCTGATAAAATATTTCTGATTCCCGCAGGTCACGAAATACGCCGCTGTGGACTTCAGAGGATGAGGCCTCGGACCGTAAAGCAGCGATGCTCCTGAATGTGTCAAGAGGTCAGAGCACCTTTGCCGACGCAGCGAGCGAACACCTGGAGACGTCTTAAAACTCTCCGTCTTCTCGCGCGAGGAGCAAAGCGCTTAGATGATTGCCTTGTAGTGGTCAAGCACCTTTCGAGTAAACAGGCAAGTGGATGTGCTCCCGGAAAAGAAATGCTAATATTTTGGAACAACTTCTGGGAATAAAAGGTCTTCCGCCATATAGGTAATTTATTTCACACAGTGGAAAAGTTCAGGAAAGTCCTTGGAATGGCGAAAAAGAAGGGTGTAAAGTTTATTACACACATCGAGCACGATGCTCGTGAAGCTTCTCACAGGTAGCCTCAGGCTGTGTGTACCAACAAAGGTCTGGATTGAATTTCCCACACTAACAAGAATCTATTCCATTGAGAGTGATGTAATTCGCCATGAATCGCCCATTTGAATTTCCCTTTTTTGGTACCATACACATTTTCCTACGGCAATTGATTCTTAGTGGGAAATTAGAGCTTCAATAGCAAATACACAATTAATGCAGAGATCTATGATAGTAGATTGCCACTGAAAAGGTTTACTCATAACTGAGGCAAAAGCTGGGATGTATGAGCTTTAATTTCTTATGAAGTGGAGATAAAAAAGATTAAACATTCAAAGCTCGATAATGTCTATGCTGGTATTTTGGAACAGGCGTCATTTTCTTCGACCATTAGTATAATGCACGCATTAGTAAATTTAATGCACATATTGAAGACCATTATTAATACCCGCAGTTGACGCCCATATACAGGGTGTCCCATAAATGTCACGCCACAGTGACACTGGAGCTAGGGCAGCCTAAGAGGAACCGAACCAGCCTAATATGACCTCAGTAAAAGTTGCACGGTTTTCGAGATATTGCCAAATTACAGCTTGTTCAAAAATTTCACTTTTTTTACATTTCTAGTCTCAGAATTCAATAGGATAATTTAACGTTCTCATTAGGGCCGCTCTTTTAATCTTCCAACTGTGACTTATGTGCCGACTTCTACCTGGAACAGAGGCCCGAGAGGGAACCCCCGAGAGGGTCATGGGGTCCGAACAAACAAAAGAAACGCGAAAGCCGCTATACCTGTCTAACTTTATCGGCTTTCAAAAAATGGGATGGATAGAGTACTTTGTTTGTTAATTTGTGGCAGTAGCCCCATCAGAGAGCCAAATTGAGAGCTATTCAAGTGAATTCTGGGACTAGAAATGTAAAAAAAGTGAAATTTTTGAAAAAGCTTTAATTTGGCAATATCTCGAAAACCGTGCAACTTTTACTGAGGTCATATTAGGCTGGTTTGGTTCCTCTTAGGCTGCCCTAGCTCCAGTGTCACTGTGGCGTGACATTTATGGGACACCCTTTATGTGAATATTTGTGTTAGTAAGAAATGTTTCTACTGCGCTAACTACTCAAATGTGAGAAAAACATGTTATGCATGTTCCGCATTGCACTCGAATATCCGTAGGAAATTTACTATCAAGAAGTAGGGAAGCATCAAGGACAGAGGGCAGGAGAAATGAATCGCAAGCGATCGCCTTGAGAACATTGCTACTCCTGAGACCCACTCGCGAAAGGACACGCCCTAAGATTGTTGAGGGCACGGCACGAGTGCGCGTTTTATATCTCCAATGTCATCCCCAGATTGAGTGGAAATACGGCCCTCTCACAGAAATTTCAGAATGCAGGCGAGAGGGCGTGAGAGGAAGAGCCGAGGGGGGGGGGGGGAGAGGAAGTGACGAAGGGGTAAGGCCACGAACAGAAAGGAGCGTTAAGAGGGAAGGAGCCGTTTCTTAGGGAAAGATGGAGGACCGGAGAAGTTTTCAGGAAAGAGAGGAGCCAGGGAAAATGAAATGTGGAGGAAGACGCGAGGGAAAGGGCCCTGAAAGGGAGAAAGGCTGGGAGGAGAGACTTGGGGTAGAGTTTTGCCGCAAAGGGACGATTTTTTTCCTTAAACCGGAGATCGAACCGAATGAATGATTAACGCATATGTGCGTGCAATGCGACACTTCGATTTCCCTGGGCAATCTTCGCTGCGGCACGCGTTTCCCGATCAAAGTTGGCTGGTTTGGGGGTTAGGGGGGATTGTTCGGGAGAAGATCCCGAAGCTGGGTTTAGAGCCTTTCGCGATGATCCTCGGGCCAATCTGTTGGGCGCGTGGTTCAATCTCGAGGGTGAGAGATTTGGTATAGCTGGCACCATAGTTCTTGGCACCAATGCAGAACGCCAATTACAGTTAGGGCGAGTAGGTCTATTCTGATAAATTGCCGTTATGAGTCCTAGATGATAGTGGTCATTCTCTAATACTAAAAGTAACCTTAAAACTATCCCCCTGAAACATTTTTGTATTCCCTTGCTGTCATTTTACACAATGAAAGGCCCAGAGCATTCAACCGAACTATTGCAGAATCGTTCAAACTAACCACATTTTTCACTTGCACAGAAGAAGCCTCGATTAACCATAAAAACCATCAATCATGGCCAAATTTTGTATGATTTCCATTACGTGAGGAGAGTAAATCCTTTCCGTATAATTTAGAGTATAAGTGACACACTATGACGAGAATTTTTAAAATCAACGTCTGATTTAAAGTACCAACGATCGTAATTTTTGACCTCTTCGGATTGAACTCTAAGATAAGTACCTACTATGGAATCACATATGACTTCGCTTTTCTCGGGTAACTCTTTGAGAACCGCACTCCTGGTTGCGTCATGGATTTGCACTGATTACATTAACAAGAATATATTCCATAAAGGGTACTAATTAACTTTTAGCATATGAAAATTATACTTCAGGCTGTCAATTTACGCAAATACTGTAGAAATGATTATTTTTACATCTCAAATAACGATAAAAACAAACAGAGATAAGATGCTTATACTAATGCTGATTTTAATACAGCCAATACTCCTGGCACAGCAACAATAAAGGTTACATAGTTGAGCGGCGCTCGAAGGGTAAGAACAAGCAACGGAACAAAATACGCATACAACTTATGATGAGCTCAGTATCTTTCAATGCAAGTCACCAACGGTCACACACCTTCTCCCTACCACTTCCGAATTAAAATTCCATAGCGAAACGAATGACCGGCAGCAAGCGGGCGTCGACGGACTTCCGCATCGCATGCATATCCCAACGAACTGTGGGTAAAAAGCTCCGCGCACGGAACTGGTGCAAACCATTTTCCAAATTGAGGTCTCCAAGGAATAATCCAGGGAAACAGGAAGGAATGAAAAGGAGAAGCCAAAGAGGACACGTAGGCATATATTTTACACCAATCGACAAAACCTTCCGCTGGCCCTGAAAAAATGCTACTAGAAAAAAATTAAGGAAAGAAAGGGAGAGACTCGGTAAAGATGAAAGGGTACAAGAGTACGGTACGAGGGAGAAATAATGCAATAAAAAAGCTTGGGCATCAATTCTCACGCGCGGATCGTCACTGCGTTTAAAACATTCACGACCTTTAGAAAACGGGCCGCGACATATGCCGCCTCCATCCCCCGTCACGAATGCGGGCGAAAGGAGGGAAAGTAAAGAAATTTGAAAGGGCGCTCGAGGCACGCAAATCTACGTTTGCTTCCTCCGTGCATGGCAGAATTTGGCGGCATTAACAAACTAATTGTTTAAAAAAATTTAAATCATAAAATTAAAGTCAAATAAACACTAAAATAAAGAATTATCATTTTTAAAGCATAAAAAAAGAATTGAGTAGATTCGAAATTGAAAATTTGGAGAAACACTTTTTTGGGGGCTGCCCAATAAATATCACGATCATTTACTGATAAAATAGAGCACCCAGGACGTATAAATTGTAGTTTGTACACTAATTTTAAAGTAATTGCAAAGATAATTCCCTAAATATAACTAACAGTGCCATTTCTAGCTCAAAACGTTTGCTACACCGACAATGAGAGTGGAAAACATCATGCGGCTAAACTCGGTCCCAGAAGACAAAGTGAACCCTTTTGACGTAAAAAGTAAGAGGATATTTAAATTATCTCAGTTAATTTATTACAGACGTTTTTTTAGCTAGTCGATTGGTAAGCTTGTAGTTTATTGTTTAACATCAAAAGGGGCTAAGCAAAACTTATCAGGATTCCGATATGTTCCAAGCTGACTTCATAGACGCCAACAGCTCAGGTCAATTTAGCCATATTGGCGCTTATATTCAGCTAATTTTACTGACTCAGAAATAAGCGCACCGGGAAATTTTTCGTATCATATCGCGAGAAGTTAAAAAAGGAAAAATATCAAAGAAAATACTTTGTAAATGAAAAAAAAAACATTTTATTTGTGCTTTAAACAGGCCGTAGAGGGAAATAATGTTTGCTCTCATCATGAACCGGGAGGAAGAAAGGTAGAGGAGGCGGCGTCGGACAAGAGGGAAAGACATCCGAGTATTTGGTCGGTGCGCCGGAGGCGCTCCTTATGCCGTTCCTGTAAGCAGAGCTCACATCCACCGGTCGTTTTGGGTTTTGTGATACAGTGGGGTGAACAATGGCGTTGAGTATTGAATGTTTGTGTGGAAAGAGAAACTTGCAACTACAAAATAAACTTGACACTAACACACAGATAATTAAAGATTGTCAGTATTGACATTGTTTTGGATTTCGAACAAATGTTTTTTCCCCTTTTTCATTTTTTTTTGTTTTAGTAAACATATAAATTGTCCTTTTATTTGGGGAGTAAAATAGTTGTTTTTAGATGCCAATGACAAGATTATACATATGTATATAGTGATATGAGCACTGACATTTTGCACTTCTTTTTCTTATGTTTTTGAGGACATGCATTGAAGACATGCGTGAAAAGAAAGAGACGCAGAAAGTGAAGGGAAAGAAAGCGAGAGAGAGAGGTAAAGGGAGGGAGGGAGGAAACTGAGGGGAAAAGTACGGACCATTTGAGAGATGAATTCGAACGGGGTGTGTGTGTGTGGGTCAGGGAGGGTGGAGGAAGTTAAGGGAGGCGTGAGGCGGGGGAAGTAAGGGAGGGGGGTTAAAGTGTTGGGTTGGGACCAGAGCAGCACCGTCGTCGTCGCAGTCCGCGCCACGGGGGCAAACGTGTATTATAAATGAGGGGACCTCTCCGAATGGGTCGCAGATGTAAGAACTTGGATGAGTTTTGGATGAGGAAATTGCGGCAGGGGTTAAGTGGGGGGGGAGGAGAGGGTTGAGGAGGGATGGAAGAAGGGCAGTGGGATGCTAAGAAGGCAAGGAATATAGGAGATGATGGAGAGGAGGCAGAGCGAGGAGAGGGGGTAGCGAATTCCAGAGGAGAGCGGGAACACGGGAAGACTGCGGCAGTTCCGAGAAGCCGACGTGTTCCCAAGAACTGTCCGACGGTCATGGTAGACGCAACACGCGTTATTATAATCGATCTATTTCCATATAGTCATACTTTTGCGCCAAATTCAATGAATTAAAAATTAAGGTAGGGTAAAATCACTTAATTAATGAGCAAACCCCGTAAAAATTGTTTTTAAATTAACTGATCTCCGGCAATATACCAATTTTTCTAATAATTTTATTATGTTTACAACAAAAGTTCACCAATTTCGGATGATAATGTAATTTTTTTACCAAAGAAGGCAAAAAAAGGAGTTTATGGTTTTATTAGCATTCTTCTTAAAAAGGCTATATTAACCGAACTTCAGCGACTAATACTTCAAAGAGTATTAACTGAGCGTCAAAGGCTTCGTAGTATCTTTCCTAGAAATTATAGCGAAATGAATCACATCACGCTAAATAGAGCACAGTACGAGGGTCATTCAAATATTAAGGACGATACACCATTGATAAATCAGTATAGGGCACGGAAATATGTAATTATCAACTGATTATGCTATTATTGGAATTATTTGTCCACTAAGAGGTGGGTTCAACAGTTTCGGATCTACTGCAGTTAAGACAAATTAAAATAAAAATATTCCAAATAAGCGTAGTATTCAACAGCTTGGGTGAAAGTCAAAGAAACAGAAGTTAATCATGAAGCACAAGGAAGTTGAAGAGATAATAGAATTCCAGGAAATAAATATTAATGCGCACTCCACAGAAAAATAATACAATTGCATCGGGAGATTTTTGGTGCAATGATTTTATTTTAGTCGGCCCGGGAATTTCGTCTAGACGCTTTTTTCCGGAGGTATAAGGTTCCATAACTTCACCGGGTCCAAATAACCCGGCATTCATCATCTCCCGAGATCACGATGGAGGCCTCTCCAAGCCTCTGAATTGCTCCATGCGTTTCGGATGGCAAGAGAGGAGGAGAAGGTTAGTCGCAGCGTGGGGGCCGGGAATTTGGTGAGAGAACCAAGAAGAGGAGAAGATACGGAGGGTCGGAGGGGTACGGGGAGGGGTGAGAAAGGGGTGATCCAAAAGGGGGGCGGGAGGTGTAAGAGACAGGGTCCCGGGGAAATTGCGGAGGGACAGGGGGACGCGTGGGCGTAGGGAAGGACAAGAATCGAGGGACTGGTCTGAGAAAAGGGCCCTTGACAACGGCCATCCGAGGCGAGAGGGGATGAGTGGTAGGTATAAGTGAGAAGGGCAGGAAGGACATCGAGGGTCAGGAGAAGGACAAGGAGATAGAAGAGATGTGGGCTCGGGTGTGAGAAGGGAAATGTCTTGAGGGCTGGAGTTGATGTCGGGCGGTACACGCGGACGACGCCTGGCTTCCATTCGTCCAGTTGTGGACCCGGGGGTGGAAAGAGGAGAGAAAGGGGGAAAGTTAGCGTTAAGAATGAAAGTGAGAATATTAGCGGAGGTCAAATGGTGGAGCGTAGACGGAAAGTACGGAGGGATAACAGAATAGAGTAACGAAAGAGAGCATTTAGCAAACGCAGGGGGAGTAGAGAATCTCGATTTCATCAGCAAAATTGCAGGTAAAGAGTATTTTTTTTCATCAGACAATTCAATTAACTCCAGCTGTATTGATCATAACCGACTTGAATGGATATTTACCTTTATCAACAAGTTCTGAAGCGTAGAAATATGAATAGACTCGGAAGCGTAAGATAAAGAACAAAATGGGAAAACTTAAGGAGTTGGGACTAATGATAAAATGAGAATATTTATGGAAAAAGATACCGCAATACAGAAGACTAATACAAACATCAAGACAAGAAAGTGAGGAAATATTGCTTGATGATCTTGCGATGAGTCAACAGTGAGAAAATTAAAATATGCTGCACTCGTTAAAAAGTTGAATGTATAATGCACCTTCGCGTAGTTGCCAATAAACTAATGGGCAAGAACAATACAGGGGATCGATCATGTAAAATCCAAATAACGGACGAAGGGGAGATCTGGTATAAGATAGGTCTGAAGGAGAATACGAAAGGGTCTAAGAAAACGGGAAGGAGGGAGGAAAGCTGGGAATGTTCTGGTCGTGACGTTTACGTCTTAACTCCCATGATGCTCAGCGGGGATCTTAGTCTCCAATAGAGAGAAGGAGCGGGAGGAAGACGGAGAGAGAGAGAGAGAGAGAGAGAGAGAGGGAATGAGCAAGAGTAGGAGACCCCTAGCCCCATGGGTGTCTTCAGCCTGTCCCCCACTCATCACACAAAAACCAATTATTTCGGAAGAGGTCTCGGAGAATGAAATTCATTGTCCTAGGGAGAACGGTCTCAACAAAGCGGTCGGCAGATTCAATTAATCTCAGGGTTAGGGGCTTGTTTCCATAAAAAATGTCTCGTATCAAGTATAAATGAGAGTCCCGTCACGTCAGAACTTTCGTCCGTTTCCTAAAGTATGTATCCGGAGATATTTCCTTGACAGATGGTGACTTCATATATTTTCCTGACTGCTTCGCACGATGACTTCATGGTATTTTCCTTTCGACTCCTGCTCTTTTTCGCGGATAAGGTTAACGTTCCGTAAAATAAAGGGAATTATTATCGCTTTACATAGATTTATTGACTGGTATTTAAAAAGGAGGGATAAGAAAATAAAAGAATAAAACTAGTTAAAGCTTGGCAATGTCCACTGGATTTATTGTAGGTACTACGCATTTCGGCGCTTATGCGCCATCATCAGGTACAAACATTTTTGGAAAATTTCAGTCATATACATATATGTGTGCGGGGAAGGAAGGGGGGGTTAAGGGGTTGAAGGGAGAGGGAGGGAGGGGATAGGGAGGGACGTTATAGGGAGGGAGGGGATAGGGAGGGAGGTTTCATTGTGAGAGTGGGTGAGGGGGATTTTTTTGACCAAGGTTCACGTCGGTAGGGAAAGAATGGGGGAATGGTTCACAAATCGTATCATAAATCGTAATATCGTTCATTAGTTTGACCCTCCGTTTTCTTCTTCTAATTATCTCCCATTTTTCTAGAGCGTCAAGGCGTCGTCCTTTCCCCTCGAGCCACAGGATCTTTGGGGTGAACTTGCAATGGTGACCTTCGTCGATGAGGTGTTTAGCGATTAGAGATCTAATATCCTTGTTGAAGAAGCACCTCTTGTGTGCATCTGCCCTTACTCTAAAGTTCCTCCCAGTCTGTCCCACATACACACAGTCATAACCTTCACACTTCATTTCGTAAACACCTTCGCTGAGTTCAGGAGGGATAAGAGCATTCGAATTAGTAAGTTGATAATATTTTCACTTCATGTCAAGGAAAAAGAAAATACGTACAGAGTAATTACTAGCAAATTTTTATTTAAGACTACCAAAATTATTTAAGTCACGAATACCATAGTATCAGGCTAATTTTTGCTGCTTATTAGCTATGTTAGCACTTTTTTTTGCAGCTTGTTTTTCAATCAGAGAATGATAAATATAATACCGTACAAGCCATTTTAAAAGCATATCCGTTTTACCGTTCGTTGAATCTAAACTGATTAACAATAAACTATGAATTACACGAGCTCCCATAATAAAAGCATCGTTAAGTAACTGATTAAATATTCATGAAATTGGTCGAGTTTGGGCGACGTGAATAACGAACTAAAACAATTTATTCTTGAAACAGAAACCCTGAAAATGAATACGTGTACTAAAACGAAAAAAAACTGACTACCTATCAACGCATTGGCAGAGATGCGAATTCGTTCATATTGGAACCACATGCAATCACACCTACTCCGGATTCATTTAACGCATGACCGATAGTATTTTTTTTGTGGATGGAATAAAATAGAAACGAAATGCTAACAATCTCAATTGAAATTCCGGACGGGAGTCAATTTGCGTTGGGCAAATGTAAACCGTTCGGACGCGCTCCCAGCGTAAAAATAACGGGTGCATGGAAATCTCCATGTCTGAGAGATGGAGAGCAATGACAGTAAAGAAATGAGCACGAGTATGCAAATAGAGTTACTTGTTTCCGGTTCAAGTAGCACTGCCGTTTTACCCGAAAGCTAACATTCCGCCTTTAAAATCAAAAGATTCTGAATGTTAAAAGAGATGTGGATTCAAGGAACTAATAGAAAGGAGCACCTGGAGATGCTTTTTATTTAGGTCATAAATCAACTACTGTCAAAAAAATATGTAAAATAACTTGTATTTTTTATATTTACAGGACTGATCCACAGAAAAATCTATAAAGTCCTGTCAGACTATAAGTGTATATACATGTGACTGATAAGTCAAATAAAACCTCCGTAAATTTCTAGAAATTAGAACTCTTTTTATTTTATCCGTGATTTTACTAACTTTCTACTTTCCTCTTTGAGCATCAGTATTTCCATTACAACACATAATTAACCCCTTAATAATCACCATACAAACTTTGATACTTCACAAAATATGAGAAAAAATTAACTAACAAAATTGCTCAAAACAATCCGATTACATCACCTCTAACACCGTGACGTCGAGATTTAAAATCTTTAATAACACTACTACCACGTAGCATAAGTATAGAAACGATGCAATTATACTATGCACACTAATTTCATTAATGAGGTTTTCTTTGGAATTCTTCCATTAGAATAAACTAATTACATCAAGCAAAATTCAAACGGCATAAAAATAAAACCAAGCGTTGGCACCTACGATATGGGCGAGTTAGTTTATAAAGGGGTCCCACAGAGACCATGTCTCGGCCCGGCGAACTTCGGACATCGTTCGATTGAAACGGGGGGAGGGACATTTGCAAGGGATTCAGGGCGATGAGTTGGTGGGGATGGGGTAAGGGGAGGGTAGATTTAGCGGGGGTATGGAATTGAGTGACATCTCCTGTTGGGGGAGGGGATGGACGAAGGCGCCCGGCAGGAGGCTTTGCAGAGGGGTGGGGATTTGAAAAGCGAGGGTGATGAGCAGTTTTTGACGGGATGGGAGAGGTAGGGGGGAGGCAGCATACTCTGATTGGAGGGCATTCAGCGATCAAGGCCAGGAGTGACTCGACTGGTGGTGGGGAGGAATGCAGCCTGGGGGTGGTTTCCCGTGGGGTTCGTGGGATGATAGATTCGCGCCGAGGGTAGTGGTATATTCCTTGGGCGGCTGCTTCCGCCAGGGGATCTCTGCAGTTGAAAGGAAAGTGATGGGCGTGAGGGAGTGATAGTATAGGAGGACGGCAAGGAGTAGGGCATGCGGACTAAGAGCGGAGGAGAACGTGGATGAGAGACGGGGACCCGTGATACGATGAAGCAGAAGAATTGGGTAGATTTCATTGAGGTTCCCCTCAATGAAATCCACCCTAATAAATTCCGTTAATAATACATATTTTTTACGGAATGATTGAGGAAGGGAGGGAGGGCATGTAACGAAACGTCAGAATATCTAACCAAGCGCTTGATTTTACTGAAATGGACTTGATCAAAACAAGTACTTCGCGAGTATATTCCTTCCCACCCTGTACAATACTTTCAAAGACGAATGAGATGAAATAACGATTTTCAGAATCCGCTCCAATTTCCCATTCGTTATTTAAAATATTAACGAAACGCACATCAAGAAATTTACCTTAGCATACGCTGTTTTATTTAACTCTGTTTTTTATATAACAAAATGTCTTACTTTGGTTATATAAAAAACAGAGGTAAATTCTTTACGCTGCTTATGGACCTGCAGCATATGTAAGTTAACACAAAACTGAGCAAAGCATTGACAAAAACACGACTGACTATTAGTACGCGCAGAAAAGAAACTATTAAAAGGATGTTAATGTTTGTTAGAATTGTTAATGTAGTATTAAGGGCCTATTCACGTCATAGCCACTGAAAGCTTATGAGTAACGCTACTTAAAAGTTGAGAGTTATTGAAGCTGGTTCATCATGTCCAACAAATGGTCCAGATTGAATCCTTCTCTATCAAGGACCCAGAATAGATAGGCCTCTAAGGACGGTAGGTAATACAGAAAAAAATAGAAAGCATTGGAATCCCAATCGCCAGGATATTCTACCTGGTTTCAATCTGGAAACCAAAAGGCGATGAGAATTACCTAAGACTCCAATTAGCAATTGAAATATTCCGTTCCTTACATGTAAATATTAGCTTATGAATGAGTGAGAAACAGTTATATATCATAGTTCAACATGAGAATAGTTAAATTTAAAAAAGGAAGTTATGGGGGAACGAGATCAAGAATTCGTATTTCAAGGTAAAAGTTCCGTAGATAACCGCCGCGTAAGATAATACCGAAATTCCATGTCCATAGCTCATACATTAGATTCATATATTGTAAAAATTGATCACTGAATCTAAGAAAGGCTAATCCTATGTGTTCCTTCAGTGATATGCTACAGTTTGAGTAGACGTCCCACTTCTACAAAAATGCACAATCAATATAACCCGCCATCTAATGAACTACCTCGTTCCTATTTGAAGCTAAGCTTCTACACGCAACTGAAATAACAACTGATAGCAATAATTACGATACGTAGCCATATTAGAGTATTTACTTTGAAACCATTGGTGTCTCATTCAATTCGCAACAAAAGAAGCACGCATTTATCAAGCACTCTTTGCCCAGCGGGGAAAGCTTAACGTGGCAATGGAATCCGTCCAACTGCGGCGAACGCATTGTAATGATACGCGAAATCATCATTTAATTACCGAGTCGAGTCATGCGGAGAACAGGGCAGCACTATCGTGTTCATATGTTTTAATCCATAAATTAACTCGCAGAGAGACGGAGAGAGAGAAAACAGTCGACAGTCGAGATGCAAAGGGACTTGACCAAAGTTTTATTCGCAGGAGCGGGAGCTCAAACAGAAATGCGCGACTCGTATGGTAATTAGATGGGTGGATACAATCGATGAGCCAAGGAGGTGGCAGGAGGAAATTCAGCCATGTTTCCACGTGGGCAGAAGCACACGGATGAACAAGTGAACAACGCCCACCCGTGTTCCTCTTGAGTAGAATTATAAAAAAACATACGAGGAACGAATGGCGTGCGATCGTCACTTCCGCTCCGGAATGGATGAACAGGTGGGGAGAAGGTTGACATCCATCCCAGGCATTCCGCCAGGCATTTTAACGCTTCAGAATTTCAAATTACAGCAGAAAACTTTGAACAGCGCCGAACGCTCATGATTATGCACCGTTAAAATTTATGCTATAGTAAAATTTTACAGCCGCGCCCGGCAGCAGTTCTCGGGGACATGCTTTTGCACACGCTGCAATGGAACTGTATCTCATTACTTACCTTCAAGGATACAATGGCCTGTACGAGTTAATTAATGAACGAAAATTAGTGATCTCTCCACAGTCTATGACAGATCTGAAGCCAAGCAAGACACTAATTAGCGTCAAAAGGCGTGGTGACAAGGGCACACGCAGCATGTACTAATAACACCTAATTTATCAATTATAATTTCCCCACATTTTGCATATCTTATCTTTGAGTATTCAAAAACATGTAGAGGATTTTCGAAAAACCAGATCTGCGACCTAATTCAATGCGGAAACACCTCCAGTATGAATATTCAAGTTAACTTCATCCAGGGATACTCAATAAACTAATGGCCCGATAATTATTACATTCTGTCTTTCCTTCCTTCCCTTTGTACAACGGAACGATATTAATCGAATGAAAGAGGAATTTTACTTCCGACAGAATATGGGGTGTGCAGTGTGGGTTTATGCCTGGGAGAGGATGTAGTGACCAGCTTTTTGCAATTCAGCGAGTGATAGAAAAGTGTATGAGTGCCCGAAAGAAAGTGTACTGTGCGTTTGTCGATTTAGAGAAGGCATATGACAGAGTAAATAGAAAGAAGTTGTGGAAGGTTTTGAGAGACTGTTGAGCGAATGGGCAGTTATTGAATGTTATGATGGTGATGTATGACAATAGTAAGGCAAGTGTAAGAGTTAACGGGGTTCTGAGTGATTTTTTTGTAATAAATCGGGGTGTAAAGCAAGAATGCGTAATGTTTCTATGGCTGTTTAATGTATTTATGGATAAATGTGTTAGAGACGCATGTAGTTAAAACGACGGTGTTTTGATTGGGAATGTAAACGTGCGATTTCTTCTATATGCGGATGATGCTGTTTTGATCTCAGACAGTCAACAGGGGTTACAGAAGCTCCTTGATAAGTTTTGTGAATCAACGGAGAGAATGGAATTGAAGGTAAATGCGTGCAAGACTAAAGTAGTAGTATTTGATAAGAAGAGAGGGGAGAATGACTGTATGATGAGGGCGAATGGTGAAGTAATTGAACAGGTGGATGATTTTGTGTACTAAGGTAAGATGTATTCGAAAGATGGAAGAATAAATGAGGAGATAAAGAGACGTGCGAATGCTGGAAGGAAAGTGGTAGGTAGCATGTGGAGCATATCAAGGAATGAATGCTTGTCTAAGGAAGCGAAAACTGCCGTGTACAAAAGTGTACTTCTTCCCACTTTGCTATATGGTAGTGAAACATGGGTATGTCAGGATAGACATAAGAGTAGACTAAACGCCGTGGGTATGAGTTATCTGAGGAGTATTTGCGGCAAAAGTAGGATGTATAGGGTCAGGAATGAGTGGGTCATGAATGACTGTGGGTTAAATGCTCCAGTAATGGTCGTGTATGAAAGGAGTGTGCTTCGTTGGTTTGGCCATGTTGAGAGAATGGATGAGAGTCGAATAACGAAACAGATATATGAGAGTAGAATGAATGGTGTGAGAGGAAGAGGTAGGCCGAGAAAGTTGTGGTTGAATGTGGTTGAGGAAATTCTTAGGAGGAGGAATATTAGGGGTCTTAAAAACAGGAGGGCGTGTATGAAACAGTGTATGGGGTTAAATGAGGCAAAGGAGGTTTGCAAGGATAGGTCAGTATGGAGGAAATTATTGAAGCCGAGTTAGATGTACAATTATGAATTAATGAGTGAAACATTTTGACTGTGCCTACCCCGGAAGGGAACGGCGTGATGGGTATGTATGTATGTATGTAACTTCATCCCGCTCACAGCTATACAAGAACAGGCTGCAGACTGTAGAGTGAGCACGGAATTTTAATTTCATGAAAGGAATGACTAAGTTTTGAATGATACTTAAGAATTAATGCATACATTTTCATCTTTGTAGGCAAAGGATTCATCGAGGAAAAATAAACTTAAATTGAATGTCCAACAAGCAATGTTTTGGAGGTGCATCTATATACATAACTAAAAATTAAGGCAGTAGTAGAGACTGAAAATTCTCTAAACCAATCAACCTTGCATTTGATTCATTAAATCGTACGGATATGATATAAAAAGACTTTAATAAGCGCTAACTACACTGCTATATTAACTCACTGTCACCATTTAACGCGCAAGGTGATAGCTGTGGATAAAATTAAAATCTTCTCTCCATTCCAATCTAGTGGTCTCCATGTAAAATTGTCACCCAGTCAAGGAAAAAATAGAAGGAAATATACACCTCAGTTAACTTAATTATTTGCAGCAGTTCATATGTATAAAAAATGAAAATCGTGCGTTGAAATCATTCCACTGCAAACGAATAGCGTAGCATCATACCTCTACTTGAGCATTACACGAAACTCAAGAACACAATAATGTCAAAAATGAACAAAATTTTTATAATCGCAACTTAAGGGTAAAATAAGACCAGGTTGCCGAAATATTTACGGTATCCGATATTATCAGGGATAATTTCTATTCGTCCTACCCTAATTTTCTCAGCGTATGCAGATGGCCTCCGAAAGAAATTGCTACAATTCAAAGCCATAAGACAAAAAAATATTCTTTATGGCTTTGACAGAGATATTTTCAATTTTCACGCGCCATTAGCCCGCAGAGTGGATCGTAAATAAAAGAAAGATATGTTTGCCACACATCGTTAAAGCGGCGAACGTCAAGATCTCACCCCTCTATTCAGAAGGAAACCTCCCGCTACTGTTAGCGCGACTGTAGCTCACCTTATTAAACAAGACGGAACGCAGAACCTTGAGGAAAAAAGTCATTCAGCGTTGCCATGGGAGAAAAATAAAAACATTGCTTATAACTCCTCATCAATCATATTTTAACGAGCACGGATATTTCTCAGACGAATCTCTAAGGCTTTTGCGCACTGTATGTCTTAATTTCTTTATTCCAACCGACCTTTTCTCCTTGTGTCATAAATTTAAATCTGACGCATAAATCATGCAAAACATAATCTTTGATAAAAATATCTTTTGTCCAGAATCTTGAGCGCATAAAATCTCACGACATCCTGCATTCTAATAAGTGTCTTCCACAAAACTAATGCTTTTCGCTGACAGATACGTTACCATCATGCAAAAATTGTTTGATAAGTAAGACGACAAATTGGGCCACCGAATATTTGAGTTCAATTCAGAGAGTGAATAAGAGAATCCCTAAAAACGAATTAAATGGTAGCTTGTTATGAGGCTAATACTAGGAAGGAAAGCGCTCGGAAATCTTGAAATACAAGCAATATTAGTGTTCTTTAATATGTGTACAGACGAAGGATTATGAAGAAGATGAGATTCATGAAGAAGCAATATAAAGTCTCTACGCCACCAATTAATCAGTTTTTTAATACCAGAAAACCTATGAGATTTATAAGAATGCGAGCGTAGTACTGAGGTGACTTTTATAAAAATTATTACACTGAATCATATAAAACCAACAATAAAATTTTTAATCGATGAAAGTAATTTTTTCTGTCTAAGAATCACTATTATTGTTACAAGTTATTATACTTACCCTAAACGTTCCTTACCATACAAGTTAAGGATAAATTCTATTTTTCATTTGCCGAGTTTCAAATCCAGAAACCAATGTGTTCATCAATTATCATGAGAAAAACAGAGCTTGGAAGGCAAGATATACTAGGCTTACATTAAACTCAGTACTTAGCTGATATCACCGAAGCCTTGGAAGTACTAATTCGAAATCACGGTAGCCGTATAATTTACGGTAAGCAGGGATGTGACATTTCTGAGCACAAACATTTTAACAGGAACACTAACTGTTTTACAAGTCGTGAATTTGCACCGGTTTATAATAATATAATTCCAAAGCGTCAATTTAAGCAGTTACAGATGTACTTTGGTAACAAGATCAAGGTAAACAATATTTCCTAGAATATTTAGCGAAAAATTTATTCCGTCCAATATCAAACCCATCCATTCCATTACTACAAACTATTTCAACCAAGGAACCAATTATCGAGTCTATGACTTACACTGAGCGTGCAGGTGTTTCATAAAAAAATTCATTAGATACTTCTACGAAAGTAATCTGATTACATTAAATTTAAAATACTCGTGTGTGAAAATGCACTGTATCACACAATGTCCCTCAAATTCGAGAGCGCCGCGCTCTTTAAATTAACCCCGCCAAAAATATCCGAACAAGTATTTAGAAGAT
The DNA here is from genome assembly GCA_963169105.1 of Ceriagrion tenellum. Classification (NCBI taxonomy): domain Eukaryota; kingdom Metazoa; phylum Arthropoda; class Insecta; order Odonata; family Coenagrionidae; genus Ceriagrion; species Ceriagrion tenellum. The sequence goes on from OY720635.1 coordinate 97,004,020, forward strand.
TGATATATAATGGCAGCAATAATGTTTAAAACAGAGAATTCAGTGCTCAATTGGCAGCCAGTATGAGAACGATCAAGCGAGAGGGTGAGCACATTTTCACTCAAGTGCCAAGAGAAGCAAAGAAGTGTTCGAGTGGGGGAGAAGAGGAGGGAGGTAGGTGTTAAGTCCAAGTGGCTGAAACGGGGCGGAGGAAATGGCATGGCGGATGACATTTGGTTGACTTAACGGCCGGTAGAGGGAGAGAAAGTGAAAGAGGTAGTTGTGGGTGGAGGAGGGAGATCTAGTAAACTGCGGAGAAGGAGGAGGAGATCGTCAGGGGACATGCAGGGGGAAAGGAAGGATAGGGTGGAGAGGCGCCTTCGGGGAGGGGGAGGGGGGCTGCTAGTGTGGGGGCGGTGGGGGGAGTGGATGAGTGAGAGCACAGGAAGCCTTGAGGGCGCGATATTCTCTCAAGGGGACAGGCTGAAGTTTCCGCTCTCTCTCTCTCTCTCTCTCTCTCTCTCTCTCCATGGAGCGAACACGAGTGTGAATGTGAGGAGGGGTCAGGGAGAGAGGACAGGGGAAGGAAGGGTAACTGAGCGGATGCGGGGAAAGAGATACAAGGAAAAGGGAGAAATTTGGAGGGGGTACGAAGAGGGAAGAGGAAAATTAAGGGATAGAATAGGAATGAGGCTCTCATCAAATAGTTTTAAATATATTTTTGACATTAGCTAGTAGGCTTCCGCGGATGCAGTGTTGACTGTTCCATTTTTCGGGATTCATTCCGCGATGTATGTTTTAAGAAAATATTTCGCTGGTCCTCCTGCCAGCTTCATAAGGTTAACTGAACTGACTTCTTAGTCTCGCTCGTCTTTGTATATATGAGTCTGGACTCCCATTGTTGCCAGAATTTAAATTTGAAAAAATTCGTTTTAGACTGCGAAATATTGTTTTCTTAAAACATACATCGCGGAATGAATGAGAGACCAGAGAAGGAAGAAGGAACAGTGAGACAGAGAGGAACGGGGGAAGCGAAAAAGTCTACATCTACATACTACCCCACGAGCCGCCGCTTGGGCTGGTGGCAGGGGGTGGTAGGTCACCAGCCGTGTTAAGATGTAAAGTTTTTGGGGTGAAATGGTGACATGTCCTATGAGAGTGTGTTTGTAGGAGATCAGTTTAGATTGTGGTCGCTTATTGTGCGCGGAAAGAACGAGTTTTTCTACCTATCTGTTCGGCAGATTATCTCACTTATTTTATCGCATCTGTCAGCCCTAGAAATGTAGTGAGACTTCATGATAATATTCTCTGTGTCGCTCTGAAAAATATCAGTTCCGAATTTATCAAGCAGCCTAAGCCTGGCGTGCAGCCTCCGAGTCTCTGGGGGCTCCCACCTTAATCCCTCTAACAGTTGTGTAACACTATATGTTTGTTCGTAGCAGATTTTAACGAAGCGTGCTGCTTTTATTTGTACTTTGTTAATTTTTTTAGTTAAATCTTTATGACCAGGGTCCCAAATGCTCGCGGCGTATTCGAGGTGTGGCCTAACCAGAGCGAAGTAGCATCTCTCCTTTACTTTTTCATCCGAGGACTTACCTATTATACGCTTAACAAAACCTAGTATCTTTAATGCTGTGCCGCATATGTTTTGCATGTGTGTTCCCCAGGATATATCTGATGTTAAGGTAATTCCAAGCTATTTTACTGTATTTGAAGAATTTATGTTTACTCCACCCACGGTGTAGTTATCACTTTCGTGTAATTACTTTCGCAGGAAGTGAACTGAGGTGCATTTACTAATATTTAGTTCTAAACCCCACTCCTAGCACCACGAATGAACATTGTTAAGGCCATATGACAGAACTTCAAAGTCCACGTCTTTGCTTATTTCACGGTAGATTACTGTATCGCCTACAAATAATCTTAATTTACTACTAATTCGAGAACTTAGGTCATTAATATAAATAATGAATAGCAGAGGGCCAATCACGCTTCCTTGAGGAACACCGGATGTGACTTCGACCATATCAGAGCTAAAACCATCAATAACTACTTTTTGTTTTCGATTCCAGAGAAAGTCCCTTATCATGTAATAGCAGAATAAGACGCGCAAATGCCGATAACAATTGGAAAGAAGGGTTGAAAAAGAAGGCAAAGAGGACGGGGAGGAAGTTTCGTCACCCGGGGTGGACAGGGTTAGAATGGGAGAGGGAGGTACGAGTGTTCCGGGGGGGGGAAGGGCAAAGGAAGTCAAACAGGAAGGATAGCGGGTGAGAGTAGGAAGACTTTTGGGCCCGGGGGGGGGGCGGGGAATCGCGGGGAGGGGGAGAGAAAGATGGTCGCAGCGCGCAGTAAAAAAGAGGAAAGATGGAGAGCGTAATAAAACGGGGGGACCAGGGAGATAATGTGCGGCGAATGAGGAGGATGGGGTGGTACGGAACACAGGAAGAGATCAAAAACGACTGCGACAGAAGTCATAAAAAGAACGCGAGGAAACTTGGGCACCAGGAGGGCGCGTTGTAAACGTGATACCTTTGGTTTCCACAACTACGACTGTAAAGAATCACACATGTCCGCAGGCGATGGCCCTGGTATCATACTACACATTGGCGACATTGCGAAATAATTTCCAACTTATCGGAGAACTAAGAGACCGGCTTTGATGTGAATATAGGAAATGGATTTAGGCAATCACATCGGTAAAGAACTGCAATAACATGTTAATAATGCGTATTTTTACCAAATTGAAATCACAACGACACTTCATCTGTTCCAAGATGTAGTATTCCATAATAGCCTATTGATTAAGATACGTGAAAAGAACCTCAAATTGGTCGACATACCGTCGAGAGAAGATATTGATTCACGAAGTTTAAGTAAAAGCAAAACTGCAAAGGAAAGGAAAAATTAGTATCCATGGAAATGTGCAGTGCCTGTAAGAGACAAAGTTTAGATTTGCTAAAAAATGTCTCACAAATTACTTCGAAGAAAATAAAGAGTAAAAAAGAGGCTGTACAGAGAAGCTAGCGTCATGAACCACAGAGCCTTCATTTAAAACAAAAAAAACTTTTTCGCTTGCTCCAAGAGTGAGATATACATTACATCAATGTCATGTGAATTAAGCTAAAGCGAGATTTTCCCAAAGAATTATGAGGGTAATTACAACACCAGTCGTAAAAGTTTAACACTCAACCTGACGCATTACATTCCTCCACTACACACTCAGAAGCTATTTCTGCACCAGAAACGACCTCGACGAGCCTTTAATTTATTTTATCATTCACAAATATATCCATATCTAATGTCCAAGTAGGAGAAATCGGATTGAGATAAATCAAATTGCCGAGAAATGCAGTTAAAGCTTTAACAGACCACGAACTGCGTTTCACATCACAGGTGATATGAAACTGCAAGGAAGAATTCTACCATACATCAGGAAGAGCCAGCTAATTACCAAAGAGTTATTTTTGCCAATTCAAAAACCCTAATCAAGCGACGCGACGTACATCAATCAGAGTTTTACACAAGCCAAGAGGTGAAGACAGTTTTTTATTTAGACTATCATCCCAAGTTTCAAACATGTTTGACATAAAATTCGGATTCAGGATAAAAAAAGGCAGATTTTACAAGCAGCAATGAAGAAGACCGAGCAAAAAGAGGAGAATTTTAGAGAAAGCACAAAGAGTTAATCCATCAACCAAAATGTAGATAGTTTCCAAAAATAAATTCTATAAAATGCAGGAAGGAAAATATTACCTCCATTTGAGCTCGAGTTCTAGAAAAAGCAGGGAAAGCAACGTCATCCATATATAAAACATGTTTTGCTGCAAATTTACGAGCCATTATCAACCCCAGACCCGTTCGTTTCATGGGTATTTGAAACGATTTTAAGAATTACTGATAATTAAAGGACATTTTGTACCGTGTCGTACCGCAAGGATTCAAAGCGATAGAGAATTCACCTAAGGGAATCGAGCTCAAAAAACTAATACAATGAAGCTTCGCATATTTCACAATTTATCTTCATCATTTTACCATCTTGACTTGACATGTTAAACATCTTGACCGTTTTAGATGATATGCTCATTTGAGTATCGATAGAACTGCTGGATGAGATAGAGGCAAAATATCAAAACTGATAGAAGTACACAAAGAGCGGAATACACTGAATATCACTCTTTAAATTAAATCAAAATGTAGATGGCTGCACATGAGATGATTAAGCGCAATTGAGGGGAAAAATACACGCGCAGCTTCTCCTTTGTCTCCCAGCCACTAACATCGCTTTTATACGATTAAAACTAAGGACCATTCATTGGCCTAAGCTAAGGCAGAGAAGACGGAAGTCTGAATAGGTTAAGATATTTTGGCTAGGGGGAGAATAAAGAGGGCGGGCGACCGAATAAAAATTAAAAAATACAGTTTAGCCTATTCGTATGCTCCGAGGGATATAGAAGAAAAGAAAAAAAATGAAAAAATAGCGATGAAATAGAAATATGACCGAGAGGAGGAGAAGGCAAACAGGGGAACGGTATGGAGGGGAGGGAGGGGTAAAAATGGGGAAAAGGGGATGGGAATGAGGGAACGGGGGAACTCTTTTGGGGGTCTTCGGCTTTCTGGGGGAGGAGCGGGGACCTTTTAAGAGAGTCGGAGGGTAGGGAAAGGGGGTGGCAAACAGACAGACGCTGCTGCGGCCCATGGGGTATTTAAGATTAAAAGTTATTGGCCGCTGGGGAGGGTGGAAGTGCGAGGGGGGTGGGAGCGTAGATAGGGGGGTGTGGCTGGGGGTAGTCGTGTGTGGAGAGAAAGAACACCGGGAGGAGTATAAGGGAGGTGAAACGAGGGTCGTAGAACCAGGGTTAACCGACGGAATTCTTACGGGTGGCAGGTGCCCTCAAGGTGTACAGGAAGCGATCCGGCCGCGCTAAAGAGGCGCAGGTATACGTCAGCGTTTAAAAAAGCGAGGTAGGGTTAACTCGGTAGCGCTCCCTCGGTGGCCTGTTTCCATTTTATTTATTTTTTTTTACATATTCCACATCCCCGAGATCCATTTGCTGGAGGCTAAAACGTAATGAGAAACGAGATGCGTCCGTGGCGGAGGACGACTGAGGAGCGCCGCGGTAATAATAATCCCAGCGCCCGCACTCTTTAAGGAGCTTCGTAAGGAGGGGTTGCTTCGCCGACTGCCTCATCCTGGGGGTGGAGGTGGGGGTGTATGAGAGTGGGCAGAGGGGCGGGCTTCGGCCGGGGTCGGAGTCGACGGGAAATCCCCCCGTCGCGATGGCAATAAATAACGATAAAAATTCGGGAACATTTTTAATTACTCAATAAACCCTTTCGAAATTAGTTCCGTTTAACGCTTTCCTTCCTAGAACGAGTAAGGGGGTAGGGTTGATGAAAAATATCAAGGCTAGACTCTAGGAATGAGGATGTTTTAACAAACAGGTCCACCATTTTGACTGGTCATTAAATCTCAGTATAGTTTTTCGGGCGAAGATTCTGGATAATTTGGAAAGAATGAATTCACAAGAAACCATTGTAGGGTGGAAATGTACAATTACGGGAAACAAAACAATGGAGTATTCTCTCAGATGGTTATTCACAGAAATCAAGCACAGATGGACCAAGATTTCGTCATTCAGCATCATCATTCTGAACATCAGTGCCTAATATTTCATAACACTATGATTCAACGAAACCGCAGTTTGGTCCCTTAGGGAAGAGCAAGTACGTGAAGTCTTCATCAAGTTTCACTAAATGTTATCATTTTTGATGAAAAGGTAGGTAGGTACGTAAGTAGAAACTACCGGGCATAAACCTCGTTTACAACAACTTAACTTGACTTAACTTGGCGCGACTTAGGAGTTGAGTCCATGAGAAAGCAACACACTGGTTCACAACAACTTAAGTGGCTTAACTCGACTTGGCGTAGTCTTGGAGTTGAGCATTTCTCAACTTTCTCTTAATTGTAGCCAATAGCAAGGCCTGGTTTACTATCGAAAAGGCTAGGGTAAGGGGGATTACGATACCGATAAGGCCCATCAATCGATTGTAATATAGACTTTGAAAGTGGCGTGCTGTGATTGGTTGGAAATTTCAGGCCCCGATTGGCACTCGGGAACAGCTTAAGCCAAGTTAAGTTGTTATGAACGTTAAGTTGTTATGTTATGAGTATGAATGTGTGTTATATTCTTACTGCTAAACTTCCCTTAGGTAAGAGCAGGTAAGTGAAGTCTTCATCAAGTTTCACTAAATGTTATCATGTTTGAGGAAAAGGTAGGTAGGTACATGTAAGTAGAAACTACTGGGCATAGTCTCTCTGCTTAACTTATCTCCAAATTGAAACTCAGTCTTCATTTCCGAGAGATAAATGCACTTAGTATTAGATAAAAATAGAGCTAATAAGCAAGAAGCCAAATTCTGGACCACTTAGGAAATTATGAAGTGTGAAGCCATTTGCGTCAGTGCAAGGCCTTTGAGAATTTACTACCTTCTGGGCTTTACTATTTGCGATTAAATTATTCATTTAACGTCACCTATTATTACAATAAAATATGTTCGTCATTAAAACATTTTTCAGTTGAGTTTTATTCATATTTCAATAATGACGAAGAATGCACAAAAAAGACATTGAATCTCGTCGTGTCGTAAGGAGAAATTACGACTCTGAAGCATAAAAATTCATTCACCTCCAGGAAACTCCATCTTTATCACAAACCGTAAAACGAAACGTTTTACGTTCTTTTTCCGGGTGATACGAGACGGAAAACTTCCTTACAGAATTCATGCGTGCGAAAAATACTGAATTCCATGAAAAACTCGTACCCTTAAATCAAAAAGCCTCGGCGTAATTAGAAAACACGTCTCAATTCCTTCAGCTCCTTATTACAGTCCTAGAAAATTGAGTAAGGTCGAGGAGAAAAGCAGTGAGAGGTTCCTGGCGACGAAATCTGGAGCTACCGTAAACAGGAGGGAGAAGATTAATAAAGTCCTACGAGGTCCTATAAAACTTCCTTTCTTTTGCCGTCAGGGTTTTGGCACGGAAAATTAAAGAGCATGAACTGCGAAAGAAGAGAGAAAGGGAGACGCGCGAAGTAAATTACGGGTAGGCGCTCGACATCGTGCCATTAAAAAATCCGCAAGATCTAAAACGATAACCAAACAGTGACTAAAAACCTTCAGTTTTTCAGTTTCCCGGCACCATTGAGTGTAAGAACACAAAATTCACGCAACCGAGACTACTCCATTTAAACTGTTTAACCCTCGGACGGACGGAATCATGAAACATCAGTATGAAATAAATACTGCTACTATATTTGTTTTTTAAAATTACCATTTAAGTAATGAAAAAATGCAATTTATTTGACAATAACGTTTATTTTGAAATGTAACGTATTTGTATTGTATATATTTAATTTAAAATGAAAGTTTACACGACCATATTTACACAATGCATACTTCAACATTGCCTTCATAACGCACCTTTTTTAAACTCCCAATTTTTCCCTCATATGACAGCTGACATTATTTCTTTCAGAGCTCAACCTGACACGCCATCGTCAGTGAATAGCGTCACACATTCATCTATTCAAATTGTTTGACAAACCGCCAAAAGAGACGAAAAACCACTCACCTAATCCGAAGCGTTACAATTCTGTCTAGCGCAGCAACTAATGGAAAAGCCTCTTAGTAAGCAGATATTTCAATGATTTTGAAACGCAAAAAATTTTACTCGCTTGTCCATAGAAGGTTAAAAATCCAGATCATTCAAATCCACTGCATTGAATTTCCTTAAGCTACACCTTTGCAACCAAGAGCAGTTAAAAAAGTCAATAGCTTACATACAAAAGCCAGACTAATTAGAACTTTTTTATCAGAGGCCACGAAATAATTTGGCTCACAATCCTAAGCGTCAACTCCAGAAAGATTATCGCTAATTGTACACAAACGCAAAGAGAGAAATCAAGCCGACATGCTGTTAGCTCAACTCATAAGGAAGGTATCCAAATTGCACCGTAATTCCAGACATAAACGCCCACCGGAGAATGTCAGGAAATGGAGGCGAAAAGGGAAACATACTGATGGAATTATCACAAGCCAAACCATTGACTCTTCTTGATCGTCCTTATAAATATTAAAGGTTATTTTTTGAAGGATTAAGAATTATGAATTTTTAGGCAAGGTATGTAGCAATGTCTTTGTAAATATGAAACCAGATAAAACTTAAGATATTTTATCAACAGCACTCATCATCGGAAATGGTTTTAGGACTTGAATTTCACGTAAACTGATCGGGAAAGGACTATATCGATCGCTGAGATTACTGGAAAATCAAAAAGTAAGATTTACGAGTTGAGGAACGGGCCAGGAAATCATTTTGAGGATGACACGCCTAGAACAAAGAGACCAGAGAGGTAAAAGGGTTATAAATGAAGTAGTGGGCGGGGAGGAGGGAGTTAAGGGGGGAACGAGTGATGGGGAGAGTGGAGCACAGGGTTAGGGAGGGGACGAGAAGGTTCAGTTAAGCAGGCGGCTGTGGGGGTTATGGCGGAACTATTTTGGTTTATTGGGGTCTTGACGCGGAAAATTAAAAGCAAGCGAGGCATGAGGGCGACGAACGCGGAGAAAATGATAGGGAAAGAGATTTCTTATGGGACTTATATGCTGGATTTGGAGGTGGAGAAGTCACCAAGGACAAAGAGGAGGAAGCGCATCGACTCAGCCACAAAAATACATCGCATTAGATTTCAATGACAAAAAAGAATCTAAAATCTATAAGCAATATGCATACAAATATTTACTTTCGTAGAACAAGAAGGAGATTACAGGTATTTTGTACCGCTTCCATAAAATCCAACCTATTCTCGTAAATTTCGCGATAAAGGACGTAAGGTACTTTTAAATGGTAAACTGCGGAGGGAAAAGAAACTTCTAGGGTCGTCAATGGAATTCGAGCCTTCAGGGTGAAATACAGGCATCCTAATCCCTAGACAACCGAGTCATAAAATTTCATCTCTAACAATTATTTCATTTCTTTGAAACTAGAATTAGATGACCCTCTAGATTTTTCAGCCGCATGTTTTAAAAGAATTTAGATCATATCCTCTATCATCGTGAACGTCAATGACAGGGCAGTTCAGATGCAACATACAACAAAAAGATATAGGTAAATGATAGGTTGACATTAACACCTCGTAAGAGAAGAAAAACTTAAAAGATTTGGCATTTACACTTTAACAAACTTATACAGCACTGAATAATATTCCACAAGGTCTATGTCCCAGCCATTGGCAATTTTTAAATTAATGGAGTTACAGACGTGAAATATTGTGTGATCAATCAAAGAAATGAAAGGCCCACACCTTGAGCAACTACGTGAGAATTAACGAAGAAGGTCTTTCTGTTTCCCTCCTTGATTTTGATGTACACCAAATTTACATCGACCCTTTCATAATGGTCTCCTATTCCTCAGGTATATTACTCCACCAATTCATCCGGTACATCATCGGTTCTTCCGGAGTTCTCCGGATCCCCGGAGAAGAGAGCAGGGAAGATATCATGGACATCCAAAATACGTTCGCAAGTCTCAACGTTTATTAATTGCTCACAAAAGAGCGAACAAGAGATCATTTTCTTCAAAGCTTTCCCGGTGCTTTAAATCAATAGATATATCCGATGAGGTACGTTCTTAGGGCAGTAGCTGTGAGCTTTGCCCTTCTAGAGTGGTATGAGTTTTGGATGAGGAAAACGAAAACGAGATAGAAGAAGCCGTGATCCAATCCCCAGGGCCTTCGTTCCTGAATCAAGGGCCTAAGACCAAGTACAACAAAAAAAATCACTCTTAATTGCACATCAATTTACATGGGCTGACTAACCATCCCCTCTTCCACGAATATGGTGCCCCGAATGCAGTGCTCAGGTGGGTCCATGTGATAAAAGGTGGAGAGATAGGTATAGAAAGAGTGTTCTTCGCAACGCCTACCGGAGCGGGTTGCATTCACCGAGACGCATTGAAGGCGTAATCACGCGCCGGACATCACGCACCGCCCGCATAATGACACGAGACGGTGAACAGGTCGAACTCCATGGCAAGGAAAAAAAGATACGCTCCGCACGCAAATGAGAAAAGTTTGAAATAATTTTTTCTTATAACACGGGTTTTCTTTTTTTATTTTATCTTAAAGACTGGATAGTATATTACGTAGATGGGGGGTAAGGGAACGGAAAGAGGGGATGAAATGGGGATTAATAATCAACGGTTCGGTGCAAGAGGGGTGCAAGGCATAGAGGGGAATGGTAGCAGGAGGAGAAGGTCCTGAAGATGGAGGGAGCAACACGAGGGTAGAGGAGGCAGGTAGTGGAGGGGCGAACAAATTGAGGAAACTACCGATAGCGTAGTCAGGGGGAAACTTAGAAAGCGGTGTTTTAAGGCTGGGAATGGGGAAGGAATGTTGGCAAAGAGAGTTGGGAGCGATGGGAGGTGAAACAAGAACGCTAATGCCCGGTTTTACTTGAACCGCAAAATGACATAGCCTTTACGTGGCTATGGGATTAACTCGGAGTTCAGATATTAAAATCACACCAAACTGCCATTCGGTCATGAGGAACCTAGAGAAAGTATGAATAAGGGCTATCATACGTGATAAATATTGAACAAACGATTACTGAACCGGGTATAAGAGAGAATGGGTTTGGTGTGGTGGCTAGGGTACTGGCCTTCAATACACGGTCCTAGGGTTCGAAACCCATTAGTGACGGGGAATTTTTTGGGGAATTGTTTCAGTCCCTAATTGTGCACCGTACTGAGAGCTCTAAAATGCAGTACTACTGCCTTCGGATGAGGCGTAATGCGGAGACATCATAGGCGTTTTCCCATTTAATGTAGGATACCTGCACTTTACATTAAGATTAGTTATAGAATTGGCATCTTTATGTATAATGTTTACTAATATTTCTAGGATTGTTTCGATGCTTTAAACATTGGACTGCATTCCACAGAGTTCGAAATCTAAACCCAGTGGAGAGGGAGATTATCAATTGATTTTCTAAATTGAGCACAGTGTTGAGAGCAATTCAAGGTGTGTCGCTTATCCATTGAATGAGAAGTAATTGGATCACTAGTCACCATTCATTAGGAGAGGATAAAACTGGACGATGGGTTTCCATCTACTCTACTACCATTCCTTAGATATTCTTACAGTCTCGTAACTACCCGCTTCAATGACCTCAGGTGTCGGTTACTTCCCGTTATAAAATATTCTATACCAGTGGAGTTAGGTAGATGAGGAATGGATGAATTGAGAAAACTACCGATGGGATAGCCAGAGAGGGGAAAGAAAAGGCGGTGTTTAGGAGGGTAGGGAAAGGTGGTAGGAGTGACGGCAAAGGGATAAGGGAGGGCAGTGCGCGGTGGGTGGGGAAATAAGAAAGCTAAGACAGGAGAGCGGTTTCTGGAGGGGTCGAAGCGTGGAGATAATGGGGGGGGGAAGGTTTTTCGAAGAAGCGAGAAGGAAGGGGGCGGGGAGGGGGAGGGAGGGGCGGCGACGCGGTGACTGTAAATGGGTTGACGTTGCCTCCTTGGGTGGATTGTGCAGGGAGGGAGGTGGGGAGAGGAGTTGGGTCGGGTGAGAGTGAGGAGGGAGAGGAAACGGAGGGGTGAGGCCGCATCCAGTAATTAATGGGAGTCATTCAAACATAAATTTCTCAGAGTGAGGAAGGACGGCAAAATGAAAAAGGGACAGGGAGGAGGGAACGGGAGGGGGGGGGGGGTTGGGGCATGAAAATCTTGGGAGGTTGAGGAGGGGGAGAAGGTTAAGGAGAGCCTGGAGTAGTTTAAGCTTGGCACGGGCGGGGAAGGCTGAAAAGTAGAGGGGGGGCAGGTCCAGATACACAGACGACGGGGGTAAGGAATCAAGAAGCTTGCGCGGAAGGAGTTAGCGCTGGGGCAGACGACGACGGTGGTGGACAAGTTTCTAATAATAAAAACATGAATCAGAGGCTCGCAAATCTTAGGTAAACCTTCTCGCGGGGATATCTCGGGATATTTTTGGGGTCGGAAATAGACTGGTCGGAGCATTAAAATATGTGATGAAAATATGGAGGAGATTCACCCGAGATTGTGGCATCGTGGAGTCTCACACCGGATTGAAATAAATGTTGCCTTCTCCAGCCACCCCGCTGAGAGAGTCTTAAGATCCTTCTGTTGGGAAAGCGGAAAAAGTAACGTCTTATTTACCTGGCGAAAGAAAGCCATCCAACGGTAAAATAACATCAGATATGGAGAAGGAAGTGCTTTCATGAGATCGCAGATGAAGAGAGCGACGAAAGACTAATATTCACCTGGAAACCGGTATAAATTCGAAAAGTATATTTGATAAACTCGTATTTCCGGAATTATTGTTCTCAAACTCACTGCAAAATATTGAAAAAATTATTTAAAACGTGGTCAAAGCAATTTCAACTAATCTTTGCGAACGTATATTTAGATTAATTACGCAAGTTTGTGTGGCTTATCCCCTTTAAATTTTTTATTTACCATGATTTTCAACGTTACAACGTTATAAATAAGTTCATTATCCTTGAACCAATATACTGCACCTATTGATAACGTTGCTCGTTTGTAAGACACAGAGATTTGAACAATTAAATAGAAAAATAAACACATGTTCAGGTTGTTTACTATGCAGCGATTACACAATGACCTGCCTCACAATCAAAACACATACGTCATTTGGAAATATTATCTCAGGCAGCTGATGAGAAACAGTCATATGCAAATAGATGCGCCGAATAAGTCGAGTTTATTCGAATAACTTACTGAGTATTTCTGGCTGTCGCTAGGTTTTTTATTCCAGTTACATTTGAATTGCTCGTAGTGGACATTTCTGAGGACCTCCGACTGCGAACAGTCTGGCACCAATCAATTATTTTTTCAGAATCAATGGTGCTAGCCAAAAGAGACACCAAATTTTTATATCCTCAGGCGACTATTTATTGCCGTCTTCCGCTGATTGCGCGGAAAAATACGGCGCAGCACAGCTTGATGCAGAGTCATTATAGTAAGAAAAAAAAGCGAAAACTGAACGGGAAACCCAGGCCGCCTCTTCAAAGAAGTACACCCGGGAGACCATTAAACAACGCTTCAGCAAATTATTTCGCCCTAATTAAACCGCTGACTCACTCCCCGAGAGAGACGAGGCACGGATCTTGAGGACGCACGATTCCGTGTTCCTTCTTCCCCGAGTCTTCTTCCTGCGTGCGCACGAAATCTGGCCAAGTTCGCTTAATCACCTTCCGGATAATAAATGACTTAATTATTTGCTCATCATCCGCATCCAGTTTATTATTTACAGACCACTTTAAGAGGAGACTGGGCGCAAGGAAGAGGAGAGACCGTGGGTAAGTAGCCCATGCCGGCCGGACGGGGAAACGAGGGAAGATAACCTCGAGGGAAAGCCTTTGTGCCCGGACGGTATCGCGTCCTTCCTAACAAACACGAGTTACGACCCATTTCTCCTGAATAGAAAGAGTCCTCATGCATCAAACACCCCATTTGACCTCAGCACATTGCCTACATCATCCTGTGGCGATTAATTTCGTAATATCAACTCCGATGCTAGTATCCATAATTAAATAATATACTAAGTGCTTTTTAGAGAAGATTGACATTAAAAGTAATTGAAAGTACTTATTGCTATATTTTATAAAGAGTATTATCGATCACAGCTTCCAAGAAGTGAAGCCAAGATCAGAGAATTTTTCCGACGCTGACATTACCAACCGAGGTCTTCTCCTCTCGCTTTGCTTTAATGGCTACAAATCGCTCATTTGAAAAGCACTTGTTTTGCAAAATCAGAGTTGAGAGTACATTATAGGTAAAACTGTTCCTATAAGTTGTTCTCAAGTTTTTAAGACTTTAAAAGATGTACGTTAGTACGTACGTAGGTAAGACGTAAAGTCAAAAATAATTTATTATATTTTATACAATTTCACAATCGGTTTTCCTGCGGAACAATTTAAAGAGCGAGAGAAATATCATCAGGACGACCATCATTTTAACAAACCAAAATATTTGAGTAAAAAATGTGATTAGTTAGGGATAGTTAAAGGAATGAAGTCCAAAAATTACAGCCAAAAGCTGGAAGCACCATAAGATTGAAGACAACCCGGTAGGAAAGTACAACTTGATTAAATACACGAAAATTACGCTTTAGGTGAATATTAATCGTTGAAATTTCAACACGAGTCACGCATACCAGAAGTAAAACCAATTTTCAAAGTTCGAAATGGCAAAATCCTTAGTCAGGACTGGAAGATCAAATTGATGTCCAAGAATACAAAATTGAATTTTCAGTAAACAGAGTTATTTCTCGTGAATCCCCTTTAACCAATCGTTGACCACGTATCCCAGCTTTAAGTACCCATTCAACACCGCCACCAACTCCTTTTAAAGGCCGTTACTTGAAAGAAATAAAAGGGGAGCACCAGAGGGGCCCATAAGTTTCACGCGACCGAGTGCTGCACAGCACAGTGCATGGACCGACCAAGAATACCACGCTAGGCCACCAGAGATACGGGGCAGGAGAGGTACACCCCATCCTTTGTAACCTTAGGATACCGATGACAAATGTTTAAGCGCGGCGGCCAGAGAGGCGGGGGATGAAGGCAGAGCCGGCCAATACGGCGGTGTCGCTCCGCTCCCTGTGGCGGACAGACATGGGTGGCGGAGGGGTCATTTTTCACTCGGGAAGTTGACCGCGAAATGGAGGAAAGAGACGAATCTCTCACCCGGCGCGACTACTTCTTTTTAGTAATTTTCGCACTGGTTCGGAGCGAAAAGTGAGGGAGATGACTCAGATCGGTGCGAGGAGATTAGATTATTTTTTTTTCATGGAAACACGGCAGGTTAATAAGCAGAGGCGCGAGGGACACGGTCAATACAACTCCGAAGGAGAGATTAGAGACTGCCAAGTGTGGAAAGGATTGCGATATCAGCACAACTGTCACCATTATGGTACGCGGCATTGGCAGATAGCATCGTGCATACTCATCCCATGTCAAAGAAGGAGACGTTGGTGGAAATAAGAAGTATTATCAATCACAAATGCTCAGGCAAACCCCTAAGAGAATACAATAATTTTCTCTACAACCTTCACCGGCAGTGATCCCTTATAATTCAGGTAAAATTTTAATCCCTTAACGCAGTCAAATATCTCCTAGCAGCAATGATTTCTCCTTAAGCTTATGAAGTGGAACTTCTTTCGAAGGTTACCTTTGAACGTACGTTCTATAAATCGAAAGATTGTCTACAGATTCAGGTGAGATGTCGTAGAAGTTCGTTATATTATAACAGAAACAACAATTGTACTAGTCTATAGAACATTTTAATGCGGACTACGCGTTTCAGCTCAGAGAGTCATCATCAGGTGAGGTGATGGTACATATAAGGGTCCAGGGTGCATCAAGTCCAAGGGTGTTGTTCCTGATGATGACTCTGTGAGCTGAAACGCGTCGTACACATTAAAATATCGCGTGGCAAAGTGAAATTGTTGTTTCTGTTATGATGAATCGAAAGACACTACACCTTCCGACATGAGAAACATTCCAACTCTTCACAATTAAGCAAATACTTCAGTCGAACCGCAAAAAATTACGACGCATGCGCAATTGATACACAGGGTGATATTCGACCGGTGCTGACCGACTGGCTAAAGTGTTAGGGAACGAATAGTCGACCAGGACGAACGGCGATGTCCGAAGAGATAATAAGGAGAGGAAAAGAGCAAGAAAGAGATGAGGGAGGAGTGAGTTGGAAGGCATCCAGGGAGAAGAAGGGAACTCGACTACCCCGCGGTCTTGATTAACGGCCTTGATTTATCAGAGGAGCGGGATTCATGAGAAAATTCTGTTTTCTGGTGGCCGAGAAGAGAGTTGGGAAGAGGATGAAGGTAGGGGTGAGGCGTGAGCGGAGCTTGAAGGAAGGGAGAGCGAAGCTGAGGAGGAGATTCGAGTGCTCCATACGTGACAAAGGCGTCGTTTAAAAGAATTGGGCAATGGGTGTAAATGTAGTGGTACCGAAAACCGAGAAACTATAGATAAAAAGTTACAAAGGAGGTTGGACCGTAAAAAAGATAAAAGATCTCAGGTTTTCCCGGCGAATCTGTTGGATAAATGTTATTTGGGTGCTCCACCGGGTAAGCAGGTCCATAGGTACCGACGTTTTGGAAAACGACTTGCTCTCCATATTCAGATTTAGTACCTCAGAAGATCGTTCTCCGAAACGTCGGGATATATTGACCTGCTTACCCGGCGGAACACCCGAGAAACATTTATCCACCGCAAATATGATGTCTTCAGTTTTATGAGAAATTAAATACGCCGGACAAATTCTGCAAATATTTTCGTTCTGTATAATGGAAACCATTACCTACACAAGGAACATATTTAGGTTACCTTAGCACCATAACTGTCGCAACGAAATTAAAATATCCATGGAATTAGCTTTATGCTTTCCATCAACATGCACTTCCTTCAAAGTTAGGCGAGAGGCTATCATTTTTAATTTTTCAATTTATTTTAATTTCATTTTTTATACCTAAAGATAATTTTTATAGCTATAGATAAACTTAATTACGTCAACAAAAGGTTATTTTTATTTAAAAAGTCATAGCTAAAATTACGCCCAGGAAGAGCTAAACGGTCGCCCTTTAAGTACAATTGCCCCACCACAAAAATATAATTATAAGTATGTGCAATGACTTGATGGATGATTCCCAATGTAACTTTAAGTGGAACATAGCAATATGCATTTTTTAGCAAAGCAAACCGTTACAGTCTGCATTTATTGTTTTCGAAGAATGCTTATGCAGAAAGCATGTCAAGAGGATACATTTTTATTCCACACCCTATCGTTTCAAAGAGCCCCTTCTCTATGAATAAACTGTGTATATCTCTAAGATGAATATTCAAGAAAACTATTGAATTGTTCGGAAATTATTCCTAGGCTTGATGGGATACACATTTAAGTTGCTTCAAAAAAAATAAAAGTGAAATAACACGAAATGTGTTATATAGGTAAAACAGAGAAAATAAAAAGTTCAAATTGACGGTTATTATGCACATATTATTCCTCTATAGCTTATGAATGCAACATTATTCTACACTTTAAAGCTAGAGAATGGTATTTCTGTTCCATTTTTCAAGTCCTCTGAGTGGTACACGAATAAATATAGGTTCACATGTGTGTACTGCTCTCAATTCACGAAAATGATCATCTAATGCATTAAGCATATTTTGCGCGTCTCATTCCAGATTTCAACTATCCAAAATAAGCTTGCAATAAACTTATACAGATGCCATTTTTATTGACTATGCTTCAATTAATCCTCATGAAACCATTTAAATAATTTTTCAGTGTTCTTCCTAGTGAAAAATACCTCCACCAAAGAAAACGTTCGATTTCTCATTCATCATCAACTTGAAATAAAAGATTAAATAAGGTAAATAGAGGGAATAAGGGAATAAGGGAATACATGAATAAAAGAGAATTTAGACGATAACTGTTGAGTCTTCTAAAGAGAACCAATTTCCATGTCAAGCCCTAACACAAAAAGAACAAAAATCCCTTTCCACGATGAATACGAAGCCGAACGCGATCGTTAAAATATCACTAAAATGAAGAGAGGGCGGTTGCAGTAATTGCAGTAGTTATGACCGGCTCGGCGAGAAATTGCGCGAAGTTACCCCAATAAATCCTTCAGTATTATTTTCGCGCAACGCTGGAAATACCTTGCTTCACCATTTTCTCCGCCTCCTTCCCTCTATGGGTGGGATTCTAGGAAAGTTCTTTCGCCTCTCCGATTGTGAAATGGATGGATTGGAGTGAAATAGGAGGCACCCTTTTCATGAAGCACGGCAGAGCGTTTGTCAAAATACACATTGGTGAGCTATACGTATATATAAAAATACATTCTCAGATCTGCGAACGACTGCATCCAGCGAAACTGTACCAAAGGCCGTACTTCAGTCGCTCCTTATTTCCACATCCTCGCGCACCCCTTCCTCTCTCCTCGAAGTTTCAGGAAAATATAAATCATTGAAAGGAATAGGGATCGTGCGTTTCTCGCCGTTTCCCGCGCCCCGAACTTGGTCGATTTTCCGAATTTCCACGACCGTCTCCGTGCTTCCGAGAACCGCACCGAAATCGGCCCGAGAAACATCGAGCACGGGAACGGATTTATGGTGGGACGTTTCTGCGGGTCAGAAATCTGGGCATCAGCAATTTTTTCTTGCGAAAAACTTCATGGTTACTTACGTACGATGGAGAGGCGAGAGAACGATTGTAGTTCCCACCTTAATCAAGCGTCTACCATGTTTCCCTCATTCAACATGGAAATAGCACCGAGAAAAGTAAAAGACTACGATAAAGAAAAATTAAGTTTAAAGTGAAATTGATTTTGATAAAACCTTCTCAATAGCTGAAGGATACTGAACTTCACCATATTTATCGCAAATTGAGGAAAATAAATACTATGGGTTATTTTGATATGGAGTTCGATCAACGGCTTAAATGCTTTAAATCACCAAAAATTCTCTTTCGTCGAAGAAGTGAGTTAACATTTAAAACATTAGATATATATTAACAGATACTGGCAAAGGAAACTCAAGAGGAATTGAAGAATGAAATACAACAAGCGGATAGGATCCTTCACGATTATACATGTGGAGGGTTTTCTTTGACTTTCACACTAACAACGGTTGAGTGGCCAAGCCAACGATTTACCAATTACTGTAGGAGGATATCTTGCCCTCGCGGGGGAATCCACGTTCTTTCCAAACCGTGCTAATTAGCCGACCTAGAACGGTAGTTGTGCTAAAACAATCGGGAGATAAATTTAATAAAAAAGAACCCCGCTGACTACCTAGGGCAGTCCAAAGATGGAACTTCGACAAAAATCCATTAACTTCCTCGCTCATCACTGAGATTTATTGGACTACATTCTTACGATTAATAAGTAAATTGAGGCAAATATGGAGAAAACAATAAAATTTCAAATCGCTTAATTTTAAAGTCTCTTAAGCGGCAATGAAATTTTGCAACGGCGTTCTCCTTTGAAAGTGATAGCCCTAAAAACACAAGGGTTAATTGAGTGATGCCCTCACCTTCCAGAAAAGCAACCTTTGAGAACGGGGAATTACATCACACGGGCGGTGGCGTTCCGAGTCGCCAACTCGATCCGCTTGAAACACTCTCGGAACTGAATAAACAATTATACCCTTCGAGAAATTAGCCGACTACGGCATTGGCAGGGGAGGCACAACTATTTTGGATTCTCCATAATATTCCCGAAATCAGAGCAATAATTTTCAAAACATTACGTTTCCCGGACTCAGACAATTTTCCTCCTAATTTTTTAGCTTTCACTTAACGCCTACAAATTATTCTTCCTTTATTATCCCTTTCCGTAACTTGGTTTATAATGATGTAATAATCTGAGAGAATAGCAATTTATTTTTGTTCACACGTAAACCGCGATTGGTACCACAGGAGATGAAAATTAACCTAAATTTTTCCCAATCATCTCTACTCTGAACTCATTATTTGTAAATTTTGATAAATATTACGATATGATCAAAATTTACTTGTCTCTTGGTGGACCAATTTACGCTTCACTTTTGCTGAGAACGCCCATTAAATTCGTGCTACTTTAAACGGCTTAATCATGATTTCAGCTGAATTTCTGGTGACATCTGATATCCTCTATTCATTAATTTTTCCAGCTGTTGGAGGTACTAAGGAAATTATAATTTTATAATAAATATATCTTTTGCCTGCAATCCAATGATCATTTTCCCACGCTTAGCCTCACGTTTAACAAACGGTCACCGATTAGCTTGAAAGCAGTGTCTATCAAGGATGGGTAAAAAACGGTTAGAAATCGTACTACATGTCAAAATCCGTGGAATGTTTAACGGTTGCTGTATTCCCGGTGACAATTCTTCCCTGCCACACACCTTTGAGGTGGCCTGCAGGGTTTGATGAAGACGCAGATGAATCAATCCTTCACGAGTAGGCAATCCTAGACGCGGGGAGGGGTGCAAAACTGGAGGAGAGACAAGAGCGACACAAGTCGACCGAGAACCAGATGAGGAAAACTGAGGTAAACTATTTCCCTCGACACGAACACGCTAGTTCGTTCGTACGAATAGAGCAAATCTGTTGAATGGAAGGGAGCGGCGACCGTCCATTCTGATGGCGAAGCCCCGGTGTGGGCGGTGGGAGAACAGTGGCGATGGTGGAGGACAGAATGTTGGAGGAGGGGAGAATGGAGGGAACGGGTGGGGAGAGAAGAATGGGCAGCTAAGGATATCGTAAGAAAAGGACACAGGAGAGCATGGAGGCGAGGTAGACGGAAGCAGAAGAGATACAAAGTGAAAAAATGGGGGAGGAGACCTTGAAGAATGAGCCTTATATAGAAAACCCCTACCATGCATAGGAAAGGGCCTTATTTGTAATATTTTTGCTTTTTCACATTATTTGGTTGTTTGAGAACGATTTATTACAACACCGCAGAGTCTAGAAAAAAATAATAATACAAAGGGGATGATACGAGAGATTTATTGAGATGATCAAATCAATGCGGACAAGTTACCCGTACACCGTCTGATAAGGATATGGATAGAGAGCACCGTAAAAAAAACCTTTTAACACTTTATTCCAGAAACAAAGGCAAAGCAATTGTGGAGAAATGGTTCGATTATTGTAACTCTAAGTTCAGATAGAATATGGGAGTACGGAAATATCCACCAAAAGCTGGCTACTCCTGAATGTGTGTTATGTCACTTAGATTCAAATGGTCCATTATAATTTATTTAGAGCTTTCCATTTTATTTCACTTACATAATTCTACTTTCATGTTAAGAATGAAACCACTTACATGGATCATAATTTCCACAAAGTTAATTCGCCAACCACTGATTTAATTCTACTTTACTTATATAAGAAGTGTAGTGAACAAAAATTTGGATTGATGAATGCTGATACAGGAAGGTTCGTCTCACTTTGCGCATGCGTTTCAACTGTAACTGCTACTCAGAGATTAAAGCACGTGCAAACGATTGCCAATGTAGTTTATTAACTTATACAGGAATGAAGCTGTTGGCGATTACGAGAGTGAAAAGAGGAAAGCAGCAGCAAAACAATATTCATTATGATGACTGTTGATGATAATGCAAACTATATTGATAATAAGAACAAATACGTGGCAAATACGACACAAAATAAAAAAAACAAATCGTAATAGCAATATCTGACGGCCAGAACAACAAAAAATAGGGAAGAGAAAGAGAGAGAGAGGGCGGGAAAGGAAGGAGATGGTGATCGAATGACAGTGACTCGAATCAAGGAATGGGATGGGACGGAAAGCGCTATTTGGGACAGAGGCAGGGGCGGTAAAAGGGGAGGAAGATAGAGAGGAGGACAACGGCGAGTAATAATGAAAAGAGCGAGGAAAAAATAAAACAAAGCAAAGACGAGACGCGTTTACGGGAATGCGTGCGGGGCGGCGCGGCAGAACGGGGCGGAAGGTAGCAAATGAGGATTTAGGGGCGGCGTAATTTGGGAATTGGGGGGGAGAGGTGTATGAGGAGAGGGAGCAAGAGGGAATACCGGGGGAGGATGGGTGACGAAGAGGGAACTTGGGAGGAAAAGGAAGGGACGTGGGTGGTGGTGGTGGTGGAGAAGATACTTCGGCTGCGGCGTGAGAAATTGGACAAGAAGAAACAGGCCGTAGAATTGGTCGAGGGTTGGAGGGACAAAGAAAGGTAGTTTGGGGTCAAGAAGGTGGAAACAACACGGAGACGCTACTCTGCAGTATTTCTCCCCGTTTAAGTTACGCCACAGAGGTTCTTCAACTTTTGTCACAAGACACAGAATTATTATCGAAGAGGGTTTCCCTCCTTCGAAAATAATTTTACTTATAAAATCATGCCAAAGGTAGAACTACCGTTCAGTAAAATTTCACAGATATTCCAAAATAAAACAGATCCACACATCAACGTTTCTTTTTCACGCTGAACATATTTAAAATAAAACATGAACGGCAGTGGATTTGCATCAGAACATACCATTCATTGGAGTTATGTAAATTACCTGTACTAACACACCAGATTTTTTATTGAGTATCCTACCAGCAATTACGTACGTTTTTGGACAATACTAATCGAAATGTACTAATTTCTAGCATATAGTTCCATTTTCCCTCTTATGGGTGATCCGCCAATACTTCCCTCTACAAAAACTTCATATCGTCGCCCTTTTCTTATTTCGTCTAGAATTCCTCTCCTCTTCCACGCATCCCCAGAGGTCTCCCTTCTTTACCCTTAATATTTCTACTCTTTTCATAACGGCCTCCATACATATCTTCCGCCTCCTTCGAACTTCCTCCACCGGCTTCCTGAGCACTCCAACCATTTCCAATACCTCCTTAATAGACAGACTGTGTAATTATTACTTAAATATTTACTTAAATACGCAGAAAAATGTAAGTTTTAACTAATATCACACCTATAACAGAGTATTTTATGCTACCTTTACACACATCGCGATTTCAATGATTTGGTCCAAGTAGGAGTGATTTTTTTTGGACACTGCGAGGCATCAGGGATCTACCAAGAAAACCCAAAATATCTGTCCGCGTCAGGCGCCAAGACAATAGACTTGTTCAAGTCCCAAAGGCAATAAAATGCACGGATAGATCGCGCCCTACACAGTATTAAAGCTCAAACAGTGAACCTCAGTGGAGTACGGGGTGAGGCAAGGGTAAATGGAAAACTGAAATAATGCAAGAAAGGTCTTCGTGTAGGGGAGAGAGCTCAAGGTGGGTGTTCTACACTTAAGATCCGGCAATGAGTTTCTCCCTCCCTAAGGCGAGGGGAAATGTAACGCCTACTCATCGAACCAAACAGTTACGAGAAAATGTGAGTCACAAATTGAGCGTGTAAACAGTAGAGCGACGACTTAAATGATTTTCTAGGAGACCAAATTCATTAAAGCTCAGGACGTGTGTGGAAATAGAAAACAAGTTATGATTACCGACGGAAAGATTCAGAGTGAATAATGGACTCTGGAGTTCAAGCCAATCAACGAACAACTTGGGTCCTAATTAAGACCGCGTGTTTACCTTTCCCAACCAACCCCTCCATACGTTATTAAGTTTCACCTATAAGTGAAAAAAGTTTCCTTAAATACGGAGACCCTATCACAACGTGGCTCATTATGGAAGCTTTCCCAATTTTAGCCGCCGTAGATAACATTAAATTCAGGTCATTCAAAGTTTCAGCTAACAAAAAATAAATAGCGATAAACATAATGCCCTGCATAACGAAGGAGGATGGGACTAACTACACGAAAGAATGTGACTCAATTACACATTATCCTACAATCATTCATCATCATTAGTTGTTCACTCCTAAGATTGGTTGACTGCAGCCCTCCACCCTTTCCTATCTAAAGCTAGTTCCCTTACCTCCTGGTATCTCTTCCTGTGTATTTTCCTCTTTATTTGGTCCATGAACCAATTCTGGGTCTTCCTCTGGGGACTTTTATCTCTACATATTTTCAATGCAAATTTACCACAATCATACAGTAATGGAAAATAAAAATAATTACGAGTTTCACTGACACGTTACTAGAAACATACATTGGGTTCAACACTGGGCGATACAGCATGCCGATGAATAAGTGAACTAAAAATCTCCTAAGGACCAATGAACCTCATTTATTTCTCCATTCGTTACAATGCCTCAAGTTGATACGAACTGGTTCCTGGCGTTAACGCAGGGACAGGAAACGCTCAGCAACTATAATTAGCTTCCATTTCACGTATTTATAATAAACACCAAATGCACATAATATTGCCGATAAGTAAAATAAAAATCTCATACTGACCAATGAACCTCTTCCATTGTTTCCCTCCTTTCCACGCCTCAAGTTTGTACGATATGGTTCCTGGCTTTGAGACAGGGGCATGAAAACGTATAGTAATTCTAATTTACTATAATTTCATGCATTTATAATAAACGCCAAATCCAAAAAATCAGAAACAGCGAACGATAATGCTGATGAGTTATATTCCGATTCACCATAATGCCAGCAAAGAGGGCTGTCGAAGGACCACGAGTACGATCCGCGAATATTATTTTCACAAAGCTTCTAAGGTTACAGATAGACAGAATTTTGGATATAATTTTAATTTTCACTGATAAAAATGAGAAATTTTCATGAATTTTTGATTCTGTATTTAGATATATAACGTGACATATTATTTGCCAAACTATTTTTCAGGCGATATTTATATATTTTTCTACCATCTTTAGGATCACCACGTAAATACGCTTCAAGCCTTCGAGTCGCTAGCTGATTTAGGTCGCAAGGTGCAAGGTCTGGTATAGACAGTTCGTGCGTTGGGTAGGCTGCGCAGCCAACTCCACTGTACCAATTGGGTTGCCAAGGGGATGGGAGTGGATGGACGGTTGGAACGACTTCGGAGGCCGGCGGAAGGAGGGTGAGGGGAGTTTTATGGGGGTGGGAAGGCAGAGAGGAGGCTTCAGAGGGGGTAATAGGGTGTGGGGGAGGGAATGGCGAGGGGGAGGAGGGTGAGAGGAAAGGGAAGTCGGGCGACGCGGGGTGTGTGTGTAATTAATTTCAATTTTCTCTTAATGAAGGGTTGAGGGGTAAGCCCCCTTGACGGCGGGGGTTTCTGTTTCAACTAAGTAGGTTTTTAATTTCCATTCTTATTTCTACTTCTTCTCCCTTTCACTTCCTTTTTTTATGTTTTATATTTCCTCGGCCAGCCCCCTCCTATCACCCTAACCTTAATTCTTCTTCGGCCCTCATCTCCTTCCTTGCAAGGGATGCGCAGCAAAGAGAAAAAGGATACAAAGAAGGGGCTGAGAGAAGTTATCGAGGGGAAAAGATGCTCCAAAAAAGAGATGCGCAGCAGCAAACAAATTGGACGAGCAAACTTGGCGGTGCGCGTTATTTTTTTCCTCGTACAATTTTACATCGTAAAAACGAAATATGCATTAATTTTTTGGTTCGTGCGCGTCCGTGAAAATTAGCCTGCTTTCCCTTTGTGAGATCTCTCTCTTTCTCTCGGGCAAAACAGAATGAAAAATATACGAGTTTCTGCCGGATTATGCGTTATTTCATTAGCCGGACGTCAGGACTCCTCTTCGCCCTGCAGTCTGCTAAATTGTATATTTTTTCACGAGCTTTCCACGACCAAGAGGATGGTACTCGGAATCTTAAATGCGATTATAATTAAACAGGAAGGGAAAATGATACCAGCGTCAGTTGCACTACACTGCTTCCTCACTGACGGTACATCCGAAACTGTGGAGAGTTAGGGTGATTTGTATCGTCGAAAAGGCATCGAACAACGGGTAACTGAAGTATCTTATTTGCTACCATGGACGCACTGCCGTGGGAATTGTCGAGAATGAAAAACAATGCCGGCGAGAGCAATTTTAGTATTTCCTGTAAATGAGCTGATGTATCTGTAATCTACTCAAGACTGTTCGATAATTTACACGAAAGCATTCATATATGTGTATTCATTTATTCGATAATTAATCCAAACATTTTTTACTGCAATCCTTCATCTTTCCCTAACTAATGCTAGTTGGCATACTACCAGGAAATTCTTTATACGTACATTCCCTCTGATGTGATCGATGAATTTATACCTGGACCATCCATTGCGGACTTATTACTCAAGTTTTGTTTTCATTTAGGGTATGTAATTTGGCATTTTACCTGACTTTTATTCCATGGCATAAGAATAAGTATTAGCGCTAATATCAAATTTTAGTTTTCTATTAATCGATTCTTATCTCTTCATTTTGCAAGTACATTTTCCTGCCAGAATATTTTACATGCCATTACATATTTTTTACACTCTGAGCCAAAGACTAGAGGCCACAACGGTTTAATTACGCACAAATGTTACAGTAAAAAGAAACAATGCATTTTAAGCATTCACTTCAATATTTTTGCCTCCACTCAAATGTCCTCTCGCAAATAAAATACATTGTTAATTCGGCATATCATAGGCAAAAGATTCAACTTCAGACTCATAATGCTCAATTCAGTGATATTCCTCTCACTCTTCTTAAAACTCTACCACACGCATCTCTTGTTTTAGCATCAGTTCCTCTCTCACACGTCCACAGTCACATGAAGTAATTAAATAAAATGATTTTTTTAAATTTTCCCTTTGGTGCAGGGTAAGCAATTCCTGGCTCCTTCGCAAACTCCGGAAGAGAAAAAAGCAACGTCCGTACACATATATAAATTTAAAAGCGGAAGAATGGAAATTGGATTAAAGGACTTACTCGCCCTTTTCGTACATTTTCATCTTCTACTCCTCCATCCTTTAGCTCTTAGCGTTCTCCCTTTTCCTTTCCGTACACCTCGATTCTTGCCCATCTTTTTCGCCCTCTCTTCCACTTCTTTCATCTTATCCACCACCGCTCCCTGAAAGGAACGGAGCCATGCCTTATCGCTCTCCCCCGGTTCCTTTCCCGGCCAGAAACCTAACTCTTCTCCCTTATGTACTCCTCCCTCGCCGTCACCTTCCCAACCCCACCACCCCCATTCTTATATCTGGCCCGCTAATACATTTTCTACCCTCGTATCTCCTGGTCACCTTTCACTTCGTCACCAGAGGGCCTCCTTTCCCCACCCACCCCGACCGACCCCTCAGTACAAATTACCCCGAGTGGATTCCGGCCCTGGATCCGATATAATTACGGTCCGGGCGACCGCAGCTATCCTTGGAAACGAGGGAGAGGTGGGATTCCGGTGCGGGGAAATGCGCGTCAGGAAAAAGTTTATTGGGCGGACTTAAATGGCGATGAATGGTTTTTATAAGATTAAGGCTTTTTTTTAAAAGACCCTGCGTCGGACGCACAGGGGAAAAGGGGTTTCCATCTTCTCCGGTCCATTTTTGTTCCCACCTAACGCACACACATACATAAATACCTAACTTTTTATCCCCGCACTCTTTTCACTTCGAAACTTCTCTTCCACCCGGCCCTCTGACCTTCCTCTGCACGGCTGCCCTCGCCTACTCTGGCTGGTTAGCGGTGGTGGTCTCTCGATTGGCCAGCTGGTTGGGTCCGGCCCCACGCGGTGATGTAACGCGATCGGGTGCGACGACTCCCCCCTTCTCCAAAAAGGACCAATCCGCGGCGGACGCTGTATTTCATCGAGGCGTAAAAGGTCGATCTCAAATGAGGTGTGACTAGAAATGCTCCCGAAAATTACTGGAGCGGCCTCGTTCCTCGTGCCTCTACCCCCTTCCGCTAGCCTCAAAGAGAGTGATAGGAACAGAGAAAAAAATGAGAACCCACTTCTCCTCGCACTTCATCTAATAGACTGGCCCTATAAAAAACGAGAGAGAAAAATTTAAACAACGTAGTGGTATCTCTCTTTCTCTCGGCTTCGAATAGACGTTAATAGTTCGTGATTGCTGTTCTTTATTCAATTTATGGACCGGTAGTATGCGAAAGAATGCAGTTGATTTCACTGAGCGATCATCGGGACGGTGGAAATTACGCCATTGAAAAGAAGTCCACATTTCAAATGGATGCGACTGTTCACTTTCTTGTGAACGGCCCCCGATTGCATCATCGCAAACTAATTAGACCTACGGCTATACTTTACTGGTCGTTTATTTCGATAATTGAGGTAGACTTCATCGTCGAAAGATAGATTTCGTGTGTTTGATATCGAGGTATCTTAAAGAGGCAGATTTCTAATGCTAAGTTTTGTCTAACCTTCAATAGTCTATCCATATCTATTACCTTAACATATTTCATAGTATTCCGTTCGAAATTTATAACCTACAGAACTATCATTTTCAGCAGTAGTTTTTTTGCATCCTTAATTTACCGTAATTTTTTACTCCCGGAGCAGAAATGGATATTTTTAAATGTTTCTACTCAATGTTGTTTTAGAAAGAATCAAGAGCTCATTTTGGAATAGTTTGATATTTATTTTTCACACATAACTATCTATGAAGTTCCTTCATAGTAAAAACGATTGAAACACAAAATAAAAATTACAATTAATCTCGTTTTATTTGCCCCAGTAATTGAAGCGAGCAATTAAGTGAGGAATCGCCAAGTTTATTATACTCGCTAGCAGGCTATCGCTCTACATTTTTCACCAATATTGAGGTATTTACAACAAAATATCTTGACGTTTCTATTCAGTTTCCAGGTTTACTCTTCGATATACTAAGGGCAAAACGGCCCTTTAGATTAGAACTCATTAACATAATCACTAAAATATTTAAAGACCAATATTTCTCATTTTAAAGATGAGTTGCCACAGGGACAAAAGATCTGTCGTCGATACAGCCAAAATCACAAACCACAATACATGCACTTTTTCGGAGGGCCTCATGTAAATATGAGTTCAACCCACTTTTCAACAATGCAACAAATTTCACGCCATCAAAGCATGAATCCACAAACAAATCATCAGTACATTCCGGTTGCGATAACACGAGTCAGTTTTTCGAAAGCCAAGGGGTGCGAAAGAGAACCGAAGGGGTGGTTTTTAATTATCTGGCATCTCGATGAGCCCCACCCTCGCCTTTTTCATCCCCCTACTTCCACCTTGACGCATCTGCTCACAATTAACTTTCCTCCCTTTTCGGAAACTTTCAAGACAGCTTCAGCTTGTCACACAAAACCAATTATCAGCCTGGTTCATCCGCATTCCCTTTGTTTCACAATAGAGAGATTCCATCCCAACATACTTAAAAAAAAGCAAGTATATTCAGAATATATATTTTCCGCATCGTTTGATTGGTTGCTTGGTTATAGGGATACGCCAATGAGGTTGTAAGCGCCAGAATGCCTAGGTGATCAAGAAAGTGGGGAAAGGATTTATGTGATCGAAGGAAGAGTGGAGGGAAATCCACTGTCAGCATTAGCCTACTCCGCTCACGTAGGGACCACTGAAAACTATTTGCTACTATCACGTTTCCATCCCCTTGTGGCGGGAGGCGGGTTTGTACTCCAGCCACCACACCCGCTCATTTCTAAAAACTTCTTCCTCTCCTCCACATTGTCCTCACTATTATTTTCCTCTCTGGAACGCTAAACTGGATTTTTACAAATTCACAGAAATGAGTATGCAGGTGGAAAAGGAGATCAGCAACACTATAAAAGGGTATTTGAAATAATATTAGCATATGACTTTATGGCGGAAAAAATGATTCTCCTGGTCTGTGACCCCAGTCCAGGCGAATGATTTTTCACATTGAATTCCATATTTATCTGATCCTATGTATGTGACTTCATCCTTTACCTGCGTGGCTAGTTCGGCAGTTCAATAACTCCGCGTAAAAATTTCTGGATCCTCAGAACATATTCTTATAATTACTACAAGATTTTTCCTCTAGATGCAGCAAAATTAAAACCGATGTAGAACTATTATATTTTAAGGAATCGCTATGCCTATATTTAAAATATCAAGTAATGTCACACTTGCATTCCTGAATAGGCCACACCAATGGGTCATGGGCGCTTAAAGATACCAAACTCGCATGAATAAACCCCTGCAGGAGGCTCATTTCGAAAGGAGCAAATCCACTTGAAAATGGACAGCATATTAAATATTAAAGACTCAGGGAAAAAATAACCACGACAGCAAAGGAAAACTCTAAGGGAGGTTAACTAAGAGGAACCCGCCCAATGGGGAGTAGGAGACCAAGCCACCGAGCGCGAATGAACGCAGGATGACTTGAGTGAAAAGAAATCAATGAATTGGGGGTGACAGGGAGAGAATTACGATGGCCTAGCAAAGAGCGGATGGGGAATTAAAGAGGGGGAAAAGTAAAATCCTGGGGATATCGAGGAATTGGAGGAGGAGGAGAGAAAGAGAAGGCGGCGGGAGAGGAAGAAAAGTTGAGGTGGGTGAAGAGGGAGGAGAGCCATGGGATGGGGAAACAGGGAGGAGGCAGGGATATCGGGAAATGACGGCGAGGTTGAAAATAACTCAAAAGGATAGTGTCAGAGGAGGGCGGCAAGGAGGGAGAAAGAAGACAGAAGGAGATCGTGATGTATGTGGGAATGAGATGGGAGAGAGGAGCAAAGTGGGATGCAAGGTGGAAGGGGAACGAAAAAGGGGGAGTGGAGAATTGGGGGGGAATCGTGGGGAGCGTAGGAAGTCGGACTGAGGGGCTTAAAGGAGGGGGAGGGGCGGGGGAGGTTGGGGTGGATGGGGGAATCAGCGGAAACTAATAAGTTAGAGTCTTCACGGCTCACCAAACACGATTCTTACCCTCTTTTCACTCTCCCCCTCTCCCTTTATTCCTCTCTTCTTTCCCTCTCTCGTCCATTCTTCCAGCTCCTTCATTCCCCTCCCTTCTTCCTCCACGAATCCGCCATCTCAATCCCGCTTCTTTTTCGTTCCCCTGCATCCACTTAAACCTATTCCGTCTTTTCGATGTTTTGACGTCACAGGCAGGGGAACCTATCTTACTATAAACTTACTATCTTTAGGTTGGCTAAATAACGGGGAGGAGACCGAAGTCTTTTGCACCATAATAGATGGACAGGAAGTTTGGAAGGAGACAGACTTTACCAATAATGTAGGAAAGGAGGAGAGAAACCTGGCGCTTGCTTCAACCTCTTGTCTACGAATGGCGTCAAGGGATCCTCATTCCCATCCAACGCTACAGGTTGAGTATTGCACTAGTATCGTAGACGCATTTAAGTAGGGATCGGGATTTAACTGAAAAATCTCCGCCACTGCCGAGTATATCCGGATATTTTGGAATGGAAAACAAGCACTCAATCCGCAACGTCATCTTCATCCCATGGCACCAACTCTCGTTCCCAGTTTATCTTACTTGGTTCCTCAAAAATATATAAGTTATTTATTCCATTTTATAATTACCGGTTCTCCTAGAAAGACAAGCGCTATAGGTATTCTTTTAAGGCAGGGTACATCGAGTCATCAAAGCAACAAAAAGGATCAAATAGGAGTCATTGTAAAAGGTCAATTGGATGGAGAGGACTACTAAGTAAGTAGCCCAACATGGAGCCGGTTGGAAAATACGATTGATTCCTTGTACTTAGAGAACGACAATATTATTTAAAATCAAGATCCGTGGTAATAACGTTTCGGAATGGGTTTTTTCGCCGTGATAATGCTGTTCTAAACATTTAAGCCTATGATGTGTAAGAACTTAAAAATTTTCATTCCATTCTTTGGTAAAAATGAACCCTCAAGCTTCGCAGTAAACATAATGCGTGACGAGGAATTACAGAATTTACCAGAATTTTTTCTTTCCCTGTTTTACTTTGCATGCAACATTAATAGTAATGATCAACTTATTTAGATGAAAGTATCGCGTTAATAGAAGTAATAGATTCTTAATTCTACTAATAAATTAATCAAATTATTTATGTCAGGAAGTACCCACCTGTGCAGCCTTGGCACCCACCTTGGCAATATTTTCAGAAAACGATAAGTCTGAGACTTAATACCCTGATGGACTAACTTTGGTGACTTTTGACAGAGCATAGGACAGGAATCAGTCCGCGGAGAGGATATAGCTCCCAGATTTCAATGTTATTTCCTAGACAGACCTCCCAGTTTGATGTCATGATGGCAGTTTTCACACTCAAATGAATGTTCTAAAATTAAATAAGAGTTTTCACTAACGATGAGTAAATTGACCCGCCATAATAATTGGCAAAATATTTTCTCCGGCTGTCTCACCTTCCTCGTCCACACACCTTTCTCCCTTATATTTTCCCATTTATTTCTAACACTACCAATCCCTAAGCTTTCTAATTCTTATTTGAAAGACCGTAGGTGCTTCCTCATGATCGGTTTTCCAAACGTGACCTCCCAGGCAGAGCTCTCGATTGCTACGCTGCCTGTTATTTCGTTTTTTCCTTCCTTCTCTCTTTCTTTCTGTCCTTCTCCCCTCCACGACCCCACAGGCATAAATCAATCGCCACACTCCTTTATCCCAACACTTGGGACACCCCGCAGCGGGATGGCCAACACCCTCGCGGCCTATTCCCAACCACACCCTTGCTCCCTCTCTCCCATCTCCCACTGTATTCTTTCTGTACTCTCTTTCCCTTTATAGCTTCTCAGCGGGACACTCTCCGTCCCCCTCCGCCCCCGGACCAACTTTCCCGCTTTGTCCACACTCCCATTCTCAGCGCCTCCACCAACGCAGTCGTCTCTTTAAGTAGTTCGAGCGAAGTTCTTATCTAGTTATGATTGTAACGTTTAGTCGTCAGTAATCACAAGTTTATAGAAATTATCAGTTTAGCAGCGGATCGTGCAGATTTCCAGGCTGAAAATAAGACCGGCGTGGCAGCAGTAATGGTCCGTAGTGTCAAATCAATATCTGAATTAATTCGGGACATGACAAATTATTAAGGCAGTTAAAATAAGATTTTTCTCAAGCAAAAATTGAGGCCATTTCAAATTTTATAAAAATTTAGGCTGTTCTAGAGATAAAGAAGAACAAAATAAAAAGTATACATGCAAAAACTTTGTAATTATTGCTAAAATTCTCAGTAATTAGCTAAAAATACATTTGAGGAATTTAACTGACCTTTACGACGAGTGCTGAAAATACTTTCCAATGAGAAGGGTTTTCTTCGAGATTATTAAAAGGTACGACTACGAGTAATGTAATTAATTTGACAAATAATGGAGGGAACAAACGAAATACACACTGCTACATGTTCAGGGCAAGCTGAACGTCAGAATCAGCTTATTCTTTTCGTAATATTTCTCCGGAGCGAACAAATGCGCCATGAACCGTAGTAAATGACTCCTATCTACTACGCAAATATCACGAAAAGCAGATCAAAAAGTGGCTGATATTAATTTATCTATAGAAATATCGGATCTGTTTCCATGCAGAGATGCCAAATAAATTATATGCGTAGTATTACCTTGTTCAAACTACGTTTAAAAGCTTGCAACCGACAGCTGTGTGTACAAACGCTTTTCAACGCACGATGCCTAGCATCGAGGTAAGATTTCAATCAAATACACACCAAAGCTGTGGGGGGTAAATCATTGTTTGTGACAGCGACGTACTCACCGCGTTTGAAGCAGAGAGAGGTGTTAGTTCACGGCCTTCAAACAAACAATTATAGCGAGTCAGGTAACCAAGTCCGTCTTCACTAATGGCATAGACATTTGAGTTCAGTTCATAAAAAACGGAAGGGGAAAACTTGATTCATTCGTTAAGGATAACAAAGCTGTCGGTGTGGGATCATATTTTTTAAAAGAAATCGGAACCAATTTAAAAAATGGCCATTTTATTCCGTTGATCCTTTATACAAAAATGTTAAAAAGATTATGCAAGATATTGACGCTTGAGGGTTTTGGAATCTAGTGAAAGCATTGCCCAAAATAAACAAATAGCTGGCTCAGGCGTATCCAAATAGAATTAAGCTACTTGGGCCACGTTGTGATGTAATGACTTCGCACAAATCCACTCCAAATATTTATTGCAGCCAATGTCTGCTTCTGCAATTGCATAGTGAGGTATTTGTATAATCATTATTCTTGAAAATAGAAGTATTAAAATCATTCACGATTACAATTCGGTGTGGAAGTGTACAATGCTAGTTTTTCTTCCATTTTAGTCAACGAACCAATCAGGCATGGCTATAGATAGTTACCTCAAGAGGAACCAATAGCAGTTTACCCCGCTACCACTCAAAGAGAGCGAGTTTTGGCGTTCACCTCCATAACTACCATCTCGGATTCACCGCCTCCTCTCCATGCAACCTCCCACTACGCCAATGAAATCAACCAATACCGACGCCGTCTCCCCCGCAGTACAGGTAATGGCCCCCCACTCAAATCCATACCGAAAACGGAGGGGAGGCCAGCCTCCGCCCGCCTTCAAATACTTCCGTCACAACGTACCGACCATATCACGGACCCCAGTAGCCCCAAAACACCTTGTGACCGCGTTGGTTAACCATCGTTTAAGTAGCTCTTCAAGTCGCCTATCTTGCCATGTTTAGGTGACGCAATCGACGGCGGAAACGGAAAATGACGAGACCGGATAATCGAATGATATCCAGTTGCAGAAACGACACATTCGTATTCAATAGAGTTATGGGACTCATTAAGCCATATGAACCATTTAAAAAGCATTGCAGACAAATTCGACAAATGTATCGGTTTCATAAATAGTATCGAGACTTATGAAATGGAGATACGTAAGTAGCCAAGGAGGTGGATGCGCAATGACCCATTTGAGACTTTCTAACTTGATAAATGAGTTTTTTTGAGACGAATATCCAGTTTGTTTACTCTTACAAACTAACTTTTATATGCATTAGCAATTATACACATGAATGACGTTCATAAATTTTATCCAGCGGTGGAAGACGAGATTCAACATTAGAAGTAATTAACTATTGGTAGAAAAATTATGAAACTGTTAGATATGTTCCTGCAACCCAAATATTTTTATGAGGTACTTAAATTCATGGATCTCATAACAATTAGCTTCATCGCTAAATGTCCTAGCAACCAGCCATGAGTCAGGAAAAATAAATACGGGTTTCTGTTTTTTATGAATAAGAATATAGGAGGCTCATTTCCTGAGACAAATACTTCAAAACACTGGGATACGGAAAATGTATCAGCGTTTGAAATTAGATGATTGCTTTTCACTTGTTATTTGCGATTCCTTGAGGTGACATCACGAAGATACTATTAAAAGGTGTAGATATTAGTGGACAGGTGAAGTTGGTGGACACGATAGCTGTCTGAATCGGGTACTACCAAGCTGCTCTCTTCAACCCAGCGCCCTCCTCGTCCGTCGAATGCTACACCGGAAGCTGCATCTCTTCCAGACCCATGCCACACCCGTCTCTCTCCCTCCCCCCTCCCATGATTTCCCCCGACAAACCGAACCCAAACCCCCTCCGCCACGGCGGCAGAGCGCACACCCACGATTCCAGTGGCATACAAACCACAGCTTCCGCCTCGTCGCTCCCAATCTCATCGTGCTGCCGCTGCTGCTCTCCGTCGAAGCGGCAGGGAGGCCCGGGCGATGATGCGGCGGGGAACGACCGGGGGATGGTGGGGAGGATGTTTGGTGAGCCTTACGGGGGGAGTGCGGCAGGGGGTGCCACAGATGAGGAAGGAGAGCAAATGGAATGGGGCTGTGCGATACTCATCGAACCATAGTGACCATTCCTACGATAGAGTTTCCGGATAAATGAAAGTAATTACTGGATATATCGAACGGTTAGACCAAGGGTTGAATGCATGCAGAAAATCATGAGGAATGACACAAAGTGAGGAGTTGTTGAGGCACATCGATGATTGCGAATGAATGTTCCGATTGATTGCTGTCAGAGATAATGACATCCAAAAATATCGGTTTTGTTACTGAAAAGTACACACCACTAGCTAGGCGCACAGCGTTAACAGAACCATAGTACTCAAAGTCAAGCAGGTAAAACTTCTAGAATATCAACTGCTCCACCTTTTCTGCGATAAAATTCAACATTTCATACAATTATAACCCATAATATTAGCATTGATTTGTTGCTGAAAATACCATCCAAGACATTCCACCATCAAAGAATACAGAACTTATTACAATTCATACAACGTATTCCATATCGCCACCTTAAAAATACTGGCAATATCGTGACACACGATAATTTTGGCAAAAATATAATTATATCGTATATCTTATAGCAGTGATCGAAAACAAAAAGTAGTTATTAATGGTTTTAGCTCTGATATGATCGAAGTCATATCCGGTGTTCCTCAAGGTAGTGTGATCGGCTCTCTTTTATTCATTGTTTATATAAATGACCCAAGTTCTAGAGTTAGTAGTAAAATAAGATTATTTGCAGACGATACAGTTATCTACCGTGAAATAAGCGAAGGCGCTTACTTTTAAGCTTTGTCATCAGACCTTAACAACATTCATTAGTGGTTCCGGGAGTGGGAGTTAGAATTAAATATCAGCAAATGCACCACAGTTCACTTCCTGCGAAAGCCATCACAAAAATGCCCTAGATAAACTGAGGGCGGAGTAAACATAAAATCTTCAGATACAGAAAATTTCTTGGAATTACTTTAACTTCTGATATATCGTGGGGATTACACATAAAACATATGTGGAACAGGATTTTTTTAAACTAGGTTTTGTTAAACGTATAAAAGGAAGATTCTCAGATGAAAAAGTCAAAGAGAGATGCTACTTCGCTCTGGTTAGGCCACACCTCAAATACGCCGCGAGCATTTGGGACCCTGGTCATAAAGATTTAACCAAATACATTAACAAAATACAAAGGAAAGCAGCGGATTCCGTTAAAAACTGTTACGAGCGTATATGTAGTGTCCCACAACTTTTAGAGGGATTAAGATGGGAGCCCCTAGAGACTACAAGCGGAGGCTACAAGCTAGGCTTAGCTTGCTTGAAAAATTCAGAACTGATATTTTTCAGAGCGACATAGAGAATATTATCATGACTCCTCACTACATCTCTAGGACAGACAGATGCGAAAAAATAAGAGAATAAGAGAGATACACTGCCAAACAGATAGGTAGGTACCAAAACTCGTTCTTTCCACGCACAATAAGTGACATACACTCCTATAATACATGTCACCATTTCACCTCCCAAAAATTTACATCTTTACACGGCTGGTGACCTAACACCACCTGCCACACGCCCATACGGCGGCTCGCAGGGTATTATGTAGATGTAGATAGCATGCCGTAATGACCAAACGAAATGAGGAACTTTGACCCGGCTTCAATGCACGTGGCTATGCATCGCAGAACCCTCACTCAGCGGGGTCGGTGCGAGAATTACATTCTGCGGGGGGTGAGGAGGGGGCGGAAAGTGAGTAGGGGACCAAATCCCCAGTTCGCACCGGAGGGCAGGTTCGCTGGATGCCACAGGAGTGGTTATATAGGGATACTGATGGTGTTCTCGGGCTCTGATGCTTCGTGCTATACGGGCTGGTGGCACAAAATCGGGGATGGAAACGCTGTGTGAGAGAATGGCTCACGCACGGGAAGGGGAAAAGAAAAAAAAAGAGAGATATTGGTCTCGTGTGGGGCGAGGAAGCGCTGAGCCGGGGAGAAGAGAGTTAACAGTTCAAAGGTGTGGCGTTGAGGGGAGCTGATTTGCAGGGAGGTCTGCGTTAAGCTACGAGCGTATGACGTGCACTGCCAAGGTTATTCCCCGTATTTTTTCTCCTCCTCCTCTCTCTCTCTCTCTCTCTTTCAACGGGATGAGAGTTCTTACCAAGGGAAAGAGGAACGCAACCAAGGTAGGGAAGGAATTCGGTCTGAGAAAAGGGGGAGGTCGGGGAGACCGGTATATTGAGCGAGACAGGAGAGCATCTGGGACTGTTTGCCGGCACACACAGGATGTGTGGGGGAGGTTTTCGAAGGTGCGTAAGCGGAAGGAAACGGGTATGATGGCGAGGAGGGTATTTCGCGAGCAATAGTCGCAAGAGGGGAATGCTACTTTGGAATGCCTTCTTGATGGATTACATTGGGTGAAGGTAAATAGTAGCAGCAGTAGGGATGGTTCCGATTTAAACGGGCAGAAACTGATAGCCGATTCGATCGCATTATCCTTTTCTGGACGCGAAAATTCTGCCCATAATTGAGCAATATAACGGGGTTTAAAGGTTCATCAAAGTTATAACGTAGTGAGCCCGTTAGATATTACGTAAGACCGTATCTATACGGTAAACATAGTTTAATGCGCGAGGCGGAATCAGAACCTGTGATGCTTGAGTTGCAAGGGTGGAGAGATAACCATATTTGGTTTATTAGGCCGACCTGAGGACGTCTCTTAAATTAGAGCTCAAAAGATGTCCACAGTCAAAAACGTTATTACTTCTACCATAATTATGGTTTTTCATTTATATTACTACTAAATAAGGTCTCGAATATTTCATCTTAATTAACTTAACTAATATGCCATCTAAATAAATTTATTTTCCAATGCGGTGTGGACGAAAACAAGGAGTTATTTGCATTTGAAAGGAGATTAAGACACAATCACGAACTGATAATAATTCAAAATACAGTTGTAACTTGAGAATTTCATGAATAACGCTGCAAAAAATAGTTCATAAAAATATTATGCCTGGCTATGAAATAATTTCTGCCAACAAAAAAAATGCACTAATAAAATTTGTACGAATATATTGACCACTTGACTTCATAAAAATCTACACCAACCATAATTCCATTCGACAACAAAGAGGATACAACGAATGTTCCCAGGGCTGCACGAAGGTTCTCGTGGCTACTTAGGACAAGAATCTGAGGAAAGGCGAGGCCGACATTTGAAGCAGACGCGGTTAGATTTCCATGACAAAGGATGCGAGCGTAACTTACATGAGGCAGTAATAAAAATAACTTTTCTTGCATACATAAATCACGAACGATGTGGTAATTAGATTGCAGCAGTGAGAGACGATTACAGGGCGGCTGCCTGGAAAATATTAAGCTGAATGGGCGTTCTTGTTTCCTTAAGCAAAGACAGAGTCAAGTACTTAAAAGGTCGGAGATACTTCATTTTCAATGATAGCTGAAAAAAAATTAAAAATGGAAATAAGAAAAAGGAGGCAGACGTTACTGGACTTTCGCCAAGTGCAATATTTATGCTCCCTATTTCATTTCCTGGCCTGAAATTGTTTCAATCAGTTCCACACTAAGACGATAAACATTTGCCTGTTTGCTTGCTGACTAGGGAACCGATCATTCATTTCGATGTATGTACGGATAGTTTTTTTCTTCGTTCAATGCAGAAACATTTATTAACCGAGAGGCTCACCGGAGGTGCATTTAAAAATTGGATAACAGTTTTCAAGGAGAGGGTTAGTAGAAGTGGTTGCCATGCCATGCCATTAATTGGGAGTTTTAATTTCAAATTAAATATGTATTAATTATGAGTGTAATCACAAGGTTTTCGTGCCAGTTTGTGACGGAATAGTAGCGGAAGTATTACGCAAACAACATAGCAATAAAAATACAATTCGAAGAATACCTGCATTTTGAATTTGTTATGCACGGAATACAGTTTTAATGGCAAACACCATTCAAATGGAGTAAATGTGACCGAAGAAATTTTCGCGGACGAAAAATTCAAAATGAACACGGGAAACTTAAATCTCAATAAAATATCAACTTTCATATCGTAATTCCAAAACTCAAGGAGAACACACACTGTTTGTTCCGGCAACTTTGTCATTCTGTTTCCAAAAGCAGTGCTGTCACATGACCGTAATGTGGTCACGTGACAGCACAGCTATTTATTTAGCTATTTATTGTTGTTACATAAATGACAGGTTGAACCCAAATTGGGCTCAACAGAACTGATTCCATGGAGAAATTTTTTACTGCGGTAACGTGGAATTTCTCGTACGTTGGAGGGTTTTGGGAAACCTTGCTCAACCTGTTATAGATGCACGCTGGCAGTGTGGTCATTATTATGTGGTTTTTCGTTGGTTCATTAAATTTTTTCTTACTGCTAGAAGAGGAAGATGATAATCATTCTTTCATGCTTCGTGAATTAGCATAGAATAAATGCTTTTTCAGGAATTTGAGGCCCGAGGTTCCACTAAAAATAATGAGACAGAACTTGTACATTTACGATCTATCATGTTTTTTCCAATGATAGATCCTTCTCGCATATTTTATCTCAATTCTGCCGCTAAAGTTGCAGTAAAATACTAAACTTCTCCAAATGCCTTCGGCTCGTATGGCAAATACCTACTGCATCTGAGTTTTCTGGTGCTCCTCTCATGATAGAATTTCAAAGCGGTGACTTATGGTCGACTTGGAGGGCAGCCTTTTCAGTACGCTGAAAAGGTGGCGCTTAGACCGCGTTGTTATGATCCACCACCTCTTTCCCCCACACCCTCTCATATCGCCCACTCATCCCCTTTCGCCTGCCGCGTGAATGTGTTAGGCGCCCGGCCAACTCGGGGTGGCAGCCATTTGGCATCCGCTATGTTTGTTGGAGACGGGATATAAATCCACTAAAGCGTTCAAGGGACGGAAAAAAATAAACCATCAAGGCATGGCATGCAACATGCCGATTGAGGACTCGAAAGCGAAGTCACGCGAAAATCTGAGCACTTCAGAAGAGGGCATTTTTGGTGGAGCACTCGAACGGCCAACGTTAGCCTCAATACTGCAACATACGCGAAGATAAATTGGACCAAAATTTAACGAGGTAGCAGTAGATCGGGACGGAAGTGATGAGTAATTGCGAATTGACCCTGATGATACAATCAGCTCTCTTTTTTAACAGCAAAAATGCATAAATACAGGTAACAGTATGATAGAAAACATGTGCATACAGTCGAGAGAAACAAAAAAGGGAAATACCCCATTAGGAATTGATATAATTTATTCAGGATTATGACAATAATCTCGTTGAATCGATCGTAAATATTAGCGCTGATAAAGTGGAAGTGATTCAATGTGAACATAAACATCGATGTCTACAGCCATACGCTTCATGAGATAGAGGGATAGATCCTGAATATTAATATAAAATTCCCTACATCACAAGTTTAGGGAAATCGTATGATTTTAATTCATGATTAAAAGAATTGAAAGTTATAGGAAAGCAATTTCAAGAAATTTATTATTTGCTGATTGAAAATATTTGTAGCGTCATAGAAGATGTACAGGACACGTTATATTCTTTTAAGAACTATATCTAATGTATGTTGTTATATAACTGAATGGATGAAGTTGAATTTGAGCAACAAAGTGAATTACCAATAATATGCATAGTCCCTTCTACAAAAGGCAACTTAATTGAAATAACAGGTCCCGATGTATTCACTAATTGAATAATCCGAAAGAAATATTATTTCATCGCCAATTATGCAAAATTGCATCGCACCTTTAACACTATAGCTGTTAATCAACACATTTACGGTTGATCGCCTCTTTTGACATGGTTTACGAAAGTAAGGGTCTAAAATTTTCATAATTCCTACGCAAATTTGGAACGAGAAATAATCAATGCCGTTAATCACACCAGATAAAATTATTTCCAATTTGCTATTCAAATTAAACTCGTAATCAGTGCAAAGCTATCGAACTGAAGCGATAACAGCAGATAGAAAATCTTATCACAAAAGCTGGGATCACCATATGACAAAAATAACGAAAAAATAGGAAAACGGATTTTGACGACCTCGAAAATTGAGGTATATATTTTTTTCACGCTGCCTAAACGTTCCTAAAAATCAACGAGTAAAAGCAGTTGTTTTGCATAAAGCTTTTGAATTAAAATAAACTCACGTCTACACTATTCATTTGCTTGCGCCACGGACGCAACGCAAATAAAAATAGCATTTATTATTTTACCCACTATTTTTGGAGCACTCGCCATCTGCATCATAATAAAGCAGGCTCGTGAAGTAAATGAAGCCGAAAATGAAGGCATATGAGTAACTAGCCAACCTATTCGCCTAATTGCTGTGGATACGAATAGGGTGTGTGCTTTTTGAATGAATAACAAATGCGAGACGGTTCGATTGTAACAACGGAACCACATTTGATACAAGGGAAAAATTACGATCACCATCGAATCTAATTAATTAATACTTAACGGACAATATTTGAAAAACCTTCATCAGGAGTCTCACTCTCTGGTATCGTTTTCAACATGCGAAACTTCGAACCATGTTCTCGCTTCCGAAAATTTACTATGATTTCCGCGCCGTCAACGTATTGAATAGTTGATGCCCATCTTTCCCTATTATGCCTCACATCTTATAAGTGTTCCCGCCGAAAGTAGAGGAATGGGACTGCAATCATTCCCTCCAAATCCACGGATACAATCACGATTCCCTCTTCCACGTGTGCATATGTTTATCCAGCGTCATTTTTCTGTGCAACTGCAAATATTAATTTGATGGCTATTTTTATTTTGTAGAGTAGTTTTTTAGTGCCGCTGTTAAATTTTCCACCCATCTGTGCCTCTGAAGAGGTAAGAAGGTAGAAGAGAGTACCTAATCTCAACCCAATGAAGCCTCCATCTATCTATATTTACCCTTATCTGTGCGGACCATGCTCTGGCCGGTCCACCGTGTTGCAATTTCTCTCCGACCCTGGAGTCATGCTCCCTTCTGACCCTTACATACAAAGACGGCTATGCCACGCCCCTTGTCCAAAACACCTCCTTCTATTGTTCCGTTTTAGCAGCTAACAGGGTTCTCCTCAATGTTCCGATCCGTTTTTTCTTCTCGCCTGTCGCTGCTGCCTCTTCCTCCTTCGGTCTCAGTGTCTATCCGCCTCTCTTCCTCTTTCCTTGCCCAATATTCTGGAAACCTCTCGAATCCTTCCGATGCAGGTTAAGGATATGTCCTGTATATACGAGATGAGAGAGTCGAGAAGGAATGGAGGGTGAATTATATAATGGACACGGAAATAAGGCACGATTGCAGAAGACGAGAAGCGTATTTGAAAAATTTGCTACAAAAATCGAGAAAGGAGACAATCGGCTATTCCTCGGTTGAGGCAAAAATGCGGATTACTGCTGATAACTAAGAGACGTGATCTTTTTGCTTTACCTCCATTTAAATACAGAACGCTATGGATTAATGTATACCTTTATGAATTGTGACAATGTCTTGATGCGAATATTTGAGTGGAAACCTTGTAATGCACGAATGAAAATGTACGTAAGTTATCTAATGCTACATATGGCAAAAGGTCTTCAAGTAATGAAGGGACCTACTAAACTGTTCGCCAATTCTTGGTTAAATTTCAAGTTCATTCTTCTTGAGTCGATTTTCGCACCATTTTGATATCTCAGACCCACAAATTCCGCCCACAATGCCAATTCGTCTCTCTCTTGAAGGCAGGATAGCGGACAAATTGGATGGCACCCTGCACAGTGAGAACACCTTGGTGGGCTCAGAATTAAGGGAAATATGAAAAGAAAAGCGAGGAAATGTGAGTTGTGCAGCACAGCAAAACGTGAATGGAAGACATAAGCTAATATTAGGGTCATAAAAGTATCAACCGTGTCGATGATGATTATAATATATCCTAATAATACCACGGAAAAGGAGAAGTATGCACTCATACTTGCGCGTCATTTTTTCCAGGAATGAATAAAGTTTTCCACATAATGATCCAAGATATCACAAATTAACAGGCTTGAACTTGAATTCTTACCTAACCTTTACCTCACTCAATTTCAACGCCGGGGATACAAGTTTTTTCTTTCCTGATTTCATGCGAGGGACGTTTTCAACCGGATAGCGTTAACTTAAATGCATCCCACAAAT
This sequence comes from Ceriagrion tenellum, assembly GCA_963169105.1. NCBI lineage: Eukaryota > Metazoa > Arthropoda > Insecta > Odonata > Coenagrionidae > Ceriagrion > Ceriagrion tenellum. The sequence continues at coordinate 97,047,391 of OY720635.1, forward strand.
TCATGTACGACAAGCCCTTAATCTAAACAACGTAAACCAGCCTTTGAAACGCTCAACATGCAAGAACGAGATAGAATGAGCATGAAACTACGACCTATTCTCCAAATAAGGAGAAACTTAAATACGACAGGCTAGGTCTATTACGACCCATGGTTATTGATCAGCTGGGTGGGAGAATTACAAAAATCCACCGGGTCTTCTTCCCGAGTCCCCAGCGCCCATTTAACTAGGCGATAAAATTAAGAATCATGAGCTGTTGCCAGCTCTTCATTTCTCCAATTTTTTATTACGCTCATTTTTCCTCCTTTATGCGAGCTCATTTCTAGGGTGCGTACCCTTAAGATCATTTCCGGCTCACGCATCAACTCACTCCATCGAAAAACCAATCTTTGATGCATCCCCCTCTCCGACTACCAGCTTCCCATCCCTGCGACTCCCCCTTATCCAGCCAGTCTCCCATCCCCCTCCTTCACTATCACCCAAAACTTTCGGCGTAAGTCATATCCGAGACAAACACCGACCCCTCCCCACCATCTCTTCTTTAGTCCCAGACTTCCGCAAAAAATCCCTAATACGCCCCTCTCTTTACCTTTCCGGCTGGATGTGTGTGTGTATATATGTATTTTTCTTTCCTACCCTATCTCGACGACTTCCCTTCCTCCCGCTCCCCTTTCCATCATTCATGGCGAAGCAATAAAAAAGGAAATAACGAGACATTGGTCTCTTTTGAGATGTACGTATTTCCTCTTATCTTTCGTCTTCATACACGTGTATGAGTTGTTCATGCGATGAGCGTCGGGGAGGGAAGCATTGGATGGGGAAACACGATGGAGGGGTTGAGGATAGGTTCATCATGAAGCAAGAGTGCTAGATATTAAAACGGATAAGATAATCGTCTAAACTTCAAAAGTTTCTGATGGAAGTAGTGAAATAATTTAGATTAATTCTTGAGGACTCAGGCAGGGAAATTAGGATGCGTTTCGTCTTCAGGCAGCTAGTAATAAGAAAAGACATAAATTCGAATTTGGCTTTCTCCATTAAATGGATCTCGGCACAGAGAACATAATTCGCGAGAAACCTCACGCAGAAATATTATAAAAACAGCAACGAGTGAAAACAGATCCTTACGCAAGGAAAAATTATACTTCTTAGCATGGGTTCTGTCTTTTTTCACGCAAGGATCTTCACGAAAAGTAAGCTGAAAGATATTAGAGGGCTCCAACAATCCTCATCAAGCTGTAACAAAGGATGACAGTTTTTTCTATCAAAACAATGTAGCAAGGGTGAATATTTTTTTAATGAAGAATAAAATGATGAAAATTACACACAGGAGCGTAAGGACATATTTATCCATAGATAAGAATCATAAATGGGAAAAAACTGATTCTAACGACTCACCTCATCATATTTTAGGTAAATAAAAATTCTATTGGAGGACAAAGCCAGGGAAAAGCTAGAAGTCAGTTAAACTGACAATGGTAACGAGCAGCTGGCATGAGAAAGCGGTTTTAAAATCATAATCATATTCATACGTACACCTTCAAGGGAACGGTAGGTTTTCAGACAGCCCAATATGAAACCTACAGAAAATCATTTATTTTTCTAAATTAAATTCCTTTCTAGTACTTAGTTTCTTTTATCTTTTCTCCTACCGTCCTAAATTAATATTATTACCCACCTTCTTCACTGCTCACGTATTTGAGACGAGTTTAAAGTAGCAGCCATCTCGAATAATCATCTACTTTGGCTACTAACTTATTCGAGTACAACCATAAACACTCCTCTCCTTCAAAACCATATCTAACATTATGTTATATGTTTTCCTATCGACCAAGTTCCTCCCTATCAACCGAATATTCCTCCTCGTATCTGATTCCGGGCAATGCTATAATCATTCGTCCTTCAATCCCAAGATTGGTAGACTGCAATCCTCTATTCTGCCCAATCCAATGCTAGATTCCTTACTTCTTGGTAGTTCTTAGGCACATCTTTCTTTATTTATCGGATGTATTTGTCCCCCGGCCATCCTTTTGTGACTTCTCCCTCGATTTCTCCTTCAACTATATTCTTCACATACTCATTGTGCCCTATCCATTGAGAAAATGGAAATTCGTTTAAACGATCTAAAACGAGTGAATACCAGCACTTTAAGATTTATAAAGCAAAATGTGTTGACTAAATATAAAGGAAATCAGTATGTTTCGTTAAAAACTGAACAGTATATGGGCAGAAATCTTGGCACAGCTAATAAAAAGATTAGCTTGGGAGCTACAGGTCATTCGGGGGCCAGGCTAATATTTCAAAACATTGAATCACACTTCTTCAGAACACAGGGAATATTACTTTAAACGCATACAATATCTCTATTGAGGATTTAAGCGACAAAATAAAATAGATACACTGCCAGACAAGAGGGCAAAAAGATTATTTTTCCATTCTACTACATTCCGCTAGCACAATTCACTTTCGTCTTTTCCCCTTCCCTACCGTATTCCTTCACATTTTTATTGCTGGATTTCTAACATACCATGTCACACATACCATCGGCAGCTGGCACGTAGTAAATTAGCATGAAATTCGGAATATGTGAACTATGATAAGGAAAAATTAATATTTTCTCTCTCCTCATCCACCCGTAAACAAATCAACGACCATGATATTCCGCAACCGCACAAGGAAGTGTTGTTAACTGGATATTGATGGTCGATTTCGTATCTCTTCAAGATGGAAGCAATTGGAAGATGGATTGGATTGGATTTCCTCTTTTCTTAAATATGTATTCGGTGAATTTCTCTTTGTATATGTCTATTATATTACTCGGCAGAGCTCATAATTGCCAAGAAAAATTATCTCGGAAGAGTGACTTTTCACTTTCCTGGACGTCAATCGTCACCTAACCGATAACATTCATCTCAGGTTTCCTATATAATCGCACGGAGAGTAGTCAGTAATCAGTTGGGCCCGAGCTCTGCCAAATAACCAAAAATACATATACAAAGAGAAATTCATACAATGCATATTGAAGAAAAGAGAAAATCCAACTGTTTTCATCTTGAAGAGGTGGGAAATCGACCACCAATATCCAAACAACAACAGAGTTCATCTCAGCCTCCCAACAGTTAACCCAGCCCAACTTTAGGTGTAAATCCAGCGAATAGGAGAGAAAGAGGAGGGTGTTGCGGGTCGAGCTGCTTAAAAACACCCGAGACCAACGAAGTCTCCAGCGGAAGAGAAGAGAGAGATATTTGGAAGTTCCGGGAGGAGTGCGTAGGAGGGCCGAGAGACTGCTTGGACAATAACGATGATTTGTACACAGGGGGGAAGAGGGAGAAGGGGGATTTGGAGTGTCGAGAGACATTGAAGAGGGCACATTGGAGAGGTAGAGGTGAGGCAGGGGGAAGGGGACGGACGAATGGAGCGACCAAGAGGTCGGGCAACAACGAGAGAAAGAAACACTAACGAGATGGCCAGCTGGGAAAAAGAGACGGGATGGGAATGGAAGAGTTTGAAAGGGGAGAGGGCAGTTGAGAGAGAGGTTTAAGGGAAGCGCCGGCCCCGTATACGCGCACGACTCTCACAAGAGAAGAGGGAGCTAAGAGATGGAGCGAAGAGGTGGAGAAGAGAATGGAGGAGAGATGAGTCCAGCCCTTGAGTGGATGAGGAGGAGAATGAGTTATGAAGCATGAGGAAAGAAGATATAAAGGAAAAATATAAGCGCTTCCTTTTCTGCACAACAGAGCCCTTTTGGGAAAAAATGACCCGGAATAATAAACGCAAAAAGAAAAGTGGAAAATGGTCCCAAAAATGAAACAAGTAATCACATCACACCGCTTGATTTAACATGCCGCACTTTACTCCCAAAATTCCACTAAACTTTTGGACAATGCAATCAGTAAAACCATTTCATTGATACAAGTTTTGAAATTTTAAAACGTTTATCAATTCAGATTTTTGCATTTGAGCCTTTTCCAAAAGAACATTGAGATTTCATGACCTGGATGTTATTGACGTTTTAGAATGATAAGGCAACACAGCGCACAGAGAGTGATCTCCTAAAAAGAGAAATTTCTGGGAAGGGGGGGGGGCGAAACACGAGATGGTTAAATTTCACTGATTCGCTCTTGGAGAATCCTTGTGAACATAGATATTTGAGGATGAAATTAGGACGCAGGGTAAAGATTCATGAAGAGTTAGGACACAAAGAGAGAGAAAATGAGTCCAGGCTGAAGGACTTATCCACGTGTAGAGTGCTGTTTGGTATCGCTAAAGAAGGGGAGAGGCTTGTAGTGGGGGTCGGGAAAAGAGGTGGCTCCTGCGATGCTGTCCCCCATCGTAGAGAGTGGACGCCAAATAGGAGAAGAGGGATCACACACATCACCTTCAAGAGGGCGGAAAGGAATCAAAGCAAAGGAGCGACGACGATATATTCCCTCACCGATGACACGACTGCGAAAGAAATAAAGATGTCGACGGTGGCAACAAAAAGAGTCGGATAAATATGAAATAAGTGCAACGACATCAATTCGACGACTTCAAATTTATTTTTATCCGAGAATCTACTTTTTCGACATCCAACGAGAATGAAAGTGCGTAAATTCTGATTGAAAAAGCGTAAATTGGAAATTTTACCTAATATTTTTAAAATGTTAAATGGACTGGGTGATGAGGACGTGAGTATAACAGCACGGGAGGAATTGTTCATTTGAAATGCAAAATAACAAAGAAAAACCAGGCAGATTGGACACGTCTGGAGAAGTGACAGGTTTGTAAGAAATATACTTAGAGGAAGAAGAGATGGTAGAATAACAAGATGTAAACTAAGTAATAAGTACATAGGCCAAGTAAAAACACCGGTTGGAATAAGTAATTTCCACGATGCAATAGAATCAGCTTTCAGCCGAGAGGAACGGACGGTTGCAGTTTAAAAATTCCTAGATTGAAACGTTGATAAAAAAGATTTGATTTGTGGGCTAAAATTACAGTTCTCCATCGCTGAGCAACCACATTAATTTGAGTCGAACTATTTTCTGAAACTTACGCAAGGCATAACAACATAAATATATTCAAAGTGAACTTGGCATCATGAAACCGCGGGAAAAATGTAGACCCTCTCTTTCCGTTCAAAAACTTCGTCACGGGAGAGATGACACCAAAATCATCCTCGCCGGTTGAGGATCCCTCAAAACACCATCCGGCTTGTCCCTAGCGTCGGTTTAAGCGCCGACGATAACCGAGGAAAGACTTGAAATGACCGGCGGTGACCCACAGTAAATCCCACGCGAGTGAAAAAGAGCATAGAGGGAAATGAAGGCGGCAGCCAGAGAGATGAAAAGTAGACGAAAATGAGATGAAATGGAAAAAGGCAAAGGGTGACGAAGGCAGCGAAGAGGATGGGAAGAATGAGACTGGAGCAAGGAACCTCGCTGTCTTCAATGATCAGATACGGCTTTTGAATAACGAGGGGAGGAATACATCTGAGAAAGGGCAGTGGAACGGAAAGCCTTCTGGGAACGTCGCGATGGCAAGGAGATGGAGGTGAGAGGAAAGACTAAGATAACAAGGAGAGCTAGGCGGTGTGAAGGAACTCGTGGAGATATAAATAATATCAGCAAGTTTATTCGTAAAATATAGAATATATCAGATTCCACAAACTATTAATTAACTCAAACTTATAATTTTGCCAAATTAAAGGATGAAAGTAGACAGGAAATAGGATTATTTAAGTTTAACGAGTACCGAAAAATAGATTTTACCCCATAAACCGGAATGAAAACTAAATTGGGCCCATAAAAAATGCATCGCAAATATTCTGACTGAATAAAAAGCGACATCTCATCTCTACATCAACAGTCAAAGGTATCGCAAACAAGATGCAACTCAAACAATTAAAAGAAACCATTTGAATAGCTTCTAAACATATGAACAAAAGCGTTTATTACGCTGCGATAAAAAGGAAAACGATATTTTTCGAAGAATAGGGAGCAAATAGATACTTTCTGCATAATAGATCAAGAAAGCGCTAGTAGACTATGCATGAGTGGTATTGTAAAGCCTGCGATGAAAATAGGTGTTCACATGTTGAAAATTGAAAATATCTTTTGAATAAGTAATTTTTTTGATCCGTAAAACCTTCGATCGCCAAAATGTCAACTCTTTTCCTTCCTCGGATTTTCCCATTGTTTTACGGGGTTTATCCGCGGAATTGTCAGGTCTTCTTATTACGTGTCCAACCCATGTTTTCCGGAATTCTCGGGCTTTGTTGATAATCCAGTGGCTCATTCTCAACATTAATAATCAAAATAATCACATTAATAACAATTCCGTGGTATTAAATTCCATAGCTGACATTACCACCCAATATCCTCTGCCGCTAAAAAAGAGAGAGTTGATACCATATACAGAAACAGTTTTTCTCACAATAAAAGCCGCCGCGACAATCAGCCATAGAAGACGGTGGATACAGGGAGGGGGGGAGAAAGGGGGCAAGACGCATCTTCAGCACACTCACAACATCTCACAAACGGAAGCTAGGTGACCAGTATGGATGGCTCACGCGGGGAGAAACAGAGATAGGAATAAGCCCGGGAAAGAGAGGCGAGGGTGTTCGCACAGGGGGTTGCGGGTAGTATGACTTCCTGAGGGGAGACGACGGAGATGGGGAGAGGGATACATACATCCCGTTGGGAGAGAAACATGAGGAAACTAATAAGGTGCCATTCCTCCGGCTGGATGGATCAGTCCACAGGAGGAGAATCCTCCCCCCCCCCGTCTTCATGCCTTCTCTTTCCCCTCCTCTTCGATCCCCTAAAACCCACCCCCCCTACGCGCCTTTCTCGTTCCGGACGCCCTTTCAATGGAAGCACACGTCATTTATGCGACTGGCTTCAGTTTTGAAGAGCGGGGCGAAGAAGGAAAAGAGGCGGCAGGAGTTCCGAGCGTGGAATGGGGAGAAGGGAAGGAGGAAGGATCTTACGCTCCATCGCATTGCTTCGGCGGCGGGAACACGACGCAAGGAGAGAGGAAATATGAGGTGGGCTCGCCCATGCAGAATTAACGGGAGCGTGATTTAAAAACGGAGGGATGGCTTCTGAAGGGGAGGAAGCGAGGGCCTGATCGTCTAGAAGCGGCCACACACACACACACATACTCCTCTCATAACGACCAGGTTTGAAATATGAACTGGCCGGCGCGTGTGACTGAGAACAATAATTACAGTTCAGCGTGAGTGCGACCGCTTGGTGAGGGGTTAGGTATGAGCTTAGCTTAGCTAACTGGACATTTTACGGCACGTATGACCCGCGAGGAGGAGCACCATTATAGCCGTCTCATAGACCGCATCGTAGTTAGTGGAGGATGGTTAATGACCGAGGGAGAAATACGACGGAATCCGAAATATCATGTTCACAAAGTCGACCGAATAACGAAAGATAAGGTAGCTCTCGAGTTCAGGCCGGAAAGTCAAGAGGTGATGAATGTTTTTCCACAGTTGGATGCAGAGATCTGACTCCGATACGATCCCTGCATAATTTTCAACTGCAAAAAATTGGTATGGAAAGTTGAAATAAGATTTATAACGACTGTACATTTCTCGACCGAGTGTGCATCAATTGTACTACACTGACAAAAGGATTAAATCTGATAGTTTAAGCGGAGAACTTATTAGCCTAGGCTACTAGTATACGGAAGCAAATATCTAATAAGATACTCACTTTTGTCATTATTTGATGACTGAAACAAAGTGTTACAAAAGTCAAATCATCCGAATTTATATTTTGGGGACACGCGTGATTTTAGGTTACGAAAGCAAGACACAGAATCGCATTAAAAACAGCAGAACTTTATTTGAGAAAACGTGAGAAATGAACAAGGAAATTTGATTACATTCGACACAATTGCTTGTAATCAAAATGGAAAAAAAGGCGACATACATGCAAATCATATCAACTAGATAAATTAAATAAGGTGGCAGAACAAGAAAAATTAAAACATGCTAATTAATTCCCTATACGATACGAAAGCTACATCTTATATTTGAAAGAATTGTACTCATTCAGTGGCGGAAAAATATGGCGATACATACTAATGGGCAATGCTTTCTTTCGTTAAATCATGATACTGAAGAAAACAATGAAGATTTTCACTTAATATGGTCCATAAAGAGTGCATACGCAGGTTTATTGTTTTAAATATTCTATTAAACAAATATATACCATGGATTTATTGTTTTGGCGAGTATTGTATATATGGGGGTAAGAAGAAACAATGAAATCCACTAAGAAGCGTGGCAAATCCTCCGATAATAATGTTAACTGAAGCTAAGGTCACTGTTTTCCTGAGCTTTTTCTAGTTTTTTTTTACTGTCACCCGACAGCCGTAAGATTTTTAGGAGCGCAGTAAGGACTAGGGAGACGTACGATTAAATAAATGAGTTAAGCTTGTCAGGGTAAGAAAAAACCAGAAAGGGGAGGGGAAGCACTTTTACCGCCCAGTGACTAACAACCGGCCATAACTTATTTTACCGCTCTGCGGGCGTGAAAGGTCGACTTCAGGTTTCTCACCCAACGTACTCACGCCAGTTCAAGTGCGCTCGCAAGAGGGCGTTTTTTGCGACTGCATACTTGAGGGCAAACGCGCAACCGGTGAGCTTCACCCATTGTTGAGTGGCATCTTACGGAGAGAGTGGGAAGCAGAGAAAATATTCTTTCCCAAGCTACGAGTACCCGACTCACATCAGCGACGATATTTTCTCAGGAACTTAAAACGGAAAATAAAAGAAGCCATGCAATATGTAATAAGACAATGAATAAAGAGTAGTGGTTTCCTTAACAATGCCATCTATGAACGATAAGGTAGAACTGAACAGGAAGGGTAATAGACAAATGTGAGCACGCAGACATACAAATTAAGGGAAAAAAGAAAATCTATGGGCTACTACGAACTATGATGAAAATATCCATCCTCCTGAGCGACTTTTGACTTGCAAACCAACGCTATCAGAAAATTTCGCATGCATCTTTTATAGAGATGGGCAACATCGTTCAATACAATGACCGAGTCTTGAATCGGTGGTTCAATCTAAAGAATCGATTCTTGGATCTCGTTCTCGTTCAATTTTTTTCATTATAGTGGCTCATTGAAATAAATTTTAACTTTAAATTAAACATATAGTGAAACCTGTATTTAGCGGTCAACAGCAGGCCTTTAAAATAACTCCCGCAAGAGAGAAAGTGTCCGCTGATTGGAGGTAAAATTTTAATTGATAATGTCATAAATTCATTTTCCGAAAATTTTTATCGCACACAGATGAGACCGCCCTAGTGAGGTGGCCTCTGAGGCAGGTTTCACTATGCAGTGCTTCTGTAAGCATTCCTTAAAAACTACTGCTGACGAGAAAAAGTATATTTGTCGCTGAAACATGTACGACTTCTAAAAATGGTGAAAAACCTACAAAAAAGTTAGAGTCATATCACTCGCTATAAAAAATGGTATACACCGCCGAAAATAACCGAGAAATCGAGTCTTTTAATTATACACCATCTTTTTGAGTGTGTAAGAAATGCATCGAAGTATATAAATAATGGAGGAGCTAAAATCTGCTAATGCAAGTTTGGGTGGATGAAGTACAGCGCATCGAAATATTCGTAGGCTACTGTTCCTGAAAGTTGCGGAAGCATACGCCTAAAATGCAGCGAAAATCTTTTGGAACATTTTTTCAATGCTATACTTTTGAAAAAAGTTTCTGCTCCGTCATTAATGGAACAAACTCAAAAATTAAAAAAAAATATTTCTGATAAAATTTATAATTTTGATTAAATATTTGCCTCAGTAGGTTTGCAGATAAAGGAATTATGAATTTATTTATTCAAAGATCGAGGAAATGTTTTAGAAGTTTGCGAACAAACACAAACGGACAAGATTTTAATAGTCAAGAACTCATTATTCCACCGCGATCACTAATTCATTGAGTATAATTTGATTCTCAGGCCAGCGACTCCTCAAGGAATCACTGAATCCGAGTCCTCATCTGAATCTGAGTCCTAATCTGAATCCGAGTCCTCAACTGAATCTGAATCCTAATCTGAATCCGAGTCCTCAACTGAATCTGAATCCGAATCCTAATCTGAATCCGAGTCCTTAACTGAATCTGAATCCGAATCCTAATCTGAATCTGAGTCCTTAACTGAATCTGAATCCGAATCCTAATCTGAATCCGAGTCCTTAACTGAATCTGAATCCTAATCCGAATCTGACTCCTCGAGGACTCATGAGTCCTCCCTCTCCGCGGGCTCTACGAGAACACAGGTCCCCCTCCCTCAGACTTCAAATTTCAAGAGTGGGGGGACTCATTTCTTCCTGTAGTTCACTTGATTCTCTGCTTTGCCGAGTGGTGCGCCAATTCCCATTCCCAAACTTCCAAGGGTGGGGGGACTCGTGGCCTCGCCTGTCAGTTAGTTTTCATCTTTGCCGGGTGTTGCGCCTATTTTCATTACGATTCGTAAGGAACGACGGTTCATTGCCGCGAACGACTCCGTTCGTCAACTTACTTCAAAGAGTCGTTCGAATTGATTCGTTCGTTCGCGACCGACCCATCTCTAATCTCTTACACTTTGGACGAAAAATATCTCTTTGAACGCACGTAAGATCTCAACTCATGCACATGAAGACCTGGTTTTTTTCTGTAGTACTTATAGCATCTAACGCGGGGCAGGTTTAACGAAAAGGCACACCTTGGCAGACTAAATGTTTTAGAGGCTCTATAGAAATTATTATGCATATTTTTGCAAGATTATAACAAAAAAATTGATCGTCTGATAGCTTGTCTTAGGATCCAACGTTCGAGTAGCCCCGATGTCATAAACTAAAACAAAACTGTGTACACAGCGACTTTATGAATTTCAAGAGAACCTACAGAAGGAATTGTAAGAAAAAAACGATCGATTGTTCGGATTAAGGGCCTTTCACGCGTTAAATACGAGTAAGCTCGAGGTCCATCTTTAAAAAAATATTTTCCGATTCATTACTGTTATAAAAATGGAGAAATAAGTGAGAATGAATCTTTTTCATCATATATCCTTCCGTTACCTCATTACTATATTTCCAGGCAAATATACAAATACGGAATTTTATGCTTCGTGGGGTGAGTTAAAATCTCTATTGGAATTCCTCGAGAAAAGCACAACGAGGAAGACTGTTCACTATTGCTAACAGCGATTCTTTTCCACCAAAATCTCAATTATTCTGATTGTACCCCGTGTCTCATTGGTCACTCGATTGTAATCACATGTCAAATATTTCCCCGAGATAGAGTATTCTGTGTAGAATCTTGAAAGTAGTGGAATATATACTTAAGTAAATCAAATGGAGTACATGTAATTAGTTTATGGAAATTATGTCGGAATCTCTTATATTTCAGAAATTCGCAATGAAGCGGAGTCAAAGAGGTTGGGCCATGTAATTTAAGATATTTTCCGTCACCACCTTCACGGAACAACGGTCGTTTATAGCGAAACTAATTCATGTTCTGGTTCTACGATAAGGTTGATAAAAGTCTGGGACGACTAAATTGGAATAGAAAAACAGAAAAAGGGATCCTGACAGGAATAAGATTCGACTGAGACAGGAAAGCGCATAAAAAAGGCTGTAGTTAAGCGCAAAATAACAAAGGGAATGAGAGATATCGCTCATGTACAAATTAACACGAGACAAAAATTATGAAAGGAAGAACTAGCACGAGAAAAAATCTAGAGACTAAAACATCGTCAACATTTAAAAAAAATGCTGAATTAACGTTTAAATCAAATGACATAAAAATACGAGAAGAAAAGGAAACAATCACTCATCTATACTAATGTACATTGGGCTCAAGGTTTACTTCAAGCATAAAAAATTGGAATGCGAGAGGGTTTTATATGCTCTTGGTTAAGAAGCGTCATTGTTTACACTTCAACGTCACTCCGACGACCCTAAGTATTCCACGTTCAAAACAGTAAAAAGCACGTGGAGCAAGAAAAGTGCAGATGCGTGCTATAACATGGCCAAAAAGCATTAACCCGCAGTAAAACTAGCACTAAACACTCCGGAGTCATCAACGGTAAAAGTGATTGACGACAGAGATATAAAGTACATACATGACACCAACTTGAAACGTCCGAGAGTTTTACAGACAATAAGCCAAACATTCGTTAAAGCCAGCCCCAGAGAAACCAAAGCATTAAATTACGTTGACGTTCAGCGGCGTTGATATATATGCAGCAATGTAAGAACGCAATTGTGTAGAGGAAATGACAAGGACTCCTGAGAACATCTTAGATGGAAATGCAGTAGATGGAGAGCATGGGCGGTGGGTGAAGGAGAATGGCCACGGAAATAGGTGAGGAAAAATTAAGGCGCTCTATAGCCAGTGCACACTCAACCTCGAGCGCAGGTAAATGTAATTTAAATTTCGATAGCGAGCAAGAATTTATATATTGAATCGTAAAAGAGGTGATATATCGTATATCACATAGTATTGCATGAAACGATATCATAAAGATAATGAAATGCAAATTGCAGTACATGGAATGTAAAAGAAACTAAAGTTAAAAATTAAGATCAGTCCAAAGATTTTATTTCTGTTTGACGACATGGATTTGATTTTGATTTTTTCACCTAGAAAAAAGACTAAGTTAAAGTCACATCAAGAGTCAGACAATGAAAAAAAAAATTCCGCAGATATTACAGTTTCGCCAGTTTCTCCGCTGTAAATCCACGAAATCACGACCAATATTGCTGTTTATCGTATATCCCATTATTTTGGTTCGCATTACACAAAAATTCGATACTTCCGGAATATTAAGATCGATAAACCACAGCTCCAAATATTCCTGGGCACTGATGCATCCACGATGTGAAGACACAGCAATGTACGGTTTAAGGTCCAGAGTCAGAGAGAGAACACAAAGAAGAGAGGTAGGCAAAGAATAGTGAATGTAAAGGCGGGAGGGATGGAAGAGAGAGAAAAGAGTGGACGCAGGAGAAATATTACCTGCTTCATCTGCGTCTGGGGGTGATTTGGCCGGGGTAGAGGTGTATATATACACATGTACATGAGATGGGGAGGAAGTGTGGCAGAGGGGTGCAAAGAGGAGTAAGGCAGTGGGTGTACAAGCTCGGCGGGAAGGGCGCGATGGGAATGGGCATTGAGAGGGTAAAGAGGAGGCGGGTGCGATATGAGGGGTTGGGACCGTAGAGGAGGAGCGAGGGGGATGAAGCAGGAAGGGGATGTTCCTAGCACGAGGGGAACAGGAAAGAGGGGACGGTAGGATGAGCGAGGAAACAGATAGCGGGAGGAAGAGGAGATGGGAGGAGAATTGATGAGATACGAGTGAAATAGGAGCATAGAGGAAGGAGGGAGGAAAGGTTTACTATTGGTTTCGTGGGATGGGCGTAAGAGATGGTGGGCAGGGATTGTCGGATGGAAGAAGAGAAGATGTGGTGGGGATGAAGGATTTAAAAGATGGAGGAGAGGTGGGGTAAATTTAGATGGAAAGGGGAAAAAAAGGGAAAAATTCAGATGAGCCCAGGGATATCGGGTTCGGAAATTGATTATGATAACGGAGACCCTGCGTGATATGAAGGTCTCGAAAGTTAGTGCCACGTATTCCGACGCCCAGATGAGACGGGAACAAAAAATTGAAGTCAGTGGGTCCTCAACAAAATGACGAGCCAAAACTTGGATTTGTGGGAGGAATATACCACGAAATCAGAAAATATCTGATCTACTGGAGAATTAAGTTAGACCAGCTTACAAAGCAATAAGGAGAAAGAAATCGCCCTTCATAAGTTTAATAAAATACGGAAGAGATAACATTCTCCATATTGAATTAAAATTTTTTAACTCGATAGGGGAATTATAGGATAAAAAATAAACGATAATTTACTTGAAATTTTAGCTAAAGTTATCATAAAATAATAACTTTTTCGAGTATACCACGAAAGATATATTGAACTTTAATGAAAAAATCTGAAATTTTGAACAATGTTTTGAATGAACGACAGATTTGAGATCATTCGATTATTCATCTGAATGGATGGGGTTTTCAACCTCATTAAGGACCTAAATTTAATCGGCAAGCCAAAAATGTTTATGCCTCAATATGCTAAGGGATATTGATAATTCATCATTTTTAACTCACAAGATAATCGAAGACTACGGCAAACTAAACTACGAGGCTCCCTTATAAAATGTTCCAAAGCTAAAATATTCGGACATTATTAGTTAAAGGAATAGTCAATCAGCAATTTGATTTCTAAGAAATTACGGGTTTGATAATCAGCGGGAATTCTTCCAAAAGGGCAAGTTCACTGGACAAACCAAGTTTTAGGAACTGCATCAGTCTACGGGAAAAATTGCCGTCATAAAAACAGCAGAGCGACGACGAGACTCGCGAATGAAGGGAGCGATGCAATGGGAAATTCAGGGGAGTTGTCGCCTCCTTCGAGAAGGGAAGCCTAATTGATGAGTCAAGGGGAGCAAAGTTCTAGCCACCGAATGTTAATTTAAGTTAAGAAAGAGATTTAATGACTCAATATAGGACGGACGATAAAACAACACGTCAAGGAAGATGTTCTGGGAGAAAAATGCGTCACGGGAGATGTAGTAAATAAGTTTAATTAACACTTAGGACCAAAAAACCAACCATTAGACGGCGATGATAACATACATTTGCTCCTACGAGGGTTTGATAGGACCAACTGGTACTTAAGGAGAAGACTTGATCGGAGGGAAGCCGTGGCATGGAGGCAATATGACGATGGTTAGGGGAGGCGGCAGAAAGGGTGGCTTTGGAAACAAAGGAATTCGTATAAGAGCGGTAATAGCGACGAGAGAAAGAGAATTGGCTCGTAAAGACTACTTGTTACCAACTTCGAGGGGCTAATGGAGATGCCGACGGAAGCCTCTTTTCGTGGGAGTGAAGGGGTGCAGGCGGGACAGAGAGCGATTAGACAACATAAATACACATTTTAGAGCTTTCATACTGTTCCAAAAGCTAATGAACAACTGGTGCAGCGCTATGCTAAAAATATCTGAGCTACCGTATCCATCATCAATATATTACACCACTCCTTTGCGCCTGAAAGATACCCTAGCTATGTAGGTCATCGACAAGACCACAAACCTACTTACGATAGGCAGTAGAATCAACCTACATCTTAACTGCTATTTCTGTGTATCATGATGACGGAGTGTATCTGAATTACCAAAGTTATCACTAGCCGTCTTGTGCAGGTAAGGTCTTGAGCTATAAGTTGACGTCCCAAGATCGAATATTTAAGCTAATCAATCCAAATCCCGTCAGACCAAGGTAATATTTTCCGTAACATGTAAAAAGATCGTAATAATGCATTCATACAGGTAACCTTGCCAACTCTAAATATGCCCTAAAATATCTCGTTTCATTCAACTGGTTTCCCAAAACGTTAAAAGGAAAAGTGGACGATTTTTAGCACCATGCTATAAGACTAAAACATAAATATTTAGAAAACACTGCCACTGAAAACTAACTACGAGCAGCATAAATGACTTTTCTAGCTTTTCTTGCTTTTCTTTGATAGTAAATACCCAACCAATTACTTTCATTTGAAAATTTTCTAGTACAATTGCACCAGAATCAAGATCCTTAAACCTATATGAGACACTGCAGAGCACGGGAATATAAATACGACCACATGTACAAACAAACGGTCGAAACTATTTCACCTTCTTTTACATTTCACGCGACGCCAAAAGATATATCTCCCGAGTGAATAATAGGCGTTAGAATTTATCTTAAAACTCCTAAATCAACCAGAATTAGCAATTCATGCCGCAGAAAATTAGTGGCTTCATTTGATGGAATGAGGCGAGACTGATAACATTCACCACGTAGATGCCATTGTGAAAACCCCAGTGCAAATTAATTCGGAAAAAACGCGACAATTTTTTTACACGCGTAAGAATAGCATACGGGCTCTCATTACTATTGTCGCCGAGATGCGTCAGGGTAAACAAGCGTCA
Source organism: Ceriagrion tenellum (assembly GCA_963169105.1). NCBI lineage: Eukaryota > Metazoa > Arthropoda > Insecta > Odonata > Coenagrionidae > Ceriagrion > Ceriagrion tenellum. Next base: position 97,063,427 of record OY720635.1, read on the forward strand.
CTTCTTTTGAGGCTCCTCCACACTACCGCTCTCGGGTCTGATGGAATATGCCAATTAATTACCTGCGATAAATATAGGGACGGGCGCCGCGGTGTTGATTGAGGAGAGGAGGGAGGCCTCAACACGAGAGAGAGGGGAGAGGAGAGTTGAAACTTGAGAAAAATACTCATTTACATGGATAATGAGGACCTTGTGGGGAGGGTCCGACGTCGAGGCGTATGGAGAGCCCAAGAGAAATAGAATGGGCAAAGGGGATGGGAAACATTGAATTAATGGTGGGTTATTAATCAAGGGGGGCGGGACAGCTTGAGGAGTCGGTAGGTGCATGGAGGGTAAGGTGAGGGGAAATAGGGACGGATGGAGTAGGGATCGGGTTGGTAAGGTGGTTTAAGTATTAGATCCTCATCTCAAAAACCAGGATTTGAAACAAGGGGGGTTGTGTTGAAATCTTTAGAGATTATTCCGATCACGTAACTAAGGCATCGCGCGGATGACCAACAAACGGATGGAGGTTTCGATGAGTTTTGTCCGAACAAGTAGTTAACTTACGTCATTAAGAATGAGAGTAAAGTCAATTTTCCACTTACATGTCCACTCGTGTATGAAATAAAGTGCGAGTGCAAAGCCAGTTACATCGGCTAGACGGGAAGAAACTTCTCAACACGGATCTAGGAACATAAAAAAATAAAACACAAAGATATATAAAAGTGTAAAATTGCCTTTTATCTTATTCGTTATGATGAATTCTTTCCACCACATCAAGCCTGGTACTTCTCTTTTTATAGTTGACTAAAGTGTCTGACATGTTGGTTATTGATTCTCTAACCGCGATGTTGAAGTTCACGAACAATAAAAACTCGATCGACAACGCGGTGCAAGATATTCACTGCTGGGGCCCACACCCCTTCCCAAACGTACTCCGCGAAAGACTCGACCACGAGGTCAGACACCCCCGCAATATGAACAAACCGACCGAATATGGCCGACTTAGGCATATTACGAAGGTACCTAATAAGTAAGATATTCACGAGTGGTGTATATGCACCCTAACCTCTAACCTTTCATTTTTGCATCACGTCACTGCTTAGTTACGTGATCAGGAATATCGTGAACGATTGAAACACAACTCCTCTAGTAGTAGCGGAAACTATTTTCAAGGAAAACTCCCATGATACAACAAAGACGCGGTGACAGAACCTTGGGTAAAAAAAGAATGCCCAACCACTATAGTGCTCGCAGTTTCTGTGCACTGGAGAGTTCCTCCAAGCCTAGCTGCCCATGGTAGATGAGTAGCGATTGGCTGCCGGCGTCCAATCCCGTAAACCGGTTCTTAGCTCAGTGCGCGCCGCGTACGAACACAAGTGGCGACCCAAAAGAATCGGCGAAAACGAACGCTATGCCTCGCCGACGTGAGGGCCTTTAGAATAGAAATACTCTGGACGAGAAACTACTATGGATATCGAGTCAAAACTTGCAGTGATTGAAATAGTCATCGCAGTGAGGTAAGAAAGTAATCCCCATCGGCGCTGGTCACCGTGGTTACACGATAAATAAACCAAACTTAAATCCCTTTCACCGACATTTTGAAAAATACAAATACGAAAATGGCAACTAATTATCATAATAACCCATATTTTTATCGCTGGGAAAGATATCAGAATTTATCGAACCATATTTAATTCAGTTAAGAAAGCCTGGCACCCGCTGCAGGATAATTTAAAGTGAGCTAAGACTAGACTCTTTTGGGTCGCCACTTACGGTATTCGTACGCGGCGCACACTGAGCTAAGAACCGGTTAACGGGATTGGACGCCGGCAGCCAATCGCTGCTCATCTACCATGGGCAGCTAGGCTTGGAGAAATTCTCCAGTACACAGAAACTTTGCGAGCACTATAGTACGTAAAACCTGTGGAACACTACACGCTGTCCGTTGCGACGAGAGTGATGTCCCCTTAGTAAAGAACTAAGTTTTATTAAAATGTTTCGCATATCCTCAGAATAAATACGAAATAGCTAGAGAGAAGTAGCAGTTGGGAGAGGTATTGGGTTCGAAACCAGGCGGCAGAGGAGGTTTCAACAGGGAAATATTAAATTTTACTTGATATTCACATGGAGAGCATCTCAAGTGAAGTACATGGCTCAGCATATGGCATGTAAAAGTTGTTTCCCAATAAACTAATCCGCGAGCTGAAAACTCTTATTCGTACTGCGTTGTCGTGAACGGATAGAGAGAAATGATGGATAGATACCCGGAGTTAGAATCGTCTGAAAGAATAACATACATTTGATAGATTGAATGGTATTGGCAGTACCTTGGTGGAATTTCTTCAAAATGAAATGATAAATTACTTATTTTCTACAAAAGATTTATTACGCTCCTACGATCCGGGTTTCATCGCTGCGCCACATCATCAGGTACAGAGCTAGTAAAACACATTGCTTAACTCGTCAAAAATGAGAGGGGGGAGAAGGTAGTCTTCAGGTGACGGTTGGGAGGGATCTGCATTCTCCTCCCCCTCTCATTTTTTACTATTTAAGCAATGTGTTTTACTAGCTCTGTACCTGATGATGTCGCGCAGCGATGAAACCCGGGTCGTAAGAGCGTAACAAATCTTTTGTAGAAAACTAAGTAATTCATCATTTCATTCTTCGTAATACATTTTCCCAATACCATCCACGCGCCAAATCCTTCATGACTTCCCTCTCCTCGTATGCTCCACTGTAACGAAAGTTGACCAACCAAGATGGCGAAAATTTAAAGACGAAGAATCTCCTAGATCAGAGGTGGCCAACCCGCGGCCCTCCTTGGACATTTTTCCTGCCCGCAAGATTGATCTCATTTTAATACAATAACTTTAACACCATAATAATAACTCATTATGTTCCAATTTTTCACTCCAAAAAAATGTCTATAGGGTCTAGTGGTCTAAATCTAATATGGGATATATAATTTTATATGCGGCCCGCGGAGTTATGATGCAATTCCAAAGTGGCCCGCAAGATCATTTTGTTTGGCCACCCCTGATTTAGAACATAGATAGAACATAGTCCTAGATAGTGCCTAATCACCTAGATAAATAATACTCAGATGTGTTTTTACCTCCTTCACTGAGCACTACTGACGCGAGCTCCAGGAAATAGAGCAAGAATAGTTGAGGCGGAATAAAAAAGGGCGGCGGAGAACGGTGGACGGGATGAATGTAACGGCTCAGGAAAAGACGGAATGAGACGGGACTGACAGTTGCATTCAAAGGAGGGAGTGCCCCCTCGCGGAGACTCACGCCGCCGCCACCAGGGGGGGAGGGTGTAGGTCATTCATCAAGCGTGGGCGGGGAGTGGCGAATGGCGGTGCAAGGAAGGTAGGAAGAGGAGACGAAAGGAAACACCGCGAGGAAAAAAGATTCGGGAGAGATCCGTGGGAATAATTAATCACCAATGGCTAATAGTATCGGCCGAAACAAATTGTCGAGAGAGACTTTTTTTGTCGCAAGCCTCCCCCACGATAAACACATCACCGGGTAGAAAAGATAAACTTGGCTTCGAATGTGGAAAAAAAATAACTGATAACTTCCACGGGGAAGCACGTCATACAATACCTCCGAACTTCGGTCGATATGTTCATTCATGCATTAAAGGCCCCAATTTCCGCTCCAATGGGTTAAGTCAACATGAAAAATCGTTCTCTCCTTTGAGATGCTTTGCCTTATCACGGAACTATTGTCCCATGTAAAATAAAACATAAATAATGAGCCCTTAAATCAGCAAACACTGAGTGATTTGGTCTATTCCATTAATTAATACTCCTACCGTCACGTTAACAGGCAAGAGGCCTTAGAAGATAACCCAAAACAAGAACTTAGTTCAGCTAATTTAAATCAATTCTCCCGTGCTGAGAGTACTGAGTTAAAACAGGTCGTCTCCCGGTGGAACTCCGCCGACTGCTTCCGGTGACATGAAATTAATGCGGATCATCAATAAATACAGAAAACTAGAACTTCACGTCATTAAGATAGCAGAGGGGGCACGCCTAAGATGGACCACCCGGTGACTTCCGGCAGACCAACGTTTGCCAGAAAGTCATCGACCGAGGCCGATATTTCACGGCATAAATAAACATTTTTTTATCTGCTCCATGCACACCGGAAAGTTTCCTTGGCCGCTACTACGGATGAAAGAGAACCAACTTTAACACGACCAAGGAATACCAGAAATTGCAAGATTCTTGTGTAACAAGTACATTGTTACATTATAGATTAGTTTAGTAGTTATGTAGCATTTGAAGCATACCCATTTTGTGGTGTATGTTGGTGAAAGTTAATTTCTTCACTCTAGTTCATGTAGGTAGTAAGTCACCCCCTGCTAAATACCCTTGAGTTGGTTTTCAGGGAAATAAGTAGATGTAGATGTAGAAATTGCAAACTTTTCAAATACCTACAGACGACTATTCCATGCTCAGGCACGTATATACATATCGGCATAACACACGTACTATGTTACTTCTGATTCCGTAAATTTTCAAACTGAAACATCCATGTACTCACAAGTCAAAAACCACTCAGTCGGTATCACATTAGTCGGCAGATGCGCATGTTACATCGCCAAAAACCAGCTTATAAATTTGTCAGAAATGAAGGAGGTCAAAAAGCATTAATAACGATAGACGGCTGTAAAACAATTCAATCAAAACGGAGGCCCCGGAATCCCGCAGAGAGACGGTAAGAGATAGGACTTGAAAATACAGACACGTACACATAGTATACATATATAAGCCGACGCGACCCAAGACATCTCTTCAGTAAAATTCCGACGTCCCATTGATTGCGGTGGATTTAATGGGCGGAACTTTTACGACCATTTGAAAGGGACGCTCCTTAGCAACGAGACGGCGAAGAAGAGAAACGAAGAGCAGTGCACGCGTGAAGAAGCCCCTCTCGCCGAAAGGAAGGAGATGTTTAAGAGAAGAAGAGGCGGGGGGGAGGGGGACGGGAGTCCTTCAACTCACTCCAACCCCCTTTCTTGTGGTCCTCATCCTGCCACCACCTTCCTTTTGTGTTCGTCCGCCCCTCTGGAACGGCAGGGGGTGAGAGAAGAGCGAGACCCCCATGAGCGGTGGATAATCGTCGCATTTGGGTGGCAAGGGGGAGGTCGACAAAGAAGAGTCGGAGATGCTAAAGGGGGAAGACGTAAGACTGGAAGGGAGAGTGAGTCAGTGAAAGGGTTTCGGGTGTTGTGGTGTGTCGGCTGTGTGCGGTGGATTTTCGCCGCGGCGGATGAAAAATATCGGGGACCTACGAGCATGTCTAGAGGTGAGTGGTTGGTGAACGAACGGGTCCTTGGATTGAACGGGAGGACCGAGGACCGACTTCTATGAAACGACCATTCCTTTCGGTCCTTCGGTTCCTTTTGGTCCATCGTTTCTTTCGGTCAGTCGGTCCTTTCGGTCCGTCGGTCCTTTCGGTTCTTCGTTCCTTTCGGTCAGTCGGTCCTTTTGGTAAGAAGGTCCTTTCGGTCAGTCGTTCCTTTCAATTCATCGTTCCTTTCGGTCAGTCGGTCCTTTCAGTGCGTCATTACTTTCACTCCAATCTATAAAATATAGGATGTTCTTTATAATCCCCCAAAAATTCATCTGCTGATGCTAGCGTTCTAATTGGCAGTATTTTTTTTCTTTTAATTTATATAATAAATATAATTTCTATTTAAATGAAACCAATTTACGAAACCATGTAAAAAGTTGGTGATTTCACCGCTCATCTCTTATTTCATCCAACATTCTTCAACGCCGTCATTACGGTATACCAATTATTTATAGGTATTTTTACATTCTTTAAACACCAAGAACGTATTGAAAATAAAGATGCATTATCACTAATAAATAAAGGAACGGTGAACGAGTGGAAAGGGACAGGTCCCAAAAAGGACCGGTCCAGAGTGAACGAGTTCCCAAAAATGAACGGGTTTGCCCATCTCTAGCTTGGACAGTAAAAGACATTCTCAACAAAGAAACTTGTCTCCACAGCAAGAGCCCTAAATATAATTGAGCAGGCCAATACGGCACTTCTAGCCGAAGCATTGAAGCTTATGAGATTAAAGTGCTCAAATTATGCAGAATGGAGTTAGCTGTAATAATGAACTCTAAAATATTACAATTTTGTTCAATATATTTAACACTCATCTTAAACCATTTCCGCTCACCGTAGACATAAGGAGGAACTCTATATAGGAGGACTCTCTCTCTATAGGAGGAACCGCGAACTTTCCTCATGAGTACTTCAGGTGATCTTGTGAGTAAAATACCAAAAACAAATCAAAATCGCAACCAAATATTTTTCTGGGTGGAAATGGGTTGAACTAGTATCATTTTTAACTTTCTACCAAGAGCCACGGATATAGCACTATGAACCACTCATGGGCGCGCGAGGTAAGACACAGAAAGACAGCCAACATAGCGCAACTAAAGCCATATTTTATCCTTTTTGATTAAATAATTTGCGTCCCCAGTCATTAATGAATCAGTGTTTGGTGGTTTGAACCGCTCGGTCTTCTTATTCTAGGCCCATTAACATATGCCAGTGAAACGATAGACCACCTACCTTCCTTTTGAAATATTATAGAATGCACAGAGCTAAAATCACTTCAGAATGCATTCCACCATTCCCACTGCCTAAGAACCAGTTTATTTTAGGATAATCCACGAAGAGACCAGACTTCGGCTTACTAATCCTCAAAAACAGACCGAATCCGACGTCAAAACAATCGACTCTCACAAGCCCCAGAGTTAATATTTCGCACAAGGATAAAGCGGGAGCCCTCTCCGGTCGAGTTCATGGGCGGGCGACAAAAGACGATCGAGGATGGCGAACCAAGGGTGCTGAGGGGTTGGAGGCTGTTAAGTTGTGGGCGGGTGAGCGACTGGGAAGAACAAAGGCACGGGAAGCTGAAGGGAGTCGCTCTCTAAGGGTGGTGGTGGGATCGACTTCGGGTTGGTTTGAGGTCGGAGTGGCGTCGGCGAGGTTGAGCGAGTCTGAACCGTCGTGCTCCGTAAAAAAAGGTATTGCTGGTGCATTTTACGCGTTCCATGGTTGAGAGAGAGGAATATACTCGACATTCGGGATGAAGGAGGAGGATGGGAGGGAAGAGATGAGACGACGGAAAGTGGAATGGTTTAAGGACGGCTTAAAGAAAAATGTAAACCCGAGAGAGAGCGTCTCTCTCCTTTCTTTATACGACGGCACTTACGCCATTCGGAATAAAGAATTTTTTTATGAATGTAGGGAGGGAAAGGGTTCACTTTCCTCGCGCGAACGTCCTTACGTCACAATGAAAGTGTGGACATGCACAGGAATTCAGACAATTCAGGGAAAGTTTCAGTTCTCGCTCTGATTTACCGTGCGCACTTGTCCCTTTCCTTAAAAAAAAAACAAACTGAGGTGTACTAAGGAGTAACATAAACCTTCTCACTCAGAGGAATAAAGAAAAGTACCTACATTTCTGAGGTGTGTGACGATCTAGGATTGAAGTAATAGCAGATATCTTCCGTAACATACTCCCTGAGTAATATCGATGCAAAATTCGCCAAACCGTTTAACGTGAGCCAACGGTACCTCGCAACCGATGGTGGATGAATCCAATGAATGTATCAACCAACTTTCCTTCTATTTACGGAAGCTCGCCACTTGGCATCACATTTGGAAGGTAACTCTTAGGGTCGTGGAATTAGCTGACCCCAGCAGTAATGTGTTGACTATAATAAGACGTGAGGCTTTACGCATTCTGAGTGCTAAGACTATAATAGTAAATGAAATTTCTTATCAGTAAAAGGCAAGCAATCATTCGCCTGCAATACGGTCAATCACAAACGTCATGACGGAGAAATATTACTATCTCCCAATTTTTTGTCTGGATATTATTCTCCTGGTATTTCAACAGTAGGTACACACAAAAAAAATCAAATAGTAAAATATCATCATATGAGAATAATAACCTATTTAAACTAATCATATTGACCAAAGTAAAATGTAAATCAGGCATAGATATTTAGAAACGTAGCCGATAATAGCATAGGAATTAATTTGGACAAATTTAACATTTCAGCGTCACATAGTCGGGAATCAGATATAAAACAATGCATTCACCCATGAATCTCCACATGCTCGTGATCAGGTAAGAAGAATGAGAACAATTAAGGGATAATTATGCGAAACGTGATACAGTGTGTTCCACTAGGGCGCGATGGAACTGGTGAGGCATGAATGGGCGACCGAAATAGGGACTCGGAATGGGGAAGAGGGGGGGGGGGGCAGGACTTGTGACACGGGCGACAGAGGACCGACGGAGGCGGCTCCGAGGAAGCGGGAGACATTTGAAAAACAAGCGACAACCGCAGGAAGAGGGGAACAGGAGACGCCCTCACCTTGAAACAAAAATACGGCGGAAATAAGCGTACAAGCACTCTGACAAACTGGAGAAAGCCCACGGAGGCGATGACACAGATGCTTTGATAAGGTGGGGCGAGACAAAGAACAAGGAAAAGCGCTTATAATGAAGACACATGCAAAGGAGATCTGTGCACGAGGAGGGTGATTCAGAACACAAAATTATCTCCACTCCCTCCTAATTTCGTTTATTTTTGAATACGGGAACGAAAATGAGACGACCAGTTGTGATTATCCAATTCCTGAGCTGTTCAAATCAACTGCAAAAATGTAATCTTCATTGTTCCGAAAAGAAATATATTCTGAATTGAGAATAAAATGATGCAATGTACGCAGAGGGTATTGAAAAATATGAGAAAATACAAAGCTGTAACGATTAACCATTGCATTAAAAATAGATCATCGTAACTGCTAATACATTCTGAAAAAATACGAATAACCTGTTAAATGAAATATCACCAAGTCAAAAATATACAGAAACCGAAAGGTAGTGAGAAAATATTGGCGAAACCGTGACCGATTAAAAAGAGACCACAATAAGGGAGCTATTCTTATCGACATACGTATATTTGTTGATAAATTCATTCACTAAAAATATTAATGGTTGGAATTGGGAATGTAGAACATAATTTGACTCTTCAACATCGACAAATTGAATTTTAAGAGTACGTCGGAAAGTAAAAATAGACCCAATATGAATCCAATTAGATTTTCGCTTACTAATTCAAAAATACTTTCAGGGGCAAAAGTATATCCGTAAAAAAGTGTTTGGTACCAAAATGATCACTGGAGAAAACATGGGTTGATGGCAACGACTCATTATCATCATATAGAATACGATAAGTATAACATGAAACATAACACTTGATTTAAAAAATTAAAAGATTCCTCGTAAGAATGTTTAGAGAAGTCGGAAACAACTAACACTTGCGGTAGGAACGGAGAGGCATAAAGCAAAAGACACAAGCCTAACATTACGAGGAGAATTGAGAGGATGGAGACATAACGCGACCTCTCCGAGGCAATACAAGTCAACACTCATAAGGAGCCAGCGCCTACCGCCGCCTTAGGCGCTCCGCTCGAGAATAAAGGCACAGGTTCGGCTAGAGAGAAGCACTTGCTTAAATTCAGTTGGTCGGATAGATGGCTCAATGCTTTCTATTTTAGACAGGGATAAGGTGGGCGAGAGGAGAAGGCGGACAAGGGGCCGCCGAGGCAAAGGCGAAACAAAGCAAAGAGTGCACAAAATGAAATGGATGGATTGCTGCACGAGCGCCGATGGTTGGAGACTTTGTATTGGCTGGGGCGGAGGAGGAAGGGGGAGACATGTTATGCAGGAGAATAGAGGGGGGTGGTCGGAGGGGATAGCGACACAGACAAGGACGATGAGATGTAGCTCTTCTCCTGTCGGGAGTAGGTATACCTCGAGGAGCCAGCCGTGGAGAATGGATCACACAATTTATCTCATCTTATGAAGTCGGCTTTCGAAGACAATAGACGCCAGAACAAAGAGATGAAGAAGGAGTCCAATGGGGAGGTTGGAGAGGGGGAGGATAAGGGGAGGTGGGTTGGAGGTAGCTGCTCTAGGGATGGGATAAGGATAGCATAAGCAAAGCATAAGGAGGGAGAGATATAAGTAGGTAGATTGTGAAGGGAGAGGGGATAACTCTGCTCGAGGCTGCTGTAAAAATGGGTGTGACGAACGGGTGGAAATTTCCCTGACTAACGAAATGGGTGGAGCAGTAGGAATGCAAAATCTATGAAAGTTTTGAGTACAAACCAAGCCTTTGGAGAGTCAGCTCCGGGCGGAACACACACCAAGTCGATTCGGTGAGGACAATCTATTTTATCCTCAATAGAAAGAGATAAAAAGATACTTTTTTCATAAGGGAGTTTCCTCTTAAGAAAGAAATTTGATATTATTTTATAATGCGTCACTTATATAATAATGTGTCCTATATACAATAGTATCACCGAAATGAAATATATGTAAGCTCTTTTCTACCATAAAATTAAGTTGAATTCACATGTATTTAAATTTCAAAATGATAAATCAGGCAAAAATAGTATTCATTATGTCACATAAAAATATCCTTTACATGTCTGAAATAACTTTATTTAGGAGAGTATTTAAAGTAATAAAGTAGCAGTAAAATGAAGGCTATTACCAACCTAAGTATCTTCTTGACAAGTGACTGCCATTATACGAAGTATAATCCATAACTTCAATGGATAACAGAGCGTTCTGCTTATCGAGCTAAAAACTATTTACCCACAAATATTTATGTTGTTCGTAATACTTTTCTATATCTAAAGTGTATTACAAGCAAAAGCAAACTTTTTAAAATAACACAAATAAAAATATTTCCACCTGTCTCAAAATGTAATAGGAAAATGCTAAAGTTTTATTAGCCTTCAATTCTCAGAAGGAGCTGTAATAAAGTGCATATTTTTCTAACAAATGGAAGTAGTAACAGATTTTTACAACAAAAGTAGAACAACAGTAACAGTAAAAACAGAAAATTTATATCTCTCCCCATGCTTCCACCATTCTTTAATTAAAAATCATGGAAATGTCAAGTCCAGCTCGCGGAAATAAAATGAAAACGATTGGAAAGGGTTGGGTACTGTTCTTCATATAGAAAAACAACACAATTTTTTTACACGTTTCCAAAATATAAATAAAGCTATATTTAATTCATATTCATTTTCAAAACAAGATGGTGACAAACACCTTAACACAACGAGGCTAAATGCCTCGTGCACAAATCGGTCCTTTACGTAAGTGGACGAGAGCTAGGAGAAGTGCGTGGTCGGTGAAGAGGTCGCATGGAGGAGGCGCAGCGGTGTGGTGGGAGGTAGAGTCCGGCGATCCCTCGATAGTGGTACATATTCCTCAAGTGACGAGTGCTTCCTCTCGCGGGGAAGAAAAAGCATGTGCGCGGAGGGTTCGCCAAGAGAGGAGTGCAGCAAGAAACGAGGGGAGTCAAGACGGCGATAAGAGCTTCTCCGTGTTGACTTTCTTTCAGACGCTCTCGACGAGTGAAAGGTGTGTCATGCGTGCTCGAGGGATGGCCTCTCGGTCTCCAAGCCACGTGCGCTTCAGCGATCCAAAGGCGATTCATCTGGGGCGACGCGATCCCGATTTACGATTGTGCGGACCGTGGAAAACTTTTAACGGCGAGAAAATTCAAGGCCCTCCCATCGTCTAGGCGCTGGAGGTTTCGGGCCGAAGGAATCATCGACATCTAAGCTGCACACCGTCACATGGAAGTGTCACAGAGGATGTATAAACACAGGCCTTTTTCTAGCATAAGTGAATCATAAAAGCGAAGAAAAAATTCAGAGATATTTATGATGCAAAAAATTACACGGTCAGTTTCAAATACCTACATGAAAATAAACTCCATAGTTATACGCGATTATTAATTAGGTGAATTTACAAATTTACCAACCGACTACGCCACAGTTTCATAATATAAAAAGTCATTTTTCACTAGTGGTAAAGACCATTTGGTGCAGTTTCGAAGCCATATTTTTGGAAATTAGGAATCCAGACAGCCATGGGAAGTCAATCATTTACGATTTGCAAAAATCTTGATGGAAATGCAGAGGTTGGAAAATTCTTAGTCCAGAACGGCAAGGGATTTTTTAAAAGTTTACAGCAAGTCCTACATGAAACACAATGGAAATCGGGTCACTGATTACCAGCCAGAATTATCCAAAGAAAAATGGGATTATACAAACCAAATGATCATGCAGAGTATTGGTAAATTCTATTGATAGAAGCGAAATAAAAGAAGTAATACCTGTCAACTAAAGTAAAAAAAACAGGCTCCATACATCTCGTCGCTTCCGCGATCGAATATAGCGTTCCAATGTTCAATTATTCAAGGAAGAGGCAAAAACCGATGTACAAAGATGGTACGGATAAAACGCACTCATCCATCCACAAGTTGGACAGTAAAAATATATCTTGAAGACAATTACTAACCAAATAATTTCACAATATAGGAAAAAAGACACATTTCTGCATTATTAATTCCCGTTTCTAAACATGAACTTCATTGAGGATTTTAAAAACCATCTCTTGCTCGTTTGGGAAGGAACGTAAACATGAAAAAAACCTACGTCGAGCTGCAGCACACAACGGTACTCTCTTCATCCAACATCACTTTTGGCTGATTGTTCATGCCGCCGCCTCGGCGACGGATGATAAGGGGACCCCAGACTCTCTCTTTTGAATGGACCTCACGACGCAACACGATCTCTCTTCTCCTTCAGAAGGGCTGAGAGGGAGCATCAAATTCCATGAACGGACGATCCTAACGGGGTAATTAAGAGAGAGGACGAGGGTATAGAAGGGAAAGGAAAAGTGGGGGATTATAAATCACGGCGAAAGTGGAATTCGAATAAAACGGGAAACAGACCGGCGGCGAAAGGGGATGAATATCACGACGTCCAACACGGAACGGAAGTGGCTCACTGAAGGGTTGGCGAAAGTGGTGACGGGGTGATTGGGGAGTATGCATGCGAAGAGGGATGGGGGCCGAGAGGAAGAGAGGAAGGAATTAGTGGAGGATAGAGACCAGGGAGGAATTTAAAGCGACGCTGGGACCGTCTGAGTCGGGAGGAGACTACTGGGGGGCGTTAAGGGTTAAAGGTGCACGGGGATGTAGAGAAGGGCTTGGGGGAGGAGGCAAGACAGTTGAACGGAGCCGCGGAGGGATCTATATCTACGCCCTACTGTGTGAGTCGCTGCCGGGGTAGGAGACAGGAGATGTAATAACAACAGTCATGAACAGGGAATTGGGAGGAGGTAAAATGGCAAGAGAAAGAGGATGAAGACTGACGAAAAACTCATGCAGTCGCTTTTTTTTACCCTTCAGGGAGCGAAGGAATCAGGAATTTTATCACTTTTATCTTCTCGACAGCGTACCTCAGTAATTAAGTCCATTCTGACAGTTTAGAAATAAAGCGTGAGGTCAAAACGATGACGTGGTCCGAAATGCGAGACTGGGGAAAACATGCAAAATAGCATTTATCTACACAACAGTAAATGCCATTTTAAGGAAAAACCAAGGGCTCCATTGGGAGTCAAGCGGAGTGTATTGGTGTTGGGCCGGCAAGTAGTAAGGATTGGAAGGTTTAAAGGACTACTGAAAGGAGACAGAAGGAAGGGAACGATAGGAATGTCCGCGTCGCGCTGGTTAGATATGCGAATTGGGGAGGATATGGGTTAAGTGTCTAAAGAAACCAGCGGATTGGAAATAGGTCGGCATGCGAGGATAATAGAGATATCGAACTCAGAATGGTGAAGCATGAGATTGGAATTTTTAAAAATTAAAGTAAAAGAAATATTCGTGATGAACCCAATAAAACGAGTACCGCAGACAGGCTGCGGAGCATTTGGCACGGTAACATATAAAATACTCAGATAAAAGACTAATTGTACAATAGGAGGACACATTTGATTGCAAGTTAGAGGGGAACATTTAAACAAAATTTGAGTGCAGCAACTTCGTTTATCCAAGGTGTTATATCGGAAAGATCAAATTGATTGCTATACATGGTAAAACAGGTTATAACTGTAACGCAAATGCACCATGTTGTAAACCAGCTCACTGCACGAAGAGCTTGAAGTCATTACCGTTTTCTCAGTTACTTCTAAGTGATCAAGGTTTGAAAGCAACATTTGATCCCAAGGATTCATAGAAACGGTCTATTTATCTTCCCGAAGAGAAAGGGCAAGCCCATATTACTCCTGTTGAATTTCTGAGATAGACTCGGCGACATGCACATTCTACAATCGTAAAAATGACAGTATTTTTACAATACACCTTGAAGACCTAATGTTCATTAAATGCCACTATCAAAACTCTTCGGAGGGGATTGCAATGAGGGAGACAGAAAAGAAAATACATGATACACTATATGGATTTTCTGCTTCCGAGTTTTGTCGGCTGGAGACAAAAATTTATGTAGACTCGGATAGTTCAAAAGATATATACTGAGTAATTGCGTCGATCGGATGGGAATGATAAAAAATGGAAATTGGAATATATCTAGATGATGAAGCATACGAGGGGAGAGCTGGAGATTGACTAAAGAAATAGACATTGAAAAGATGAAATATACCAGGACAAGGACGGGAGAATTCGTAGGCGGGGAATTGTCATTTGTCATCTAAAACGCTGAAAAATAGAGCATGGTCACAGCTTTCAAGCAGAATTAACCGACATCACTCTTTTATTTCCCTATCTAACCTTCTTGATATCGTAAGTGATAGAAGGTACACATAAGAAACAGGCCTCAGTAACCATTTAAGAACTTGAGAAAGTTTTCACAAAAAATTTATTCGAATCATGATGCAAAGCATTTTTCTTCGAATTGGGATATATTTGGCATTTTGTCACCACTCTGTCCCCTAAATGACGACGAAGGACTAGAAAGAAAAACATATTTACAACATCACGAGAAGCAGCTCTTCGTAGTGAATTCAAATATCTCAACTTGTAACTCGCAAATTTCTGCTCAAGCGTGACCTTCATATAATTTTATCAGTTGCGATAACATTTCTGGTTACTATACCCAAGCTGAAAAAATAATTCTAACGAGAACGTAAAAAATACGTGGTTTTCACTACAAATTCTTACTTTGGATAACAAGATACCAATCTATGACAGAAACCTTTATGACTGAACTTTATTCAAACCAACTTTAATTTCCACAAAACACGTCTTGAAACAAAAAAGAAAGAGCAAACGAGAACAGAAATTTCCAGGAGACATTGAACTTTAAACACTAAGATACATTCCTTTACGTACAATCGGAGTTTATGGTTGCTTCTCGCCTATCAATTCCCCACAGTTGACTGCAATAGTCTTTCCTACGTATTGCTTCGGAGGTACTTCAAAGATCACCGCACCCGAATCGAAGCAGTCAAGGAAATCAAAGACTATCGGAAAGGTACGTGAAGCTTTGCGGAACGCCTGAGAGGTGAATCACGTCAAGAGATGAAAGGGGGCAGACAGAACGTTGAACCCGGCTCGTTAGGGACAATTTCCATTCCGAAAGGACCCACTCTTAAATTGCCGCTTTCCGGAATACCGAAGCGTCCGCCAATTTTCATACGATCGAATGAAAAACAAACGTCAACGAACGGAATTTGTGTCTCAATCTCCGAGAAGCTCATACCACGAGCCTTTGGCGAAAGGGACACGGCGTCGAAATGGGGAGAAGCAGCGGAGCGGAGCAATGCAATGAGATACTTTTGAAACGTGTCCTCACCAGCAGAGAGATATACCTTCGCAAACGGAAACTCGAGTCTCCCCCTCTCAACTATGCGCTCCCTACCACCCCCTTCAGACAGTCAATACGATAATTTATTATCCATTCTCTCTATATCGGCCACCGTCTCCCCCACCATAGGATACCTGCGCGAAAACCGGTAGTGGAGATATTCTCATATTGTTTTTTTTTATTTTCTCGCTGAGTCCCACGAAACACAACGAAGGGGACTGGAGAGGAGGTCGACTCGAAAAAAATATGATAAAATAAATGCAGGGAGAGGAGACTATCAAAGCCGGCAATCGAAACATCACTCATTGGTCCGCATCATTGTTCTCGCTGGAGTCTTTGAGGATTCCATTTTCATTTATTCATTCCTTTGCTCTTTCTGTCTCCACCACTCTCGCTCCGATGGACTGAGGGCATGAAACCTTTTGTCCTTCCTCCGAGTCGAGTCTGACGATTGGAAAGAACGACGGGGAAAACGGAGAAATAGTTAGAGGATGGAGACGTTCTCAAGATGGAAAAACAGAGGGTTAAGATCCATCCCAACACACTATGACCGGCTTAACATTATTTAAAATGATATTTCTTGGACAATCTAAATATTTAAATTGGAAATTGGGTTTTGCATAGCATCCTTGGCACGAACTTGGGATCTAAATAGGTAGAGAATGATGGCAGTTATCTATTCAACGTGTATAAGGCAGCGCAGATCAGTGCATATCAACGTTCCTCAGTACACACGAGCGACGACAAATGGAAAGGTGTGCGCAGGCGAAACGTTCAGTCACCTACCGGGAGGAAGCATTCTGTAGGTGCACAGCAGTCATGAGCGTATGCTTTATAAGTAGTAAGCCAATTACTTCAAACTACACTCTGAAGAAAGATAGCCTTTTGCCGCTAAGTATTGAAAAACATTATATCATCCAAGTTTGACTCTTCTGCTGAAAATCAAAACAATAAAAACAATCGAGGATATTAATATCAAAGAGCACTTCTCCAGCACTCTACAGAAGCAAGTAATAATGCCCAAAAACAGATTTGACTTGTACAGGGTCAAAAACAAGTGGAAAGCAGCGACATCACCGAGTTTCAAAGTGAGTAGGGCACAAAAATTAATGGAAAGTGTCCAACATTAACTAGGATAGCAGTCTTCAGGCAAAACATATGCCCAAAAATTTCCCGATAGTATGACTCTAACGGATCGAGGTAAGTTTTGGTTTGATATTTGGGGGTGGAGACTGATAGCGGAGGTACTTGCGATTTATACAGCTCGGTATGACTAATCTGATATTTACTGAAGGGGTCAAAGGTGACCACCGTTGAACTTATAATCTGAAGAATGAAATATTTCAATTGAAATACTCTCGATAGAGCACCACAGCAGGAATCGGTTATTCATCGAAAAATCTCCCACACTGCTGGGATTCGAACCGTGACCCTCAGGATTGAAAGCCAGTACTCCCCCAATCACTGGTCTTCAATACTATACTCTCTCGAGTTATGATAATTGAATGGATAATATATTTTACTTTGGCCGGTCTCTCTCTTTCAGCTCCTCTCTTTCACTTCGATGGACCGAGGGAACATAACCCATTTATTTCTCTCCATCTTCCATCGAGCCCCAAACAAGAGCACGGGATGGCCGGGGCGCAGGGAATTGCATAAAGGCGAAACTTCACTCCACTTACCTTTTTGAGAGTTTAGGCGACAGAGGAGGAAAGGGAAGGGATCTTGGCAGTGAGAGAGACGTTGTATGGGACCAAAGGGAAGAAGAAATGGGGGAAGGGAGGAGAGAAAGGGAAAGAGAAAAAAGATTTGAAAAAAAAACAAGAAAAAAAGTTTGACGGAAAAAAAGCACCACACAGGCGAGCGCGTCGGAAATAACAAAAAAATGAGAGAGACATACTTCCAGTTTTAAAAATAAAATAATAACGCTTGTAGCGGATTTGAAAAAAAAGAAATTGCAAGTACATTTCCACTACCGAGACGACGGCGGCCGTAGTAATAAAAAAGCGACGATATAAGGATTAATAAAATGAAGGGGAGAGGCGAATGAAACGAGAGGAGTAAGTTGAAAGGAGAAAACAAGAGGGGATTCTGGTGAAGGGGAGGGAATATTTTTTACGGCGCGGACACGGAGGAGGCAGACGGGGAAGGGGTGCAACACCGTCTAATGAGACAACTCGAGTGAGCGCTGCCCCAGAAACTACGCGTCATAAAACAACACAGAATTTATAAATATAATTCAAGGAAAAATTCCATCTGAGCACTGAGTGACGCAGCGACAACAACTACTTTAGTTCTCATCAATAAATTCTTTTGTAACCATAAAAATATCTTAAAAGAACCATCCCAAGTTTTTAAATCTCAACTTTTCATAAATTCTCTTTTGCATCCAATTCATATCAGAAATGTGGGTGCCTTACTAAATGACGGATTGTATGTAATTAATTATATTAAAATTTCAACTCTCACCATTTCTCAATTCTAGTTTTTTCTTATAGTTTTTCAGATCGACTCATGAGAATATCATTTTGACTCAACAAAACATTTTGTAGGCCCGATAAAAGCAATAAAATAAGAGAGATACCTTGCCGAACACATTAGTAAAAAAATATTTTTTCCATGTATTTCGATTTATTTGTTTAATCTAACGGAAATGGGGTCCATTTAGTTATATTTTGTTTTTGTAAATGCTGGCTGGACCAGAATTCATCGTGATTGCCACAGAGAGCGAATTGTTTTAAATTGAAAACAAATGTATTAAGAAAAAGGAAGTGTTCATTCCCTCGTGTAATGACACGACCAACGATGCAATATTTCAAATGAAAAATATGGGATGCAATGCCCATACTTCTTAAGTCAAAGCCGACTCGCAAGAGACGGCTTGCCAACTAGTAAATAGAGCAGTTCCCTCTTTCTTTCGAATTCAAGTCGGCAGAATAAATGAAGGCGATGTATTTTGGCGAAGGCAGAGCGAGCCCAATTATGGGAATGAAGACAAAGAAGGAAAGATCATTGGGAACAATGCAAGGGCAAGATAAGTGCCAAATCCGAGGGCAAATCTTCAATTCGAGAATCGTGAGTAATGGACCGTGGAAACGAAAGAGACGACCGAAGTATAAGTGAACTTTTCCAATTAACTCAGAACAATATTGTTCTTCAAAAACGTCTTCCGCATCCCAATGTAGTACTCCTTACATCTCATTAAACTGCTTATTCAACTGTCCAATCGGAGAAAATCGTTTTGGCCAAAACGTGAGCATGGAAAGATTTTTGATGGATTGTCTCTGTAAATTCTTATAACGATTACGGATCACACATGCTGAGAATGATGTGAAAATGATATTCACTTAAATTTACTTAAATAAAAAATTTAAATAACGAGAAAAAATTGGGGGTTTTGAGGAAGTTTTTCTCTAGGTGAAAGACAATGACAGACATTTTGAGCTTGAACAAAATTACAGAAAACATATACATCTAAAACGAGACTCATTCTAAAATCAGACGGGAATAAAACTTATTCGAACAAAATACAACAATTTGGACACTACAAATTTGACAATGGACCAGATACCAAGGTTATTAGTCATTACTCAGATCAATTTCGATAAATTACCTCCATGTTTTCTCATTTCCATAAAGTTCCTGGCACTTCCATTCTGCAAACAGCAAGCACAAACAAAATATAGATCATCATGACAAGTTTCATTACCGACAAGTAAATTAAGGTAAAATAGTTGTTAAAGAGTAACACTCGTCACCACAGTATGGCAGATAAGGAAAGGGATGGCAAAGAAAACGCCTGTACGAAAAATCTGGAAGTAACAGCTAAATACACGCGTGGCTATATTGTTTTACATACGATGCCATCTCATCCATTCATCCACGTCCTTCCACAGTCATCCTTCTCTGCGACTTACCCGTTCGACATCCCCTCTCTAGCACGCTCAATCACCGATCGCTTATCCATTTTGGAGCGGAATCATCGATCCCTCCATAGTGGATGGATTGGCGACTCTTCCCATAGCCGTCGCGGGTCTACTCATTTCACGCTCCTCTCCGACTCAACTGTTCTTCCTTCGAACATCCTCTTCGACTCACCCACTCGAGGAAAGCGTTTATAGAAGGCGACAACACTCCGCTCTAGAGCGACGCCCTATCCCTTTGTCTCCCTTGAGGTCTCGACGTCCCACACAACCCAAGGGCAAGCGCACACGATGAAGACCCACCACCCGTAATACTCACTATATCACGCAACCTCAGCCTCTCGTCAACTCACACACACGTTGATATAAGTTGTGACACGCCTCTATCCCGCTTGCAACCCTTAAAGCAGAGGCTGGGGCGAACTTTTTCAGCGTATTAAATTAAAATTAAAAATTAAATATTTGCGTGAAACTTCATAAACGCGTTCTTGCTCGTATAGTTTATAGAAAACTGTGAAAAACCTGTATTTAAAATAATTATTTATTTTGGTAATGCTACTTTAAACCGAAGCCTAATGGCACGTGAGATACATCTCGCGATAATTCGATTAATAATGTAAGGCTTTTCCTCAAAATGTGAAGAAATACGATGAAATTGCCATGAGAATAATATTTCACTCATGGCAATTTCATCGTATTTCACCTGCTATGTTTGAATATTTTCGCGAAAAAATAGATTTTATATCATATAAATGGTTGCAGAAAAATACTTAGGGTAATGACAAGTCACGGATTCGAAAAGATACTTAGAGGTATTTTTCGCCGAAATTTTGGATTCACCGATGATAATATAAGCCGCGACATGCTACCATAATGAAGAAAGGTAGAATAAATTTCTTATGTCACTTTTTTTGCTGCATTCATAGCGAATTACACCGCATAAATAGATGTACTTAACGAAATGAGGTGTTAGAGTATTTTGTATTTAGAGTAGTTTGTATTTGTCTCACTTGAAAAGCCTTTAAAATGTACACTTAATGGCCATCGACCACTATTTTATCCACCTTTAGAATCCAAACCCTCCTCATTCAGCTTTCCCAGAGCCAAGGTCTCGTCCACATTATCTCAAAGGGCTTAGATATGGATCTGCCAATGAGACTCTTGCCTCACCTGAAAGTCTCATGCAAGGATGAAAATGTGATTCAGTTCGCTTTCTCATTCGTTCAGATTGTGAGAATCAATGGCTCTTTCGACAGGAAACCTTTTCATGTATTCCGACTCGTAACATACGCTGTAATTTTGCATCTAGAACGTTATTTTTGAAAGTCAGAAATTGTCGTAGCTTAAACACTTTCATAAAAAGAGAACTACAGTCTATTGCACTAATATACCCAAACATTTATGTACGGAACGCTTCCCAGAGAGTTTACTGCCGAGGTACTTTGAATGCAATTTGCCCACCGTAATGCAAGGACTTGATCATGATCAAGAAGGATCTCGACCAAAAAAAATTAATAAGCACATAAGGCATCATATGCCTGTCTTATATTTGTGAATAAAGTCCGATGCTTACCCACTTCTTAGATTTCTAAATAAAAATATGTGCGATGCTTCTTGCAAGACAGTGTTATGGAAGAGTTTTTATATTTAACATATGACTTACTAACACAATGATCAATGCAACACTTTTTCCTTGGCGAAAAAAATACTACATGAAGTTGAAACTAGTTATCGGGAAGTTATCTTGCATCCGCTTAATTTACCTTCCTTTGACCTCCGATATGTAGAAAAATTGGCTAATATTTAGGCAATTATAGTATATACTATAGTATTAGTTTATAGTATTATTATAGCATAGTATTATTATATTATAGTATAGTATAGTATTATAGTATTATTATAGTATAGTATATACTATAGTAGTGTAGTACATTGGACATCGAAAATAATATTTTGTGGGGTAAGTAAAACTTCAGTTTCCCGTAATAACAAGAGGAGCCATATAAATATTGTAGGTAGCTGCAAGAGCCAGTAAAGTATACTGTAAGCGCACCATTTAATTACAGAATAAGGAATAGCACTCACTAAGTACAACTATTCGCTGCAAATTGGTTCTATTTAAAAAAGAAGAAGAAGAGAAACTTGGTGACAAATACTTATCAAAATACAAATTATTGTTTTAATTATTTCATTTTAAGAATAAGATAATTTTCAAAACCTAAGCAAAATTCAAATTTCGTGTACCATTGGGCTCTTGCCCAGCACTCGCAGTGAAAAATGACCGAGAAATCACGCCGGATTCATAAGACGTAAAGGTGGTTTATTGGTCTCTAATGGTTTCATCGTGCACGCTGCTTTGAAGAGCGTATTATTAAAGCAATCCCCCTCACCTGGGCGACGTGAATTTATTGAGCAAACTCACACACGCGGACGCGAAGGATTACTCCCTGATTAAAGAGATGGAGAGGAAAAACGTGCCCGCTCATCTGCAAGTGCATCGCCGGCGCTCTTGTAGTCGTTGTTGCTGCACTCCGTACCGCGAGCTTAATAAGATAGGAACAAAGACAAATTGAGAGGGGTCGTGGGGATGGCCTTGTACGGAAAACACGGAAGGATGGGATAGACGGAGAGGCGAACTAAAGGCAGACGGGAGCCAGATGGCTGTGCACCTGAAGAACGAACAACAGATGGACAAAGAGGGGAGGATGTCTGCGAGACAAAGCAAAAGGAAAACTAGGGGGGGGAGAGAAGGGCACGGAATTGCCCCACAGAAGAAGAGGAAGGTAATTTATTGCCCCTTGTGGCAAAAAGGTCGTCTTCGTACTTCCTTTTTTTTTTAAAGGTTTGAGATCGTGCACTTCTCAAGCAACTTAAAGACCATCGAAAAACGAGACATAAATGAAAAATGAGACGCAATTTCAAGAAATCTGACTCCCGACCAAAAAATTCCCGAGAAAAAATTCACTTGTCGTGAGAAAGGACTGAATTTCGACGATGCATCCCGTAAAGAATCGTGCAATGCTTGTTCAATCGTGGTCATTAAGTTACTTCATTGTTTAAAATGAGAAAGAGAGGTAACATTCATGGAAGCCGCTCGCAATGAAATATCATTAACTGGAGTAATTATAGTGAAAAGCCTATTTTTTTTGATTGATTTTGGTGAATAATTCGTGCGAAAAATTGGGATGATATATTTTCCTTCCCAATTTGTGTCACCATTAAAAGTCCCGGAGTAAAAAGAGAATTATTGTCCAAGCATATCAGAACCTAGCAGACCGTAATGATTTTTTTCTGAAAATAAAACGGAAAACGACATGCACACAAAGAGCGACCTTGACCTTAAAGTGCTACTCGTACAAATAGATTATTTTCTCGTAACGCTTTTTCACAGCATCTGCTATTGTTCTCATGTAGATCGAAAAGGAACTTAGTTCATAGATCCAACACAGCTGGATTTTAAGATGACATTCTTTAAAGAGTTACAGAAAAATTCACCATCTAAAAACGGAGGAAGAACTATTGGTTTGGAATTTAAAAATTACGCGAGTAGAACATATTTCCATCAAAACAAGTTTTGACCATCAAACATCACAAAACATAAGTCGAAAACTTTGCATGCTCAGCGATAAAGTATTCCGGGAAAATTGAACTCGGATATTAAATAAATAACACTCGATCCGGAAATCCCATTATACGAGCCATCAATTCGTCACAAAAACAAACGGAACGCCAATTTTCCCATCGCTCATCGCGGAGAGCAGACAAGCGAGCGCACGATTGAAACATTCCGCGAAACCGCGAAAACGCCACGGGACGAAATTCACCCGTCAATTGTTTTCCCATCATCCACTCCTTCCCTCATTATTCACTCGCCCGCAAAAACCACTCCAATGCCTCGCTTCCCCTCTCTCTTATTCCCTTTAATGCCTCTTCCCCCCCGTGATCCGCTGTATCCTACCATTTCCCCTCCCCGTCTTCTCCTCCCTCCGACACTCATTCCATTGAAGATTTTTGCATAGTTTGGCAATCTTCCCTTAAATAAGCAATTGAGGAAGAAGATATATCATAGTCCACATGAGTATCCAAAGCTACTAGCTTCCATTGTAACACTGGACCACTTTCAATGACTCCTGTATTCCTTTGCGAGGAAATTCCTTTTCTATTTAATTACGAGTGACTTTTTTACAGGATTTCACAGCTCTTTCACCCAAAAATCCGAAACATTTCCCTTTTCTTTCCCATCAACGAACACTTCACACTCAACCAGTCAAACCAATCATTGCAACAGTTGACAAAACAACAACTCCTTTAGCAAGAATAGCGCAATCAAAGCAAAGGAAAAAGAAGACGCAATAAAAAATAATGACAAGTCCGAAAACAAAAAATTCCAAAGCATCAAAAATTAAAATTCGAGGAGAAATGGGATATTTTGTCTCCAAGCATATCCGAAGAAAGAAGTTTTCAACTTGCCACAGTTGAATAGTTCCATTAGCCATCTGAGAGGTGGGATTGGAGGAGAATGAGGAGGATGAACTGGGAGACCAGAAAGTATTTGATGACGTGCGAGAGGAATGAAAGTTAGACGCGGAGTTATGGAGAAGGCAGAAAAGGTGGATGAAGGACGTGTTGAGAGGTGAAGCCACTTTGCATAGAGTGATGGAGAGGAGAACGCTGAGGGAGAAGAGGACGTAAGATGATTATGATTTTTTTATAATTTTGATGATTTTAATTATTTTTATTATATTACGGGACGATATTAAGAGAGGCTGAGGGCGTTATGAACTAGAGAGACCCACCCGATGGCATGCAAAACCTAACAAAATGATGGTAAAATATTCAATAAAGAATATGGCCTCAATAACCTGTTGGTGATGAGTCAATGTTGATAATGTAATCCTGAAAAATGATTTTTGTAGTTTCGCCGGCGAAAAGATCCACAATTTAAATGCCAATAACTCAAAAACTAAAAAAGAAAAGATTTTTATAATGACAGATAATGAAATCCTGAGTAGAAAATTACCTTGTATAGCAATTTTCAGCCAGAATGCATTTTTCATCTTGAAGATATTGGCATCCAAACATGGGTGCAAAAGAATAGGCGCAATCCGCGAGTGCCAAAAATGGGCATGATACCCTTTTTTGGTAAGGCCCTAATACAAAAACCCTTAGGATTTACAACATTAAATTTTGTATGTGGTCATTAAAGAAGTAGACGAACTAAAATAATGATTTTCAGTGAAATCTGGGCCGAGCCCCAAAACATCTCTGGTTGAATTCATGTGGAATGACCCTAGCGTAAGTCCTCCGTTAATTCTTTTTATCATTGATTTATGCTAACTGACAGTAGTAATAGAGAATTACAAATTGCATGCATACCAATTGCTCAGGAGTAGGTTACTATTCCAAATAGTAATATCAATACAATGAGATACAGCTGCTGTAGTGCCTGAAACCAAAATTTGGTTGTTAGTTCCAAAGCTTCATGTATCCCGCATTTCAAAGGTAAAAGTCAGTATGAATTACCGCTCATGAGTCGGATACTCGACCTGTCTTACGCATTTAAACTATTCTCCTCTTCTCTCTGGCCTCACTCAGGGCTCCAAGGAAATTCGGACAGTGGCATGGGATGCACGTCTTTACCCGAAACCGGGTGACTACCGACATTCTCTTTCCCAGGGAATCCTCCGGGGTCTAATGAGGAACGTGCGGTGGAAAAGTATTCAAAGCGCGAAGCAGGAGAGATAGAGAGAGAGTGAGAGGGGAGACGGATAGAATGGCGCCCGGATGAGTGGCCTCCCGCCGAGCAGACGGGCCTTGGGGACGGAAGGCGTACGGTGGGGGTTGAGTTGGAATCGATGGGGCGGGGCGGCGGTTGAATCCCGGGGTTTGTTATGGTGCCTGTGGAAGAGGAGGACAAGGGGAGGGAAGGGAGTTGATGGGAATGTGGCAAGGGGTTGGTAAAAGGGCGGAAAAGCGGCATGTCACGCGAAACCCAAGGGATGTGCCGATGATAGATGAAAAATAGAATAGGAAAGTGAAGTCGATTCCGCTTGAAAAAATCATTTTGCTTAACAGAGACAAAAAGTTAAATGATTTTTTTGCGACACGAAAATGTGGCCGCGCCGAAGACTCTCAGAGAAATACACCGTCCCGATGATAGCGAGACTCACCACTACCGGTCAATTCACATTTTGCGCACATAGCTGTTGACATTTTGACGACGAGTGAAGTTTGCACGAAAAAAAAACTTAAAACTCGTGCGCGCCTGAAACGATATAATTGATGCATTTTGCATTGACTTGGATTCTCTTATAAGTAGATCGACCTAAATTAAAATTGTTGGGTTCCTCCTCAACAGAGGCTAATCAAACAAGACCAGGCCTCTTGTGCTTCAAAGCAGACTGGAAACGAGAGTATGTAGTACGTTTAAGGCATAACACTCGCTGAAATGAACTAAGATAGCTAGCTTGTATATTTAACTAATGGCCCGTTGCATGAACTGTTAGTTATGGAATCAATAGTTATGAGTTCTATGAAGTTATAGATCTCATAAAAATATTCGGGTTGCAGGAACATATCTACTAGTTACATAAGTTATTTACCAATAGTCAATAGCTTCAAATATTCGATCTAATTTTCTACCACCAGATAATGATTATGAAAGTTTAGCCTATTTATAAAAACTAATGCACATAAAATTAGTCAGTAAGAGTGAATTAACTGGCCATCTGTCTCAAAACATCTCTTTTATCTAGTATTTAATTCTCCAAGCGGTTCATTGGTCATTCACCATCTTGGCTACTTATGAAAGCCATTATAATATGCCATGAGTTATGAAACCTATAAATTTATCAAACGTTTCTGCAATACTAATTGAATAGTTGCCATTCCTTATGGGTCCCATAACTTTATAGACGACATATTTGTTGTTCCTGCAACTGGCCTTAAGGCACCTGACCGAAGGCAAAGATCCGAATTTGGAGTCAGTTTTTGCACCCGCATGCATGACAGAAAACCGTATCATTAGTTCAATTTGCAGTAATTTGGAAGAGGTAAATGTGTCTACAGGGCCTTATAAGGAGGAGACATCGAGCATCGGAGACGCTGGGAGACAGTCACTGCGTGGTGGAATGGAATGGACAAGGGAAGAACACAGATAGAGCGCTAGATAGAGGCAGGGAAACCAAAAATTATAACAGTTCATAACGCGACCATGGACGGCGCAGATACATTGGATATAATCTGTAGTCACTACTCTTCCAGCCGAAGGTCAAGGAGGTGGCCAATGGCAAGAATTTTTAGGTTATCAGTTATTTCCACAGTCAACTTTTGTGCTTCAGTAGTAAGGGAAAGAAAAAGTGTATGACGTGATTTAATTTTATTGAACCGATAGCTGCAGAGCTAGTCAGGCGATACGGAGATGTGAGAAATTTAGCAAAAAATGTAACTTAGACCAATGGCAAATTCCATCTAAAAATAAATGAATAAAATATTTTAGATAATGTATCATAACTCAATATTTCTACGTATAAGTATATAATAAGCCTTATTTTTAACTACAGGGAAAAATTAATGAGTTATGACACAAACTACACATTTCTTTTTTAATTTTCAATCCCTCTTCAAAATAATTAATAACTTTACTTGATAATTGTTAATGTAGCGGTCAAAAATTATATTCGAGTTAGAGACTTAGTGCAGAGAGACATGAGGTTAAAAGTGACAATAAAAGTTCGTGCTAACAGTTGATCAATATTCTGCAACTCATGGTCTATCAGACTGTACGTAACTAGTTGTGTGACAATAAATGCACGTCACTGGTTAAGGATTATATGTATTATAAGAGATGACAAGAGTTCATTGCAAAACCACCGAAAATACAATTTTTGTATTCATATAATTTTCTGAAAAAAAATATACAAAGGCTGAATTTAATTTCCCACAAACCAAAAATTATGCGCTATTACTACTTACCATAACCCTATCGCTGCGACCTGGTCCCCGGATCAGGAGGCTTACCATGCGGCAGAATAGTAAATCGCCCGCGCGTAACTCTTTTTCTAGTTAGAAATTCCAAAAAATAATCATGGCAGACATTTATAATATGCGTATTTTCTTTGCTTTTAGGTTTAGAAATATTGAAAAAGTTTTTAGAGCACCTAATATTTTACAACATTCTAGAGCTTGCGGGTAACTACGGAGCCCGGGCGGAAGTATGCATGTACCAGTGAAAGGGTAAAATATTTAAGCCAAATCTGAACATAACATGCTATATTTTAAGCATTCACGTGAATCATAATGGAATGATATGTCGGAATTAATTCCATCTTGACGGAATCGGAATCTACACCGTGCACAAAGCTAATACTGATGCTAAGGGCTCCAAATTTACCCGAGTTTGTTAGCCTATACCAGACGGGTTCAAAACTTCATCTCGAGCAATTTCATTCGTTAATATAATTC
This sequence comes from Ceriagrion tenellum, assembly GCA_963169105.1. Taxonomy (NCBI): domain Eukaryota; kingdom Metazoa; phylum Arthropoda; class Insecta; order Odonata; family Coenagrionidae; genus Ceriagrion; species Ceriagrion tenellum. The sequence goes on from OY720635.1 coordinate 97,091,547, forward strand.
CATTGCGGTATCCATTACCTTTTTCGAGAGACATCTTTGAGTGGTATTACCTAGAAACAATGACGACGCTTTCAGGGGGAGACGACTAAAGCTTTTTTTTTAATAGTTACTCTCCATCAAAAATGGAAGTGTATCCTCAAAAAAAATTAGTGATAAGGCCGATTTCAAACTAAAAACTTCGAAAAGTATCTGGATATCAAAACGTTTACATATCTCCTTCTGTTAGAAGATCCTAATAAATCAGAAAATGAAAGGACCGTTAACTATTACCAGGGAAAATATTCTCTGGAATACAGTTAATTGCTAACAAATCAAGTAATTCACAAATCACAAAAAATCCTTGATGATGACTTAGACAGTCTTTCCGACAGATAATATCTTGGATAGAGAGCTCAAAATATTTATGACTCAGACTTCATTTGAAAAATATTTTATATCAAATAGCAAAAGAATTCCACTTTCAACGGTGAATACCCATTCAATATCATAAAGCTTATATTTCCTCCGAGTTACTTTTGGAGAAAGAATTAAGCAGCGAGGCAGATCATAAGCACGATCCGCGGTAAGTAACAAATCGGGAGAAGAAACGACAGGAGAAAGAGACGATCGACTAAGTAAGAAGGAAGCGGATATGATGACGAGACACCAAGGAAAAGAAAGACAGAAAAAGTCGGGAAGGTGGGGGCCGGATGACAAGTGACTCCGGAAAAAGATGGATGGTGAAGTGCGCATGACACCAGAGGTCGGGAGGAGTAGGAGGACACGCCCTTGATTGATTAAGTAAACTGATTGATTAATCGAGCGATATTTTTTCAAGGAAATGGCCAACTATTAAGTGTCGTGCTAAAGTCATTACGGCCGAGAGGGAAAACTGTACTCATTGAAAGATGAGCATGAGAGTAAACAGTTAAATTGCTTTAATAAAGCATAATTTAAATATTAACTTCCCTCTAAGTAGTTATCTACATAGATTACAGATTAAATTAAAAAACGTATGATTGAATTTCTAGGGTAGCAATGGTCCTTTCCGAGATCAATTTTCATTGTGATATTTTCCGAAATATTTTCAAACCATAGTCTCTAAATACAGCTTAGGATAAGGAAATTATAAATCGCAGGTAGGTCAGCACTACAAATCGAAAATGCACTGGTACTTACAGAGTCTGGATACTTTTAAGGGAGTTGAACGTTCCATTAGCCAATGATTGAATGTTGTTGTCGTACAATGACCTGAAATGAAAAAAATTTAAATCATGTAATATATATCAGGAAAATATGTGTAAAATTCAGCATCAACAGAATCCATCTATAATGATATAAAACTAATTTATAAGCCAAAATAATAAGGAATTAAAGCACCAAGGATAACAGGAGCACTGTAGGAGGAACTGTAAAATAATGATCATACAACAGGTGAACCTGATTCATTTGACAAGCACATATATAAAGAGGATTGGCTAATAATTTGATTACATTCCAGCAAAGGACATGATGCACCTATTGATATAAATTAAATTTAACTAAATTTATAGAGTATACATTGATAGATCTTTCACGGTAGACAGTATACTGAGATACATTCCATCCTTGAATAGGTGAAACTCAATCTGCCATCATCAGTTGCACGGGCAGACTCAGAAACAAACGATTAACTCAAAAATCTATCGTTGATATAAAAACCGCTGTACGCGACCTTAACCAATACACTCTTGGGAAAGAGAGAAAGACGAAAAATATGACTGAATACCAAATCCACTCGAATAGCAAGCCGGAAATATAGAATAACAGACGCGGTCGTGGAATAACATAGTGTGGACGCAGACCGACATATAGCCAAAAATAGAAAGCATAAACCAAAGCCTCGGGAGAGAAAAACGTATCCCCATGGCAACGAATGAACGACTGACAGTCGAATGCACGGAAACCGCGCATTTAAGGGCTTAAAGGGAGAAGGGTTAGGGGATATATATTTATATGTGGGTCGGTAAAAATTCAGTTGGTGAAAAAAACACGATATTTTCAAATCCCCCTGCAACTCATTCGAGTGGATTAAAGTGCACGCACCTCCACAACACGTCGTAAGCGGAAAATAGTGGACAGCGCGAGTGTGGGGTTGGAATATCCCTCAGCGGAGAGCACGAATCAAGGTGCGCGAGCGGACAAATCTTCGTTAACGACGCAATAGGCGGGAATTAAGCCGAAGCCTGGACTCCCAAGTCACCGGCAGTGCCGTGGTTGGGGTATAGAGGGTATATTTGAGGGTGAAAACGGGTATAAGCACCCCTGAAAACCACCCCTCGCCCACGTAAACCAAACCTCGCTCATCACCGCACAACCTTTTTCCCGCAGAGTCAGACGAACCGCATTATGTTCCGTCCGAGTTGCAAGCTTCATACCACTGCAAAGTACGTTAGTGATTTCTACCAGCATTCGCACCCGCCCTAATTCACCATAGCCATCAAAGTAATTCATCATTGACACCATGGGCAGCCATCCATACGTAAGCAGGTTTGCTACGGCTCTCCACTTACTACTCTTTTTAGCTAATTTCTTTATCCCTTCACTACTTTTTTCTATGACATACCAAATGGTTGATTCTATCATCTGTATTCCATGGTAACTCTTTTAATTCAATATTTCTCAAGGAGAGATATGTAAGAATATGTCAATTTCGTTTCCTCTTCTTCTTATAGTGTTCAGAACTACCTTTTCTCCACACCCTCAGTAATGTTTCATCAATCTTTGAGGTCCTCCGTCCGTGTCATATTCATCATTCTTGCATGAAAAAATTCACACACTTAAGTTTAACTGCGCCATTTTTGCACCTGATCATCTTCCTTCATCACAAAGATGTTGTTTACACTACCACTTTTACTAACGTGCATTCATGCGGCAGAAAAAAATTGTCGTTCATAGGGGTCCAATATTTACCATGGTCGACATTAATGGGGCGATCGTAACACAAACTATTACCATAGCCATGGATTTTCAAGAACTAGGCTGGAAGCCGCTTGAAACTCGGCGGTTAGGTACAGGGCCAAGGTTGCGAGCGAAAATTTCATGATACACTAGACTCAAAGAGACATGGAGGATGCAATGTTCACTCCAGATTACAAATCTAGATCTCACATATATGTAAAAATAATAGAGAAACACCTGTTGTCGAGCACAAGAATTTAGGAATTTCTTTTACCCGAGCACCATTCACGACTTCAGCCATAGCAGATCCATGCAAAAGAAAAACACTGAAATCCGCTATACTTTTCGACCTTTTACTCATTTCAGTTATTTTTTCCTTCCACCCTTCTTCATGGTTGAAGTCTTAACACCCTCAACCACACGCTCTAACAGTAGCTCCCGTAGTGGTGCATAGATGCATTATAAAATAAAACACTTGAACTTTGTAATTCCACAAGTTTTAAAGAGAAATTTCACCAAGTTCAAGTATTTCATGCATGAGTATGGAGAGTTACAGGGTATAAATCAGTGCTGCCAAGCCACGCTTTGTATCAAATATTACAACCGTTGTAAATGACGAGCCTTCTGCTGGCAGGAAACCACTATAACCACATTTAAATTTTTGAGGTCAGGTCAGGAACAATGAAACTATAATGTGTTGCCGACGTTTCGGAGTGTAATGCACCCCATCATCAGGGCTATGCAGAAAAGAATATCTGAAGATACAACGGCCGTCAATTAATAAAGCCAAAACATCGGCAGGATATTATAGTTTGATTGTTCCTGGCCTACCCTTAATATTTTAAAAGTGGTTCTAAATTAAGAGTCGATAGAACAATACTGTAGAAAACTACTATATTAGAAAGAGCCGCCGTGAAAATTAAGTACCAAGGTAAGTTTACTTGGGTAGAAAAAGTAAACATGGTAGGCGCCAACGGGGTGGATGCATTACCAACGCTTACCCTCGTCATGGATTACCATGGTAAGTTGCTAACAGTGCAAATGGGGTATTAGAGAGAGACCCATAGACGGACAGGTCGGGAGTAAGTGGGGAGGATTCAAACCAGCAGTGAGGGAGGAGCGAAGCAGGAATTTCATCGGGCGTCCCCCAGCCCTGTTCGCGAGAAAGCTCTTCCCACAATCCCATCATCCCGGTTCTATAACCCCTACCCAACTGAAGGGGGGGGGGGGGTTGAGGGGAGGGTTCTAAACTTCCGGTTCCGCGTTGCATTGTAGGATTAGCCACGCGGCATTTGCCTTGACCGCGTGGTCTCTTCCCCGAGGAGTAGCAAGGGCTCCCATCCGCGGATCCCCACCGGTAGGGACACAGGGGTCGCTGACCAACTATTCCAAACCCCAACTGACTACATTTCTCCAATCACGCGCTCACACAAATGCAAACACGAGGGGGCTCGCTACTCTATGAGTGAAAGCGCAAACTGACTCCGCGCCCAACCACACAACCCAACAACCATAGCAGGGCTCGATCCCTCGGCAATTTTTTCATGCCGACTGTGTTTGATTCGAAGGTGGGAAATGGTTACATTTATTACCAAAAATTATCGTCGGTATGACGAAATAACTGGAATTGCAATACCGGAAATATTGCCCACACGTGGCGATTAAAAATGAACTAGACACACCCTGTGACACCATGGGTTTGTGAAGAACATAATAGAAGGTAAAATCCACGCTCATCCTCACATCCTTTGAGTCTCCCTCGTAAAAGGCAACTGGATGAGATAGCCTCATACGCTTGATTATTATCACCATGACGGTACTTAGCACCACGACTAAATTTACAGAGCAAGCGATGGCATCTATACCGGAGAATTAAATATCCAAGCCGACAACACAGTACCTCTCCGACATCCCACGGCCACCCCTTGCCAACGGGCACCCGACCCTGGTCGCTTCTTACGGGTGTTTACCCATCAGCATCCGGGGCTTTGTTTTCCTCCCTCTCTTCCTCAAGGGGAGCAAATCTGTCTTTAATTTGACGGGGCGGCAAATGGACAGGCAGAGACCCCCTCCGACGTTTTTCAATCCTTCCTTCACCGGGTAGGTGTCCACCCCCGTCTCTGACCCCACCGCAAGAGTGCGATAAAACGTCACTCTTAAGCTCTGGAGCGGGGGGCCTTTTGGGGAATGGGAGGACAGACATACCCCTCCGTACCCCATCCTGCCCAATGAGGGATTTTGGCTAATGGGCGGTGTTATGGATTTCGAACTTGTGCGTCAGTGACGGGACGTGTGCGAAGGCTTGAGGGAACAAGAACGATTTCTGGCGTCGTTAATCAAGATTTTGCGCGGGAGGTCGAAATGCGTTTTCGACTGCTCTTTCCGGTAATTAGCCCACAAGAAAAAACAAAAAGAAAATAATGGAGCTGTTTTTTTATTCTTAATTTTGTGAGGGCGGTGGCTGATTACCATCTAATCGCCTTCTTTTCCCGGGAAACTGTAAAGTGGGGAACCACAATATGGGTGGTTGACCGATTGCTGTCCCACAGACACCCGCAAGTTTCCTTTATCACAAATTCGTTTTAATAATGATGTAGTTCAGATAAATCAACTGAACATCAAATCTAACGAGCGAAATAATGTTTCAAGGTAGTATACGGCAACACAAGTGATTCATTTAGCGATAAATTCTCCGGAAAAATAGGAAACAATATAAGAAAACATTCCTGTGGAGGGTGGCTCTCAATGGATCGGAGGCATGGACAATTGCTAAAATTGACCGGAACATACTAGAAGCCTTCGAAGCCTGGTGCTGGAGGAGGATGCAGAAGGTAAAATGGACGGACTAAGATATAAATTAGAGATGATGTCGTCTACATAAAAGTAGAAGAGGAAAGGAACCTATGGAACACGATACAGAGAAGAAGAAGCAGTTGGATTGTACACACTCTGAAGCACCAAGGGCTTGTGAAGAACGTACTTGAAGGTAAAATAGAGGAAATATCCCCAGAGGAAAACCCAGAAATAAGTTCATTTTCGAAATGAAGAAGAATGTACATAGGAAGAACTACCAGAAAGTAATATATATAGCATTAGATGGGAAAAGATGGAGGGCTGCAGTCAATAAATCTTAGGATCGCTAGATCAATGATGACGAAGTTCTCTGGGCTGTTAATCATAGGTGTGTGGATATTTGCACCGGCTTAATAAATAAAATAAAATTATAAAGACAGCTGAAAAATTATCTACGCTTAAAGCAGCTTTTACTTTCTTAGGATGATACCACGCTGAAAGCAAGAATATTCCCGTCAAGGTGATCAACAATATTCCCATTTTTCCCAAGTTTTGGGTGTTTCGGTGTAGGTACTGCGCCATCTAATACGCCAATTTTTTTACCAATGAAGTTAATTATTCAACTTTGCACATCTGAGATAAAAATGTCTGTTGAAATGAAATATGCAAAAAAGCTACCTATCCATTTAAAAGAGAAGAGATGAAATAAAAACTTACCACCAAGCCAAGCACTTCTGCACGTATATCAAACATTTTTGAAGACAAGCCAAGCCGTACGTAAGACAGTTAATTTCCCTTCTTTGACACTAGCGACAAGGCAGCACAATTTTCTGTGGCATATTTTCACAGAGCTCATACCAGTCGATAATTACGGGACTAAACGATGTAAAAAGCAACAACGTGGAGTCTCCAACAGAAACTTAATAAAGAGCATAAGGGAAACTCAACGCATTGGGTGCACGTTAATTACATGTCCAATGAGTTGGGGGGGAGTGAGTCGTGTAGTCACGAATTCCTTCATGGGAGAAGCAAGAGAAAATCGATCGAGCAGCATCCTGGAGCTTCAATCTTTCCAAACTCACGCGTTCTTGCAATTGCGCGCACACCGAAATACAATGCTGTCGACTCACGAATAATCACGCAATTAAACGTGAGAAAATTGATCCATTAAGGAATCGAATGGTGAACGGTAGCAATGTAAATGGTCTATCCTAACCGCTTGTTGTGAGAGTGTGGATGTGATTAATGACTTCGAGGCTCCCCTCTATTTTAAACGTTTCATTTAATCCGCTTATCAATCTCCCTGCGCGTTTCTACGGGAGTGTTTCTCTTCGAAGTTTCAAACGCAACGTCAACTTGGAAACCGTGCAGTTTTACACAGGTGAAAGAGACGAGAAACGTGCCACCTCATGATTTCTGCGAAGCCGGTAAAGTAAACTTCGCGATTATCATAGCAGCACACTCGAGGCTTACGCGGACGGGCTAAGGACTTATTATATGGAATAACGTGAGGATAGATCTCCGCGGACGAGGCCAACAAATACGCGGTCGGTCGTTCTGTACTCTAAAATCCTCAAAGTACTTTCAAAAACGATCCTTTTTCTGACGACCCGAAGAACGATTGCTTACTCCTGGTGTACTCAGGTCGATTGAATGGCAAAATTAAACTTGATAATAAGCTTACCAAACGGGTAGGATAAACTGATTTCTCACCCGCGATTAAATGAAGAGGTTACGATAATTTATTCAACAGCCATCGCTTTCTGGAGTTTTGGTGGCTTATAGAGAATCAATGCATAGTTAAACAATCATAAGACAATGCTTTCAATTTTGAGTAAACAAATACTTGAGCTCATACGTAGGTTGTTTGGGATGAAAAAATATTCTACAAATATAGTTGACAGATGACCTAAAACTGCAACATCAACGCATGTTAAATCTACCTACCTGTTACTTCAAATTCACAACTTAAGATTGAGAGCCGCTATCTTTAAACTGGAAAATCTGTTGCTTTGCAGGGATGTTATTGAACTGCTCTATTAAGCTTACTGATTAATATGCTTTTACAGCAAGCCGCACATGTTTGTTTTATCTCACAAATTCTATTATTTCTCATAATGCACACGCTTTCATAATTCATTTTCATACGTTCTCAGAATGCCACGTAGAATGTACATGAATGGTGATAGTTTGAAAAGGAAAATGTTGATTATAAGAATTTTTGGAAGATATCAACATTCTCCAATGCAACCTAGAGGAAGCTCACATGGTACAGTGCAGACTTAGATGAAGAAAATAAATTAGAGCAAGCAATCGTTTCTTGGCGAAGCACTACCACGTCGAGTGAGTGACACCTTGTGAGTCATCCCCAAATATTCCAGCCATCTTCTCCGAGCTAAAAAATGGGAAATGGTGCGCCTATTCCAACAGCCGAGTTATATTTTTCCTCGCTTAGCACTGATGTTCGGGGAAAGCTTTTTTTTGTCATTCACCTCTCACCACAGATAGGTTGAAATACAGGAAAAAGAAATATGGGTGGGAGCAGTGATCGCTTATTAATAGGTTTATATCCCGGACCTTTAAAAAAATATAAAAAACGGGCTCACGCAGGCTCACGTCCACGAAATCTGTGCCAATTTCCGGCATAATGGGGGAAACGTGTTCTAACCCGAAAATAACATTCATGCGTACCCTTACGGTCTTCCCTCCACCCCACCCGACTCCTTGCACACCCTGACGTTCCCGTATCAAAGCCGGCGAGTCCCTTCACCCTGCCCCTATATGTTCCTTTTAGGCCCCATCACAAGGGAGATTAAAAAAAAACTCGGCCGCGGATGTGACTGGGACGGAGAGATATAATGTTTGCCGTTATTTCTACTGCCACACTGACTCGACATCCAACGACTTGGGTTCTCAAATTAATCTTCTCGCTGAGTAACCTTCGTGGTTTCATACATGACTTGACCATTTTAGATCATTTCCTGGTTTTAGTCACATGTCCTCAGACAACCTAAAGTTTACACTGACAATATTACATCCCATTCGTTGAGATACTCTCAGTGGGTTCTTCAAATCACAAACCTGAGAGACTTTGCAGTCATACTGTTCACAAGGATGGACCCAGAGAAACATTTTAGATATGAAATTATGGCGTTTGATGAGTGAGGAAACTAAATTAACTTTAGATTATGTTTGCGCAGTAGATTTGTAAACATGCGAGTGGTAAACTATGTGAGGACATCAGATATTTTCCCTTGTACAGACAAAGTAAGGTTTAATTAAGTCGCCTCTATGATTGCGGAGGTCAGAACTTCGACGTTTTGTGTTGCGTCACGAGTTGAGTCAAATTTGAACATAAAATTTTCTTTAAAATTTGGCCAATCAGCTTTCTGAGTAAGCCATTTACCAGGGGATATAAAATGCTGGTTAAAATTTCCTTCTTTACGGCAGCTTTAGAGGCGGCAAATATGAGCGTTCCACGGTCTACGGGCATCGTCCGTCGACCTCCTGTGCCGTGGTGGACAGAGGAATGCGCTAAGGCAATTAAATTGCGGAAACGAGCGCTACGAATATTCAACAAGTACCCGACGGAAACCAATCTTGCCTCTTTTCGACATCTTCGTGCAAAAGCCCGACAAATTGTGAAAGAGGCGAAGAAGTCCTCCTGGATGGAATTCATTTCCGGTGTAAACCACAGGACTCCCGTTGCACAGGTATGGCGGAAGGTCCGAAGCATCTCGGGCTCCAATCAGCAATGCGGCGTTTCCGGACTAAATATCGATGACCGAGTGATCACTTCTCCCTCGGATATGTGCGAGATTTTCGGCCGCACATTCGCCGAAATCAGCAGCGACGCCAACTACAATGCCGACTTCAGAGATATGAAACAACGCTCTGAAGCATTATCTCTGTCGTTCCGAGAAACGCACGGCATTGCTGATTATAACAAAAGCTTTTCGCTATGGGAACTAGCCTCGGCCATTGCGGACTCTCGGAATTCGTCTCCAGGGATAGACAATGTCCACAATATATTTCTAAAGAATTTGCCAAAGGGTGCAATGGCGGAAATCCTTCACACCCTCAACCAAATTTGGTTTGAGGGTAGTTTCCCACAGTCCTGGCGGGAGTCTGTCGTGGTTCCGATTCCAAAACAGGGGAAGGACAAGAATGACCCGAGGAATTATAGGCCCATTTCCCTCACAAGCTGCCTGTGTAAGGTTATGGAGAGAATGGTTAATCGCCGGCTTGTTTGGTGGTTAGAGCGGCGAAACCTTCTCTCCAGCATTCAATGTGGTTTCCGCCGGGGAAGATGTACAATAGATCATCTCGTACGGACTGATAATTTTATCCAGGAGGCCTTTCTTCTGCGCCAACACTGCATTGGAGTCTTCTTTGATTTGGAGAAGGCTTACGACATGCTTTGGCGCAGGAAAATTCTACAAACAATGCACAGTTGGGGCTTTAGGGGTAATCTACCCATTTTTATACGAAACTTTTTATCAAACCGCGGTTTTAGAGTGAGAGTAGGTAAAAGCCTCTCACAGTTTTACTACCAGGAAAACGGCGTTCCCCAAGGTTCTGTTCTAAGCGTCACGTTATTTGCCATTGCCATTAATGACATAGCGGAGTGCATTAAAACTCCGGTAATGGGATCCCTATTCGTAGACGACCTTGCAATCTTCTGCAGGTCGTCCACATTAGCCAGCGTCTCAAGGAAGACTCAGCTAACTGTCACGAAACTCAATGACTGGGCAAAGAGAAATGGGCTTCGTTTCTCTATTGAGAAAACTGTGTGTGTGCACTTTCACAGATTTAGGGGTATCCATATAGCTCCGCCGTTACGCTTAGGAAGAAGTAACCTTCCTTTCGTGGAATCCGTTCGATTTCTGGGGATGACTTTAGACCGGAGACTGACATGGCAGGAACATATTCGCAATCTGGCCCAGAAATGTCGCCGCGGTCTAAATATTTTACGTATTTTAAGCAACACATCATAGGGCGCAGACCGCACCACCTCGATTTTATTATACCGTTCTCTGATTCGGTCTAAAATAGACTACGGGTGTTTCGTTTACTCTTCTGGACGAGAGTCTTACCTGCGACCGTTAACAACGGTCCACAACGCAGGAATACGGCTAGCCACTGGCGCTTTTAGGACCTCTCCTATCCACAGCCTGTATGTGGACGCAGGGGAGCCGCCGCTGGCTACTCGCAGGCTAATGCTGGCATGTAGCTATGCGTCGAAAATTTTATCAATGACAAAGCACCCATGTTTTAATATCGTTTTTAAACCTAGGTTTTTAGATATTTTTAACAGAAGGACGAGGGCTACCAGGCCGCTAAGTTTTCGGCTTAAAGATTTTATAGACAGTATTGACATATCTCTGCCGGAGGTGTATCCTGTTGGGTATACAAAATACCCACCATGGTCCATACCACGACCAGAGTGCCACACTGAACTGCACAAGCACCAGAAATCTTCTCTAACGTCCCAGGAGTACCAGAGCCTATTTTATGAATTCCTGGATAACCACCCGGACTTTATCCCCGTGTATACGGATGGATCGAAGTCCGGCTCGGCATGTGCTTGTGCAGTGTCCTCTGCGCATCACAAAGTCATAAAGGCGAGGCTCCATCCGTGGTGCAGCATATACAATGCAGAATTACTCGCAATTAAGACGGCCTTAGGAAATATAAAAGGCAATTCTGGCACTTTCCTTATCTGTACAGACTCTCTAAGCGCTGTGAAGTCCATTTCAGCCTATTACCCACTCCACCCTCACGTCCAGGATGTACAATGCGCTCTTCACTCCCTCACCAACAAGGGAATTAAAATCTCCTTTATGTGGGTACCTGGACATGTGGGAATAGCTGGTAATGAACGCGCAGACAAGGCTGCAAAGGAAGCATTACAGATGCCAGAAATTATGTGGAACACGGTGACTGCGGAGGACCTGAAGGCTATGTTTCGACGCGTTATTTTGGGCAAATGGCAAGAATCGTGGCATGGGATTAATAGCAACAAGCTCCGGACTGTGAAACCGGTAGTATCAGTGTGGCCCTCTTCCGTCAGGAATACTCGGAGGGAAGAAGTCGCAGTCACACGCCTGAGGATAGGGCACACTGCCCTGACCCACTCATACCTCTTCACAGAAGAGAAGACACAACCTTGGTGTGATGAGTGCGACTCCCCTCTGAGTGTGCGACACATCCTGACGGAGTGTGATAAATACCGGTCTTCTCGAGGAAAACACAAGGTCAACGGTACCTTAGGACACATCCTAGGTGACTCACCCGATTGCCTCACCCGAGTAATTGCTTTTTTAAAAGAAATCAACGTTTTTAATAAATTATAAATTTTTTACATGTATACGCGTTTTATACAAAGCTAGGTCAATTTTATCTCACAACAGTACAAAAGCGATTTCGCTTTAATCACACTAACCTGGTATTACCTATGGACGAGAGTGGTGCGAAATGACCGCAGTAGTCGACGCACCCTTAAAAATAATTCTACTACTACTACTTTAATTAAGTCCGTGTGTAGAGCAGAAAGGTATACAAACCGATTGCACAATATGTTGCGATAGCCCTGTACGCTTTGTTTTCCCAAAATACTCGACTCATACGATCTAAATTACAACAATTTACCAACTACTGACAACGCTTGTTGATTCGCATGCATCCGTGATGCTTTCATGATGCATAAAGCATCATCATATCCTCCCTTCACAATAAGTGTCAGCACATGATCATTCGAACCGCACCAGCCATTAGTTTAGTTAACTCAAACATATGGACTTTATTTTCACACATCCTTATTTCAACAAGCAGAAAGTGGTGGAGCGTTTATATGCCTATAGCCATTGCCACGAACGTTCTATGCTCCGATATCCTCTCAGAATGACAGAATTAGGAGTTTCCCATATTTGCACATAAACTTTTATAACATTATTCGAACATTTATAAGGAATTAATTTTTCAAAAACACGCTACGTTCTCTTGCTCTACACTTTAGATACAAAGTATTAGAATTAAAACTATAAATTCGTTCAGTTCACCATTCACTGCTCCCACCAAAAGGTGATTGCTAACGCGTAATTTATGCGTTCAAAATTCAAACTAACCCATCAATGTCCATGAAAAAATCTCAACACCAGCCTAAAGTGGCATTCTCCTAAACGGCCTCTGTGGACCCTATATCTCATTATAGAACAAAGGCACGACTATAGCGACCGCACATACAATCTATGCTAAATAAAACACAAATAATATGAATAAATTATCACTCATTTCATGGCACATACAAACACCACTCGTAATGTGGATAGAATATCATGGTTTACTCTGGTAAAATCACAGAATTATCATTATTACCCTCATTCATTAGCAAATTGTTAGTTGTAAATACTTCGAACAATTTGACCTGCCATCCATTCTAAAAACACTTCTCAAATTTTTATTTCCCGTTACGTTTTCTAAAAATACCTTAACTCTTCTCAAATAATGGTAAAAAGTTACGCCAGACACTTAGTAAAGTCATTAGGCTATCTTCCCATCATTCCTCCATCAAGCACCCCTGGGCGTCCGAGGATCTCCGATTCACTCGGACCGTTTAAAAAAAATATAACGCCAACTCTTTCCGTCCTGTCAAGGGGATCCCCAAGCCTTCCACTTAACCTTCCTGTCGCATTGTTTTTAGGTTCGAGAGGCGAGATTTCCGGCGACGGCAGAAAAGAAACAAGTGAAGACCATGGCTGCGCTCTCCCGAAATGTGAGTGCCCAACAAGACCGTCGTTCCTGGGTGGTCTCATGCTTCTGCCAAGAGGAGTAGGGAGAGAGGGGAAGTCCACGAGAATTGCATGGAGGAAAAGATGCCTTCTACATAGCCATGAAACCCCCAAGTCACAACTAGGGTGTGTGGCATGGGTTGCAGGATATGATCCATTATTTATAAGAATGATGAAGACATTATACACAGAGAATTCTTACATGAAAAAATCCCGTCAGGAGTAGAGGAGGAATTTTGAGAATATCGGAACTAGCCATGGTCTTACTTTTACGGAGTGCACATACAAGTAAAATTCCATGGTAGAAAAATTAGATACCTTAACTTGATTTAGAAGAGTTAGTATTAAGAAATATTTGGAAAAAGAGATGAAAAATTAAAGAGACAAAATTATTGGTAGTGTGTTGTAATACAATATCCCAGAGAAAATACCAATGGAAAGAAAATGAATGGAATATATTACAGAGGAAGTTAAATAATGAGAAAATTGCTTTATAGGTATCAGGAAAATAAAAAGGGACGTGAATTTCTAGCTTCTTTCTTCTAGGATGTCAAATACGGCGAGGAAGCCTAAGACCTAATGTCGTCAGGGTCAGAATAAAAATACGATCCTTTCTGCCTTTCTAATCGTTTCTCTCACTATCACTGTTTATGGTAAAACTATGTTGCCAAACCATTTAATTACTTTTACTATTAGCCAAATTTTTAAAAAAAATCTGTAAGACCACCGGCGGTAAATTAATACAATTCTTTGATCATTCTTTCTCTGATGCTCCCAAGCACTAGCTGCGAGCCATTTGACTCAGGAGGATAACTTCAGTCACAGTCATGGTTTGGGAAATAAACATTCTTTTACTTGACTTCAAGCTTTGTGTATGACTTCCTTCAACCAACTCATTCTTTGATGGGTCGGAAAGACTAGATGCATATTACAACAAAATAAGGCAAATTAACGCTTTTCACCAATTCCCTCATTGCATTTCACCTCTTTCAATTCTTCGAAATTAATCTTTTTTACATGCCTTTATTTAGCTCGCTTTTCCATGGTTCATGTTTCCATGGTTACCACTTCATTTCACGATATATGATTACCACTTCTTTCCAACTGAAGTGTGGTTCGTCTTAGTGTAGTGGTAAAGCACCGGACTCTCGCCCCGAGGTAGGGACTTCGTATCGAGTCCACATCTCAGCGATTTTTTTAGTCCTAATCAATAGCATGTGTATCTAAAACATTTCAATTATGTAACGTGGAAAGTTTACTTTATCAATGAATTAGTGTAGTTTTTATACCCATTTTATTAATAAGGACTGAAAAGTAAAGAATGAAAAAAAAAACTTTTTAAGCATGCATTTCTACATGAAATAAAATCTCACTAAAAATCTAAAAGGAAAGTAATATCTTCAAATCGTACTAAAAAGGCAAAAATAATATTTTCTCAAGTGAATGAAAGTTTACCCTAGTACTGGAAATAATTAAAATCAATTCAAGAAAATTAGCCACACAATAGAGTACCTACAAACATAAATAGAAAAAATTATGTTTTTTAACAATGTAACTTATTTGAAGCTGTCTATTTATGCAAAATCACTACGAAAAGCATCGGGAGCTCTTCTATATTCGACATCAACATAAATTTATTAAATATGAAGATTTTGGTATTCCATGAAATAGAGAGTTTCAATGCACTATTTCTGGAAAATCTTTAAATGAACTAAAGGTAAGGTGCAAAATATAAATGAGGTTGCGCCCCATGCTTTTCGTTGTGATTTGGCATGAATAGACAGCTTCAAATAAGTTACATTGTTAAAAAACAGAATTTTTTTCTATTAATGTTTGTAGGTAATCTATTGAGTGGCTAATTTCCTTGAATTGATTTTAATTATTTCCATTATTAGGGTAAACTTTCATTCACTTGAGCAAATATTATTTTTTAGTACGATTTGAAGACATTACTTTTCTTTTAGATTTTTAGTAACATTCTTTTAGAAAAGCATGATTAAAAGGTTTTTTTTATGAATTAATATCTTCATCAATGGGTTCCATACACTAGGGGCGCGAAACTTCAGCAAGCGAAAAGTGATAATTATGGAACAGTTTGTAGCAGGCTTGGCATCAGGGTAGCCTAGAAATCATCCATGGCGATGAAAATGATAGACTTAACGATGTTTTAAACTTTTAAAATGAAATAGGCCTTTAAAATGCAATGTAAAAACTATGCAACAAAAACGCTTTATTAGTAGAGTAAATATAAATTAAAGTGGTAGTTAATTGAAGTAGTTAAAAATGTAAATTAAAGTAGGTAGTTAAATAAAGTAGTGTAAATATTTAATCAAACCTTTGATGCATTATTTATACCATTTTGAAAACGGGTTTCGTGAGGTGCAAATGAACTAAGCCACTGACTACTGAACTTCCTATACTAAAAACTTCTACCTACCAACTATCTCAATTACAAAGCTTGCTAAGATCATGTTTTCCTCTGATTCTATCATTACAATTACTATATTATTATTACATTGCCTTATTACAAAGACTGTCCTTATAATGAGATCGATTCTTTTCCACGGCCAACCCACCTATTTTTTTATGACTGCACATAAGAAGGGAGAGGTTTTCAGCCCTTACGCTTCACCCACCGCCGCACACCGCCTCACACTTCACCCCAAGAATGGGTTTCCTCCCACGATTTGCGTGGTCGGAATCCGGCCGTGTCGCGCTACGAGAGTGGCTGCTCAGGCGGAGATGACTGTGTACGCACGTTTGGCGCGGGGTCAAGGGGGGAGGGAAGGAAGGACGGGGTCGAAGGGACCGCTAATGGCTCGAAGGGGGAGGGTTTGACGGAGATACAGCGACCGGGAGAGCTTGCGGGAGGATTTCCCCGCACGTTTAAACTGCTACGCGCGCCGTAACGACAGCAGTGGCCAAATCCCACGGTCATTGCGAGTCGATCGAGGATCAAATGAGTATGACGTGGCCATAGGACGGAGACGGGCCCGGCGGTCGCGGTAGGGAGGACGATTAAGGCCGTGTGTGTGTATGTGTGCGATGGGGAAGGACGAAATAGGACACGCTGGAGAGGGGTAAGGGGGTGGAGAGGAAGATTAGAGCTGGGAGGACGAGTCTGGTGGAGGTCATCAGACGTGGGAGGGTCGTTACCAGTTTCCAGAGCGATACTGAGATGAAAAAAGTTTCATCTTCATATTCCTCACGCAATCGAATTTGAATCACGCAATGCAAGCCGCAAGAAAAGATATCCATGCACCGTTAAATCATTAATTACGCTTTAATTTCAAACGGAGGAAAATTAAGAAGATTTCGAAAAAAACTGAGGCAATTTGTGACGATCCTTCGACGCTTACGGCGATCCATAGCAACAAAAGCATTTGGAGAAGCACGTCAATTTTAGCATTACGAACAAATCTGATTACCTGACTGGCAAACATATAGGGAAACATGGGTAAGATTCAGTGGATAAAGCTCCTCAATCATTGAATACATTGTGGGCATATTTGAACATACTCCGAGGGAATATCTTTTCACCAACTACAGCACACTTCTACCCCGATTAATGTTGTATGTGACCCACGGTCGTCGAGCAACGGCTAACCAGTTTTTATTCCCCTGTACTCCTTATAAGACAAATTCTATTAATTATTTTACTGCAATGTACATAGTATAAAGGGCCATTAATTTAACTCCCGTCGCCATCCGCCTTTTCAGTGGATAATCTAAATATTTAACTATAATGACATCAAATACATTAGCACATATATGTACCTAGGTACCAATCGTATTTCCCACTGGTATTCAATATACATTCATTCCTAATCCCGGATTAATTAAGGGCCAAGCATCTTGAGGGAAACCAACTCACAAGAGTAGAAGAGGGAATACGTAACACAAAAGTTACTCTCTTAATGGCCTTTCATTTGTTTTTTGGTAGAGTAAGGGTTTAAGGCTTCAGATGGTTTCTAAACGTAATCCCACAGATCCTAGACGTCTGAAAAATTTGGAAAAACTTTAACACCTCCTCAGTAGCATTGCCTAACCGTTTTTCCCACTTATCAATCCTAATTACCTTCGAGGCATTGACAATTCCTTCCATTTTCTTCCCCCTCTCATCCAGACAGTCTTTTGTACTACACTTGTCACATATCTGCCTTCATCTTCATCACTTTCTCAATACATATAATTGAGTCCCCTATTATTCTCCTAATCAATGAAGAAGAAAATGGCATTTGATTTTTGGCCTAAATGATAAAAACACATTGATCACTACGAATAAAATAACCTCACGTTCGGTATTGGTAGTGAAGCGAATCCTAATCATCTTCGAGGCATTGACAATTCCTTCCATTGCCTGCCTCCTCTCTTCCATACTGTCTTTCGTACTGCACATGTCACATATCTGCCTTTATCCACATCACTCTTTCAATGCATGTTTTTAATAGAACCCCCAGTTTTTGTCCTAAGCAATGAAGAAGAAACAGCACTTGATTTTCGGTCTAAAAGATTAAAACACAGATATCACTTAGACTAAAATAACCTCACGTTCGGGAATGGCGGTGTAGCGAGGCTAATGGAGGAGGATAAGAGTATGTTCCCCATGGACATCGTCAAGCAGTTATTTCCGCGTCCCTCACGACCGATCGCACGGATTGATTTTAAACGAGCGGTACAGTGGCGCCGCCATGTCATGCCGCAGACGCATTTCCAGAACAGATCCACTCCGTGTTTACCGGAATGAAATGCAGAATCGGACGCATTCGTAAATCAAACGTTGTTTATTCGCTTAATATTTGCGTGGGCTCGCCGGGCGATGGGAATTTGTGCGTATTGGCCGCGCATTTCTCCGCGAGGGAGATAAAATATTGCCGTTGAGGTATTTCTGCTCCCGACTGTTAATTCGGAAGCCTGGGTGTCGGAGAAGGCTGCTGAAAATCGAATGGATGGATGAAATATATGAGGGTGAGGCCAGAGAAGAGTAAAAGACTGTGTGGAGCACTAACTGCGCGGAAAGAAACTGGAAGGGTATGGACACACCTTGAGACCCGATAGATTTCCTGGTTACGCAGACGAAGGGAAAACAGGGAAAATACCACGAGGTACACCCAGGATTGAGTTCAAAGACTCATGACGGCGATTTGGAATTGGCAGGAGATGAACCAAAAACAGCAGTTTTCCATTTTTAGCTTGAGAGACAGACTAACCTACAACTCTCAATTAGAATGGTGAACGAAAATGGTTTTCCTGCCACTATTTACGGCATATCCTGCAAATGTTTCGATCCGAGGAATCGTCACAAAAACAAATGTTTCTTCTAAGAGTATGAATAAAATCCGTTAGTTTAACAATTAAGTCAGAGTACATACTTTTAAAAGTTAAGTCAAGCTAAACCTGGTATAGATGGTTACTTTTAGTCCTGGGCGAAGCGAGAATTCGAATTGGTCTATTAGTAGCAAATGGTTTCGCAACTTTCAGTGTTACTTACGAACTCCATAGGTCTACATTACTCCGACGACATGACGACAACACAAATACCGATAGGGACTGAATGTGGCGGACAGCTTCTTTAGAATTATCATAAGTATGAGTTTTTGCAGTTATCGACAGATTTTGACCTGGTTTTGGAGATGTAATGACCATGGAGCATTTCAAGTTCAAAGTTTAATTAGCGTTGCAGCGAGCGTCTTCATGTGCGACATTCAACAGCAACAATCAATTCCCCCTATAGATACTCGCTCCAACGCGAGAGACATATTTCGCTTAAAATATTCCAAGAGCAGAACAGCTCAAAATCCAAACAAGCTCGTTTTGATCTAGTCTGAAAGCGCTAAAAAAAAGTCACTAGATTTTATTTTCAAACGAAGCGGGCAAAAGATCCCCTCCGTGCTGCACTGGTAGTTGACGATAAAATTGACCAGCGCAGTGATCTCTTCGCGGTTTTATAAGCGAAGCTTTAAAAATAAATAAACTCGCTTTATATTAATTACAAAATACAAAGAAATTGCCGAATTTAATTCACCTGAAAGAGTACAATTTATCCATTTAGGGTTTGATAAAAACTACTCGACCACAAGCACCATCCCGATTAGGAGTTATCGAGGATCACAATAAAAAATGGAATACTTTATCGGGAGGACAGAAACTCTATCAGTACATACCAAATCAGTAAATATCCACGACAAACAATCTCATATTGAGAGGCGGATTATTGGCTGGAAACACTTTCACCGTTATCCATGGTCCAACCACCCAGAACGAATGTTTCACAGCTTAAGATTTTGTTTCATCTCTCAAAAGAGAGCAAACTCAGTTGATGAGCAGGTAGACGAGTTGAGAATATATCATTCCGACCTTTACAGAAATAAATTACGATCCCATCCGGAAGTCGGACACGTCAAGAGATGTCTCCTTCCTTCCCCTCTTCCTTTCATTCTTTCTCTGGCGTCCCCTTCACTCTATTCCTGTCTATCCTTTCTCCTCCCCTTTCCTTTACCGTCTCGTTATCCGCTTAGCTCAAATTAGTCATTTTTTTCTCGGCACTGTTGCTGTCCAATTAGCGCCTCAGGGAGGCCACGCGATGTGACAAGGGGAGGAGGATGAGATGACACTGAGGGGGATTTGATATGAGGAAGACGTGGTTAAGCAAAGAATTAAGGTCGTGAAAATGATACAGTACTTAAAGTTCATTTAAAACGACTTTTATTTCAGGCAGTGGTATCAACTGTACTTTCAAAAAACCCATATCTACTCGCGAAGAGTGAGACATTCGTTATTAAGTTTATGGAGACCAGTTTTACAATCTATCTTTCGCTTTACCTCATGCGCTATAGCATGTTTTTAAAAGCTATCTCTGATGTCTTTTAGAGTCTGGATTCAAATTCAATTTAAGTAGCCTATTATTCTCCACATCTCTGTCATGGAAACAGTGATACTATTGAAGTCAATGCTGATTGTTAATGTCACGACAAATGACCACTATAGATATGTTATCAGTACACAAAAAACTCCCGTTTTGCATTTGATTGTAACGTATAAATTTATGACTGACTCGAGCTGACCCAGCATTTATTTTCAATAATCGAACATAACCCGGTCAACGGATACGGTTCATTTCTATACGGCTTTACTCGAGATACGTTTAACAATATTCTTATGTTAATATACTACAAAAAAAACCAAGCTCATCAGATATCTTTATATTTTAGACAACCAAAATCTAGTTAATATATTTATACATTAAAGAAACTAGAACGATATTAAAAAATTACACGGGGCTATGTAACTGAGATGAATTTCTTTACACAATGACATTTAAACACACAATGACTATTCTGATTTCATTAAGCTCTGATTTGAGCTTTGAAATTAGCAGAGGTCTAATGACGGTGAGGTTCAGGGGTGGTGTTCACGTTCAGGAATAGGATGGAAAGATTTAGGCGGGGGACCAGTGAGGGAGGATGGTGGTTGGTAGAGGAAAAATTAATGGCATCCACCTGACTCCTTGAGCCTTTTCCACGAAATAGGAGCGAGGCAGACGTGTCATCTTTGACGCGTCGCGCCGTTTCCTCGCAGTAATTCAAACGAGAGGCCTTTCCGCCGGCGGAGAAAGAGCCAAGCGGCTCATTTTGACGAGGGATTGTGGCTGCGATGACCGATGCGAATCGCAGACAGAGCGTTTTACGTGAACGGCATAACCCTTTATGAGCGCGCCATTGAAAGCTCGCTCTGGAACAGCGCGCTTTAATCGCTTTCACTCGGGACGGAAAGTACATTTGGGAAGAGCAAGCAAAGGAAAATTTAAGGATTGTGGTCACTGGCAATGAAATACAGCGGGACGCTTAAATCCCTGCTCGGAACCGATAGGGTGTCAGTTTAATCAGGTAGTACATATTTTAGGAAGGAAGCAATGTATCCTGGAGGTGCCAGCGAGGTTATTGCACAAGTCTCCATAAACTGATTATTGAGGAATTTGATTTACCAAGGGGGGATAGAAACTAGCAATTAGCTTTCCTCGAATAATGCAATGGGAGTAATAGGCTGCGCGCTGTAAGGACCGACGAGCGCAAAAAAGAAAACTGACCTGTGTTTTGAGAAAAACAAAAATGACTAATTCAAAAAATTTAAAAAATAAAAGATAATCCACTTCTGACTATATTGCAGTCCGTCTCGTAATGGTCAATATGACAGTTTACAAGTATTTACAACTTATCTCCTCAGTCGTTGATAATGTTTGTACTAGCATAGTGTGCAAAGCTTAATTTGAGGGTGGGAGATTCTGAGACCACCCTTTTTAAAATTTCAAAATTAATTTAAAAGTAGTATCAACTCTTCGCATAAAAATTATGGTGTGAATTAAATTAGAAATGACAGAACGGCTTCATGTGCAGAAAGATGCTCAAGCGTAGATATGTATTGTCTTAAAAACGAATGTGAATACTACATAAACCCTAAAATACTCAATTAGGGATGTACCGGAAAGAAAGAAAGATGCATCGAGAGAAAAAGGAGAAAGGGTCGAATAAATAGACCCGAATTCAAACATCCAACACCTTCGAGAAAATTCTAAATTTTGACCAAGTCCAAGGAGTATTTCTAATTGATTCCGGGAACGACAATCCACAAGAGTCGTGGATTTCCCCTTGAGAACAGCGGAAAGAAATGGAATTGAATGCACGAGAGTGAAAAGACTTAAAATAATGTTCCTCCCATATTTAAAGTGCGCACATTTCAGCATCTTTTACAGCGATAAGTTCGTCACGTAGAAACAGTCTCCGTCGACTCCCTTCGACAATTGAACAAAGCGAGAAGCAGCACATTTACCGTATCTCGGGAATTCTTTCTCCATCGCGTGAACCTTTAGCAGCTCCTCATTCCCATTACTCTGAGGGAGAGGGGGGCATTGCATCACCCGATGCTGTTTTGTTTCACCCCCAGGGGCAGCACCATGGCCTCGCCCGCAGTTCCCATCGGTAATCCATTAATGGGTTCGGATGTTTTTTTTTTGTTTTCCGCGAAGCAGAGGGGAGTGACGGTTTGGAGAGGTAGGTAATCGGGGCGGGAGGAAGGGTGGAACAGATGGGACTTCAACACCCACTATTCACTCGCTCAACGGCTGAAGCTCTGGCGTCGCTTAGACCGTGCATGCCCAAATAATACTTCCCTCACTACAGGGGTAAAATCAGTTGCACGTGTCCCAGATTTTGGAAGCAGAAGGGAAACCTTTGATTTCAGGAGGGCTGAAGAGAGCACGGACGAACCAGCAAAGGATACGAATATACACCTACCACGCGATGAACATAGAAACTATCCCCGATCCCATGGAACCTTGCCTTGCCTGCTTCCGTCTTTCCGACGCCTTGCTTAACTCATACGTGTGCCAACAAATCACAGAATGCCTATTGTTGATATAAATATACATTTCGTTCATACCCTCGCGACTTTCGGCAGCCAACAATTTACTTCCAAATTTAAAAAATTCCGCGGATCTGCTCGGGAAAATAAATTAATCCAAGCTAAACAGTATATGGGTACCATTCCGATTAAATCCACGAGGCATCAAATATCCACGATACGCAGAACTTAAGTGAGAATAATGAGAGAAATAACACTGAAATTCCTAGAATTAAAGAGCAGGAATAGAAGATGATTTCTAATTATGTTCAGAGTACTATAATATAGTTATTGATTGGATTGGATATTTGGGGAGGCGACCGACAGCTAAGGTCATTTGCGCCACAGGGGATAGGTAAGGAAGGGTGGATAGAAACCCGGCGTCGGCATTAGCCTTCTCTTAATGATAAGCGCCAAGGGGACACGGTTTAACGTCTCATCCGACTGACGGATTACTGTACTTGAAGTGCCCTCCACAAGACACTCACGCAGGGATCGGGTTCCCTCTGAAAAACACCCTCATCTGCAGGGATTTGAACCCTGGCCGACGGTATGGTATGCCAGTACTCTAGCTACCACACCAACCCGATCCCCAATATAGTTCTTTCCACGAAAGAATCACAAACACCTTGTTGTAAGTAATTTGTTGTATTTGTTAACTAAACCATTTATGGACGTGATAACTAAATAAAAGAAGAATCGCACCAATAAAACTGTGAGGTTCTAAAACACTACCAAGCCGTTTTCTGAAAACTGCCATAACTGCTAAAGCCAGAAAAACCAAAAGCAGCCCGCCTCCACTCTAGTTACTACTCAACTCAAACTTCAGCATATTCATTACAAAATTTGCATCGTCTTATATAATCGCAACGGACGCAAAAACCTACCAGATGGCTGACTAAGCAGTAAAATCATTCAGGATCTGTAGTTTGACGCTGATGAAGCAATCGTGAAATGGAAAAACCCCCCAATTTCATTTCCATTTGATATTAAGGTGAAATTTGCGTGGCGAACTCCACGAATATTAGTACGATATTTCAATTCACCGTAATCTGTCTTATTAATAATACACCGAACCCTACCTTTCGTAGTTGTGGACTCCTATACGGATTTGACGATTAAAATATACGCTATTTATCGCGCTGGAGAGAAAATAACAAAGAATGCCAAGATTACCCGATTGTAATATGGTAATCATAGGTAATAATCGGCCAGTCCTGGAATATAGGGAAATTATTTTATGACCTAGAACTTCGTAAAGCAAGAAATAAAATTCCATAACTTGTATTTGAAAATAATTTTCCTAGCTGATATAAGGAAGCATTGAGTGCAACACAATCCCCAAGAAGATATGTACACTAGAGGAGACAAAATTATGGTACACGCTGAGAATGAGGAAGCTGTATTACTCCTTTCCAAAATAAGTGAAAGTGTTTAACGACGGAATAAACCAGCGTTATATCCTGAGCTTGCACCCTCACCTTTTTTTGAAGACGCAAAACCTGCATTTTACTCAATCCCACAAAATTTTAAGTGCTAAAAGTTTTTTAGGTGATCTTAATCTCTTCGTGTTTTACAGGCCTCCTTGATAAAATCAAGTAAAAGAGGAATTAAAATACCCGAGCACGAGTATTGCCAAAGGCATTATCACTCCTAAGAAAAAAGCAAAAATTAAAAGCATGAAACATTTCTGGGACGCTTTGGTACGAGAAAGGGCGTGGGAAGGGGCGAAAATAAGAAAAGACTCTGCCACAAACTATCAAGGAGTTTCCAGGATACATTAGGGCCATTCATCAAGATTCACAAAAATGTACAATCATCACGAAGGCGATACTGGACCGCGATATAAAAAAACGAAAGGTGAAAAAAATTCGAAATAATTCCCTGAAAAGGAAATGTCGTGAAGAGTTGGCTATATTGCGTGTAGCTGAACACCACGGCCAACAGATTGTCGAGGGAGGGCGATTCGGGTTAATTGAAGCGTTCCAAGGCGGGATTTCGGCGGCCAAGTGAATAGACCGTTAGGGTCAGTGCTTATACATGGAGGGGTTCCGACGCGTTTTGCACGTGAATTTTTGACAGGAGATCGCATCGCAGTTCAAATCGCGCTAATTTTCCTCCATTAGCATCCCAAAATAACACACGGACACAAAAAAGTTCACTCCTGAAACAAAACCCTCACGAGTTTTGAGTCGAACTTCTCCCGAAAAGCGGAATTGAAAGATGTCCGAGATTAATTGAGCTAAATAAACGCCCGAAAATTGCTTGTTTGCGACAGTTATCAACTTGTCCAAGAACTTAGGCGTCTTCATTTAAGCTCCGCAAAAAGAGAAAACGCCCATGAAAACTTTCAAACCTTAAAGGAAAATAATAACGAGCTAAAACGCTTATAGGAATTACATATAAGCTTTTTCCGGGATAAAAAATTCATTCCCGTGAAGATAGCTATGAAAAAATCAACAATCTGTACCCTTGTGTGAGTGGTTAAGGTGTGAGTACTTACAGCAAGTTGAGGCTCACGAGGTCCCGAAAGGTGTCTTTCCGGATGCAAGATATTTCGTTGGCATTCAGCAACCTGAGAACAGAGCATAAGAAATTAATTCTAGAATAAAGATTTATATCAGTTTAGTAGGCACACTAAATACAAAGGATAAAACAAAGGCTTAAAGCTTCTCAATCATTACTTTGACTTTATTTTTTATTTTAGTTTTGAGCAGCCACACGCAAAACGTAATTTAATTCTAGCTATTAATTACTGATACTCACAGCAGCTGCAGAGATGACAGTCCGTAAAACACTCCAGCAGGTAGATCGGTGATTTTGTTTCCGTAGAGAACCCTGAAAAAAATCAAAGATTCATTACTCATGGCAAACTGAAGTTTGAGATAAAATAAAGCTTTAATTTTCCATATCTTGCTTATTCACAGGCTTTCACTAACAATGAGTTATTTCCTTGCATTATACATAACAATAAAAATCTAGCGAAGTTAACACTCCACTCATATATTTTATGGGATTAATTTAAGAGGTTGAAATTGTTGCACTTGGAAATTAATGCATAAAAACGCTTGAGATACACAAAAAATATTAAGTCAAGGAAAGATACAACAAGCGTGGTCCAAAAGATGCTCCTACATACGAAATTGGAAACCAGAGCGATTGTTGCATGGTGTTGACACATATTTCACGGTAACAAGACTGTTCATCTAGACAAGTGATTTAGAAAACAAATTAGCCATTAGCTGTTAAAGTTAATATCGTTCAAATAGGGTCACAAATACAACCAATCATATAAAGTTGAAACTTATGTCGAAGAATTTACATGAAAACCTGCAGAATACCTTCATCAGTAAATCTGTGGGAGATGTCACCATATCGAATGAGAAAAATAGGGCAATAAAAAGAAGTGAACACGGCAAGACCAACTACTACTTCAAATAGAAGAAAGGCAATACGAAACAAATAATTAATTCGTAACTTTCCACAAACGATTGAACAATTTCACTTCGCTTTTTTAAGAGGGTAAGAGCAAATAAATTCACCTCTTGACATGGAGCTCTTCCAGCACATTTAGCAAGGCATCGTTCAATATTGAATGTTGCTTTGTTGCAACGCTATAATGATACAATACTTCGACAAAGAATACCCTATCAAACGGGTGACGATGGTCACGCACAAAATACTAGGGTTTCTCCTACAAGAAAGAAGGCGTCGGGGACGGCGGGTGGGCGAGGCGGGTCAGGGATTTGTCCGTGCATTTAAATGGGAGAAGTAAAAGGAAAACTCGATCAAAGGTGGCAGCGGAGCGTGGGGGATCCGATCCTAGCAAACACTGCCGTGCTGCGCCGGAAGAGGGAGGCTTTTGCACGGTCGTCGCCTGAATGCGCGGAGAAAGGGTAGGTGTCCGGGTGGGAAGGTCGCACTTCCGAACGAGAGGGATTCCCGACTAAAATGGGGACCAAAAGCTTCGCCTCCAAGGATAGAGGGGACGAGGAACAGGGAGCTCAATTTGAGTCGGGTGATTGCACACGAAGAGGCGACGATTATCCCACTCTGCGGGTAAACTGCGCCGCCGCATAAACGAAAAACATGTTTTTTTGGCAGGAAGTCGTTTCGTTCTTGAGGATTTGATGACGACAGGAAGGGGAACGACAATGAAGGAAATTGCCGTCAATTTCCTCTTCGCTCATTTAAATCGTGCCCCATATGGGAAAGTAATTGCCAAAGTCTTAAGAAAAGACCTTAGACGACAAACCTTTCCAACATAAATATTTCCGTATATTTCAAATCTTTGATAAAATCGCTTACAATGAAGAATTTCATAATTTATTGATAATGACAGTTTTCAAAATAAGACATGCTTTTGAATTGGTCATACTGATTGAGTGCTAAAATTTATCATTTTTAATTCAATGGGCTTCATTATATTTAACGTTATCATGCTCACCTTAGTGTCCAATTTTAGAAAATGGCACTCGAGTAGTCAATGATAGGAAGTTTAGGTGGAAAGTTTCCATGATTGTGACTCTAATATTATCAATAAAATGATTCTATGGTGATGATGATAGAGGGTAGATGTGCAAAGAAATTAGCAAAAATAGCTTATATCGCCCAGTAAATTTCCAATTACTTATGTTAAAGATCACCTCCAAATGCAGCACCCCTCCTTTCATTACAAAGAAATACAAGTGAAAAAAATACAAATATTGAATTGATTATCATAGAAACTAGTATTTTAAATATAAAACTTTCATAAGGAAGAAGTAAACTACCGGAAATATAAAAACAGCATCAATTAGTACCGTGGGAGAAAACATTTCAACTACCCGCGTGGCCTCGAGCCCTGTGCATTCTCTGACGGAGACACGTGGAGCGGCGTGTGGTCTTTGGAAGCCTCGACAGATGAAAAAACGGCGTGTGGTCTTTGGAAGCCTCGACAGATGAAAAAAGAAATGCATGGGGGTTGAACGAAAAGGTACCGACGAAAACTGGAAAGGCTAAGTTTAGTGAGGTGGGAAGCGAGGGTTTATGAGAGAAAGATTACAAGGGAATAGGAATGGGCACCAGAACTATGGGAACTAGAAGGTCAATGAGAACTAGAAGGGGAGCGTGGAGAAGAAACGGTAGAGGGATAAGTCCAGCGTTGAGGAAAGAAGAAAGGGAGGCGAAAGAAAGATGTAGTGTGCAGTGGCTAAAGAAGAGAAGAAAAAAGGCGAGGCGGGTTACGTTCAGCTGGCAGGAAGTGTTCAAAAACCGCACCATCTTTCCGCACCGCACCAAATTTCTCAGAAGAATAGGAGGTTCGGTGCTCAATTCCACGGGAAGTATTTTTCTGATGCTGTGGACACCTCTAGGGAAAATTCGCCAGGATGGAGAGAATAAAACCCATGTAAATGAGAAGGCACCTCATCCTCTACCCAAAGCATCTGTTTCTTTTCAAAGGGGACGCCTTTTGCTTCGAAAATATCACCAAAACATTTACGATACGGGAAGTTTATTGATCTATCACAATAATTTTGGACCAGCAATCATGATTAACATCACTAGTTTCAACGAAACACAAATTAAGTATTATGAGTAAAACGTGCTGAAAAAACACAAAATGTTGTTTGCAAGTTCTCGCCACTTATGTAATGTAAAAGTATTCGGATTAGATCTCATCACTTTTACCAAACAAACGTATTAAATACTATCAAAATGTGTTAAATACCGCAGACAAAAATCACTTTCCGCCGAAGAGCGGTAAACTGAAGTATTAATACAATATTGTGGAAAAATTGAGAAGGACCCAAAATTACAAGGATTAATTTGTAAAATTTGATGCAAAAATAAATATTCAAATACTTTTATGTAACTGAAAAAGAAACAGAAAATCATTAGGAACTGATATCTTTACTTCATCAAAATTCACGGTGTGAAGGCCACAAGTAGACTGTTCACAGGAGGAGGGAGAGGAAGAAAAAACGCAAGAGACTCTATAAAATAATAGACAACACCACCAAATGAATTGAAGGAAAACAAAATTAGGTGGGAATAAAGAGGAAAGTATAGGGCCAATAGAAGGCAGAGGTAGCCAAGCGGAACTAGCAAAATTTATCGCCAAATGAAGAGGACCTGCGCCCAGCGGGAGAAAATACGAGCAGCTGGAGTTGAGCGCGAAGCGAAGAGTTGCGGGCGCGAGAAAGAAATAAGGAACTTGAGGAAGAAAGGGGCAAAAGAAATAAAACAATAAAAGCTGCGATGGAGGAGAGGTTGATAGCACTAAATTTGGGGAGAAAAAGCATGGGGGACAGGGAATGTGTGAGGAAAAATACGGCGGGAGAAAGGGAGGGTAAGTGGGGGAGTGCCGAAAACGGAGAAACCATAAAAATATGTGGTAGGTAAAAGACGAGAAGGAGTGAGAAAGAAGGGAGAAATATGTGTATATATATAATTATATATGTATATATAACACACACACACACATATATATATAAAATTATATATATATATATATATATATATATATATATATATATATATATATATATATATATATATATATATATATATATATATATATATATATATATATATATATATATATAAATATGAAGGAAGTATCTCCAAGTGGGGGAGTCATAGAATAGGGGTTGAAAAGGGGAGGGAGAAATAAGGTTGATAGAGGGAAAGAAAGACAAAGAGGGGTAAAAGAGGTGGGAAAGGGTACAGACGCAGTGGATTGTGTAAGGGGGGAATTGGAGGGGTTAGTATGGACGCTGAGGTTAAGGGGCTGGGAGGTGGCAATGGTTGAGTCCTGAAGCGTGCTCCATCTGTTACAGCTGCCTCGTACTCCGCGGCGGCGGAGGAAAGAAAAGAAGAATGAAATCATAACTCGGAATCTAAAAAGGTTTTCACGGGGCAGGAGAAAAAAATAAGAAAAAAATCGGTCTGATTCCATGTTTTTTTTATTTCTATAAGACCTCTCAACTCCTCGCGTGGAAGACTTAGTTGGGATCTCCTGACCTCTAAAATAAAAAAAGAATAAAATGTTCGGGCCATTATTAATTTTTTATTCAAACCTCTAACCACCACGAGGGTGAATTTTGTTTTTTGCCCTCTGACCGGTCGGTGAGGTGATTTTCGTGAGCGTTTGTCACGAACTGGGCCACGCGGAGGTGAGCAGGGATTAGTGTGGAGAAAAGGAGGGTCTGAATGGGAAAGGGGATGAAAATGGCACGATAATAATGGAGTGCACAAGCAAAATGTTCCCGAGATACTTTCATGGCACCAAGATAAGAGGCGATTATTATTCGCCAGACACTGCAAGGAATTCTCAGCTATTCGGCTGGGAACATATGAAAATTTGTTGAAGGATAAAATTAAACGCTGATGAAACAAAAAATGTATTCAAAATGAATGCTAGAGTCAATTTAGTAGAATCTCGTATTCTAATGATATATCTACCATTCTAGGATGAGAATTTTTCAATTAAAGTTGCTTCCCAAGTAATTCAAAGATACAAGTAATTATAAACATCATTTAATGCCGGTATAAGCGGAACAATATTAAAGATTCTTAGTTTATGAACTCTGGGTACGGAGTTTTTCTTCGCCTTTGCGTTACTATCGAAAAAATTACATTTGCAAATATTGGAGGGAAAAGTTTTATTTCTACAATTCTCATTAAAATCTAAAAAAATTACTCATCTACACTAGCAATATATTACACAATAAGGCAAAAATTCGGTGCAAGATTTCAAGGAATTCTTATGATCTTCGACAAGCCCTTCCCATTATAAGCTAGACTTTGACTAGCGATGAGGTCTAACAACTAACTTAGTAATCACACACCACAAAACCACACCACTCCTATTTTTAGATGTAAATGATTTTATCTTCAAATAATAGTCATGTAAACTCAAAAAAGCAAAAATCTGAATTAATCAGATATTATGCAACACAGTGCGAAAAGTAAATGATTAACATCACTATGCTCGACTACTATGCATAGCGCGGTGAAAATTCAACACGCCCTACGATCAACTCCCAGGAATCGTAAAAGAGATAATCACCATATGGCTTTGCTGTGAAATTCAGATAGCACGATATTTTCGAACATTTTCATTATCTTGAAAGTTAAAACCCCAGGATAGGGATTAAAAATGTGCTAGGCGCTGTAAAACCTCCGCAATCACATTTGATATTTATTTTACGAATCACATGGAAGAGAACAAACACTGATTAACAATGAAATTGGGCTAAAATAACTGCACAAGGTGGATAATATTTTCCCATGCTAAAGCTTTTACTTACCGCTTGACATATCCGATTTTAGAAGGAGTAAAATCATGGGATTATTTTAAAGGCGGATAAGCGGATTAAACGCCATTACGTTCAGTTTGGGTTGTTGAATAAAAATCCCTGCTGGGTTTATCTCGACGGTTCACTCAACGGGGAAGAAATAAATACGAAAAAGAAGCATGTGAAATGAAAACCCGGCAAAGCAGGGATTAGCGAGGAAAGACCTTATCTCGAGCTATTAAAGCATATGTCTTTCCCCCATCAATTGGCTGGATACTTGAGAAGACTACCAGCAGCAGGGTTATTTTTCTTCATCAAAAATAAATAGATTCTATCCGGAGCACGATTATAACAAAAGAAAGATCATTTAAAACAGACGGAACAAGCGAAGAAGACAAAAGAAAAGTTCAAGGTATGGCAATAACGAAATAGTAACGTCAACACCTTGAAAATTTCAAATTATGCCATTCAAAAGTTGAGATTCAAAAGTAGGCTGTGAAGCCACTTTCACGCCATTTCTGAGGTTGAGCAATGTTTAGTCTTTTCTGAATAAGACTCATGGTGAGTGACAGATTTTTGGTTTACGATAGGTCATTTTACCCGAGGCATTTAGATGTGAAGTTTAATTTACAGAAATCACATGAACACAGGCATAAAATTAGAACGGGTGTTATTTCACAGTCATTTGTTCATGTATTCACTCGATAATTAAGCACGTTCTCCCCTAACAAGACGCCATTTTCACAGGAAATCCATCCATATCGGTCTACTCGGTAAAGTATCTCATGTAAAACGGCCTTCACCATGCGAAGATTATACCGCCGCCAGAATCTACCCAACCTACCTAACTCTACCAGTTCACAGATTTAAAACCAGAAATTCATCGCAATGATTTCTTGGTGCATTAAAGGTCACCCAAAACTCGCTATTCCACAGAAAAATCTCTACCAAGGCAAGAATCGAAGGTGAATTCACGGGTATGGAATCCAGTCCGTATAATGACACTAATCACCACATCTATATGATGTCATTTCAATTCGATGATACTATTTCAGATCCCTGATTAACGTCACACCAATGCATAAATCGCCGTCTCGACTAAATAATGAAGTAAGCGTTGACAATGTACCACGGAAATCAATCATCTACACTATAAAAGCCCCCATCAAAAACTACCATCATATTCTGTAAGAAATGACGAGGGACACATCCGTATACATCGTTGTTTCTCGCACAAGAAAGCACTAACACCAAAATCCTTTCCTTCCACCCATATTTTTGCTCAAAATCGACCCTCCATCCCAAGCGGTCCGATGGAGTGCAACCAAGTTCTCACGGACACATTTCCCGAGAGTATTCTTCTCTCTCGCCATTGCCTCGGGAAACGCCGAAGTTCTGTCCTAGCCGTCGTAGAAAGAGGAGAATCCTGGTCTTACGCTCCGCAGCACTCTGGAATCACGATCGCCTCCGCGAATTGAGACCAAATAGAAATAAATGTAGTTATCTCCTCCACTCTTTCTCAAAATCTTACTTGACTCAATATGATAGCTTCGTTGATTTTCATCCATACGACGAGAAATGGCGAGTGTGTCGGGTGTGGGACGGCTTAGTCTGGCCAAGCTATCAAGGTTTTTTTTTAAGCTCACAAAGGATAATGATTTCCATTTCAATGCCAGAAAACCACAAGACCTTCACTTTCGCGAATAAAAATTTTGGCATAAGTTGTCCCACATTATACACGAATTAGCTCCCCGATGTTGTAAAAATTTGCCCAAAAATGTCACCACTTGCTAACAAATGGCATATACAATATTCAAGTCTTTTTTCTGAAATGCTAGCTTAAAAATTTTCCATCTTATTTTTTGCAATTTGACAATCCTATAATGATTCTAGCACCCCATTTCACTTTCTTTAAACTCTTTCCCTTAAATGCAGAAGCAAAAATGATAGAGTGAGACAAATTCACATTATATTTTTCAACCATTACCAGACCACGCAATTAAATTGGCAACTAGGTACTAAAATTCAATTCACAAGCACTCCTGTAAGCATATACCAAGCAATTAAGAATGAGAATGCTACGAAATACATAACAACGGGAAATAAATAATGACAATAATTACAAAACGTCCAACGAACCTGAAGACGCCCCCAGGAAGAGGGGAGAAACTGTAGTCAAAAAAACTAAATACGCCACGAGAATACCTGAAAACAGCAATATTAATGAGAATGCTAGTTACCCTTGCGGAAGACGTATACTCCTTGCAAGTCCGAAATACTATTTTAAACCCATTTCAAAGCATAAGCTCATAATGGAAAATCAATCACTTTGTTCCCTGTCTAATCTTCCGTCCTTTCCACTACGGGGGCAGATTGATACGAATACTAGATTAAAACCTCCGAGGTAAATTAAGCACAGAAGAACTCCCAAATTAAAGATTTAGTACAGTTGAAATTGTTTCTCAGGGGCCCAGGGAGAAATATGCAACGGTAAGACATACCATTCGTGATTTGGAAATAACAGCTATCCGTGAGGAGGCATCGAAACCTTGCATCAAATGGTCTTTGCAACATGAAGGAGATTCCCGACCCGTAATCTGAGCAAACAGATAAGATTCCTTTCGCACGACTGCACGATTGCATACTACAGCTGACGAGAGAAACGAGATGAGGGATACAGGATTGAGAAAGACAGAGATTACGATAGACAGCCCGGCTAAAAGCACAGAATGCCACGAAAAGGAGCGAAACACTTGACAGACGAAACTTGGCTAGTTATATACACTTGCCAAACCTCTTTCAAGAGAGCTGCCATATCGCGCTTTCTGATCTAGCTTGTTATTTCAGAGTCTCCCCATCCCCAAAGAACCAACCACCACCCACGCCTCACTCAAAAGATCTCTAACCACACCCTCTTTCCCGCAAACTATATAAGATCTACAGATGTTTTCACCATCATTCATCCTTAGCTCAGCTCGTACTCGCGAGAAAATTTCATTTCGCTTAAAATATATAATACAACGCAACTTGAGCTTAGGATTCAAACGACAGTATCTTCAAACGACCGGATATAAATAATTCATCTTTCCTTACAGCGGCGGTTTAAGGCCTAGAAGTCACGGATGACCGTCCAGAAAGCAACCTGACCGAGAAAATATTGGCTTTAATTATATTTTGAAATTGAATGGCTATATTTTGGATTAATTATAGACCCTTCACTTCGGCTAAAACCTTGATGCGGTGGAAGGGTTTGCACGTTTCGATGACCCATAGAGCTGGACCAACAATGATTGCTCCTCGTACAGGCACCCATACACTATATGTAGATGAGTAGGATCTAAAAAAAAGGTAGTTTGCGTGATGGTTTCACGTAAAACCTACTGTTGAGAGATGCAATGGGAAAGCCCCTTTCTATCTATTTCTATTATTCTGCCTATTTTATCCATATAGTTCCTAAAATTAAAGAGAAATGAATTAAAGAGTATTGAAACATGGACTATCGGACGCCGCCCCCTAGGATTCCATTGAGAAGCGACACCACCTTTATAAACTTAATCACATATATAATTCATTCTTTTGTTGCTGATAACACGTTTGCCTGCCTAAGTAGCTTTTAATTGGGCGATTTGAAAAATAAATTCTTCAAAACTTCCGAATTTGAACTCACGAGATAAATAATTGTACATAGTGCTCTTAAGTAACGATGTGAGGTTTTCTTAACTATATATACTGTAAGTTACGTTCTGAAGCTATGTTCTAATGTTCATTGCGAACCACGCCTACGCCTCGAGCCTCAAGAGGACAGCCATCATGCCGCAGGCCCCTCAGCCGACTGAGTCACCCAACACCCCATACCTCTGGCTTACACATATTGTGGCATTCCGGCTGAGCATCTCGAGTGAGCGCATACGACTGCGGCACCCCTGGTGCAGACGTCCTCATCCCGGCCGCCTGATCTCCCGAAAAGTGCAGCCAATATAATATAAGCCCTACTCCGGAGAAGCCCGCCCTCAACGCCCCCACTAATAACATCGTCCGATCCAATGCACAGTCCAATCAATCAAAAATCTCGAACGCCCTGAGACTCCCACTTCACTCCTCTCCCCTCCTCCTTTCCCTCGGTCGCCCGTCCGTCCTCGCCACGGAGCTCCACGAAGAAGGCTGTGCATCATTCCTCGTTTCCCAATACTTTTCATGGAGACGAGTGTTGCCACGAGAACCACGTCAATACAGGGTTGAACAGAAAAATAACAAGGGACTGGCGTCCCGAATTTGATTATGTGATGCTGCTGCCCGACAGGGGCATCTATACGTCGTCTCGTGCGCTTAGTTCAATATGTGGAAAGGGAAGTAGAGTGAGGTGAGTCCAACTAAGAGCCACAGCTTGTGATTTATCATCCTCTGGATGATGCCTTGATACTGCCTCCCAAGGTAGCCACTAAATATCAGCAGTCCTAAACAATCGGGTTCGAACAGCGTATATGGTATTTAACTGGTATTCGACTCTGGATTAACATCCTAGGTTAGAGGATAACATTAAGCTGTGGCAGAGCGCTCAAAATTTAAGTCAACCAATGCCAACATAGCAAAAATACATGTTCGCAAAGTAATGCTTAATATCAATAGTTTTCAAACATGTTTTCATCTAACATAAGGTCCTGTATTTTTGGTGTTAGTGAGCTAGGTACCCCTTAATATCTACCAGTAGTCGTTGGTATATATCAACAGACTAACAGATGAATCTTCGGCATCAGCTATTCGGAATCATCAGTGTTTTAATTATGCGGTGGCTTTTGCAACGATCCTAAGATGTCACACCTAAAAAGATGAATAGGCAAATTCCGCTTTGTACCGATTTCGTCGAAAGATCTTAGGTAATGACTTTTATTCCTTATCCGATATAATCGAAGAACTCCCACGTAAAATTGGCTCGCCAGCAGGAATGTTGAATATAGGAGTAAGATAGTTAATGACAATAAAGGTTTATAAAAAATATTGGTTCTATTAATGTGTAAATTACTGCACCATATAAAAAATGTATACTTTATTGGATTTTTGCTTGAGCTAGAAGCTCACTAATGCATCCTTATCATCCGAGAAAAATTACACAACTGAATCATTAAAATTGAACGCACAATATTCACTACGAAGAAAAAATTATAGACTAGCTACTGAAACAACAACTTGTGACACATTGGCAAAGGAAATCTTTGTATGGGCAACACCGGTAAGAAATATGAAATTTCACAGAAACTGCTTCTACAAATACTTATCTCTGCCTCGTAAACGTGCTTCACTTCACCGTAGGCCACACTCAACTTAAGATTTCTCTTTAGTTTGAACCAACGCACGTCAAAACGATATTTCCGGGAGGTTGCTGAATTCTTGGCTGAATATCATACTCGAAAACAAATTCGATAATAACTATGAATTAAATACGCCTTAAACAAGTAAGCGACTTCTCGACAGTGCCACAGCCAATCCATGAAAAAAACTTTATACTTTTTCACCAGCCACTAAGTTTCTCAGTTTGAAGACTTTTCTGTCTTTCCAAATGGCTTTCGTGCAACCCGAGAATGGAAAAAAAACATTTTTCGGCGTCATTTTGAACTTGGAGTAAATTGGAAATCGAGGAACGGGATCCGCTATCGTAGCACAGGAAGCCATCACAGCACGGGAAATACTCGCTAGCAGGTATACAACACAGAAACGCCATTATCTCCTTTTTATTTTCCATAAAAAGTACTAAGTCTAGAGATACCATTTTTAGGTCACTACCGAGGTTCAATATTTTGGGATTTGGAAAAGTTGCGTTACTTCCTTCCGAAAAGGCACCGCACAGCGAGAGTATTACATCCAAAATTAGGTTAGGAAGGCCATATTTTACACTTAACACCATCCGCGTCCATGAAGCATTATGTAGATAACTGTGTATGATGTGCAAGCCACTACTAACTTTGTTTTACCTTGAGAGTAACAACCCAAATATTCCATAGCCCAGTTAAGATCCGTAATAGTTTCCACCGAGAAAAGATTACTTCACCGGCAGACGATAAAATTAAAAAGCCTATAGATGGTATAGAAATCCCGGCTAAATGTACAATAAAATTTAAACGGGATATTGGTTCAAAATTAGGAGGAGAGTTCTTATTAATAGTAGCCTAATAACATTCACCATTTTATCTTATTGAAGTTTCGTTCGGGTTGGTACGAGGCGTTCAGTAAAATTTCCATTGCTTAGAAAACCAAACAACCACAGCCTGCATTAACAATGGAGGTTTATTGAGACTAAAAATTAAGAATACATTTTTTACGACACATATATTTTTAAAATTATTTGTCAAATATATATTCCTAAAGATGGTCGTATTTTCTAGAAAATTGAATAACAAACTTTCCAAAATAAATTGAAGAATGAATCAAAATGATAATATATTGTAATTCGGTAAAGAGAGCGAGGGAGATAATGTGTGAGGAAATGTCTCCTCCACCCGATGGTTGGTCTGATCGGTTGTTTTCACTGTGAATGCCAACGCAGAATTTTTCTCGATATGAATTGATTTCAAGTTCAGGATAATGATATCTGGACACTGGCTACCCATCCATAGGGCGTGGGTACGAGTTCCGGCAGTGACACACATTATTCAGCATACTTTCGATTAACATTTGAATAGACTACGATCTATGTCGCCGACCTAGGGGCTACAATAAATAACGGCTAATGTTTTGCTCGTTTCATTAACTGATAGTCATCCTTTGCGCTAAAAGATGCGAAAATTGAAGGCTGTCAGCCACAAAAGTATAACCTTTTGGTTAAGCTCATGTGGGATTCCCCATTACGGAGGACATATCGAGATCACAAACTCCACTGCTGAAAGATTTGACAACGACGGCGCAGAGAAGTTCAGTCCCTTATCAAATAGTGAGCATTTTTTTCGAAGAGGACGGGTGCTATCTTTTTCTTTTTTCACCAGCAGAAGTGGTGCTGAGTTTTTATGGTCTGGGGCATTTCACAAGGGGCTGTTCCCACAGATCAGTTCCCAATCCATCCCATCCCCTCCTTGATCTTCAATGCTTCCACGTCATCCGCAACTGCCCCCTCTCACACGTATCACGCTTGGTCGAGCTCCTTCCCTTTTCCGATTGGAGAGCAAATGTTTCCCAACCTTGGCGATGTTACACGACGCCCACAATACGTATTAGCACTTCACATCACCCGTCCAACCATTCCTCGGGTATTCCTCACAAGAGTTGGGTTTTTTGGCTGATTTTTCCCTCCATCTAACAGACACCACGTATTTTACGGCGTAATATCTTGATCAACTTTGCTGGGTGAATGAAAACATAAAACTTGGTGAGCAAATTCTACACTGTTCGTATTACAGTTGCCCAACTACTACCCACCATTATCAATCAACCAAAAATAATAGTTGATAACTCGAGTTAAGTGCTATTAACCTTTAGCCTCGTAACCTGAACATCACTCTATGCATTTCTCATCAATGATTACGCCCAAATAAATATCTTATTCCCTTTAGAAAAAAAATTATTAGCACATTTTTAATAATAATATGTTGAAAGACGCTTTTAAATCTGCACTGCAAACACCTTTCTTTGGACATAAAATGAAACGAACCCCCAGCATCAACTTTAATTTACTAATCAAACAAAATATTACGAAAAGATGATAAAATTAAAAAAGTCCTGCCACTCATGAAAGAAATAAATTGATTAACATAAGACCGAATAAAAAAGGAGGGAATTAACAGGAATAAGGCAGTATTATTACCAATCGTCAATCTGAGGTAACATAAAACTGAGAGCCATGAAGGAAGGATATTAGGCTGAGCACGGCAGTAAACTATCACTTGAGCTCCTGAACTTCGACGAAGTAGGTGATTACCTTTGTCTCCGAGAATTTATCAGGAAAATCTATCATAAGTCTCAAGGTTAGCGCTGCATAACAAATCTTCTTCTAACAAATTAAATCCCATGAAGGAAAAAGAGAAAGAATAAGTGGTAGTGCCTTTCCGAAGAATATAATGAAACCTAGGAGATAGAGGAAAGCTGGTAGAGGTAAGTTTAGCTGTGAGTATAATCAAACCAGAAGTTTTAACATTCTATAAACGAGGCGATAATTTTCGTGTTCATTTATCAGGCGATTCCGAGATATGTCTCGAGGTTAGTACCAAATAACGAATCTCCCGTTGCGGCTCAACCATCGGCACCAAGATTACTTTCACGCACTTTTATCCACCGCTCCTACCCTCAACTGCATCCCCTCCGAATCGACAATCAGGCGCAGTCACCGGTCTCCAAACCTTTCCTCTCATTCCCCCCTTGTCTCCCAGCCTCCCTCCTTCCTTGATTTCCTTCCGCCATATACCTAAACTCCCTCACAAGCAAGCCGGCAGCCACCACCCACTCATTCCTTACGCTAAACCAAACACGTCGGATGAGAGGCTGGCGTGGAAGGAGCAGAGAAAGGGAGAGGGGGAGACTGGAGCGAGCGAACCGTGCTTAAGCCTCTCCCCGCAAGATGGCTGGAGACGGGAGGGCCTCTGATGCGAAGCTAGACGGTGGAAAGACGTGGAGTTGGGAGATGGAAGGAGTCCTAATGGAGATGGGGTGAGGGAAAAATCCTTGCGCTGCGAGGAGGTGGAGAGGTAAAGAGGTGCGGTGGGGAGGAGACGATCGAGACGATCAAATAAGGCGTAAATGAGAGAAACCTGCTATTACGCGGGGAGAGGAAATGGAATGGCGGTCAAATTGACCTTGCATGAGCGCGTGGGGGTTGCCTAGGGTCTCACAGCGGCAGCCTATTCCCTCAGCCCTGAGCTTTAGAGACGGATGGGCTGGCGTTAGTTGAGGGAGGACTGAAGGCGAGGGGGTGAGGCTACAGCAAGGCGTGGGAAGCCCTCACGCTCAAGGATTAATACGACGTAAGTAAGAATTTACACAACATTTTTAGCTGGTGAATGTTTTGAGTAACTAAATTCAGAGAAGAACAGCATCCTAAACACAAAAACAAGTGTATAAACTAT
The DNA here is from genome assembly GCA_963169105.1 of Ceriagrion tenellum. Classification (NCBI taxonomy): domain Eukaryota; kingdom Metazoa; phylum Arthropoda; class Insecta; order Odonata; family Coenagrionidae; genus Ceriagrion; species Ceriagrion tenellum. The sequence goes on from OY720635.1 coordinate 97,131,771, forward strand.
TTGACACTACTAAGGAAGACTCAGAATAATAGTATACATTAATAATGGTCTAGCGTTTTTGAAATTAGGCTTAAGGAAGGAGAATGTCAATATGACTAAAGAAAACAATGTTATTCAAGCGATCGCGGGGAATTAAAATTTCATTCACGCATATGACGAGAACGTTGGAATGCTGGATTGGATTTTTGAGGAGGCGCCATTAGGGATAGGTAGAGGACGAAGGGAGGATAGAAACCCGGCGTCGGCATTAGCCTGCTCTTAGCAAAAGGTGCCTGGGGGACCACGGTTTAATGTCTAATCCGACAGACGGAGTACTGTACTTGAAGTGCCCGACACACGACACACAAGTATGAATCGGATTTTCTCTGAAAATATCCTCCTCTGCAGAGATTTGAACCCTTGCCATCTGTATGGTTAGCCAGTACTCTTAGCCACCACACCAATACATTGGAATCCCACATTGGAACACATTCTGTAAACTCTATTTAAGTTGAAATAAGCCTTATCGTTTATTTGACCATTCCAAAGAAATAGCCAACGATCGATTGGAGAGGGTATTGTAATAATCCAATCTAAGGATAAATGACTATAGATAATGGTAGCCGTTGGTTTGACTCGGCATACATCGTAGTATATTGCCAGCAACCTGATTAATGCACCCTTGCATGAAAACCTCTCATGATTTAGGCAGCAAATAATTTTCTCCGCCATATAAGCGCCCTTATTTAAATAATTAAGCACTAATGATTCACAATATTGACTGAAATTGAAATTTTGAGGCTATCATCATTCATTCAACAGGGAAAATAAGCCATTTGTTCCTTGCAAGAATTTCACTTGCCGTTAAGTTTACAGGCCCTCTCTCTGATATCCAAGAAAACTGAATATGTATTTTTACCAGCATTTTCACTGAAAATCTTGAAAACATTTCCTCGTTACTCAAATGGTCCACCCAGTAAAATACTACATACCCACTAAAATTAATGAGAAAGCGGATAAGAGAGAGAGCAAGCACCTACTCAATAGAACAGGGCAGTATTTGAAACGATGAAGGGATTCCTAATGATCTAGCTAAATTTACAATTCTAAAAATAACATCATTATTGGAAAAAGGAAATACTTACAGTGACGTCAAGGACTTGAGGCCAAGGAAAGCGTCCGCTGCCACCTTTGCAATATGGTTGTTACTCAGATCTCTGCAAGGAAAATTGAGAGACCATTAAGATAAGTAAATCACTTTACTTATGACTATGATTAGCAAATAAATGTAGAAATTCTTGTGTTTATAGCATTATACTAGAAATATTTTTGCTATTAATATGCATGTTCACGGCATATAGGTAAATATCCACCAATGACACGTTTTTTAGAGTGTAATATTTCATTTATAATGCAATAATAAAAGATGGTTATGTAAAAATTATCACATATTACCACGTAGGTTTAATCTGTAAAGCAAAAATATATCACATGTTTTAACAGGTGATTGATATCAAGCATAACATTCTTTAAAATCTAGTAAAATTACTTTCATGCTAAATTACGAATAACTAAAAAAATCACCGACTTTAAATTTCATGTTTATTTAACAAGATGAATTAAAGATGTTATAATTATAAAATTAAATAAAAGATGAATTGATTAGTCAACAAGTCCTGACTCAAGTGAACTTCATTCCGCCTGTCACAATGCAGAAGAGGCACCAGCCTTTTCAGCGGACTAAGGAAAAAATATTCGTCGGAATGAGCGACTCTCAAAATAAGGAAAAGAATTTGATGCTCCAAAATATACAAAGCCGATAAGTTCGTAAGGCTATTTAGAGAACTGCTGACGTTGTCTATGGACTCCCTACTACGCCTCTCTCCATCCTTGAATACGACCGAACAACAAACATCCCCTTGTAATGTTCCCGATACACTCAAGTGAGCCAAATAATCGGGATAATGACCCAGATATTGGCGTATCCCTTGAAGAGGACACTCGTGGAATTGAATGGGAGGAGTTTTCATGTGGGGAGGAGAATACAAAGGGCTTCGTGGTGCCTATTCCTCTCTCTTCCTCTCGTCGGTCTATTTCCGTTCGCAATTAACCTTTCCTTTTACCCTTTTCCTCCACCCCCAACTACTTAGTAGAAACCCCTCCTCGTGACTTAGGACGGCAGCTAAGCAACCCCCAGCAACTAGAGGAATGGATCACAAAAGAGCGTCACTGATAAGATGGCCGCCTAAGTACGAACTAGTTGATACGCAAAAACTCGAGTGAAGCTACTTCCAACCGGGAAGTCGTCCGAGCTAAAGCTCCGGCAAGGATATCCGAGGAGAATCCCAAAGTAGTTCGACGTAAGGAGAGAAGGAAACGATGGGATCACGCAGAGATGTGAGCAACTAAACTAGACAGCATGGTAAGAAGTAGCGATGAGGATTAAGAAAATGGATACTCTATAAAGAATGGCACCTTGTTTTTAACTCTATTTAACCTAACACTACCATTAGAGACGTTCAAATACTTCCGAAAGAAAATCACAAGAGCCATTTGCCCACTAAACTGCAGTACACTGGAAACCAGATCCATCGAAAATGCAAGGGTTAACATTCTCTACAAAAAGCCGTGAGTTATGACCAGTGAAGGTACCTAGACTTAATATTCGAGTACTCACAGACAAATCCTCTTCAGAGGATGGCTCTGCAAACGTTTTGCAGTCCTTTGTCGGGCAGTACTTTGATTTTCTCTCACTAAACCCGCGTATTGACTGAACCACGGCAAAGCACCCAGAGGTCATTACAATTTCTTTGAAAAAATGCGTCCTAGGACAAAAAGGCAATATTCAATAAGCGGTAAAAAATAGAGTGTGCCTCCGAAGTCATTTAGTGGAATCTTTTTTAGTAAAACATGTTAAATTAATTGACCAAGTACAAAATTATATTTAAAACTATTGCACTAGGTTAAATTAAACGGTTATGGTTTCGGCACTGCTAGATGGCCGATTTAAACAGAATAGGAATACGACAGGGAAAGGCATTAAACATTGCGTTTAAACATTTTTAAACATTATGTTTAGGAGGGAGAATGGAGATCGGAGACATGGGAAGAGTCCAAAGAACGGCCATAAGATGAAGTTACGCCAACTTGGGCGGTAAGTGATATGTGGGTAGGCGAATATTTTAGAGACGGGAGCAGGTACTGAGCACATGACCATTATATAATTAAAATTGAGAGCATTGAGTAGGGGGTATTTACAATTTCCAATTCTTGTAAGAAACTGACCTTCATCTCTTTTTTCAAATATGAAGGATTTAAATCACAGAAATGTTTCAGTTTTTCTCAAAGAAGCTTCTTCCTAAGCATCTTAGTGAAAAAAATCATTGGTGTGATTCGTCAAACACGTTGAAAGTGATCTGAGACCATGGAAGAGTATTGGAAATAAAAAGTATGAAGTGTTGTTACATATTCTTAATCATCATGTATAAATTAGGGTGGTGGTTGTAAGCTTGGAGAGAGTAGGAGATAAGGGGCCATAGTAGCATGAGAAATTATAACGACGCCAAGCAAACACTTTTGACTGAAAATATGGTAACATTTTGGAAAGGTAAGTGGCGAAAATGGGTGACATTTCGGGTTTGGGACCATGTCCCGCTCATTGCCGACGGGGACCTTAGAATAGAGAGATAGAAAGCGGGCATGGAAGGGTTCAATATGTGCGAGTGGAGAGATGGACGCGAAAGATAAAGATTTGGAACTTGGGCGGAATGAGGGTGCAAGGAGCGAAGCAGAGGTGGCTAATAAGGAGGGAGATATAAGGAGAAGGAAGGAAAAGGGGTGTTTTTAAGACTCCTTACTCGCCTTTAATATCGCCAGGGACGTGTCCAAACCCCCTCCCACTCCTGTGCGAGTGGGAGGGGTTTGGAGTCCCCCAGTAAAACTTCTCATTTCAGGCCGGGTATATCATCGCGTCCCATCATTTCCAAACCCCAACATCTCTCCCTCCACTGTGCGGAAAGCTACCTTTTCCTCCTTTCACATCATTCCTCTCTTCCTCGAACACACTAATTTCGCAAAGGTTCTTTTATGAAGTTCTCTCCATCAGAAATTTGTTCGCATCGCGTACGCCTACCTAAAATTGGGAACGAAATCATCAGGGGCGGTTGGAAACTTTTGCCTCTGATATTAATTTAAATTTTGACACACTTTATTGTAGCGAAACATATTTTGAGATAAACGAAGTGGCAAAATTTAGCCTTAGAAATACACTAAACGTAATAACTATTTCGTATTAAAGAAAAAACTGGAAGGATAGAGCCAATATCAAAGGTACTCTTCAAATTCAGTTCAGCTTCTTTCCACAATATAAATAATTAATTGTTTTAGAAAAAGCGTAATCTATGGCCACTCTTTTCTGACTTTACAAATTAGGCTTACTGTCAAGCAATAAAAGTAGTTTTTTAAACTACTGAATGTAATAGCTTGATGAGTTATTTTTTAATGTACACCACTTGGACGCTAGTACATCAGACCCAAAACGAATACTTTCGGATGAAGAAGTAAGGTTTAAACATTTTATACTCCGAATAAAACTTAAAAACTAGTTATTAATGGACATCTTAGAGAATGCTTAAATCATTGTTACTCTTTCCAGTAAATACCTTTATATTGGAGAAGAGAAATTCGTAAAATAGCTTGCTGTGCACCGAAAAACATAGTTCCTTTCAACTTAAACGTTGGCAAGCATGCCTGAATATGAACGCAGCCAAATAAAAAGAAAAATTTCAACCTTACTTCAGTCCAAGCAACTTTGCGCCCATGAGTTTCGCACGTTTCCCATTGTTGGGCGGCTAATTTTACGGCCACCATCCATCCCCTGGCGCATAAATTTCGAGAAACGCATTGAAACGTCGCGTCGGAAACAGCCAACCAGAAAGCAATAACTTCCGCAAATGTTTTATTCCCACCCTAAAGCGTTTTGCAGCCTAGAGGAAAACCCACATTCACGAGGGGGGGGGGGGAAGAAATCTTAAATATTCGACGAAGCGAGAAGACGTGGGCGAGGGAAACACATGAGATATGGGTGCGGAGCATTCAAGAATTGTGTCACAAAACAGGGAGAGAAAGAGGAGGTGGAATGAAAAAAACAGTGCGTAGACATGAAACACTACGAAGAGAATGAATGAGAAAAAAGTGGAACGGGACCGAAACATGTCGGTTGATGGCGATGATACAGACCGATACCGATGGCATCCACCGAGACCAATTCTACGTGTCACTCACAATAAAGACCGATCCGATACCATATGATATGTTGGATCTGTGAATTATTAAATATAGCAGAAAAATTTTGGAGTTTTCGGGCCATGAAACAGACAGCTAGGCCACTCAGAATTCACGTTTCCAAAGTAAATTTCCAGAGTAACTATTGACTCCAGCAGTCATGTGTCACGGCATGTCATAAAAGCGAGTACTCGTACAGTAAGGTTGTTTGTAATTATTATAAATTTCCTCGTCAACAACTTAAAAATCAATCACCATTCGGGAAAATGGTGTATGTATGAAAAAAACGTTAGGGTGCACATAGATTTATCAGACGTATCCACAAAATATACTTCAGAACTACTCACTATTACAGTTTCTGAGACTTATTACGAAATAATACAAGAGTGGTCCCCGATGACGTAATACCAATATCTTCTAGCGTACCATTAGTATTTGATCGGCAGTAGCGTAGTATCCGCGATTGAAATTTTGCTATCGGGGAATATCGCAATGAATAGTAGCCCTAATAATAACTTTTCGTGAGAAAAGCATAAAAAAAACTCTCCCTCCTATACTACCCCCGCAAAACCACCCACTTCAGAATAAACAACTACACCCCTCGGTCTCACCACCCACATGCAATGCCAACCCTCGGCCCATTCTTTTCAAAAACCGGAAATCCCTCGGCATCCATGGGGGATGAACTATTCACCTCCACCCTTCTCTCCCACCCTTGCTTCCTCCACAGAACGCCCTCATTTTGACGTTATTCAATGCCCTTTCTCTCTCCCTCTTGCCTCCCTACAGCCCCAACAATTCCCCCATCCCTCTCTCCATCGGTTCTGAAAGAAAAATAAAAAAAAGGAATAAAATAAGCCGTAAGAGTTCCGCGAGGGACTATTGGTGGTTAACGCATTTTCAACGGGAGCACAGTGAGGAGGAGGGAGGGTGAGGATCGGAAGGAAGGCGGCTGAGGAGTTTGATGGGGGAGGGACGTCTACATCGACAGCTTCACTGCTTCGGCTACGGGGAGAGTGCGAGTGATGGAAGGATGGTGGATGGACGGATGATGGAAGGATGGAAGGAGTGATGGAAGGGGCGGAGGATGTTTGGAATTATGCAGGGAAAGAATCAAGAAAGGGTGGGATAGTGATAATGATGGTTAAGGGTTTCGCCTTGAATGAGTGGAGTGAGATAGAAAGGTCTTTGACAGATGAATATCCCGCAAAAACCGAACCTCGAGGTGGTTAATGCGCTTATTTCAGCGCATCGACCGACCACCAGCGCAATGGTTTTTATTATTATTAGGGTAATATTTAGATTAGGATAGGTTTAAATGGAAGAAAGTGTAAATCCAACAGATTTTCCAAGCGTACACCTCTATCAACCAGCACAACTTATTTCTTCATGTCATTACACAGCCTACTTCACATAATTACGTCCTTATATGCACCCTCTTTCTTCCCTTCCCTAATATCCTCCGGTCTATCACGGCCTTCAGCGACCCATCGCCTCCCATTTTCCCTTCGAGCAACATCCTTTGCATTCTCTTAATCCCTTCGCGAAGTATTCTATTCCCACCCACTGCACCAAGAATTACCTGATTTGACTCCCTTTCCCTCCACCATATAGTCCCAAACGGAAGTAAAAAGAACCCGAGTCACGGAAACTTTATTTTAGACTCAAACGCGAGATTGTCAGCAAGCTATATCCAGAAGATGATTATTTGGCATAATTTATCGACTCTAAGGGAGAACTTTCGTTTTGTTTTGCAAGGCACTGAAATTCAACCTGGAAAATTTTTAAGAATCCACTCAGTAACAGATGCAAAAATACATATGCATCAAAATAGAGCACTATTAAAAATTATCTGATACCCTAGAAAAGGTTCAATTTTGATGATTTAGTCAATAGGGCCCAATCATTGCATCCTAAAAATGTGAAACAGTCTCTTTTTATGATAAACATTTTACTGTTGAAATTTTCGGAAACTCTGCACGATTGTTTTAAAAGCGTCGTTTATTTTGCATTCTGAGAATCTGGAACACGAAAAGTCACTCTTATTCCAAATATTCTTTGCGAATTAGATAGCGATTGTAAATAGGAATCGGAATACAAGAGGTAAAACGGCATGCTACTCTCAAATACGCATGAACATCGTTAATGGTTATGGGAAACACGACCGAAAGGGTCCTTAAGATTTTATTCGGGAAACAATCTGATCAAAAAAAAGGTGGGGTTTTCTAAAAACGTGGAATACGCGTCATTTAACGTGACTGAGAAATTTCATCCCAGCAAGAGCTTTGAAAACAAGTCTCTAGTTTAGTACGAAATACTTCAGCAGAATAATAACACAGAAAAAAGGAGAAAAAACAAGATAGTGATGGAGAACACATTGGTATTTTTACAAGCTTGAATGCAATCTTTGATTCTCAAAACAAGACGAGAACTGGTCTGCATGCGAGAAATACATCTCGAATTGGCTCATTTCATCATTCGAATTGGCAGAATAATTAGATTTCGCGAACCGAAACACCAAAAAACATCAAGAGATTCAATAAGACAGCAGGAGAATAGAGAGTGAGAGCACTCATTAATTTAAATCGTAAACTAAACGAGTGAAAGACTCGGAAGGGTAAATGAAGAAGACAAAAAAAGAGCGAGTCGCCGGGGACGAAAGAGTGAAACAAGCTTGCATCGTGTATTCAAATTCGAGAAATGATACTTGACGATTTTTTTGCAAAGGAGTAACATCTTTATCATTTTTTAAGAAGCTGGTTTATTACAAAAGCTTTAAGGAGGTGGGGGATTCTCGTCGTTATATATTTTTAGCAGTTGATTTGATAGTTCACAAAGAGAGAGAGAGGGAGCAAGTTCCTTAACAAAAAATATATATAAAAAGACGGCGAGGAGAGGAAAAAACCAAGCAAAGGAGTCGTGAATTTTAGGTGCGGGGTGAGGGGGGGAAGGAACATGTCTTGAGGCGTCCTGAAGGGATCGACTGGGGGAAGGGAATGGGGCCACACCTTATTAGGGTTGGAACTTGGGAGGGAATATTTTTAATTGGAGGTGAAGGAAAGAGGGAAGAACGTGTTCAACTGTTCGGGTAAAAAAATACATCGCAAAGGAAGCAGGTGGGGAGGGGTTTTGAGAATAAGGGAGTGCATTTGAAAATCCTCGTGCCTCTCTGCCATCCCCCTTTTCCTCTCCCTCCCCCTCCATATTTTTATTAAAGAGCCCTTTTAAAGGGGCCATTTCGCGGTCGCCTCAAGGAGTTGTGCTCCATCCATCCCACCCACCATCATCCCACATAACGATTCTTATTTCTTCTTCCCCTCTCGCAGCGATGGACTAGCTCACTTTTCGAGACTACCGCCCTGACGTACACTCACGTCAGAGAGGTACGTTTCGGTCAAGGGGAATCCGAGAGCCGAGTCAGTCAACTGTGAAGATGAGAAGCGACCAGGGGTCACCGCTACCGATTTCGAGAAATGGATATTTTTTTTGGAAGGCTCTTAATTTTCAAAGTGTCTCCGATGCTGTGAGACCACGACGCTGTTCAGGGAAGTCTCGAGCGCTGTGGTTCGTGAGACGTGAATACAGTTTTTAACCAGAAATAACCAACGAGAAGAACTAAACCAGCGTCGAGAAGGACGCATAAAAAGAAGAGGAGGGTTTAACGGGCGAGTTATAATATCGCATACAAGATCTAAGAAGAAAGGAGGGGTCATACTGACATAATTTAAAAATTAAGGGACAGCCTTCTCTGGAGTAATTTGAACTCAGCCACGAAGAGAAGTACACGAAAGACTTGAATATTTCAGTTCGCAATGAGTATTTGAAAACCTTACTACGTAGAGTCAACTCCATGACGACTTTTATGTAATACTTATGCTCAAAATTCTTAGTGTTATCATCAAGAGCACGGAGCAGAGGAGGATTACGCTCAGACGTTGAAACACGGGTTGAAATTAAAACAAAGAAAGCAAATAGCACGAAATATGTGATGCCACACTTTGAAAAAATGCGCCTCCACGGAAAAAAAGCCATTTAGAGTTGACCTTAAAAAGAATTACTTCGTATTGAACCTAAAAGAGTTGCATTCAGTTATAGATAAATAAAATGTTCATGAACTTATAATCATATGCATCACATAAACCAGAACTAATTAACACAGCAGAACACCAGGTTTCAAGCCAGTATTTGTAAACAAACACAAGTTTATAAATATAAATGCACTAAGACTCGACCGTGAGGAAGACGGATGGCGCAAAAATGAAGGATAAAAACACTAGGAATTAGGAGAAGCGAAATATTAAGCTGTTAAAAAGGGACAAAATTTTTCCAAAAAGAAGAGGAGAAAAATGAAAGAAAAGCGGTATTTTCACTAAAACACATTTTCAGAACCCAAGGTTAAGGCAGTGGAGTAGCCTGTAGCCAGATCCGAAGATAGAGCAATCGCCAAATGAAAACCAAATCATACGTGATTCGCTTCGTGGAAAAATATGTAATTTCGACGTCGATAGGGATGCAATTATAAGTTCAAATGTGCTGAATCCTTATGCCAAAATTCTGTCCTTATCAGGCCAAACTTATGGAGAGGAAACAAATTTGAAGGCACACTCCAGAAAAAGAGGCGATAGTTACACATTAGTGCGGGGGTATGAGTGCATTAATGAAGTCAAATGGGACTGATATCCCAAGGGCGATTAAGAAAAGAATAAGAATGAGGGCGACAATGGAGACGAGTGTAGCAAGGAGAGGAAAGGAAAGCAATGGATTGTTTTCGAGAGCGCGGCCTAAGACGGGTTCTCGTGGCTGTTTGAAGATTCCGAAGGCGAAGTGGGCAAAGGGGAGAGAAAGAGAGTGAGGAAGGGAGTCTTTAGGGATGGGAAAAGAAAATAAAGCCACAGAGGAGGAGGAGGAAGAGAAAACGATTAAAAAGCTGGAAGTGCCGCGTCACGCTTAAAGAATAAAGGACTCGTGGAGTCCTGCTCGGGAGGATGAGCACCATAAAATTACAATTCTGCGTCTTTTCCACCAAACGGCTCCGAAGGCACGAGAAAAAGGGGGAAGAAAGGAAAACGACTGCGACTTTAATGGCTGCTTTAAGTGAGACGAGCTATGGAAACAAGGGGGTTGTGTTTTTTTCCTCAGACTAAACCGTTTGGTTTGTCTGTTTCTCACTCTTGAGACCGCATGCTCTCTTTACGTATCCCTCGGGCAACCAAAAGGCTAAGAATTTACTGAGATAAAGTGAAGAGGGAAACTATGGAGGCATGTGTGTATACATTTAAACCGTGGATAGGGAGCCTTCTTTGCCACAAAATACAATTTATTGATAGAGACCGATTCAAGCGGCATGATTTTATTTTATTCTTATATAATCTTATTGCACAGCAAATTATATACATTGAAGGGTTAAAAATAGGCCAAATCGTCAACTTCTATCCCTACGTGAAGATTATGAACAATGCAATACGGATGAAAATATTATTCTCTCAAAAGGCGATACGTCTCCAAGCTTTATGTAACATTATTAAAAATACTCAAAATTACTTAACGGTTGACTTCATTCTCATCAGGTTGATAGTAAAACGACCATCATGAAACATTCAATAGACTTGCTAGCTGATTGTTACCTGATGTTACACCTTTACAAATGAGACAATAATCTTCCATTATCCTCAAAAAACAACAGGCAATTATCTCGTCACGGTACCGACTTGATAGGGGGAAGTTGAGGGGGTTGGGAGAAATATTGAGAACAACCACTTTTTTGTTTTATAACGATACCACTGCTGCAAGTTCTGCCTAGGCCACGGTTGTGGCAGAAAAGTCGTATCCTATGATTAGGGATGAGAAGGCCGCAATGGTCATTCTACAGGGATATTTCAAAAGTTATTATATAAGCATTTTGAACAGCAAATTATGTACATCTAAGTGTTGAAAACAGGCAAACTAGTCAACTTCTAGCGCTACATTAGCATTATAAATAGAAGTACAAAACAGAAACAAGTACAAAAATTCCACAAAAGCTTGGCTATTCCATTGTAATGAAATTTCGTGCATCAACATATCAGTTAAGGCTATCATACAATTCTTGAATTTTTTTGAATGGCAAGATGTGAGCTCTTGGCATTGAATCAAGCTGGAAGTCAAGAATGGAAGCTTAGATCTGGATTTCAAACAACATCTACCATAACCTTAAGCGCCGGGAATCGAACAGATTTTTACAACTCAAACGCGTGATTATGACTGTGTCATTAAATTTAATCACATTGAGAGATGAAATTATTAGACGTTAAAGCGTACAGTCACCTAATTGACTTTGATGAGCTCACGCCTTAAAATCATTTTCCACGGCATCCCTTCGCACATAAGTCAATACACTTGGCTCGAATTAGAGAGTCACAGCCTACCCAGTCGGCGATGCAGGTGGCCCAAAGATTAACATGACGTGACCAGAGAATTAATGGTCCCGATCAGGCAATAGCTCTTCTTATTACTGCTGAGGACCAGCGAAGTTTATTTTCTTCGGGGGGAGCCCGCATGAAATCACCCATTAATTTTGCTCAGGGACTTTTATCTATCTAGTTCTTCCTCCGTGTAAGAGGCGGCAGGACTGAACCTGCCCGGCTAAACCGAATAGAATGGATAAATGAAACAGACTGATTTTTCAGAATGGCTTAATCATAAATCATCTAGACGGGATCAATAAAAAGTGTTTTATGATGGCCAGAAGGATTCATTCGTATCCGATGATTATTGCAGCCCGGTAGAATAAATATCATAGCTTAGTGCATACCACTGCCCTTTTGTTATCATTACTTAGCTGTACGAATATAATTTATGATCAATAATACTATCTTTGCCAATCATAGTAGCAAGACTCGCAATAAATCGCCAGTGGAAAAGAAACCAATGTTACCCTGCTGAAGATATCGAAGTAACTGAGTGTTCAACATGAGTAACGATACTACAAATCGTGACGACAGTAAAACTTGGTGTCTTTCGAACTGATTGATGCAGATGATACGAAGTAAAGTAAACATACGTTCATACTATCCGATAAACACAATGCAAAAGCAATGGTGTCACATTGGTGCTCACTTATCGTCATACCTAAAGACCATTCTCTCTTCATTAATTTTTTTCCTTCAAACAAAAAAAATTAATGTAAGTATCACAGTATTTCTCTAGCCACCGTTTAATTCGAACCAAAAGCAATCACAAGTAAAGGTATATTTTCATTCGATCAATTCTTTATTAACATTAGAACCATATATGTTCTTGTATACGTTAAAAACACTGTATCACAAGGCGATCAAATCATATACAACCTTTAGAACCTTTAGCCGTCAAATTGGAATAGGGGATCAAAAAGAATGAGTCGAAGAGATTTGTCATTTCAAATTTCAGAAGAAAACGTACAAATATTACCATGACAAGTATATAACTCTGCAATTATTTAGCTGATAGCATTAGAATGGATATAGAGATCAATCATGCTTGTATATTTACACAGACGATGGTAACTTTGACGGTGCATCATTACGGTTAACGTAATAAGAAGCAGAACACTCAGACAAACAAAAATAAAACTGCGGCCGAGATTATCGATAAACATGAGAGCCCCGCACAAAAGGGAAATTTCCCGCGAGTCAAACCCATATCCCAAAAAATCGCCTTCGACAAAAGAGACGAAAAGAGGGAAAGAGAAGAAGGGGAAAAATCGACAAAAAAGGGTCGTTCGGAAATGAAGAGTAAACATCAGCGGGGTGGAGAAGGAAAAAAATCCACAAGCGAAACGGCGAAGAACGTTATTTTCCTTTTAAAAAGAGAAAACGGTCTCCGTATAGCAATATTATGCCACCGACGGAATCGAGAATGAGGGACGGAGGGGAGAGGAGGAAGAAGGTATATGAAGAGAGGGTTGGAGAAGGAGAGAGAGAGAGGTATGAGGGCAGGAGAACCTCCAAGAGGGTTTCTCTGCAGGGGAGAGGTTGACTTGGGTCCATTAACATCCACGGGTAAATTCTCCGGGATTCAGGGGGGGGGGAGGCGGGCTGAGAGGCGAGTTACGCCCCCTTTCGCTAGACGCGTACCCGTCTCTTTCCCAACCCCATACCTCACCATTCCTCCCTCTCGCTTTTCATCCCCCGGCTCTTCAAAATCCATACCCGACTCTTCATCCCTACTGGAATAAGGGAGTTGATGTGGATGCAAGGGAATGGAGGGGGGTGGGAGTTCTCCCGTCCCAAAACGCGGCGCGAAAGAGAGATGATCGGAGAGCGGAGAGGAAGATGGGAGATGGAGGACGGAGAGATAAGAAGGGTGGAACAGGGGTGAAGGTTGAAGGGGTAGGTGAGCGAGTAGGAGCGTGGGGGACCGACTGCCGTCTCCTAAGCGGGATAATTTCGTCGCGTGCGGAGGACTTCAGGAACGCTCGGCTCCGTTTCTGAGCTGTACTCGAAACGATTCTGGCTTTTTTGACCTTTTGTGATATAACAACTTCCTAAAGATGTAGTTAAGAGAGTTGTAATGTAACTGCTTCCCTCCGAGTCAAGGAACTGACTCGGTTGTTAAAAGGACAGGATTTCTAAAAATATGGAAAAACAATTTTCAGCCTTACGATGACCAAAACGAGATGTCTTCAGTCAGATTCAGCAATTCCAGAAATTTACCGAAGAAATGACCTCTACTGAGAGCTACAGTCTTTATCTATTTAACCCCAATATGGCATGACAAGGTGCCAGCCAAGAGATCTATAGGTCGCGGATACGTATCTTAACTCACGGTTCAGGTGCAAAGTTTGGCTCTTTAACAATGACTAGGGTTTGAAAGATGACATGCACTTAGAAGTCGGAAAACCTAATTAATATCTCAATCGACCCAAGCAGAATGACTACATTAACTTCCATTAAGTTCCCCATGAAAATTACAACGACAATGGCAGAGAAGCGTCGTTGTAGATGCTTGTCTCACTAGCTTGTCTATCCGAGCAAAGAAAAAACGAAACTCGTTCTAATATACCAAATGCCTTTAAATGCTACAACCATAACAGAGCAAAACACATGAACCCAACTCACAATTTTCGCTTATAAATTCATGGCCAAAGCCAGGCTAAAATCAGGAAAAATCATGGTGTGACAAAAATAAATGTGAAGTTAATACTAGAAGAGCGGTAGTGAAAATAAATATACGTAGTGATCTGATTTGTATCACGCACCATAAGAAATAATAATAGTTTTCCCCTCACATGTCTTTACGAAAGTGCCAAGCCATATAGCAAACTCGAGCTAATAAAATAAGCTCGACACTTCTTAAACAGTGAATGCGGGCATAACTAATATATATATTCCTAAAAAGTCATCCAAATACAGACAACGAGATTTCATTGCCAATCCTGGCGATAGTACCTATATGATGAACAGTAAAAAACACAGATAACGTATAATCAACGAAAACGTATCAGGTGAATCGAAAATTCAAGAAAACAAGCAAATAAAATAATAAAAACACTCATCAATATCGAATAACAGACGGTAGAGATAGCTAAGAATGATATGCCTGTTACCGAAATATGTACTTAGTAGTTCGGAACCGTAGCAAATTTAAGTAATTACAAGAGCTTTTAGAACTAAAAAGAAACTACTGAACCACTTACTCTACTTCAATTGCAATTTTGTTCACAACTAAAACCGCTCAAGCGATTTTGGGCAAAAATCTGCCCCCGAAAATAAAAAAACAAGCGTGCAGTTAATTAAGAGTGCTACAGGAATACGACGTCTAATATCTTGAGCCAAGTACGTAATTCGCATGGATCAATCATAAAGCTTTATTAAATCTCTAAACGATGACTCCACCGGGAGTATTCAAATCTATGAGACTGCAGAGGTAAAACTCGTATCTAATGCGAGTCGGAGAACAAGAGATAAGAAGTTGAACCTATAAAGTGCCCACAGGTGGACGCAAGAGACGAATAGAAGCTAAGAGAAAATTACAGGATGGGAAAACGAAAAATTCGCAGCTGAAGTTTTCAGGGATGACGCTCAAAAAGTCAAACGAGGAAGGGATCAGTGGGAGGCGGTGAGAGGGTAGGGGGGGGATTTGAAAAAGTGGGTGAAAAGGAGAGGAAGCAATATAGTTCGAGTTGGAAGAAGAGAAGGAGGAGAATTTGATGGAAGAGGATAAGGGGTGAAGGGAAGGGAGAGAGGAGAGGTGGCTGGAGGGAGTTGACGGGGGACAGGACGGGAGAAGAGAGATCAAATGGGATGATGGGAAATACAAAACTCTTGAAAGGTCCACCCTCGTACAGACGCACGCACACGCCCCATACCCTTGACTCATCTTCCAGCAAGCCTTTCTCACTCCATAGCCCAAGTGTTGTCTTCCTTTCCCCATCTAACTTCCAGATTTTCATCTCCATCTACTTTCCTACTCACCGAGAAAACTCATAAATGCTTGTACAACATAACACTGGCCAAAAAAAAGTCCCACTGGAAGCATTACAGAACCAATATCGGATATATATGAACCTGAACTAGCGCGGCGATGTTGAGATATTATAAATAACCTTATTTTCATAACCATTCTATCAAGTAATTTGCCTATTCCTCATATGCTTTCTCTTAAGAAACATACAAAAGCGTAAATGGCCAAGATCATTTCTTAGAGAGTGATAAATATACGAAATATTTTACACGCCAATAGCCGTTATCCACTAGAAAATCCTGGACATACAAACAATTGTGCATTTCTCGTCCATGTCACCGCGGGTAAATGTCATGTATCCCTAGATGGAAGATGAGAAAAACCACTGAAACTTGAATGACGAATGTAATAATAAGCATTACACAACACAAAATTCAACTAGAAGCGAGGCGTGGTATATCAGAGAGAGTCGATTTCACAAAGCAATGACCCAAATGACAGGTGACGAAAGTACAAGGTAGCGCAGCTAGCCCGTTTCCAAGAGCCAATTAAATATTCCAAGAGCCAATTAAATATTCCCGAAAGATCTCGCACCCGGAAAATCACACATCATGGTTGTTACATGGGGTGCCTCATCCGGATTTTAACCAATTTCATTAGCTCGACGTTCTACCTACCGAGCTGGCATGCAGTCAAGAAATATTGAAACGAGCTACAAGAAGCAGAGGATGATGAACTAGTTTTTACCCCCCACTGAAAAGAAAATTGAGATACATACAGAAACCAGGATTTTTCCTATTTTATTTTTCGTATTTCTACATGTGCTTCAACCTGTGACCATGATCACATTTAACAGAAAGTAACCATTAATGTTTCAGGGGATATTTCGTCCTATAACAGAAAACTCCACTTACTAGATGCCATCCATGATCTCACAATAAAAATTGTTGTTAACTCTCCACGGAATTTTATTCACCATACGATATCGACATAATCTATGTGAAAAACAACTTTTATTGTGAGATCGTGGAATCTGCACTCCATTTCCACAAAATATCGCCTGACACGCTTTCTAAACTTAATTCATTTACTAGGCCTAGATTACACAAGCTCTGAATAAGTGCATCGTTGTACCCTCTAACTCGAGACTTCATTTCAAAGGAAACTGCAATGGACATGACCGAGTCGGGGTGAGAACCGGGGACCTTCGAGATGCCACGTCGGCGCACAAGTCTCCCAGCCACCCTCTTTGAACCTTTCCTTCCTTCTCCATACTCTCCTCTCCATCTCTACAGGCCATATTCTGCCTTATACGACTTCGTGAGGCGCAGCACGGCACTCCTGTCCCCGAGTACCACCCATCATCTCCTCACTCCCCGCATCCCAAGCGTACCCACACGCCTCTCGAATCCTCCAGCACCCTCTCCTTCAACTTCCCTTTCCTCCCGTTCCCGATGCAATTTGCGTAAACATATTACGCGCGCGGGGAACTCCAGTTTCGCCTCCTTTGAGGATATTAAAAAAGAAGCCTACTCTTGGCTCGAACGTCGGAATGGGGAATGGGATGGAGTGGGTAGAGGTAAGAGAGGAGGATGGGATGGGGACTCTGTGGAGAGGGATTGGACCGGTTGGATTGGGGAACGGTGGAGGGAAGGGTGAAGAGTTCCTGCTTCGGTACTCTCCTGAAGCATCGAAGCACGACGTCGGTGCTTCGTGCTGTTATTTCGGATGCGACAGGAAGGACGTCGGAAGTCAAAGCGTTCCGCGTTTTCCCGCTCCCGCCCTTGATGTATTGCTGAGGAGGGGTTTGGGAAAATATCGGGAGAATCAATGCACCGAACTGGTCTTTCCATTCACTTCCAATACTTGAAAGGTGCTTAGACGAAAGGAATATTGGAATTCAGTACCGCCAAGAATGACAAAATTGATGCTAGTAACGCACTTTTTTTCCAAGGTATTTTTGCAATGCCGGTGAAACGTGGAATGCTGCCATTTAAAGCACGCAAAAGATGAAAACCAACGAAACAAGGAAGCCATTGGGACGTAGAAAGTACAAGAGGGGAACGCCCTAAAGAGAGAGAGGAAATGAGTGCTTATTGATCTAGCATAGATTCTGAGTCGTTCCTTCACAACTCGCCATGAACATACACATTTTCTCAGATTTCACCCATTGATGAAGGCATTGAATGGGTGATTTGTAAAGTTCGACTCATATAGACACAAAAAAGGTATATTTGGTTAATAAAAAATCACGATTCCCTCTTCATAGCTTATGAACGCATAAAAGATTGTATAAATATCTTTACGCCACACAAAATGGGTAGAAAGAGGATAGAAAAAACATATAGTGGTATTTAAAAAAATGGAAAAATATAATAACAAGAAACTGACATGAAAAGGATGACTACAGCCTATGTACGAACCTAATGTAGCTTTCCTGAAGATGCTAAACTGTATCCAAAGTGGTTGGAGAAATTAATAAAATTATTAACGCAAAATTTTTAAATGAAATTGAGTCATTTACAATAACATTTCAATAAGCTTCTGTTCCAACAATCACTCACAAAATGCAGCCAAACTTATGTTTTAATGACTGCGATCTTTTATTAAAACAAACCACTATTGGTAGAAGCTTGGAGAGAGTCACTTCTCGAGGTTTCGTCACACATTTTTAAATTAACTTTTTCACTTCTTTCAGGTACCTTCCGCAAAGGCTTTCTCTTCCTTCAGTTATCGGAGTTACCGGCCGTCTTTCTACTCAATTCCCATCGCCTCAGAGATGCACCCCTTTCCTAAGTCAACTCTCAATAGGCTTGTTCAGCTCAACTTAAACTCTCCTCCTTCTTTCCTTTACCCCTCCTTCAACATATAATTCCCACTCTCAACTTCCACTCAAAGCCCCTGACACCACCCCCCAACCTACCCGCCTTGCCGCCGTCGATTTTTTAAAGGCAGACGCGCGTACATGCATTCCACTTTTCCGATCACCCTTTGTCTTGCATCCAGGCCGCCGTCCCTCTCCCATCCCTCTCCTCTCGCGTGCTAGCTTCGATATTCTCGCACTGCCTCACTTTCCTTTTCCAATCCGATGGGCCCGCTTACCCCCAGACCGCCCTGCGCTATCTCCACGCAAGCTAGCTACGTATCCTCTTCCACTTGAAAGATGAATAAAAGAATAAGTTATCAGAATGAAGAGGGAAAGAGAAAGAGGGATCCATTCTCGGGCCTCCTCTCTTTGTTTTTCCGCGTCCTATATTATTCCCCTTCAGCTTTTTTTTGGCGATGAAGAGCTAGCTCCCGATACTCACCGAGAGAGCCGTGAAGGGATATTGGATTCGATAACCGATATTCGCAGACATCAATGAGACGCAGAAAATAAAAGCCACTTGGAAGAAAGAAGTTCTCTCAAAGAAAAGAAATCGATAAAAGACATTGCCATTGGAGTACATTAGATGACATGATATATTGTTATGAACCACTAAATTGATTGGCTCATAAATATGTTTTTTGTGTGATTGGGGTAGTTTTGGGGTAAGGGTTGAGTAAAGAATACAAAAAGTGGGCTTGTTAGAACGGAATTGAAAGAAAGATACGAAATACGAGAATAAACATGAGGATAAACAATTCAAAGAGACCCATAAAGTTTCATCAAGACGTACTGTGGTGATGTGGTATTAAAAGTGGAGATAAAAGGAAGAGTATGGTACGCGGTCGGAAAAAATGAGAGATGTGTTTGTCAGTAGCGATTGCATAGTGAATGGAGAGCTTAAGGGGGAAGTAAATTAAAGGAGCCTTCTTTTTATCGACCGAGAGATATTTACTTCTCAATCTACTCTTCTACATAACCCCCAATACGGGGCAAACACGGTCATGCAACAGAGAAGAGTCTGTAGATGACCTACCCACCAGTAAACACCGGGCAATGACTGTCCAACAATCTTAACACACGGGCAGAAAATCAATAGGAAAGCAGAGGAAGTGTCGGAGAAAGTAACCGAGTGCCTAAGGGCTGGTTGCAAGAACATTTAGTAATGGAATCGGCAGTTATGAAATCCGTGAAGTTATAGATCTCATAAAAATATTCGTGTTTCAGGAACACATAAATTACTACAACACTTAACACATAACTTATTAACTATATGATATTATCAATAGTTAATTGGTCCAAATATTTGATCAAATCTTTTACCGCTGGACACAATTTATGAAAGTTTAGTTTATGAATAATTGCTACATAATAATTAGCCACAATGAGTAAACAACATGGCCATTTGTCACAAAACAACTCTTTTCTCTAGTAATTAAGTCTCCAAGAGGTTTAATGCGCATCCACCATCTTGGCTACTTATGGATCTGATAACTCCATGCCATAAGTTATGAAAGAAATGCATTAATCGAATGTTTGTACAACACTTATTGACATGGCATTGGTTGCCATGGCTCATGGGTTCCACAACTTTATAGAATACACATGTGTCGTTCCTGCAGGTGGCCATAATCGCGAAGACTTAAGCGGCAAGAGTAACGTGAAGGCTGCTTTCTCGACTTTCCAACCGCGTACGTGGTTAACTACTGACACCAGTTTCAGCTGCATCTCAACAGGCGCGTTCAGGTCGAAGAGTCACCGGAAAACTCGAGAATGAAGCCTTGACGGAAAAGAAATGGGTGTTGAATGCCATGGCTGCGACGAATGTTTACTCCGCTTCTCTTTTGTTTGAACCCGGTTAGCGTGAACTGCGTTCACGCATGAGCGAGAAGAAACAATAAAGGAGAGCGTATGAGAGGGAATGAGGAAAAAAAGAATTCTCTCTCTTTTCAAGGGTCTGCATTTCGCGTCTGCGACCATCGACTGTCGTCGAATACTCTTAATCGCTCGGTTTTTAGAAACACAAACGAAACGATACCCTTGTCCCATAGAAGGCTCCCACGCCCGCCCTTACTCGACCATCGCCGAAAACCCTTGTTCGTCCGTCAGACCCTCTTCCCCCAATCCCTCTGCGGCCTCTTTTGTCGATGGAATCTGTGCAAAGGCTGCGGAGGGGCGAGAGGGGAAGCCACGGGTAAAAAAGAACGGATCCACTCAGGGAATAAGTGAGAAAAATGCTCCGATAATGTGGTTTTTTTATTTTCATTTTCCCCGATCGTCTCTCCTTTGTTCGCCTATTTATACATTCCTTCTCCACCTCCCCGCGCTCTTGGCGGGATATTTGTAAAGGTTGGGAATGATAGCCGGCTACGGGCGTAGCGCTGAGCAAGAGGGAAAAACACACGGTCCCGGCTTTTCAAAACAGAAAAAAAGATGTATAAAACGATGCCACGAAACAAGTCCCCCATCACTCTTTTATTTTCACATAAAAATTCCAACCCTCTCTCTCTCTCACTCGCTCCCTCTCCGTAAACTTACAGATCGCTCTTAATGGACGATGTAACGTAATTGGAATCGAAGGGTTGATTAAAGCAAGTGGGTGGTCTTCCTCATCTCCTTTCGTCCTACTAAGTGAGTAATGTGGTTCCGGAAATCATTGGTTCGTTTTTTAGTATAAGAGCTCTTGTTCATCTGAGACGGGCAAGAGTGTATATATTTTATTTTATTTCCTTTCGAGAGAAAAATAAATGAACGAAAACCCATTACGCTGAGAGATTCTTCTTCTCCCGCATTTCGCCTTCCCCCGTTTTGCTCCGAAATATGCCCGGAAATTTATGCATGTACATACATCGGACCGTGGCGATTCCGTCGGAATCGGCTACATAGCTGTTTGCCACGTAAAAGGGGCTACTGGAACGCAAATAAAACTTCCTCGAGTCTTTAATTTGGAGAGAAGTTTTATGATATGCATACAGTAAACGGGATTTCTAATTGAATGTGTGCCTCTCGCTTGGGATATCTCGCTCGAATCACCAATTTTATGACAATGGATCTTTTGTAGTTAAAGGTTTTTAAGGAGACGACATCCCTTGAATAATTAAAGCAGACGCTTTTATGACGGTTTGCATGATTATTGTTGTCAATTTAAGCAATTCTTTAACTTATTTGGAGGGCTCATGATCACTACTACTACAACAAACTTTAGAAGGATAACTAATAGAAGAGTTTTGAATGCACTTTTAAATGATTGAACAGGCGCATAATCACTAAAGCAGGGGCAAAAAGTAAAAATAAATGGAATCTATGGCCGAAGAATTTCCCAAAACAAAAACAAAGATTCTTAAACAGCGTCTGTGCTTGTGCTTATTGCTTCTACTCCGACATTAAGATTACATGCGCCAAGTATGAATATTTACTAGAAGTATTCAACAATTTTGACGCTACTTTTTCATCGTACTGTAAAATTTTTACCATTGATACAACATTAAAACGAAAATTAATCCCGCTAAGAATATTCAGGCACGGTATCAAGATTTAAGGAAAGTGAACACTCGTGCCCAAGGGAATAAGAAAATTCGAATCACCGGCAGGCATGAACACCAAAGAGCAACGATGGAATCATGACCAATGAATTAAATTACGTGCTTCGGGCTCGACGTACCAAAGAGCCTCTCGTCCATCGTCCATTCTACTTTTAATGCTTCCGAATAGGCTCCCTTTTGCTCTCCCTCTGCGAATAGAAGTACTTAAACCGCAACCCCACCCCTTGTGAGGGGCGGATTGGTCCCTGTTATTTAATCACGGAAGTGGTCCCCTTTGATCGGAGACGGCTACTCCTCGATCCCTCCACTCGATCGCTCCCTCCCTTCGTTTGGATCGGGGAGATGGACAGTGAAAGTTAAAAGAACAAAGAAAACTAGCATCTATCATCATCCCCAATTTACTCCCCGCGCCCAATTCTCTGAAGAACCCAGCACCTGATGAAAAAAATTAAAAATTCTCCTTTACACCCATCCGACATTCCTGTTAAGATAGCTGAAACAGATTGGGGTGGCAACTAGAACACAGGTTTACCACTCCGAGAGCATGGGTTCGAACCCCGACAGCTCTGGAGATTTATCAGAGGAATCCTAATCATACTTGAGTACTTCATGGAGAGGCCACTAATTGTAGGTATAGTGCTCAGTCTGATGGGAGTTTCGACTGCAGCCGACGCCAGTTTTGTCTCAACCCTTCTTTTCTTAAAACCACTCTTACATCACCTAAAATAAGCTCATTATCAACCAGCCTGGACGATGATGTAAATCCTCAAAACCGGTCGATTAGCAAAATGACCTCTATTTTTCGGCGCGTCCCAAAACGATAGGCCAAACTAGACACTCCCAAATAACCCACTTTCAACTTCCATGTCAAACCTCAATCTCACGTAAAAGAATATATACGTGAAAACTCCTCATATTCATCTACGACGCATTCCCTGGCAGACAAGGGTGGGAATAGAAGGGTAATCGAGGCACCTGACACGTTGTAAGGGGAATAAATGATCGCTCGAGGGAGGAAAATGGGGGGAGGAGTTAAGAGGTGTGGGAAGAGTGGGACGTCTTACAAGTCGGCGGCGCCGGGCTGACAAGAGGGAGGAGAAGAGACAGGAGAAGGGGGAGGGAGAGGACCGGGGGTTGTTCACTGGCTGGAGGGATGGATGGAGAAACGGGCGGCGGGGATGGTGATGCGGTGGTGCAGACACCTCGTAGAGAGTCATTTCCTCATCGATGTCTCTCGCCTCCTCCCGCGTCTTTCCCACCGCCAGACTTCCTCACCGATGATGCTGGAGGAGCTTCCTCGGGCTGGGGTCCCTTAAGACCCTGGGAACCCAAGTTCTTTTGACTTGCCTGCTCATTCATGACATATTTGACAAAAACTGCACCCCTTAAATCGCAAAAAATATTCGTGATTACTTTATTACTGCGATTTCAACAATAATGCAGATCGAGGAAGATAAATCGAAATAAATAATTAAAGAAATATGGATTCATTTTAAATAAAAAGGCTTCATATTTTTAATGCTAACAAAATATCACCCACTTACTGCACCTTTTCGAGATATTTACGGAAAAAATGAAACCGCTATCATTGAGATTTGGCAAGTCTTTGTACTCCAAGTAAAATTATGAGAAAAAATGACGGAGACATTACAAATTAGTCACCTTATAAATTGTACAGTGTGCATTCCGTCTGTTTTGTCAGTTAATTTTTAAAAAATTAGTTTACAACTCACCACAATACTTCTAATTCGCAAAAAACCTAATGCTGAAAAGGCGCCTGAAAACAACTGTGCCTTGAAATTCATAGAGCGTTTACACTCTTCTATTTAAAACCTGCTTTAAACGTTAGATTAGCCTAATACTATAGAATGAATAAATAAAGACGTCTAAAAACTGATGTGGTGGAACTTATGTTAAGCGGAAGAAGGTTTTGGCTGACAATGCCTTGAAAATAATCAAAACTTAGAAACTACTTGCATCAAGAATTTCTCAGAGAAAAACTAATAATTCTCCTTCAGTCGCGAGGATATGCTCTCGGAAACTACCGAAGCAAAAGTTTGGGATTCAACGCTCCGGAAAATGCCTAATCTTGCAACATAATTAAAACATAAATATAATTTTAACGCTGACTGCGCATAAATGGTAGTTACTGACAGTATTGCCAAACTCAAGTTTCTCTTCCACGTGTATTGCCAAACTTACGTTTCTCTTCCATGCTCATTATTTAGACGCCCAGCACTCTTAATCTGGATCTTTCGCCACCACATTTCTCCTATCCCTCCTTCCCTTCACACAAACTCTCACCGGACGACGAGAAGAAGAGGGAGAAGAGGGAACAAGTATACGGGAGTTGGGACGGAGGAGACTTTCTGGATTCCCCACGGGACAAGGAATCTCAAACACCGTCCTCGGATCTGAAATCCGCCACCCGAGAGATTGAGGCGAGAAGGAAGAGGGGAGAGAGGAGGCTGGAGCAAAGAGAAGGGCAGAGCGAAGGGTAGAGGAGCGAGGTAGGAAGAAAGAGACCTCCCAAATGAACTTACGGGGGAAGAGATGCCGGGGAAGGGGTGGTTGGTTGGGGTTGGAAGAAGACGAAGATCGAGAGAAATGAAGGGAACTTGCTGGCAGAGGATAACCCCCTAGTCGACGCCGCTTCCCCCCCTCCCCCGCCCTACGGTATGAAATCCAAAGGGAAGAGGATGAGGGATAACCATGTCTTCGCAGTGTCTTTCACAGAAACCGATCCCAGGGAATCACGCTATCTCGGACTAAAATTGGATCTAAAAGCCACGGTGGGGGCGGAGCTGGAAGAAGAAGAAGGGGAGATTGCACCCGGAGCAGTGTAAGGAAGATAGGCAAAATTAGTTTCGGCGATACGTGAAAAGTTATTTCAGAGACAGTAAAACGGCTTCACGTCAGCGACGATAACTGTTTAAGCGAGAATTTTTTGGGTGAATATCCAGACGAAAACCGCCGTTTCTATTTCTTTCGAAAAAGAATGGCAGCTTCTTCGATGGCCTCTCCTGGGACAAGAATCAAACATTTCAGTAACTGAATTTTGCAAGATGGCTGTTGTAAGCGAAATAAGACACTTGAAGTGATCATACATTGAGAATTTCAAATGGCAGCCACGAAAATAAACTCGAAAAATGAAATAAAGATAACACTTCTCGTCGGCGTCAAGGATGTATCGGCATCAAGAACACATCGCAGTTTCGAGGTGCAACATTCAGGGAAAAGGTTATTTAATAGACTTTTATCTCTATGAGAGTACAATTTTAATAACTTTGATACTTTCCATTGGATATGCATACCCCGGCTACTGAGTGGCACTGATAACTTTCCTCCAGATAGAGAATAAACCAGTGAATGACGTAACTTTATGAACCTCAAACTCAAGAGATATTTCAAATAAAACACAGCACACTCGACGCCAGTTTTAAAATACAGTGAGAATTACCAAAGGAACTACAAATGGCTAAATAATTCAGCCTTCACAAATTTATTTTACATCGACATTGTACGATATCCACTACATCCTTCATCTCACCCGCAGATTCTGAACTTAAGCCCCTTTACTTGAAAGTAAGATTCAGTAGGAAAAATAATTCTGATCAAAAATCTTTCATTCCATTATTAATTGATACTTTAACCACTTAAGTTTACTTAAATTATGCTTAATTGCATGTAAATACGTGTGCCTTAAAGCATAATATCCTGAATTCACCGCTATGAACAGAAGAAAACGTGTAACCCTAGAGGGTGTCAATTTAAAGATTCCAAAAGGGGTCACTAGATACCAACTACAGAGTCAAATACCATTGTGACAAACATTTTCAAGATATCGTTAAACTCTTAATCAAAAATATGTCCACCAATCGTAAAGAAACATAACTAACAAACTACCATTAGGGGCAGGGAAGTGGACTTTTAAATAAATACTGGATTTCAAATTTTCAAATATTCCACTAATTAGCCCAAAAATTCCTTTAGCGAAAATGATTGGCGGAAAAAAATATCATCCAAGAATCACTTAATCGAGTTGGAGGCTTAAAAATATCGCATGCTTAAATATTTTGAAATATGTATGAATATTCTAAGATACCTAAAGCATTGCAATGACTAGTCACAAAATTATACTCCTGGAAAATGCTCCCGTAAACTATATCGTAATACTGTCTCGATTTAATCGCCATTTTATTTACTCGGGAGGGAGTCGAAAAAAATCCGACGTATATCTACTGGCGTGCTTCATAAAGTTGACGCTGAGATTACACATTTTTTATTCCACATTTATATCCTCTTCAACTTTCTCCGGGAGAATAAAAAAACGCTTTTCCCCGGGAAAATTCCGCAGGCCGCCAGAGGGGGTTTAGGGAGCCGCATTGATTAGCTCGACACTCGGGAATAAGGGGTGAGTGGAGTTGAGGCTGTAGACAAAAAAATGAAACCGACCCACTTGATATGCAGTGACACTAATCACCGCCGTAAAACTGGAATGGCGAGACTCAGGAAAACGTGTAAGTGGTAAGGGGAAAAGACGGGGGGAAAGGGATGGGGTGGGGGCGGAGATAACTTCAATGCCAGTGGAGGAGGGGGAAGAGTCGAACAAGAAGTGGAGAGGGGTGAAGGACAACGGATAAGGCGCGGAGATAGAGAAAACGAAAAAGGGTGTGAGGAGAGCCACATGGGAATTGAGAAAACGGGGAAGGGGATCCGCTGGAATTTCGGAGCGAGATTGTTGGTGTCTTGGTGCAAGGATTTTGAACGCCGGGGAATCGGGTTAGCGTGGTCGCTGAGATTAACGGATTTCCATTCCGAAGGCACGAGTTCAAATCCCTGAAATAAGGAGGACTTCCGACCTCCAGTCAGCGGGTAAGGGTCCGAGCCCTGGCAGCGGAGGAGATTTTTCAGTAACATCTCGATACATATAGGGTGAGTATTGTGGAACTTCCTTCCGTTGGTTAAAGAAAATGTTTCCTGAGGAGCCTTACGTACATATTTGGTAGAGGCCGACGTAGAGTTTCTCTCCACTCTACTCCTGCTTCCCAAAAAATCACTCCCTCACCAGACTATCCATGTATCCTTTCTGACGCAAATGACCTCAGCAGTCGTCCGTTTTCCCATGTAATCATCCGAACAACCCAGAAGTAGATTCCCCGGAGGAGTAGAATCACTCCGTCAGAAAAACCCGATCCCTCGATTGATTATACTCAGAGACCACCTTAGGGTATGTTCGTAGGATGAGACGTAAAACTGTGGACCACTAGATGGCCTTTTGGTAAGAGTACGCTCAAGCCATCCACGTATAATGCTTTCTAACCAAAATAACGATCTATTTGAAGAGACAAACATGGTCAACCAGCTGCCGATCTCCAACCAGTATAGTGAAATTCCTAATTTTCTTAAGGGAAAACGAATAAGGTATGCGATACCATTGGAGATTCATTTCGGAAAAAATTAAGTTGACAATGCTCTTCCTTGCATTTCATCCATGCTTAAGAGGATCAAAACACTGCGCTACAAATTTTATTTGCATGGTGCCTAGGCATTCATTTCATGATACGAGTACATTGTTAACATCACACCGTATTGCCTAACAAGGGTATTTTCAAATACAGGGTGTCCAGCAGCTGGGAATTTGAAAATTCCCTGAGATTTCCAGGTTTTCCAGGCATAATTTTTATTTTTCCAAAGGCAATATTGATATTTTCTCGTTAATTATAAGAGAATGTTCGGTATTTTTTGAGTGATTATAAATAATAATAATAATATAATAATTTATTAACGTAAGGATTATTTGAAAACTTGCATATTGGAGGAAAATAAACACAAAACTTTAAAAAAGTTTGAGAGAAAAATCACTCACCACCCTTTCTTAGATTTAAACATTGTCATGCTGGTGCTCAGGAACAAGGTTATATTACAGCCAGACCCTGCTATGACTAGCATTGATATGAAATGATCAACAGCTTAAAAATGGAATAATTGACTTTTTTCCTTATTTTGCTAAATGCGACAACGCAAGGGAAATGTGACTTTGCTGCTTCTTGTGACGTTCTTTACGCCACTGATTAACAGAATGTGACCAATAAGAACACAATATACCTATATAGATAACATTGTACCTACTTTCGGTGATTCCAGGCATGCAAAATGCGACAACGCAAGGGACATTTGACTTAGAAACTTGCCGAAAGATGAAAATTCGTTGCTGTTTTATATATTGACGACACAGAAAATTCCAGTCAATTTGATATTTCCCTGAGATTTCCTTGATATTTCCAGGGAAAATAAAATTCCCTGAGATTTCCCGGTCTTCCCGGTTTTCCAGAGTGCTGGACACCCTGCAATAGATATTAGTAGAGGGAAACATGCAGATGAAAGTATGTTTAGCAAAATTTTGGGCAAACATGTTTACTAACAGTAAATAACCAAAGACGATATGCGAGAGAAATGAGGAAAAACGGGTGAGGGGAAGCGGATGAGAAGACTTATTACATGGGATGAAAGAGAATGATACGAGGAACAAAAAAAGAGGGGACCGCACGTATCAAAGAGTGAGTGAAATTTTTAAAGAGGGCGAGTTTTTTTTGTTGAGGAAGCCGGATTTTTCGGACGGAGTGGAGCTGAAAACAGGGGGAAGGGAACAGGGGGAGGTTTTAGGGAGGGATAAAACTGTATCTCCGGTGCCGTTAGATGGAGGTAGGGTGGGCCGAAGGGGCGGTGCATATCTCATTCCATTAGCCCAACTTCCAGAGCGCTTAACTTTCCTCTTAAGCACCTCACTAACTCGGTCTCGCCATATTCCCTCCTCCTCATCCTCCACAACTTCCCTTCCCTTCAAGCCTCCGGGCATTACTCACCAGAGGGCCCCGTTTTACACGTTAATCCTTTTTCCGACCCTGCTTACCACCTCCCGGCCCCCTCCGGCCTTCAAACCACCTATAGTCTGTCTCTCCTCAATCCCATATCTAGATGTCTGAACTCGTCGCATCAATCATGAACTCATCCCAGCATTATATCGCGTCTCCCCCCACACTTAAAAATACGATTCATATGATGCAAATCCTATAATGTAAATAATTCACATATTTAACCGGAGATGTGTATCCGATTTCCTGTCGCTACTCCCAAGTCGTTTTCCCAAACATCAGGGCCTGAATGAGAAAAATTTGAGTAAGTTATGACAAGAGATAATGGAAAGATAAGGGTGTACATCGGGACCTTTAGTTGGGTGACTGACGAAAAAAATTCACACTTCTGGAGCCTTAGAAAGCAGTAACAAGCTTTTATTCCTGCTCATGCGACCAGTTCCGAAACGGGAAATTTCCGAATACCTGCCTTCCCATTTGTTCTTATTACAAGCGTAATAATCCTAGTTTCTCAGGAAATAAAAGAAAACCAATGATTACAATGATATCATGAAAATCAAAATAATACTTCATTCTATTTATCGCTAGAGATTCAATTGAAATGGAAATACTACAAAAAAGAGTACATGAATACCTGCCGTTATGAGATTTTCAATTGATGTTTGTACGCTTTTTGCGCAAAATACAAGAAAATTCGAGCCTTGTACGATAAGATTTTATGCACAATCATTTCATACGATCAGCACAATAAGTCCAGATGTACAGTGGCAAAGGACAAATTATCACAACCAAATACTAACGTAGACAACGGGTTGTGTCTCGCCTTACAGGTATGAGAGCTCAGAAGCCTCGGTGGTTATACCTCAAGGATATTCGATATTGAGACAGTGAAGATGTGCGACAAGTGCATAGCCAACAAAGGAAAATAGTTGCAAATAGTTGTTTGACTGCACACAAAACAACACCGTGTTCTCGTGGCCAGATCCAATCTCGAGTTCTTATCACCGTCCTGCATCATGGCAACAGCCGAATTTATATTCGACCTTCTTTCAAAGCGTGAAAATTTTGGGATTGCTTTGCCACTATATTTTAGGATTTATTTCACCACTTGACTTTACGGGCACTTTAGGAGATTTACATCTTATTTCTTAAATCCGAATGCTTTTAGCGTTTTATTCAAATTGTTTCCCAAGCCTTGGATTTGTCTTCAGTCCTCCTTTAACCAAGTATTTTTTATATATTCATTACAATAATCATTTCTCGAGTGGAAAAATAGAGCATGACTGTGATAAAATGGATTTGAGCAGAGGGCGCTAAAATTAAATTAAATTTGTTTCCCACCACGTTTTTATGGTACCATAACAAATTCATTGCGAATAACATGCCAACACTTACGAAGGGTAAACTTTAGGACTTTGTTTTTAGGGAAACATGGCATTCCATAATGTGGGGGCTCTCGTTACTACACTTTTTCAATTGCTCTCATGAGATTGAAAACGTGATTGTTATTCGTAGAACATAGCCCGGTGTTTACTAGTTTTAACTTCGGGGAGTGCGATTTTAGAAAAGAAACTGTGGGCATTACCCTTCTAGAGTGGTTGGCCTCTGATGTTTGCGACAACACGAAATAAGGAAGTGCGTCCGCTCCCATTCTCTTGCTATTAGGGAATGTTGTGCGTTTTCGTATGTATGAAATAAGAAAAAAGCATTTACAATGCTTTCATCATCACACAAACTACTCTCAAAAGACAGAATCCTGGGTTCAGGGATTTAAAGATTCATTACAAACTTCAGTCGTATGATAATTACGACATAAATTCTAAATACAATTAACTTGTCATCGTAATATTTGTTAGAAGAAATGAGTGATATAATTATCCATCGATGATTAAATTTACTCAGTACAAGAAAGACTTCTGACATATTCAACGTGAACGTCGTAAAAAATACTAGCATCCTCACGTTTGAATGAACGGCAATAATATAATTCATTTAGTTCGACGGTGCAAACATTTCTCCCAACCTAATTAAACCTTTCCAGCCATACCGGTATAAGGAGACACGGTACATTCTAGGGGATCGGGCTATCGTCATCATACCAACCCATTTCTTTTCCCCAAAATAAACTGAAAGCGAAGGAAACTTTTCGAGAGAGGCATTTGGGAGATTCCATTCGCACAAGGCCAAGTGTGCAAGAGGCATTTCCATTTACCTAAGGCTTCTTTTTCTGGCAATTACGACGCCAAGGGAAAGAGGACAGGGAAGTTTGCTGGTTTCACCTGTGACCTCGTTTTGCTCTCTTTTCATATTCATCCACCTCTTGTAGACGCAAGGAGGCGCTATGTGGAGGAAAAACCCGCCATCTTTTAGAAATGGTCCTAATTATATTTTTGAGCTGAACTCCAGAGGTCCCAAAGTATTTTGCACAGCACCATGCATGTTAATGGAGGCGGTGCTCATCTAGTGCAAAAGAGCATAAACGCTCTAGCCTCCTTTGGATGTATGAGCTATCCGTCAAAAGCTTTCCGTTTTCCGGGGTTCTTGGTATATAAAAATCAGAGACAGAATCTGCACATGCTAAAGAAATAATACAAAATCTCGACAACATATTTTTTCGCAAATAAATTGATGAATAAGGAATTAAAAAGTATATACTTTTGGTCCATTATGTTCAACTGGAAATATTATAAAACATTTCCGACGAACAAAACCAAAATTTCCGCTGATAACAAGCCAAATAAATGGGTGAGGGATCTGATAACTAAGGTTTATGAACAAATAAAGTAAGGCTATGTAATAGAGCTAAACAGGAACGCTTTCCAGTTTTTAATGAGGACGAGGTTTCAGGGCTACCTGAAAGTACCGCGTTTATTTTGAACGGATTCGAAAGCCTCCATATTATAGAAATAATATCAAATTTGAAAGAACATTAATCTTCTTGTTCGTTCAATAAAATTAAAAAATACATTTATTTATAAATATATAGTTGTTTGAAACTGACAGATAAATTTAAACATGTCATCTCCAAAACGCAAAGCAAGTTACTCCCACTATTTTTCACCCACAGAGTTATTCGACCACTGAGCTGCGTTTCAAATCCGTTTTAAAGCTTGCCCGCCAGATCGGATGTACTGGCACAGTTCACTTGCTCTCGACCCCGAGATAATACCCCCCAAAAAAATTCACCCTCACTGCGCGGACAATCGTCACTCTATTTAGCTGGATATTTCCTCAGATTCAGCCCTATCCTCCGTTAAATCGAACTACCACAGCTCCCTTCACTCTATATCACAAACTCTTATTTTCCAAAACGTGGCGGTAGCTCCCCTTCTTTTCTCAAACACAATTCCTCTCCCCCATCTCACCCGTGCGCTCTGCTCCACCCCTACCACACTCCGCCCCCGATTCATCCCCCCTTCCATGGCCAACAACAAACCTTTCCCCTCATCCCTTCTCTCGCACACCAAAAAACTTTTCAACATTGGATTCCCTTGCCGAGATAATCTCAGATGAGTCTTCATCGAATCCTCTCTCTATATTTATACGTATATCGCTTCACTCCACTCACTCACCACCTTCCCCTCTTCCTGTCTCTCTCTATCCCTTTCCCACTTCTCCTCATTCCTTTATCCTTATCCCATTTACCAGTCATCTCTCATTCTTTCCAACTTTCCCGATTCTCGTGGGAGCGCTGAGTTTTTTTTATACCGCACTCGCGAATGTTTAACAATTTTAGCCTCTAGTCATGCTTTTAAATTATATCCTAAATTTCTCACATTCGCTCTTCATTCTTTGGCAAAAACCCATAATACATCCTACGGTACGTAGTACGAAACTTATCTGGAAATCGAGACTTAAAAAAAACTAAAAAATTCTTCATTTACCATTTGAAAATACTCTTTGACCAATGAATGCAGTTTCAAAAAAATTTCTTTTATTTTACTTATTAGTAGCTAATTATCACGTAATGTGAAAATGTCTTCCTCATTTCCAAGAAGGATTTTTTAAAGATAAAAACGCTCAAACCCGTTAATGTTTTCACACACCTCCCAGTTTCCATGCCTTGAATACAGTACTTTCACCAGCAAGCACAGAAAGTGGATTAAGATTAGTTTTCAAGACGAAAATTTCTATCTCTACGAAAGGAAATCAAAATATCAATGGAGTTCTTTTCTGAGCATTTAATGAATAACACAAAAGTTTTTACAGGAATCATTTACCCTTATTAACCAAAGAAAGAATACGCTTGGCACCGGTAAGAGTCCTTTGCTACGCTATTCAGATAGAGCAACTACTTCCATCGTTCAACAAGAACTCTCAGCGTCTTTCAAATAAAAGTCCTATAGGGGCTTAATAAAAAGTCCCAACCCATGCTGATGGCTGAAGAAAAAATGGACTGGATGGGCATTGAGAATGAAAGAGAGCCAATGGCCCCTGAGAGATTCGCTGCCAATGGGAAATGAGCAGGAAACGGCATCTACAGGAAGTAGCCGTCTGTCTTTTTTAGCATCCTCAAGGTCTCTCGTACACTCCCCCTTCATGTCCCCTGAAGGCGGTTTCAGCGCCCGGATTTCATCGGAACGGTGACCCGCGATCTCAGAACCGGAAGGGGGGCAGAAGATGGGTGATTCGCCCATTATAAAGATTCAAATATTATTCTTAAGATATAAATTTTGATTCGCAAAATACTAAATACAAAAAGACAGCTTAACACATAGACGCTGACCTCCGCAAAAGGCCAAAGAGAAATATAACATTTGTGCATCGCTTCTTTAACATCATTCTACTCACATATTGCTTTCGGCCTTTCCGAACTAAAAATGGCGGAGGTAAACGATTAATTGTCAAACGTTAAGAAATTTAAATAAAGACAGTAAAAAGGTTATTGAACCACACTCCTTGATTTAGACGCAATCCTCATAATTTATTAATTTGAATCTTTGAATCATAAAATCACTACCATAAAACGAAATATTGAATTTCTTTTTCATTACTATATCAGACTAAAGAAATCTCAAGTTCATCCATTAAGTGATACAAAACAAGATTAAATATCTCTAAGTAATTAAAAATCTTAATAATTCTCACCCTGAAGTCTTCTATTGAAAATTTATTTGAGGCTTGATATATAATCCGTAATCTTAGTCATATGACCGGAATTTCACAGGATATTACGCGATATTTGATCGCACAATCAAGACGCAAACTGCATCCAAATTTAAAAACTATATATTTCCCGCAGAAGTGAGAACCGTTTTCGATAGAGCGCCGATTGTGACCACTATCGACCCGACTACCATTGAAGTCCTAGGCCTACTGCTTACATGCTACTTCTATTTGTAAAGCTGCCCTAAGATATCACATTGTATCACATAAAAATCGGCCATCACATGTTTTAAACGATAACGGAACTAAAACCTTCGGAGTTCTTAAAATTTCGGGTAATCAAAAATTTATTCCCAGCTATTTCTAAAATATACAATGTTTGCACGTAAATCAAGTATATATATATTTAAAATCATCAAATACTAAGCTAGAATAATAAATTATTACAGCGCATGACACTGCACATTACACGATAATGTAAAGCAGCTATACTGCCATGATTTGAAGTGTCAATGAAATTAAAAATAATGCCATGGATGGAAATTGAGAACAAACAAAATTTTTACGATTTCACCACAAATGAACGAGATACGGGCAGAAAAACGAACATATTTAAAAATAAGAAAAATCCGATTTAATGACTTCGGAAGAATGGATGAATTTATGAGCATATGAAGTAAATATAAAGTAAAGCATATAGTAAATAGAACATATCTTATACCAATGCAGGATTGCGATAATGACTTCGCACCGAAAAACACACTCAGAACTGCACATCGCATCATATCACGTAGAGCAACGCAGAGGCACGGTAGATCAATATCGCAAGCCGACATTTTCCGAATCCCACCAATCGCACAGCAATATCGAAAAGTTATTAGTAAGCGAGTCGAGGTACCAAGCGAGGGGTCTTGCAGGTTAAAAACTGTGAGGGGGTGAGGCGAAAGAAGAGGAGGCCGGGGTGAAAGGGTAGTTTTTCCACCGAGGCGAGAAAAGATGAAAAACCCCTCCGGAGGAGGAGGAGGAAGTTTAGCCATCCCTTCCTCAACTCCCCGCTCCGGTATCGCCAACGCCAAAGCGTCGGTCGCCCACTTCACCCACCCACGGCCTTTGCCCCCTGCACAACCACTACCCGGACACACACCCAAACGCACGCCGAACGGGGACCGCATACTGCACCCGTTCTCGCAGGAGAGGGGGCGAAGTCGCCTCACTTCCCTCTCTTAGGTACCCTGAGGCGCATTTCCAGAGCGCTTTTTATTTCCCTCCAACCATTCCGTCTCCCAAAACTCCCCGAAACATCTCTCTGCCTCTCTCTTTACCCTCTCCCCTTCCGCAGACTGGCGCCTCCCTCTTTCAAACCCGTCCTCCAGCTCGTCCCGCAAACATGCCCGGCGGTCATACATATAGGGCCTCTCTCTCTCTCTCGTGGGGTTGGATGTGTGAAAGTGGGAAGAGGGGCAGGGTCCCAGAGTGACATTCGCTGAAAGGGATGGATGGGGTGTGAGTAAAAAGGGAGGGGTGGTCGGGACAAAGTGCAAGAAAAGTTTGAATAAGATGGGAAGGGAAGCGGTGGAGAACGAAGTGAATGCATTCGAAATAATGAATAAAAATGTTCATTAAATCGGGAGCGAAAATGCGCATAAAATGATCACGTAAGTCGTGCACTGAACTATGCACGAAATAGAGCACGAAATCATGAAAGAATTTGGGCAAATAAGGAGGCAGGACTGTTATCACTATTTGCAAGAAAATATTCAAGGATGAAAAACGTGAGACGCCTCTAGGCTATCGGATCAAATGCTGAAGTTTTCAGTCGGGTTCACACGAAAAGCGACAGTTATCTTCACTAGCCCTCAGGCAAACCAGTGAAAGAAGCAAAACCCTGTCCTTCATGAGATATTTTCAAAGAGCAAGTGCTGTACAATGAGTCTTAGGCAAAGAAACCCACAATTGGATGAGGAAAAAACGCATTTCCAATGTAAAGCGCTAAACTCTTCGTAAAAAATTCGAGTCATGATACATTGTAAAATTGTTCGGGGTACTGCCAAATAAAAGCGAATAAATCTACAATTGTCATTTGTCCCCAGCGAAACTTTATTTGTATTTACCTGACTGAGGATTTCAACCAAACTATGTCCCATAAAGTTCTCTTTCAAAACCAACACAATTTTCTCCAGAACATTCCCCACTTCAAGGTACTTATTCTCGACCTACATTATATATTAAATTCTGAACGCTTAACATCCTGCCAAACTCCTTGACTTGCGTCACACACACCCGAAAATTTTCAAGCAGCCATGCACGTAATATTTCTCTGATATTCATAAAATTTCCCTCAATCATAAAGTCATGCGTTGGAAAGATGAGATGGAAACAAGAAGGAGACATGAACTCCAGAGTAACAAGAAATAATTTAGAAAAAAATTGCAAGAACTGAAAATAATCGAATGACTGAAATGTCTCCAAGGAAATTTCGGGAGGTCGCACAGGATAAGGAGACAAGGAATGAAGAGGGGAGGGAATGCGAGCACTATCTCCCTAATGGGATGGGATCTGGGAACATTGGCGTCTCAACCGACTGACCAATTCTTGTTTGGCGCTAATGAGTGAATGGGGGGCGGAGATAGGGGCGTGGCGAGAGAAGAGGGAGGGAATTCAGGGTTGGGATGTAAGATACTGGGTCGATAGTGGTGACAAGGGTTTTGGGGATGTAGGGAAAGTGAATGGGCTTGGGAAAAGGGAAAAAATCCAATGACGGTTTCCATGCGAAAGGAAAATTGTGTACTAAAAGGATGTGGATTGGGGTAGGAAGACAAGGAGGCGGCGAATTGACGCCTTGGTTGGGTGATGAAGAGGTGACCAGCGGTGGAGAGTGGTAAATGGCAAAAAATGTTACTTTTGTTTAGTAAAATCATTTTTGTCGACATTTTTCCACATACACACCGTTTTAAATGAGAATTGACTCAAGGCCACGTACAGCCTCGTAAGCGAACAGTATTAAATGCCTTTCTCAAAATAAAATCAATCAGCAGGTTATTTACGACGACTTAAGCATTTTTGATTACTATTTTCTCATAGGCAAGTAGAAAAAAACAGATATGCAAGCAAAATATCTCTTAGGTTGTCGCTTCTGATCCCAAACACCTCACCACTAAGTTTCACTACAGACTACTTCCTCGTGAAGTGTGACGCTACGTCTCAATTCACTCAATTTTGGACAATCACTTCAAATGAAGATAGTCGAAAGATATTTAGTCAGCACACTAGAGAGGATATAAAAACAAGACAGCTAAAGAAAATTAATTTCCAATTAATTTAGTCTCAGATTCTGAAAATACATTTCTTAGAGATTTATTACATGAGTTTTTTCACGACCTTCACTTGGAAATTATTTTTTATGTTCGCATTTTCACGAGCAGCTCATCACTAGGGTAGAAAGAGTGGAACTATCTGAATGTAAAAAAAAATTATGGGGAGACGGGAAGCGAGATGGACCCAATGAAGAAGTGGGGGTTAATGGATAAATCGAGTAGCACTGAGATAGGGAGGGAGGCCGCGGGTAAAACACACTTTTTTCCACCAGATAAGGGATGAACGACGGGTGCGTGGGGGAGGATGAGGCCTTAATTGGGCGTGAAGCTCCTTATCGCGACGGAGGGGCTAAGCTTCTTTATTAAAGGCATGGTCTCTCACGCGCCAAGGTGTGGCAAGAGGATATAAGACCCTCGGAAAACATTGCATTTCAAGATGGGAAATAAGGACGGAGGCGTGTGTACCTACGCTAATGCATTCCTGTGGCTGTGGCAAGAGTTGCGAGGATTTTTAACAGCCGCAATTTACAACCATTTACAATAATTTTTGGCTGCCCTCTATCTACTTGTTTCGCAAGCTCGTGTAAGTGAAGCCAGGTTGAGCAATTCATTTTCAACCTCCGTCAGCCATTAAACGTCCCAACGACCGCACTTATTTCGCGGAGCATTATCCTAACTGTACACGAATTAAATATGGCATCCGCTGATTATCTGAGATGCTGTTGTTTTTAAAGTTTTCTAAGTGCTCATCGTAAATCAGAGCGCGAGGCGAGCATTGTAAGTGGAATCCGCTGAGAATAACGATAGTATTATCGTTGAATAAATTTGACCACTTATATTTTTAGTTCACCCGGCGTCATTTTGGGAAGGCGAACGACAGCGGAGGTCATTTGAGCCATTATAGCTCGGTAGGAAGGACAAGGGGTAAGATTATTTAGGGAACGGGTGAAGTGTGTGGAGAAATACAGAGCATTAGCCTCCGATAAAGGTATGGAGTTAAAATACCCACATACGTGTCGCGGGGTGATTCATGTCACGTGCTCTCCACAAAAGAACGTATCAGTTTTCTACGGCAAATTCCCTACTATGACCGCGATTCAAAGGTAGGCCATCCTGGAGGGAAGCAAGAAATTAAAAAGCCTCAAAAACCTGATCACCATTTCTAACACGCACTACAGTCGGATAACTTAGAGGCTTTGAATTTTTTAACAACCATAAGGATATATATTTGAGAAAGGTGGTAAAGGAAACGTTTAAGGAATATTTGGGTATGGTAGGAATGTTTCTGATGGCCTAAATTCCCATAAGGCAGCTGATGTAGAGAACGCACTGAGAAGCAGCGAAATGTTGAAGAGGTTTATTGAAGGAAAAATGTTGAGAAGACACGGATCAGGGAGGAGGAAATTAACATTTTTTGCTAGCTGAATCTAGGGAAAAGATATAAAAAATTCTGGAGAGGATCAACACTGGTAAATCCATCGCCAAGGAAAAGTTAAAAAAGACAACCTGGGATCGTGGAAAGCTCAGGGAAAAATTTCGAAGGACCGACAATTCATAAAGTAGTACAACGACATATGTATGAGCCTCATCGTGTTGCATGTGTCAACCAAAACTTTTGTCAATAACACGGTTTATCATGATGGATTATACCAATGAATTTCATGCTAGAATCTTCTTTTTTTATAATAGCATTAACAAACCACTTTTACGTACTACTTAATGTAGTATTTTGATTGGTTTGGGGAACAAAAAAAGGAATTTTCACCGAGTTCTTCCCGATCAGGAATATTCTTCTGCTTTCCCCGCCCGCGCAAGAAGTTTGCGAGCCGATCCCAACGGTTTATCCAACAAGTCCCTTTTCTACTCGCATCCACCAAAGTTTCTCGGTCCCACTAAAAGAAAGAAAGAGGGAAAAAATGCCAAAGCAGAAAAAAAATTTGAACGACGAAAAGGAAGCTCCCTCCCATATCTCCCAGAGCACTCCGCACCACTTCTCCGTCTCCTTTTGAACACGGGACACAATCTCTCCTTCATTTTTTTCCATCCCCATGAATATTGAGTGGTTCGATCGACTGGAAATGAAAGTAAAAGAGAACATCCGAGAGGAGGGGAGTGGAGGTGGAGTCGCGGACTATGGCGGGGAACGAGAAAGATGAGAAGAAAAAACGCGAAAAAGTAAGCGAAGGAAAAAAACAGATACATACATATATTTATATGTATATAAAGAGACTCCACGTCTTCCACAGGATTTTTGCGATGCAGTCCTGTGTGACAGTCATCTTTCCCGAAAGCCCTCAGTCCTATGGATACAAGAAGAGGAGGAAAAAAGAGGATGGGAAAAGGAGGGATGAAATGTAAGGCGAAAAAGAAAAGGAATGGACATCGGACCGCTTGCCTCTTTTATTTATTTATTTTTTCCGCTAGAACAAACTCCCATCTCCTTCTTAGCCAAGTGCGACAACGCCCGTCACCCTCAAATCACCCCTTCCGTCCGTTCCACTCTCCCTTCAATTTCCCTCTATCGTCTTCTCATTTTGCCACCCTCTGCCGCCCATTTGCCCCCTCCCCCCGAAATGTTCCTGTTTCAAACCCAATCAAGCCCCGGCCCGTTCGTTTAAAGTTTCCTCTTCTTGAAAAGGAAAAGGGAAGAAAAAGAGACAAAGTTTCAACCTAGAATACTATGACTGGGTTCGAAACGATTTGATAAAGATGGGTAATAACCACTTGAAATTTTGTAGCAGAAAAATATGCAATTTTGTTCTTCTTCCGCGGTAAAATCTCCATTAAATATCACCGCACAAGTTCCATCGATTGTATAGCCATTATTTCAAAGTCCATTTTGCCGAAAAATATACTAGTTTACCGACGGGTAGGTCGATTATTCAGGATTTTAAACCTAACTAGGCAAAACATTATGTATCCATCCATTTTGGTAAAACCGTTGAGTTTTTGGATAGGTAGTTATCACCTTAATGTCCCCAAGTTTGAAGTCGTCTTCAAACATTCATGCCCAAAGATATATTTTAGCCATGAGCAAAGCATTCAGTACAAACTAATTTTTTAAAGACTCTCCTGCAAGGCAACCTAGTAATCGCAGATTCGGATTGCGCCTTGATAATAAATGAAATGCGTATGTCTAAGGATTAAGTTAGGAATGGGGTGTGATGTATCTTTGCCAGTAAACGCATGTCTACAACATTTAAAATGCTCACATACACCTCTTGGATGAAATCATTAACTTTACTTGAATACCCCATAACAGCACGGCAATTATTCCTCCGAAAACAAACGGTACAAGAGCTCGGCTGAGAGGCATCGTTTTGGCTGAGAGGAGCTCACGTGATTATGGTGTGTTTCCCTCCTCCCAGCCGGAATAGGTACGTGCTGCGAGACGCTTTAGGCGAAAAACCTGGAGAAGGAAGAGAAGGAGGTAGTGAAAGGGACAAAATATAAAACGGAAAAATACGGAAAGGATGGAAGAAAGAAAAAAAGGAAGGCGGAGGACGACGTCTTCTGGGCTATTCGGGGGCTGCACACCTTGAAACCGCCCACAGGGAGGGTGGCTGTCTCCAACGTCTCATCCGTTTGCGCGACCGCAGATAAGCCCCTTCATTTTACCTCCCGGCGCTTCACCGATGCTTCTCCTCTTCCCTACGCGGCTGACCCCACCACCGTCTCCGCTTCATCCAAGGCAATCCTCCCACCTTGCTCTCGCTGCCACCTCACGATCCTTTATCTCTCTACGCGGTAT
The DNA here is from genome assembly GCA_963169105.1 of Ceriagrion tenellum. Taxonomy (NCBI): domain Eukaryota; kingdom Metazoa; phylum Arthropoda; class Insecta; order Odonata; family Coenagrionidae; genus Ceriagrion; species Ceriagrion tenellum. Next base: position 97,172,906 of record OY720635.1, read on the forward strand.
TTCATAGCTTTGATTTTTCTCCCTTTCACCTACTATGAAAAGTCATTTGCACGGTCGTGGGAGATAGTCGATTTACGAGTTTATCTCGAACGTCATTAATTTCTCTTAGGTTTTTCCTCCCTCGAACCTTCCTTTTCCCGTTTCAAGACTTAACCACGCCTTCGTGATAGTTTCCCAGCATGCTTCTTAACCGAGGAGGACTTAATAGATCCACCACGACAACTCGCTTGAAATCTGCGAAAAAGACAGGGATGAGCAATATTTTCAAAGTAAGCAACAAGCATTCTCTTCAAGTTCTGAGTGAAAAACATCTCAGTAAAATTTCAAATCTGCACCTAATGCGCTCCTAAAGGAATTCACGCCTGAATAAAAAAATTAATAAGCAAAGAAAATGTAGATTGATTCATTACTTTGAATTAGAGAGTACAATGAAAAAAAGATAAAAAAAACTATTAGCACTCCTAAACAGGTAACAATTTCTTACATCTTTAATTCCGATGTTTTTTTTATTTCTTCAAGATTCACATTTGGAAGTTACAAATATGGCCTCATTGATGTGACAGCATTGTTCCTCTGCTGGGAAAGATTGCGAAATTTTTCGGCACATTGATTGAAAAGGGTTTCCGTGAAAGGTATTCCACAAATCACTGAATCCATATTCAAAATTTCAATTAAAACTTAGCACTGATTACAGAGTTAAAAACTAAATGAGGTGCCCAGAAACACGTTTTTACGCTTTTGACTCATACATTTACTTGAATAACGAAAACCATAATCATATTAATTGGTGTCATACCATAATTTGAAGCCAGAACTACTCTTTGACTAATATTATTAATTCCTCCTTTCGAAAATGATAGGAGAAATTCAAGCCCTTCAGTATAGAGTTCCCACTACACTAGCAAGAAAGAATGAACTTTCCAGCATAAATGGGACAAAAGAGACAACTAAAATTCTGCTCAACTACCCTAGATTATGAAATCGCAAAAGACATTGTTACAAAGTCTCCTAGTAAAAAATCACTATAACGGCTACAAAAAAATACGCCAAAACTAAACTGCAGTATTTTCTATGGCCCAAGGTACGGAATTGTTCTCATTAAATGTTCACATAAAAGGTCTCACTCCAGACCATTACACGGAGGCAAGCATTTCCATTGCAGAGGAAAAATTTCAAAACACCTACTCCGCGCCACATTCCCCGAACATAATGGCGCAGTAAATCCTTGTGCCTCAGCATTGAATGGGACGAGGGAATCTGATACTCTGAGAATAAGAAATCGCCGCGGCCACGACGGACCGGTCCGCATAAAAGATTCAGCCTACAAGCCGTATCTCTCTTTTTTAACTGCATGAGGAGAAGGATGAAAATAAAAAGAAAAACGACGTCGCTGCACAAAATAAAATAAACTAGACCACGCTCCTTCTGGGCGTTGAATAATACATGGCCGACTCTCCTTCGTCCCTGAATTTGGTTAAATATAAACAGACAATCAGAAAGGTAGCAGCAATGAAGCTAGAGCAAGAGGGAGTTTTATTAATTTCAAGAAATGGAATGCGAATCGACATTTCTAAAATAAGGCAACGAAGAACTGTATTAACAGAATAAAAAAGGAATCACACTAGTGAGGAATTTTTCGTTAATTCATAGAAATACAACACCAAATATTCTTCCAAGTACATGAAAACAGTTTACTGTTTTGAAGTAAAAATTCGGTCTTCAAAATGTGGGAGTGAAAGAGAAGCAAAAAAAATTATGCGTACAATACATTAAGAAAAGAAATTAATGTACTAAATAAAATTAACCGAGGGGAAAGGGACCAACTTTTTACTGAAGAGTTCACACGAAACACTAATCCAAAAAACTAATAACATGTCATCTTGAGCATATTTTTTTTTAAAAAGGAGAATAAAAATGTTATGAAAAGGAAAGCTCTTTCTCCAAACTACAAGATAGCATGATGTTTCTAATCCATATTTTCACCGAAAAGAGTTTCACGAACAACTTTATAATATATTAAATTTGCAATGAATCCTGGCAATAACTAAACAAACTCCAGCACTGGACAACGCAGCTAAGCTTATAATTCATCGCGACGAGGAAAAATAAGCCGGTAACTCACAATAATTCCATATACACATTGTAGACTCCTCCGAAAAGGTATGTCATCAAAAGGCGGAGAAGAAAGGTGGGAGATGTGTGAGGCGTATGAAGAAGGCGGAAAGGTGAGGAAATGGCCAAGAATAAGAGTGCGCAGAGCGAGGCTTAACCTTCATCACCCCGGAAAAGTATATATGAAGGATGTACAGTTGAGGGGCTCTCATAAAAATCAAGGGAGGCACTAGGAGACGAAATTTAAAAGGGGTTACGATGCATAAATTGCACGGTAGGGGCGAAGGGTGGTGAGTAAAGGCGCTTTCACTGACTGAAACTGACCAAGTGCATTGAACGATAGATCATGAATAAAGAATTTTCGTCCATCCCAGATAAAATATCCTACTAATATTCTAATTTATCTCATTACCACAAAATCATGTGCAATATAAGTCTGGCACATTATTAGAGTTACAGTAATTATCTTACGTATTTTACGATTTTCTGAGATTGGTTGATACTATTTCAGAGATTTTAAGGCAAGATTGGAACGAATAATTGGATGAAAGGAATTCAGAAGAAGAGGGCTCTTTTTCAAGAATGGGAGTGAGGAGCTAACAAAGGAGAAAGATTTCATTATAAATCCGTATTCACGAAAGGCAGTTGAAATAATGGAAAGAAGAGAAGACGGTAGGCACATTAGACTTAAGGTGGAGGAAGTGCAGCAAGCGGAACAGACATGAACGGAGGGGGAGACTGGATTGGACACGAAGTGTTCGGTTGAAAGGGAAGCAGGCAAGTTCGATGGAGAGTGTTGCAGCGTAACAGAAGGGCGCATATTAGACAGGTCACATTATATTCCCTGAGCCGGGAGGAGCAGTAAGGAAAGGAACTGCAGGCATAGATTTCATGAAAAAGATGGAAAAAAGAAGTGCAGTAAGAGGTCCGTGGGAACCACTTACCTATATGTACCACATAGATGAGACGACGAAACAAGGTGACCAGACCATGATAGTTTATTGACAATGGCCTCAGTTATTTTAGCGACATCGCTATACTCATGACAGCAGTTAGATTAGTGTTTGAGAAAAAGATTTACCATGTATATCGATAAGGAAACTACAGAGAAGTGAAAAGAATTCCTCTGGACAACACATTACGGCACTTGAAATAAAATAAAGACGTAATCGATTGGGACTCAATGGTACCAGCTACAGAGCATGCACCTGTTGTTTATTTCTTAAAGGCTAGCCCGAACCCGAACTACTTACATTCCAAGATTTCAGTGCTTTCAATATTGTGATTCATATGAGAAGGAAAAATATGCCAACCGTGTTATACTAAAGACAGCGTTATGACAGATAGAGTACTGCCAGGAAGAACTAGAAACGATTAATAAGAAGCGTGACTGCTCATGAAACTTTGGTGTATCATAGTTAGATAAAAATACATTTATAAAATGATTTATTGTCCATTTTTTGGGAAAATAATATGTCATAACATATAAAAATTGATTTTACCCCCATCTAATTCCCAACGTCTGTCCATTGTTTTTACATTCCTTCACGCGTATTCTCGTTAATCTTGATGATGATCTCTAAGAAATATAATACTAATTCAGGAGGCAAATCAATGTTACCTGCGCCATTAATACTCATTAAAGTATTCTATGCGATAATTTAATCTGAAGCGCCCTAAAGGCCCTTGCAAACATGAAGTGAAACAAAAAATACACCTACGATTGCATTACACGACAAACGCTTCATTTAAGTGTATAGATAATGTTCCCCGACTCCTCTAGAATTTATACCAGCGATTCAAGCATCAACTTCAAAGGACCAAATTGATCTTTAATTCCATCACGGCTAGAGAGAGTAGTAAATAGGATAGCGTAGCTTTACAGCGTACTCCTGGACCAACAAGTAATTTCGTTTACTAAGTTCGTTAGGATGCCTGACTAGCCTCCATGCTATGGATATATACCCTCGGCTCAGCTACCGAATACAACTAGGGATGGAGTTAAGATAAAAAAGCGAAGAAGCAGGATAGGTAATGCGTTTACGGGAAATAATAACTTTGTAAAGAGATGAGTCAGCCTGCGGCTTTAAGGCAAAGGTTTATGATGCAATAATAACTCTGGGGACTCAGGAAAATTCAATTTCGGGTGAAAGCGACCGGATCATCGGACAGAATTGAATTACGAGGAAAGAGAACGGGGGATCAGAAGACGTGATCACTGGAGGCGATAATCCAGGGCAGCCAAAGGGAGAAGGAACGAGGGACGGCGAGAGCGCTCCAAGAAAAAAAAAACTTTTCAATACTTCAGAAAATTTACTTCAGAATGCTACACGTTGAACGAGTTCAGTACAGCAGAAGTCAACGGTAAGGTGGACTGACTAGTAAAATCTCACCTAGAACTTAAGTTAGTTTAGGAAAAGAGGTATTTCGTTCTTCTGTGATTAAGAAAATAAGCAATCATTACAATTACATTAAATCCCGAAGACAAGAGAAACTACAAGCTCAATTCCATTTATATTACTTCCCTTGACGCAAAGTTTTACTGATAAAATCATGCAATCATTGAATGTCGAACAATGTAACTAAAGAGGGGACGCATAATCACATGAAATACAAGAGCCAAAATAGCCACCTAAGCCATTCAGTTTTAGGCCTGTTAAAAATGTACCTTTGATTAAATTTAACCAAGCACTTTCCAGTGAAAAGCACACTACTGTTGGCTCTCTAAAACCAGAATATTTAACTGTAGTTTAACAAATAAAATTACAATAATTGTGAAACGGGAGTAAAGGTAAAAAAATGACCTACCTGTGAGATGTTTGGGCATATTTATATGCGCACGTACGAGTAATATTTAATGGATCTATTTCCACGCAAAGAATCATGTAATCTGCTTCTCAACTTTTACTTTAACTAATGGATTTTCTAAGTATCAGTTGAAGTAAGTAATACTAACTTTTTGTGGTTACCTCAATAGGTGACAGCTCTTAGGTGGGAATTTAGAGGGTGACTACAATGTATTCGTTTCGGTGGATAAAACAGTCCCTTCTGCTTGTGAATTGTTACGACCGCAAGCAGTAAGGATTTGTCGCACGTCAAAGAGAGGCTGGCAGAGAAGCGTAAAGAAAACAGTCTCCACCATACTGGGAAGGGAATCGTATTTTTTTCCCCAACCTACACGTATAATTCCAGAAAAATAGGTTCCAGGCTAGAAATAAAACGCGTATAAAATTCCTACGGAGTCCCAGTGGAGAAAGTAGAGAGTAAATCTAGATAAAAAAACAGAGGCAGATCAAACGCGAAACAAATATTTCCAGGTATGTCCCTTTGTGAGAACCTTGGGCGGGTTATTTTTACGTCGGTTTTTTTGAAATTTATCTTTATCTTTTTGCGTGTAAACACTTTTTACATTGAAGTTAAATTACTAGGAAACGGAGTAAATGATTAAAAAAGTTTAGTTTTTTACAAAGAGAGATGAGATACAAAAGTGAAACGAATCAGGTAAAAAAATAAAATTTTCCCAATAGATTACCATAATTCCGCAATATTATGATATATTTCACGAGGGATAGTTCTAAAAAATATAAGAAAATCAAAACGTATAGAAATTTTCACCCGTCTGGAAGAAAAACCAAAATACACGGGGCTGTATTCAAATAAACATAATCCCGCAAATAAAAATATCCTTCAGCAAGCATTAAACATCGATAATGGTTTAGGTGAGTACAGGAAGAGTACGTCATAGGTATAGTATTTTAAATACGCGAACTTTAATGGCAGGCTATAGTTCTTTGAATAAACCTGGTCGTGCGCATTGGCTATGGTAATAGATAACTTATTTAAGAATATATTATATCCATTTTTAGGTAATTTGGCATCATCGGCGACAAATGATGGAGAACACAAAAACCGTTTGACAAATGCGTGAAAGAATGCGTGACTAGAAATAAAACGCGTATAAAATTCCTACGGAGTCCCAGTGGAGAAAGTAGAGAGTAAATCTAGATAAAAAAACAGAGGCAAAAAACAGAGCTTTTAGCTCAGTGGGACGAGTCGAGATCAGTCAGTACAAATTTCACAAAATAATTACGGATGGAGTCAATAAACGACAAGAAGAGAAAGGAGAAGGAAAGGAAACGCAAAGTGTACTTGAAACATAATAAGCTCGCCAGAGGGTGAGCATGCAGACGTATGCGACCCTTACAACGCAAGGATGATAAAAAAAGTAAGCTTAATAGTAGGACTAATGGAAAATCTAGAAACCGTCCGTTAATTCATACACGGAAAATATGAGTTAGGAATCCCGTGTATGCGACCCGTGTAGCAAAAGATTGAGAAGGAAGGGAGAGAGTTCTGCATGATGGTCAAAGAACGAGAATCGAGGAAGACCTTGGGATGGAATACGGTAGATGCCGGTACAGATAGGCTTTTCGTTCAATTGGGGAGGCAACCGATAGCTTAGACACTTTTCGTCATTAGTTTGTAACAGATGGGTTAAATGGGGAGAGGGGAAGTGTGGAGGGATATCGGCGACAGCCGATTTTCTTCTTTTAACAAATGTCACCAAGGAGTACTATTCTCGAAAGTGCTCTCGAGACTAAACCCGAGGATGGATAGGGATACCAACGAAGAAAATCGATCATCGTCAGGGCTCAAGATAGGAACTCAGGGATGGCAAGATATCACACCAACCCGATGCCGATATTTCATTAATATTGCATGAAAATGTAGTGTAATTATGTTGTTGGTTGTAATAAATTACTTACTAGCATTACTTACGAGCGTAACTTACAATGCTACGGATGAACTTCAGCAAGTGAGTCGAAATGTCATTTACAACTCCATAAGAACATGGATTACCACAGGCAATGGCTGCCGTATATTTCTCAAGCTACGTCACTAAGCAGGCTGATGCCTAAACTGAGAGATTTCGCTGACAGGCAGTTCTCTTGCGCCCCTTCTATTTCTCTGGTCCTTTTCCCTATTCCCTCCAGTTTCATTGCTGGTGTAAAGAGATTCCCTGTCATATGCTCCCGTGGCCATCCACAGGAGGTTTATTAAATGTACATCCTTAATCCCATCGGTCAGTATTAGGAAAGAATAATGTATTCTAAATTGGTTGGTTTGGAGATAGAGACAACTGCATATCGACTTCGAACTATATTATGTTCTTGTACCCTTAAGCTCAAGACGAACCGGTCTTCTGTTGCGTTACTCCCTTACGCTAACGAGAATGGTCTTTAATGGGTGGATGTATTTGGTGGAGGGACTATCGAAGTTTATCACAGGCGAGGTACGAAGGGAGAGAGAATGAGAGGGTTAGATGGAGCGAAAGAAGACAGGCGAGCCCAGAGGATGGATCGTTCAGAGAGAGGTTTCCCTGAACGGCATCTCTGCGCCGAGGAGAAGAGGATAAAAAGTTGGCGTGGAGCAGAGGGAGAGTGAGAGAGAGGGATAAACACACAAACGGAGAAAAGAACAAGCACAAGAAGGAAGACGGGAAGAAAAAGAGAACGAAAACTTTTATAGCCGCAGATGCGGTGACTGTGGGCGGAAATCGGAGAGGGACTGAGAGCGGATTGCGAGGTAGGACGGAGAAGAGCGGGGGTGTGGGGGAGCGGGAGTAGTGAGATTGGGAGGAGGAGAGGGAGCGATGAGAGTTGTAGTTTATCAAAAGAAAATCACCTCCGGCACTCGAAAACCAGTAAAGACTTGTTTGCGAGGTGAATAATGGGAATGAGGCGATCGATCTGATGCAGATATCCGCTCCCGAAGCTGCGGCTGCGGTGGTGTACACGAAACGTTTGAAACTTCAGACTTTTTTAAAATTACTTGTGATGACACAAGATAGCTCTTTAAGAAAGAAGGCAAAGGAGGTAATCTAATTTTATGAGGAAGATAATTCTTATCCCGGAATATTAATTTTTAGGCAATGCAGAGATCATTGTAAATCAACGGAGTAGATGCTTGGTCGGAAACAGCATCTCGTCACATCAAACCTTCATAAAAATAAGACTAGTTTTTAATATTTCAACCCGATAAGAAGATACACATAAATGTAAAGAATTCACAATGATAAAAATAAATCAAGTAGCACAAAATTCATTATAATACCAAATACAATTTTCAGAACGTGATTTTTGTGAATTCCATACATCTGCGAGATAAAACTATTCTCTTATATGTTAAAACCCACTCTAAACTATTATCATGACATCTTCCAGACCTTTTCCAAAAGAGGATGGGTAAAATAGCAAGATAGTTTTTATCCAATTGTTAGTCACTAAGTTGATGGAATAAGACGAAATAGAGAATTAATACCAACTTAAAGCCATAAATAGTGCTCAAATTCGCTAATCCAACGTTACTGGCACTTAATTTGTCTTGATAGCCGCAATCAATTATTGATTTTTACTGCGAACGACAAAGAAATGGATTTCACCCTCAGGCATCCAACGCGCGGTATTACTTTGTCAACGATAAACCTTATTCATTTCCAGAACGATAAACCTTATTTATTACTTTCACTTTTCTTGAACCACCAATAACATTTTCTACGGAAAGAGCGATAACTTAGGATTTTTCCCTCGTAAATATAAAAGTCAGGCTGGGTTGATACAGCAAGAGGAAGGTAAGCAGTGGACTTAAAAGACGAGACCGTTTAAATTCGACAATCGTCAGACGGATACGAGGTCTTGAAACCATTAACTGTTTTTACGGCACTCCTTTTTATTTAATGCTACTTCGTCACGAGCTCACGGACTTTGGATCACCAGAATGGATATGACATCGGTATATGAAAGAAGAAACATGGGTTTAATCATTTCCCCCTGCCAATGAAGAGGACATAAGATATTTAGGCACCCAGGATTTCTTCCTTTCTGGTAATAAAAAAGAATAAATAATGTTTCCGCTACGTTAAGCTATGGTAGAATATATTCCACGGTTATCAAAGAGGAAATAAGTTTAACGGCTTTAAATATCACATCTTTTTCTGATCATTTAATATCCAGGCTTTAAGAAAAGCCAATTGGATAAAATGATTTCACAAGTATTGGTATATTTACCATTTGCAGAATGTAGCCCCTTCAATGCTCTTCTGTTATCATATGCACGTTTTGTAATTCCACTCAACGTTAATTATTATCGACAAAATATTGTCGGTTTCTCGGTATTTTAAACAATTTTTAGTCAATTATGGCTAGTTAAAAGCATTAAACTCAATGGGCGTTGACCACTAAGAAGGGATATTTGGAATGCACAGCGAAAAAAATCAACGTGAATGATAATGTTCACTAAATAGTCCATAAAATGATAGTGTTTTATTTAAGTGAGTAATATGAGAGTCATAAGGTAGCAATATGTTTCAAAGAAAAATTGAATTTGTTTAAAGTATTAAACTTCAACTAATGATAATCTACAAAAATGTTATTAAAATACAGTGGCCTATTTTCGATCAAGCTACATGAGTAAATTATCAGTAAGATTACGCTGAGTGAAACGTATCACTTCTGAGAGGGAGTTCTTCACTGCTGTAAATAAACAATTTTTAATTTCCGAAGCCAAGTATCCAAAAAGAGTGAGCTTCACGAAATCACCTGGCAAAGCAAACAGCAGCTGAAGCTGCCCTGGTAGGTGGCCACGCAAGGCTACCTCGCTATGATCGTACGTAGATGTACGAAATAAAGAACAAAATAGGGACATCGTGAGATATATATGTTTCTAGATTCATGAAACTCAAGTTATGAACTATTTGCATATTTAATAAGAATAGTCATTATAAAAATAATTCATAACCGTGAGTCTAGCACAACATTCATTTCCCTAGAAATAGTCCTCGAGGCAGGTTCGGACAATTTCAAGCGGAGACGAACTCCCGTATCCAAACTTTTTCCATTTCCGAAAAAAAATCAAAACGGCGACATAAGAAACAGAAACTATTCGCAACATTTCCCCCAACAAAAAGATTGAAAAATCGAGGACACCGAAAAAAATCAATGGAAAATGGAGACGGGAGGAACGAAAATAAACCCACCGCGAGAGACTATCGGTCGAACGATGTAATCTCAATTCTCATTTTCCCCGCAAGATGACAGATAAAACCGAGCGTCCCCGGGATGAAGCAATACCGTTAATTTGAAAGCGTGGGAGTAGATGGCGGGGTATGAGGGGGGTGTTGCTGCAGGGTAGGAGAAGGTCCTCTGAGTGGTGACTCGGGCAGCCAACTCTCCCGGTAAACACAGAAGTACCTTAAATTTAACAAATATGACTTACTAAAATATTTTTCTTTACTTAAACTTTTTCTCCTCCCGGATTGAGGTCTTATTTCCTCCAGATTTTAGCCCTAACAATAATTTCTATAAAATATCTTTCTCCTAAGATTTTTGATTTTCAATCGTATATATTATGCTACCATTACCTCATTGATATATTTACACGTATTCCTAGACATAATTAACAGTTTTCACTCAATGTCTTCAGTTAATTATGTATTTTCAATAGCTTTGGCATTAGTTGATGTTGATATGACGGACTGAGGTAAGGTATTTTAAGTTTTGTAGATAATTTTTTTCCCCTCTATTCAATATTTTGCAACTACGATCATAAAATTTAAATTTGCTAGTATGGAAACATGTTCTAATTAATTTCAAACGCCTTAGTATTCTATATCAAGTAAAAGCGTGATATTTGATGATACATTTGTGATAAAAATATATGTAGCGATCAGGATATAGTGAATTAAGTTTGTTCCATGTCAGCAGCTCCCTCACGAGATATTGGGTAATATTTTGGAATATTATTTGGAATAGTCACACTTTCTGGTTATGTTTATGGGTCCTCGAGGAAAACTCGTGAAATCGTCCAAAACTGCATCCTAAGGAGTAAATAGATCGATTATGAACAAGTCAGACATTTAAGCTACTCTACAATTAAGAATATATATTATACACTTGTTATAATTATGTTATTAACTCTATTCTCCGGAATACCCAGCTCTAGGAATAAGCAACTCCTGGATAAACCTTTTATGGGTTGGCAATTGTAGCGGTGATGGTATTGGGCGGGTTACCAGCGATACCCATGCTCCGACAAGACATAGGTTATTATAATGCCGAGGCTGGGTGGGTGGGACTAACATACTGTTTGATTATAAATACGTGCCCGTCTGCCGGCTAGATTGTAGAGATTGGCCTCGGATGGCTGCCGAGTAAGTGGTGGACAAGAAAAATGACTTAATTGCGCCCTATCCATCTTCTCCCATCAAAATTTTAATCACGCCTGATCAAGACGGACCAACAAGGGCGGAACTGCGGCGCGGTTAAATCGCCTGCTACGGAATTAAGGCGACTGTAATTGAGAGGTTACTTGAGTAAAACGAGCTTCTCGAGGAGATAAATAAGTTCAGGAATGAATTTAACATTTCCATCACGGGCTGGGTTAATGACTACGCGTGTGGTCATCATCCGCTACATTAACCCAGCTTGTAATAGGAGGATTATCGACTTTCGAGTGACATCGATTTCTTGAATGGATATCAAGAACATTATTTGCTTCCATTGCGCGGAAAGGCGGCCAATTTCCCAAAGCCTGTCTGAAATGATTTTTGATGGGAGACTTAATTTACACCAGAGTTCAGAAAAGACTGCATCAAGTCAGCTCTTTGTCGAGTGTAACGGCAAAAAATTCATAAAAATTTGGATTCAAATGAGGAAATCAGAGATGATTTGGAACCAAGTCACTGGTTATTATTAAGTTCTGTCGGGTAAAACTCAGCAAAGCTTCCGTGTTTAACCCCGTGGAGACCTCGAGTCTCTCACTCACTAGAACTCAAGAGCATCATACTCCTGAAATGCCTCATATGTTACGTCACTCGATATTACAGCACGAAAAATGTGGGTTTTCATTTTAAGTTATCATTCAAAAAGGATATAAGCTTTAGCCGCATGCAATTTAATTCCCTGACACCAAGGATTGTTAATATTCACACCGATATGAATCTAAATTACCTTTTATTGCGACGGCGAAGAACAACGGAAGAGAGCGAAGATGGTTGCTTTTTAAAACCTTGATTTACACCTATTATAAGATATGTTTGAACGAGATTTTATGGATATTGAGATGAAATGACGAACGCATTTTAAAATCAACGAAGGCAAATGCAGAGATAATATTAATACGCCAATAAATGCCCAAATATTACCCCTCAGGAAAGCATTTAAGAAAGCAATCAGCATGTTTTCAAACCTCTAAACGCTGACTTCCAGATAAAAATCGAAATATACCTTGGCCTTTTCTGGAATTGACAAAATCGAATGTTGAAATTGCCTTCAGTTCAGATAGGTTTGCATTATATTTTTTAAATCTCAGAAGTACGAAAGAGAAGCCTTAAGTCGAGGTTATCCTACTCCTACTGATATGCTCCAAGTGTTTTAGAGTTTGACGGTCCATACCATGGAAAGAGTACTGCACGTGGAGACCACTCCACTTAACATTCAAGTAGGGAACAGTATTTACGAGGAAAAATTTAAGTCATTGCTGGGATTCAAACAAAAGCATCGGGACGAGGAAACAGTAGTGTGCCTACAATATCAACCTGATACCAAAATATTTCCTCCTTCCATTGTCGACCAAATCTAAAAAAAAACTTTCCATCATTCCTGACCTATCTTCTGAATTTTAAACCATCCATCACCTATACTACCTAAGGCTGCAGGCCACTCCCGTAATTTTCCCCTTCTCTTCCCAACTCCCTCACGTCCTTTTCCATACCTCATCCACCTCCCAGCCTTTTCCTTGTTTCTACCCCCTTTTATCTCCCTCCCTTCATATTCTCCGTTCCGCTCTTCTCCTCACTACTTTCCACGGAAACACTCATCACGTAGAAACTTTGCCCCTCTCCTTTGAGCTCCCTCGGGCACCTACTACTCATCTCCTCTCCCTGGAACAACTCAATGTAACCCATCCCTCCTTCAGATAAGCCCACTAATTCTCGGGCCCGTGACCCCATGCGACCACCCCCTCCATCAATCCCACGGCAACACCCTTCCTCCTCCGTCTTCATCAGCTACTTTTCCCGCACTAATCTAATGCACTTTTTTTGGAGCAAGTCGATTTTTCATTCCTCCTTCGCTGCATTACTAACTTTTTTTTCTCGTTCCTCGTTATTTTTGCCGTCCGATTTCACTTGCACGCATTTTCCTTGCTGCTTTTGCAATCACGTTCCGGACGAATTGGAGCTTTATGCTTCATAATGGGCCCAGATCACTCACATCATTACGGTGATTATCCGCCCTTCCATATTTTTTTGCGGTGTTGATGGAATTTAAGTTTTCCGCTCCAGTTCCCTCGCGATCCTTCCGTCTGAATAATTTTTCTTAGTGTATAAAAGATGACATACCTGCAGACTCCCTATGCTTAATAAAATTGCATCAAAAGTGCGGTGAGTATGGAGGGAGGAATATTTTAAGTGAGATTCTATTTAGAGCACTAACAAAAACGAATACGCAGAAATCACCCAATTATACCATCACAACGTAACGTTTCCAAAACCTCACACAATAAATTTTTAAAATTTTATTTTGTATTGCTTATACCACATGATTTTAATGTATTCCCACTGCACGAGCAAAATATAATAAATATTTTTGTAGGGAAAGTTCAAACGCTTTGTTCGAATGTAATAAAAAAGAGACATTTATTTAACAACTCTGAGATAACAGCTTCATTAAGCAGAAAATTGTTATACACGCTGAAAGCTTGTACGCTGAAAATATATACGCTGTTTTACTTAATATCTGAATTTTTTTACCTGTCACCGCAGTAATGAAAGACGTAATACGCGATCATCTCGTCGTAGGTTGTGATACTAGGGCGGCCAAACATTCTATGTTCTTTCAAACAAGTACATTAACGAACGACAGACTTAGAATCGGATGGAAGTTGAAACGTCATCACATACGGTACCGAAGGACCATTTGACGCGTTACTCTTTCGTTTTGTCGTCGGGAGGAATGCACGACGAATACATCTACGACAGCAATTCTGTGGAGTGAAACATTCACTCTCAGCTGCATCTTCTTTTGCCACAGAAATAATAGAACCGTGAAAGCATCGTGAACCTCGATGTGAGAAACGTTAAGTGCTCAATACCATTTAGCACTTTTTCGAAATTCCTTGCACGGAATGCATCCGTGCGCCAGTCAAGCCCTTCAAATTAGTTTTCTCACGCCCTCGGAGCGTAAAAAATGACAAACACAAACGTAACACTTTCCTTGCGAGGAAGTCGGAGCACGTAGGAATAATCCGGGAATTTTCCCTTTTTGTTAACTTTCTCGATGGATTCCTTCCTTATGATTTATCTCCCGATTTTAGCCTCAGCCGTTTCATATATCAACCGGCACGTTTTTCCTTTTCTCTCATTTTCACTTCCGCCTCCCTTTGTTTCTTTTGGTGCTATCCGACGGCTCTCGGGCTTTCATTTTCGACCCTCATTCTTTTTCCCGGACTTCCCTTGTTTTTTTTTCCTTGGCGGACTCGCAATGAAAACAGAAGAGGAAGGACGTTCTTATGAAGGAGTTGAGATGAGTAGAGGTGGAGTGAGTCGGAGAGGGAGCGGACGAGACAATTGGAGTTGGAACGGAGTTTTGCCCGATCCTGAGACTCAAAAACCACCTAAGAACGCTATGAAGCCGAGGGGGTAATATCTCTAGTAGTTTCATCGAGTTTACAGAGCCGTAATTTATAACTTATTCTACAACATATGAAAATGATTGTGCCTTAAAACTCAAGTACGGTTAATTTATGCACAGTCTTTCTTTTGACATTTATAAATATTTGTATTTACCTTTATTATTTAAATAAAAATTAACTTGTATGGATATGTGAATGACCCTTTGGCACTTTCTTTAATTAATAACGCGGAATAAAGAAAAAAACTACTTTTAAGAAAGAAATGTGCAAAATTTTGCTACCATTTAAATAAGTAATATTACGTTACCTATCTTAACTTTTGTTCCACCAAGTAAAACGTTATGATATGCTCATTTATGGAGGCTCAACTCCAGTAATAAAGATATGCAATAGATAATTAAGTCAAATTTGTAACTTAGTGGAAGTAAATGTGTCTTTTCCACAAAAACGGAAGACCTTGTTCTCTCCCGACGCGATTGAAAACCAGAGTGAAACTTCACCCATTTTTATGAGAACGGCAAACCAGACCGTTATTCGCAAAATCATGTACTTTATAAGGCATGAAGTCGTTGGATTGTCAATAGCACACGAAATTACGTCCTTTAAAGAGCTAAATTAGTGCAGACTCTAAATTGGACGGACATAACCAACTGACCGGACTCACTCATTAAGCGTTTGGCTATTCGTGGAACAGTGGGGACCCGGAAGCAAGGGCAAGGGGAAGGGGTGAGTAGAAGTTTTGCAGTGGAACAATTAGCAGCGTTCCCGAGTAGGTGCGTTTTAATTTCGTCTACACTTCCTTCTTTCGTTCATTGGGCAAAATTAAGCCAGATTGAGAACGTCGGAAAGAGCGGGGAAAGGGAGGTTAATGGAAGGAGACAGAAGGAAATCAGGGGGGGGGGGAGAGGCCAGTATAATACACTTCGCTGCGCCTAATATCGGTCGCTTAATCATTTCCCCCAAATCCCGTCTAACTAACCGCTGAGGATTCATTTGCCCTGACCAGAGCGATACACCCCATCCACAACCTGCCCCACGCGTTCGCCGGCGTGAAAGTGCCCCGACCGCCCCTGAAACGGCATAAATTTTCCTCGCCCCTTCAAACCACAATTTTCCCCGCGTCCACCCCAATCATCAGAACTCAATTTCCTTCGAAACATCGCAGGGATAACTATTCTTCTGTCCCCACCCACCCCCTTTTAATTCCTTAATTTTCGGAAATTCCCAATTCCCACTCGCATGATTGCACCAAGCTACTGGGCAAAGAAGAAATATAAATGAGCACAGGGTATGGAACAAAAGCTGTAATACAAATTAGATTTAAAGCAACGGAAATGCGATGATAAGGGTTAATGAAGATCAAATGGACGAGGAAAACCGCCAACGAAGAACTTCTACGAAGATCTAGGGATTAGTATATGACCAACGGAGGCTTTGTTTCCTTAAACAACGGGAAAACTCCAGGCCAAAGCCGATTTCGACGGTTGAGGGTATTTCAATGCCTGGAGACGCTTTCACACCTTGAGTAGAAGTTTGATTGAGTTCCCTCATCGAATGACACTACACCTCCACCATTTTTTGTAATTACCCTTTGTTAAAAATCTTTGTCTATTCCATTCTGGTAGTAAACCTAGAGCAAATATTAAACCCAAAGGACAGAGAGCAGATGGAACAGTTCACAAAACTGAGGATTATTCTGAATTAAGTTGGTTTTTACGGGAGGCAGCAAAAGTGACTGGAGGACGTAATAATGGGAAAAAACATGTTTTATTTGGTATTTGAAGGTCAATCAAGAATGAAGAAGGATAACAACAGTTATCTTGGACATAAAGAATGGAGGCAGAGGATAATTTAAAAAGGATTAAATATTGGATAATTGACAGTTCTCCTCAGTAAACTTTGCAGAAGACTTCTGCTGTCGGAAATTTTACACTTAGGATTTACTATGGACTTACCATTCTCTGGTAGCATACCAATGTTGATTATGATAACTGCAAAAATTTTTGTGAAGTTATTTATAGATTCCATCCCTTTGGAAAGCTTATATCAGAGCCATCTCTAATAATTTCAATATAATACTGGATATTTTTAGAATTCTGCTGATAATTTTGCAGTATATTGGAGGAGAAATGAGCATTTTAATCAATCGATGAATCTGGCGAGTGAAGGAGGGACATGCAGGGCCGGAGACTGAGAGCGAAGCCGATGGGGGGGAGATCTCATTTACGTAATGGAATGAACTATTCTCTGCGCTGCGAGAGCCGAAAACGTCGGTTTACCAAACCGCGGCTTCGGCCCACGGCCAAATCACTACGGACGCACATACGTTAGACTTCACCCTCGGCCGCTGTCAGGGCTCTGGACCCTTCTCCTCGCACACATACACACAGTCCCATCAAACTCTTCCCTCGCCATACGAAACCCCTCAACCGCGATTTGGATCCCCCGGAGTTGCCGAATTCCCTTTTCCCTCCCCCCACGAGGGACTCACCCTTTCGGGCTCCCCGATTTTCAAACTCACACACGGAAATCCATCCTGCCAGAAACAGCAGGACACCGGTGCAAAACAAGGAGAAAGACAACTAGAAACACATGGAGGGTGGTGGTCTGGAGCGAGAGAGAAGTCTGACAGGACATGGAATATTTGCTCTAAAGAGAAAAACTTTTAGCCTTACCCACATCATCGCACGCTTCACAGCTTATTGATAGTTCAGATGTTCTTCGGCGGTAACCGTTGAAAAGGCATGCAACTTTCTTCTCGTCCAATGAATTTCAATACGGACTATTGAATGAATCCCAGTATTCTACAAAATGATTGAAACGGCAGGGAGATGAAGAAAAATACAAAAACATGCCCACATACTTGCAGCCTCGAGTGGAGAAAAAAACTCTGCTCTCACCACTTGAAGATAAGCAATTAAGGAAATAGTTTGCATTGACATATATTATTCTTAGAAAGCAGAGACCTCGCATTCCCAACGGGTAACGGTCTTGATCTCTGCCGACGCTTCAATAGCGTTTTACACCACCGTGTTGATGATGGATGGTGATTGAACCAGAAAAATGTCACGTTTGTATTCTATTTTAACACAATCACGTCGGCTGTGTGTGATCATTGGATAAATTAGTGTCATTTTTACCTCAATGCCGTTTAAAATTTATAGCAGGAATTTTCCAAGAAAATCTGAGATACTTCACGAGGTCTCCTTCTTGTTTTTGGATGCAATAAGTTCATCAGCCATGCGAAATACATATTGGCTCTAAAATATGCTCACCATGATGCATAAGTTGATTCACGAGTATTAATAAAGTTTTTATTATTGATATGACCCTTTAAAAAAGACCCCATGAATTATTATATTTGTGATAGAAGAGAGTGAGAGTAGCAAAACCCCAAAACAGCGGTAAGAATCCTCGGGATTCGCAATAGGCAATTCTTTTGTTCTTCGCTCTTCACACGGATCCACCATTTTTGGTTATCCAAATATACTGATTAATTTTCCAAGAGAATTCGTCATTTAACGAGATATCACCGCTATTTTTTGCTAGTGATGGGAGAATAAACTTGCAAATATAAATTTTATATATAAAATATTTTTTGTTTTATAAATATAATAAAACGGCGCATTGTAACGACCAAATATAGCAACGGAATGAAGGAAGACCAGAGAAATGACAAAGGATGACGCTGAGTTTGATTACATGATTGTTTCTCATAACTATGATGCAAAAACCAAACATTCTCGCAGGGTGTTTCTACAATGCTAAAGTAAACTCTTACGTTTCACCATGGCGTCCGTTTATACTCCAGAAAATTCTATCACATGACGCCCAAGTAATGGAGAACTCAGATTCCTCAAGAAGTGTTGTCTCTAGCAGAGATATTCGCTTGAAATGCATTATTTCATCAGGGTAGTTATAGGTGCAATAATCTACTGCATTGTATCTAACATAGAGAACAATGAGCGAAAAAACAAAGTAACTTGACATTGATAACGTAATAAAATTAAGTATTAATACATAGACACTATTATAATTCCAAGCCTATCCCCAATCTCATTGGCAAAACTAAGTATTAAATACCTAATTCAGAAGTAAGCTTAAGTGAGGGAAATTTGCCCTTTACCCAGACGGAAACAGCAAGATATTTTTTTCTGATTTATGGATGTTTATATTTATTGAAAACCTATAACACCATTTCGCTCTCTGAGAGATGAAGCAACATGAGGAAAAGCATTGAGTTCCGACGGAGTAGACAGTGGATAGAAAATACGAATTGGCACATGGAGGAAGGTTCCAGAACCCCAAGCAAGAATTTCCCCTGGGATTTGAAGGCTTGTAGTGAGCAGTGCGCTCATATTCCTGTCAGCGAACAGCACCCCATATCCCTCTTCTCCTTTCTCCGAACCACCATCCAGCCAATACCCCATCCCCTTTAACCCTTTCCCTGGAAAGAAACCTTATCTATATCGACAACCCACACACACTGCATCACAGGCTGGATCTATTCCCGGCCGAAAAAAACTTCCATGTAGTCCCGCCAATCTGACTCGCGGTAGAGAAGTTCGGATCATGCTTCGGTTAACATCGAAATTCTCATGGAGAAAGCCAGTAAATTTTACCTTCATCTGTGACAGAGAAAGAGAATACAACCCTAAGCAACTGGGCATGTTTAGTGAGAAGTAATATCAACAAATAAGCACAGAGTAAACTCGACTCATTTAATGTACAAAACAGGATAATTTAACTTATCGCAGAATATTTTAAAATATTCCTCCTAATTTGAAGAGAAATCAATTATTCGATACTCCTTACATAAACTTATATACTAAAAAAACTGGAACTAACGTTTTTTGAAACCGATATAGTCGAAATTTTTTAAGCTCAAAAAAGGTCCTTTAAGAGTAATTCTGAGGGATACGACTTCAGAAAATTATTTTACCAACAGTAGGTGAAACAACGAGATAAATTTTGGATGTGCATCATATGTTGCCTGATTAGTACACAAATACAAATGAACCAATGATCATTCATGGAGGAAACTTCAGCTTTTAGGTACTATAAAAGATCGATAAATAAATGCTAAAATAATTCTGCTTTTCGCTAGAGACAGGTTATCGTAAACAATTAGCTCTCACTTAGACAAATAACAAAATATCCAGGAAATCTCGCTGGGCGGGGAATGGCTAAAATGAAAGAATCCATCCTGCAGATGAGACAAAGGGAGATTAAGTCTACAAAAATAATAGAAAAGTAATATAGAATATGAATCCATCAATACATATTGACGAAGTAACTTCATTATAAAACAGTTATCGAACCACAGAATTCAAGACTCAATTCGACCGGCCATCCACGGGTACTGAGACAAGATATGATTTAACATAATGCTACTAAAGTCCATTAAAGTTGTTTCCATCGCGCAGAATAATGAGCACATAGAGCTGGTTTTAAATAAGAGAAACTCTCAATGACTGCCCTGATTATATTCAATATCAAGCTCAATAAGTTGTGAAGTGATTTATGGTCTCACTACGCTAATGTTGGGCCGAGCACATGGCCAAAAACCTAACCCATCCCAACTGACGCCTGCACGGGCGAGGAAGATTTCTCGGGGCAAGGACTTCAGGAGCGTACAAAATTAGGCTACACAAAACTTTAAGTTACAAAAATACACTCATCTGAAAAAAAATCCCTCTTCGTTATCGGGATAGTCTCTCATGTGACTCCAATTATGACCGCAAGTGTGACCCACATCCGTGAAGGTTTTTGATTGATGGGCTCGCTCCGCTTTCGGGGCGTTGCCGTGGAAAATTTCCCGGACTGGAAACGATGTATCACATCCGCTCCGGAGATCCCATCGAGGTAATCACGGCCATTAGGCGTCCCTCAACTTGTTGAGTCGCCAAAAAAATAAACATTTAAAAATGGGGACCCTGATCGGAGGAAAGTGCTCGAAAACAATCACGGTCTCGACCTATCAGATTCCGTCAAGCCGTGCGCATGAGTGGTTCCAAAGACTTATCGCAACTCAAGCTGAGGTGTTATTAAGAAAAGGGTTGGGCAGGAAAATCGCCAGCGCCACAAAATAAAAGACAAAATAAAGGGAAAAATAAAGCCCTGGAAGATAATAAAAATGTGAAAACACCACTTACAATTTATTTCCACTAAGATTTTTTCAACTATCCTTAGGCACGAATGCTAGGCTAATCAATGGATTTAGTTTTAATGTTAAACGAAACGACATTTCCTCAGAATTTGGAACACCAATGAAACTACCAGTATCCCTGGTGGGCGAATCCAGCTTAACTTAATCGACTGGCCATATAATTAATTTGCTCCCCTAATTTATTCCCACTTGCTTGGAGAGGCGTCCTGTCTCTTACGTCAATGGTATTATTATGAACGGACAATCAGCTAAAAATAGCTCGATAAATTTGGATTATTTAAGAAAAAAAGAAGATTCGAAATAAACGCGGAACTGCTAGCGTAACCTTTCGTCGAAAGGTATCTCTGAGTCTACAATCTAACTTCCTCTCCGACAGAAGCATCGCTGCTAGACGAGTGATAAATGAAAACGTGAGAACACATCTCCTAATTTATTTCACATTATAATTTCATACAAGAACCAGAATCATTGGCAAGAATGGTGTAATTACAAGGGGTGTTCAAATGAAAAGGTACGAAACATCGTAACAACCAAACCGGTTGAAATTTGAATATGCCGCTTTGGGAAAACGTAGGGAGACATCTAGGGACGCCAATGCGCAATAAAATGCGCTATCAGAGACCAAAATGAAAATAACTACTGACTCAACTGATTTTGTCTCTCAGCAAAAGAAAAACCTGGTCCCACCACCCTACAGGACATCACGAAGCGCACATGATAACACATCTAATAACAACCCAGACCACGATGGTTGCCTGGAGATACCACTTACGTCTTGACACCTCACCTCTCCTTTGCGTCAACTACACGTTGAGGTCCGTCGCATTCTATCCCCACCTGGTCTTCCTAAGTTTGGTTATGTACTCTCCTCCTCATGTACTTAGCCTATTCTCAGCTATCTCTCCTGTATTCCTAGACCCCCAGAGGCCTTCCCCCGCCACCCGGCGTCATCATCTTTCGCCCTTGGGAATTCCGTTTTCCACCCAGGTCGTTACCCCTCGCCAAAGAACACCCTCTCTCACTATCTTCCATCCTCCTCTTCCATCTCATTCCTCCAATCTTTCCTTCCCTCATTTTCCACTCCGCCTTACACCATTTCTCTTATTCTCCCCAAGCTCTCCTTCCTTTATTTTAACCCCCATAATGTTTTCCCCTCATTTTTCCTCCGTACTCTCTCCGTTGCCGCTTGTCCCCGACGTCCATTCCGCCCGATTAATGCCATGCCACTTAGCCAAAGGTCCCAACTACACCCTCACCTCTAGTGCCGCTATTTTCGCGGTCGGTTAGCCATAAAAAATAAAAAACAAAAGAAAAACGTAAATCCCTTTAACCCCTCCGCCCACCCTCTCCCTGAATTATCACCGCAAAGTAAGAACGTTACAATATAATAACCTCGAGACCTGCCGTGACATTTTCACAAAAAATATTTATATTTATACCAACACACACGTGTGTGTGTGTGTGTGTGTGTATATATATATATATATATATATATATATATATATATATATATATATATATATATATATATATATATATATGTCCGCTTTTTCATGAGAAAATATGAAGTTAGTGAGAAAAGTCGCAGCTCATAAAAGGAAATCACGCAGCCGTGACCGTCCTCGGGATAGTTTTCCTCACCGATCCGATATCATACGCTGAAACCGTATTCCGAAAAATTTTATTGGCGTGAAAATAAATCCCGACGGAGAGAGCGCCTTATCGAGGTGCGATGCGTGGTCGGATAGCGCGCGTCAAATCCATCGGAGAGTGACGCGATTCGCGTCGATATCTCATCGGAAAGGGTTTCCATTATTGGAAGTGGGCGCCATTCACCGCGCAAAGTCGCTTTCTCCCCGAAGGGGGGTTTAGAAACGATGCAATAAATCCGTCTCCCTTTTCACCTCCAAAACCTCTCCACAACTTCCACCCCGTCTTAATCTCAATCCTAATCTGGACGGTTTTATTCATTATAGCCGCTAATCAGCGCTTTTCACGTCTCGTCGGTAAGCTATTGCGAACTTAATACGGTCAGACAGCAGCCTTCCGTAACTTTATAGGATCATATTAACATGTAAATGCTATGTTTTAAAAAGTGAAACGGTGCCCTATATTCTCACTCGAGAGTCTTATCCTTTGACAGCTCAGGAGTCAATTTCTGGTATCAAGGTACCAACACCGTTCCAAATTAAAAGCCCAGGCTGAGAAATATTCCTGTCGACATTTAACGAAGGTCTTTAGCACTTCTATAAATCCACAAAACGCGCTCGAAAGATATTACGAGTCATAACTCTCAACAACGATATCAGCATCTCGTTCTGGTAGCTGCCATTTAGCCATTACACTCGAGGAGGATTATTTATAGCAGAACCGTTATAGAATTTCGATAAAAGTCAACAGCGCAAATGCTGTATTTTTTGCTTAGACAATGACTAAAACACTACAGATATTGCAGGAAGCAGAAATCAGAGAATACCACAAAATACATACCATTTTTAATTAACTTGATTGGAATGTCAGAACTATCTAAGATAGAAATAGCGTAATTTTATAATAAAATTAATGAAAGAGAAAAATAACGTTACTTCAGGAGACCTTAGCTTGCGAAATCTGTTCCTAGATTCCCACATGGAAGTATGATAATCTTTTAACTAACTGTAGTAGTGGATACGGACACGAAAGAATTTAATTGTTTGAAGAAGGAACCTCAGAAAATATTTTCGTTAAGTTTTTAAAGGTGACTTACAAGCCAATATTACAAGTTTAGCAAGCACAGCAGACTTATTACTCCACGTGTATTTGAATAATATAGAAAATAATGTTTCGGTGTAATAGATGGAGAGTAGATGAACACCCGAGAGTCCATGTATGCTTCATAAAAGGTTCAAGACTTTACAACCGGAAGAGATTCCAATGAGCGTGTACGAAAAAACCTTTCAAGTAAACAGTCACCTACATACACTATCAAATAAGATAAAAATTTAAAGAAAAACATCACGTGTCCCTCATTCCAAGTCTAATGTACAAAACCCAGTACTTGTCCTAGCCCTGGTGAATGCAAGCTCTTGAGGTTAATATCGAGGAAATGTTGAAGAATAACTGAATATGTTATTTTAATTCTGATAAAGATAAACCTTGCTTCACCTTACAGAAAACTAGCCAAAGGGACGCAAGTTGTCTGTAACCTTGCAGAAATTGCTTTCGCACATCGGAAGTTGGAACGTGTTGTTTCACGAATCACCATGGGTCACAACATTTTAGAACAGCGGCCAATAAAACTGCGGGATAGTACCGATGTGTAGAAATACATATGGCGACATACAATGGCGTAATGATTTACCATTAAAACAAGTTTTGTTCATGTGACTGAACCAAAGACTGTTCAACAAACTCAACATGAGCGATATTGACGGAGCATGGAACACAGGCGAGTATGGAGTTCTTTCTTAAATCGGTTGAATATAAAATGAAAAACCATTCGCCCTTAGCCACCAGAAAGAAAAAAATGAAAAAATCTCTACATGTTTCTCTCTCATCCAACCTGCGTGCGGTGAGGGATTATGAAGACGATGCCAACCAAAAGCTTTCGTGGAGTTTTTTCCCTGGTTCCCTGCGGATAAAGAACAAATTTAGGTAGGCAGGGGGTTCTTTATCGCTCATGATATCCACGCGAAGCCGGATTAAAACTTATCTACAGAAGGAATCAAGTAAGAGTTTCCAGGCCGATGGAATGAACCCGGAACATCTAAAAAAATGTAGATATTATGCTTCTCCAATGTCACGCCGTTCATTGCTTTTTCAATGGCGGGGAAATATTATAATAATTAAGCCGGCTATTTCAGTCACGAGTCAATATTCAACATTGCGTTGCAACGCGAGGGATCGATATCTAAGTCGGGTAACATCGGAAACTTGGTAGGTCAAGCGTTTTGTTATGCCAGACGCAAGTTCCCTTGGATGTTTGTTGACTGCGAAGAGAGAAATGAAAAAAAGGAATTTTAATGGTACTCACATTCTGCGCAGCTTCTTGTACGGGGCGAATGCCTTGGGCGGGATTTCGGTGATCTCATTTTGCTCCAGGCGCCTGTAGTGAATAAAATATACCAATTAACAGACCTTCCGAGAATATATTACTAGTCCATATGCAAAGTTTGAGAAAAAACATAAAAAAAGCTCAAAACAAAAATCAAATATCAAAGAAAATGAAATGAAAAACATTCTTCGTGAGCAAAATGATGGGAAGCAGTTTGAAAATGTGGATAAATTAATGCAAAAAGGAGTAATAATGAATATTTTCAAGGAAAATTAATAGCGACAATTAGATGGTCAGATAAACTGAGTATTTCCTACTCTGATCATATGTTTCTAATGAATAAATGATTAATCATGAAAGAATTGTGCCACACATTATATACTTAATATACCTAGTTCCGTTTATTCGGGTTTTTCCCGCGCTAGTTCAATTTTATGGACATGAACTTTGAACTTTGCTTGCGTTACAGCTAGCGAAACTTGTCCATAAAAAGGAATCAATGCGGAAAAACCCCGAATAAACGGCACTCGTCAAGTCACCGCGGAAGCCTCCATACCACATTAAATTACGTCTCAATCATTAATTGAAGCAAATATTGTTCTAAAAACCTAGAAATAAATGTAGGAACAGATTGCGACCCCATATATACCACTTAATGCGGTCGAGTAAATTTTTACCACAAAAGATTTCTTATCTACCACATCTGTCGGCCGTTGTATGTCAATCTGAAGGTCGTTGTGTCGGCCGGCCGACAGTCGCGGTGATCTACTTTTGGATAATGGCCTTACAGATGACTTCTATTATTACCTGGCAAAGCTAATGCAAAAAAATCATTAAAAGCAAAGAATACACCAACCTTTCTTTCTGAAAAATGCCACTTCTTTGGAACTCATGGCTCTAGACTTCTAATAGCTTATATTTTGCCGGTTTTAAAAAGTCTCATTTTACTAGTCCGAGCGTCGGACGGAAGACTTTTTTTTATAAAAGACGCCATCACAGATAACAGCTGAGCTACGAGAGTTTACCAAGGCATGGGAGGTGACCCCTTAAGAGACAACAATAGATTAAATGAATGGGTTACCCTCCGTTTTGAGATCAAGTCCTGCCAATTCAAGAGCATGGATTAACGAGTGAAATATATTATTTTTCCTCACTCAGGAAGCAGGATTCATCCGCTGGAGAGCAAAGTATTTACCGGAAAATACTGTCTCGAGTTACATGAGAGGGCATTGCTATCCCGGCTCAAGGTCTTATCCCACAGCGGTTTCACCGTGAGAGAATAATTTAGGAGCAGGTTCTTAAATAGACTGAAACTTGTTTATTTTTCGCAGATATATAGCAATGGTGAGTTTTCGAGGACATTAAACAGAATGAATGGGGTAGCTTGAAGGCGAAATTATCTTTTGGTTCAAACGAATAGCATCTAGTACGTCGTAAGAGAGAGACAGAGTTAATGGGTGACGAAAAATATCTTGCAGAAGGAAAAATCTACACAGAGACATAGGATTTGCTCACAAGTCTTACTTGTGATATCCATTATCGCAGAGGATTAAAACAGGCTGCAACCTCTCCGTAAATGAATCAATGCAGCCGTTGCCATTTATTTCTCAGCGTGCTGTTCAAGATCACCCATTAAGAGATAATTTTCATTAGTTGAACGCACGAAAAAAATAGTTCACCCTCTTAAATTCCCTGGACATACATGCTACTTAAAATGGAAAAATCATCTAGCATGTTTAAGGCGAAAAAATTAGTGCGAGAGCATCTAGGTATATTTTACACGTAAATAATTATGTGAAAACGTACTATAACAGGCCAAACGAAATAAATAAGCCACATAGTATTTCGATTTAAGACCAAAGTCATCAACTAGGTAATATTCATCGAAAGCATTTTTGTTTCACTATCCATAGAACGATGACATGGTTTTACATTCAACCACGACTTATTCATATCTTGCGAGATAAAATATTTTCTAAGCTTCAATTCTTTTTTCTTTTCAATTTTCTAAGTCTCAATTGTTACACTAATTTTCCCATTGACATTCTTATCTCACAGTGGAAACGGTGCAAGTCTTAAAAACTGACAAAGAACATTGATGTTCCGACAGAATTAGTATTTTTTGAGTAAGAAAGGCACATAATAAAGCGAAACTTACAGTTCAGTGGTAGCCTCAGGCAGATAATCGGGAACTTGAGAAAGGGCTTTCTCGCGACAGTCGACGATGCCATCAGCACAGCGACACGGGTGCGGGCACTGCGGCTCACTCATGCACTCCCCGCCGCTGGAACTGCCACCATAGCCTCCAAGAATGCCCGCTCCTCGGTCAATCAGGCCTGGAGAATATAAGAAATAAGGGTCAAAAGATGAGTAAGGGTAGTAAAGTTACAATATAGGTCGGATGAGATAGAAAAACTGATACAAGATATGTTATGCCTTCAATTTATCAAAAAATTCCACATGAGATTTCATCAATTATGAATAAAACTACTTCCCACAGAAGATTGATAATTTGGTTGCTTCAGAAAAATGATGGGGATTATATGCTAAAAACTATGTGATTCTTGTATGGTATTTGTGCTTATTTTATTATATATTGTGAATCTTGTACTAACTTTTAATTCCAACTCAAAGCGGTTAAAATATAATGCATTTACGTTAATGAAAGCCAAAATTCATTTTATAGTTATTTTTGTGGATTCTAGCTGCTAAACTACAGCCAATTTATTCAAGGAATGGCAACCCCAAAACAAAAAAGGATTTCTTCTGGGGTGCCTAATTTCGCCCCCATTTTTGATTATTTAAAACGTGTATATTTATTTGGTTGAAATAAATTATATTCTATAAACGCATAAAATTCTTTCAGCGGAATTACCGTACTAGTATAAAATAATCTATAAATCTACATAAAGTATTCTATATACGCATCAAATTATTTCAGTGGAATTACCGTACTGGTATAAAATAATCTAGGGAGGATACTTACTAAAATTTTAGCTCACTAAGGCGCAATCAAGAAAAATAAACCGGAATATCATGCTCCACAATTCATGCCCAACACAGGAATTTTGATATCCCAAAATATAGAGGAGAAAAATTTTTACGTATGACACCAATGACTTTTTCCATGACTCTTCATAGATCACCAGATGTTACCTCAGTGAAAAAAAACTGTTGGTCTCGTTTAAATATCAAACTCCTTGATCTAGCTATAAGAAAAATCCTATTATGAGTCACAGAGCCAAATATCGTTCGAATAAAAGATAGAATGATAGAAAGAATAGTGTTGAAATTACCGTGGTTAGTAAACGCTTATATATGAGAATCAGTCCAGAGAAATTGATCTCGTTGGAATTATTAACTGCAATTTTACAAACTCTTCTTAAGCTCCATGTTGTTTAATCAGCAATAGATCGGGTAACTAAAGGACAGAAAGATAAGAAACTCGTTTCAATATCCGTAATTTCCTAGGTACTCGGCGAGAGAGTCAATGAAACTGAGAGGCTACTTCTTACGGCCGTCCCGTCCCTCAAGATTCTATAAACCAACCCTTCCCGACTTGCAGGCGAGAGAATTAGTACCCCAGGAGAGAGGGACGGAGGGTGATCTAATCTCAGCGTCGATAGTCCAGCAGCATTACGCAATCCAAACATCTTTCTCCGGATATCTTGATGCCTTTGGATAGTACGCACTCACTTCGATCTTCTTAATCCCATCTTACCCTACTCGACGCTGTCCTTGAGAAGTTCATCCAATCCCTTTCTCCTCTCCTAAAGCCTTCAACTCCCTTAAATTCCACTCGAATTCCGACCCCGTTCTAGTGAAAACCTTGAAGGTGGATGCCACATCAAGTGAGAAAAGCCATCAAGAAGAGACGCGGAAAGAGATTATACGCCGGCTTACGTATCGAATATAAACATACTTCATGAAAGAAAAACGAAAAACTACATGGCTTTCGGAGAAATTAAAATCAGCGAATGGAAATTATTCCCTGTTATAATTATATCGAATTCAATTATACCGATCGTTATGGGCATACAAATTATGCTTATATAAATGATCTTGGTCCTCGTATAGTTTCTACTAAGCGGGGCCTTTGAAATACCTCTCATTGAAGTATTTTAAAGTCTCCGGATGCTTAAGTGTCGTTCCATATCAAAATCTGTAGCATGCCTTAATCTCAAGCTGCAGTCGCCTGTGTCTTCCGCGTGTAACCCTGATTAATCAACCCGCTTATCTTTGATATCTCAAATGTTAATTACTGTGATTCGCCTTCCCAAATAACAATACAATGAAGTCCACCGTACGACACTGATTTATGCCGATCTCCATGGAACCACGTCATTTGTAATGAAACTGACAGCTCAGTTTTTTCCACGATATAAATCAATACCGATCACAGTTTCAGCAATCCGCTGGAATTATTAATTTCTTGTCAATTGAGTGAATTACTTAAGACATGATCGAAACCGAATAATAGCGAGACAAATAGTTATCCATCGTTTTTACAAAGAGCGTCCAACACCTTAACCCTGTTACAACGAAATTAGAAAATATATCCGAATGAATATTTCCATCCAGAGACTGCGAAAATTGGATTTGCCCCACAAGCTCAAAAAATATTTACCTTCTTCGCGGAGATGGAATGTATCTAATAGGAATTACGTCAAGATGTATGTTATGATTACCACCGATCAAAACGGTTGAAAAATGATTTTGAAATTTCGCCATAACACAATATAATTGTTATCGGTTTATATAAAAATTATTGATATCTTTTTGAGGATACATTAATTACATTATACATTATGGGTAGAAACCTGTAACCATGTAACGTTCTGAAAGGGTTAAGTCACGTACGCAAGTTAAGAATGACCTAAGGCTTCACTAAGACAGAGCCAAGGTGGAGAGTTTGACCCGGTGGAAAACTCAAGGAGACTTCAACACCACGTTCGTAAGTTATTACCGCATTGAGAAAAAAAGAGCAGGTATGTTCTCGCTTAACACCCACGTGCGCGCAAGGGACAGGCGCCCAAGCAAAACGGCACTAAGGGATGAGGGGGAGGGGAAGGAGGCAGGAGGAGGCGGCTCAGTTTAGCCGATGGGGTAACAAAAGGGTTCTTCACGCCAAAGGGATTCAGAGGGCGTCAGGAGGTGAGAGATCGACAGGGTAGAAATCAGCCAGTTAGGGAATGGTGAGAAGGAGGAAAGAGCGTAGGAGAGGGTGACGGAATGAGGAGGAAAAGAGGATGGGATAATAGGTGATAAGGAATGACGAGGAGAGGAGAAATTCTAAGTTTCAAGGACTTGGAATAGCACAAGAGCAAAGGGATATAGGGCTCTAGGATTTGGGAGGAGATGCACCCAGCAACGTCACGAACGATCATCACGTGACGACCGAGACATCTACGACACAAGCACATGAGTTAGCCTGTATCATTCACCTCTAGTTAAACATACATATGTGTTGCCGTTAGTCATTATCACTCAAAGAAGTAAACCATCATGAGATTGTCTAGTGACAGCTCTCCACACGATTCTATATCTAGCAAACAATTTCCGTACTCTATGATTTCCTTGTAAATCAACATTTTGGAATCCTTCATAATTTCTTCTACTCATTTAATCCTTGGTTATGCTGTCTAATTTTTTCCATTAATGGGTCATCAGTTTTTAGAGGGGTTCTATGCTCCATAATACGCTCAACAAGTTAGTCTACTTTGCTGAGTCCTCAATGAGTAACTTATCTCTCCAGTCTTTCGCAGCACTGAATTAGAGATTCCCTCAGTCCATTTGATTGTCTGGGACTAAATTTTAGAGTAATTTCAATTTTCCATGCAAATTCTTTACATGTATGCTACAATACAAGAAACTTCTTGAACACAGGATGAAAATCATGATAATTCCATATAAGTTACAGTTGCGTCAACTCCGAAGGAACACATAATTATCGAAATTTACCGCCCATATTTACTCATTATCTGTTAGTACTAATTTCTTCCGAGTAGCGTCCTTCAAATATGTTTCAATCATCTCACAATTTTCTGTGATAACATGAACTTATATAAACCTGCAGCACATACCATCCTTGCCGAGATTTTTGTTTCTGTATCACCAAAATAAACAATATGCTGTGCGTGTCTATTTATGTTCAAAGCACCTCCACATTTTAATGTAATTTTATCTATTTTCATCCCTTAATTTCTTGTTCCTTACGACAGACACAATATTGCAAATCTTGGAACGCAGAGCAAGTCAAATAACTCACTTTGGAGATGGTTTACACAGCATTCTGTTAAGGTAAACAATCATTTTCAAATTAATTGGGGAATCAATCCTTATTCAAAATTTCCATTTAAAATTAAAACAATAAATTCGTCTTTAAAACAGATAACCAACTTCATAGCTCAACTATCCTAAAAGTAAAATTATTTTATGGTATTTATTTCCTCATGGTTTCAGCGAATGTGAAAATTCCTTCCAAATGCATACACTGTACTGGGTGTGATCCTATTGTCTACGAATAAAGACGAGTGAACCATTTTGTTAGGCAAATGTTTGATCATCAAGCCATTTCAGCTTAGCTTAGATAACTAAAGGTGTAAATATCAAGCATTGGTATGGACTACACTTATAATTCGCATGTATTTACTGGTTAGCTAATTTTATATACCGCAGTAGATAACATCACATTACTAAATATGCCAAAAGAGCACCGTAACGCTAACCTCCCGAATTCATTCAAGCTATTCCTGGTGTCACACATCAAATAGCACAACACATGCACGCTCAAACATCAACTGAAATACCCGTAAAAAATATGAGATAACGGTTAAGTGCAACGACTGAGAGCGTAAAACCATACCATGATACATTGAGGAGAAAAGAATATTTTCATTATCTAAGTCTCGTGGGTCCAGAATTATCAGCTTTCAAGGAGAGCAAACAGCTCTATTGAGATAAAGATGTCCACGTGGCACATATCAGATTAGAGCCTGCGGGTAGGCTAGTGATAATCTCACCATTAGAC
Source organism: Ceriagrion tenellum (assembly GCA_963169105.1). Lineage (NCBI taxonomy): Eukaryota > Metazoa > Arthropoda > Insecta > Odonata > Coenagrionidae > Ceriagrion > Ceriagrion tenellum. The sequence continues at coordinate 97,204,940 of OY720635.1, forward strand.
GATATAAAAAGCTATCATTGGCATAAGGGTGTCAGCAAACCCATCAATAACTCTCTCATGGAAAATTCAAACCAATTTAAGTATTGGAACCCCGCGAATACTATGACAGTTGATTGATCACGATGGATTATTTTAGTATCAGTGGATGAATTTATAGGAAAAGAGGAAAAGGAAAATTAACGTCGACTCTAGTCGTTGTCAGAGAGTATTTTAGGTTTTTGAAAGAAATAATGAATCAAGCTTCATTTATATTGGTCCACGCGAGGAAAAATTAGCAGTTAGACACCATAACACCTCCTTTTTATTAACCCATCTCAAGCGAAAGACAGCTTAGAGTCAACCATGTAAGGATAGGTGTCTCGGTGATTACACATTCAAGACTGCAATTTATTTCAGAAACGGGCCTGTTTCCCAAAAGTACCCTCACGAGCAATTCCGCTTCGTCGATCAAAACACTCAGTCCGTTCCGACGGCAATGTCGGCCCGCTAAAATTCTCTCACTAACTAAACGACTGTTGATAGCCTCTGGAGTCGTTAAATCATTATTGCGCAATCGTCATGGTCTTCTCTAGAGCTTCGGCAACGATACTTACCGACTTAACTCACGACTTGCAATCGTAATTTTACGACGGCGGATGCATGGAGATAACGGCAGTAAAGTACCAGCAGTAAACTTCGGCATAATGCATAGGTATAGGGAGAAGAGTAAGAGCTCCTTTGGAGCCCTCACTCACCAAACATGCAACAACAACAGGATAGCGGAATAGAAACAAGTCGTTGCCGCGGGACTGAAAATAAATATTAACCAAAATAAATTTCGTGCCACAAAGGCAAACTCGCATTATTACATAAACGACACGATTAGTTGGCCAAGTTGGAAAACGACCGTTTCATTTCGCAATTTTAGTGAAGGATGCTAAATCGAGAGAGATGAATCCAGTTAGCTCTTAGGCTTGTATGACACGGACGGAAAGTTATTCCGTTCGGCTGCTAAATAGAGGCCACGTAATGGCGAAATATATTTTTACGGCAACCATGACCTTTAGAACAGCTAATATTGGAGGCCATATTACGATCACTACGGTCAAGTCATTTCGAAGCCAGTATGTCTGCAGTCGTCACGGGAGAATTCCAAATGAGGGAGATTCCAAGGAAGCCGTTAAAAACATTAAGAATTAAACCCCCAAATTTTCTGCCAAGTGGAGTGCAGAAAGATTCCCGATTACTTTTGCAGATTTTGGAAAATGATACATGCCAAACAAAAGACGCAGTAGGTCAGAATAAGACTTGATGCAACGAATCAATGACAGAAAAACTAATAAGAAACCATTTCCACTACTCCTGTACTAGATATTTCAAAGCATGTTGTTTTAAACTATTTATATGTTATTAAAGAAATTGAACTCAAAATTGTTGCTGAGACTTTATATAAATTAATTAAACTACCAAAGCTCCATCGCTATTCCTTCTCTTCGCTCAACTGCAGTCAAATGAAACACCCAAATTGCCAGAAATTCGTAAGTGTCAGAGATCAACAAACTACCTCATGCCTCGGGCGCTCAAAGGATAAAAGGGAACAGGAGTAAAAATATGGATCGATTAAATAACACCACTTTTCCGGCGCACGCACAAGAATTTAAGCGCTGAGCATTAAAAATCATGATAGCGAAAGAGCTGCGCAAGAATCATACCTCGTCGACTTTCCCTCAATTTTGATATACGTGAGCGATAATGCTTAGCGAGTTGGAGAAGAAAAAACTGAAAATTTGCGGGCGATGGCAAATAATGCGTGTATAAGCGGTAGACCACGGAAGGCATGAGAGACTATCGAGAACCGGTAAATAGTTTCGAAAATCCAAGGTTGGCTCAAAGCCATCACCTCAAGGCCGAGAACCCGTTGCCGGAAACCATTTAGAAGGCAAGTTACGGCCAAGAAGATGGTGCCGATGAAGGCTAAGTTTGAAATGGCGGCCGTAATGCTTACGCGAGTTTATAAGCGAGTTTGACAATCAAATAGATTGGCTGGTTTACGACAGGGCTCAGCCAGTATCAAACGGTTACTGCCGCTCTCATAACCTTGAACACTAAATTGTACAGAGGAATTATTCATTTGAAAACAATGGAATCGGTAACTACTATGGTACTGGAAGAATCACATTCGAAAGACCAGTTGAAAGGCAACTTCCCATAAAGAAATTGAGAAAAAATTTTCTCGTCTCGTTGCCACATACAAATTCACATTGTGAAAATGTCTAAAGAATTACACTCATTCACGAGTAAGATTTAAAGTTACAAGCATACATTACACACCTTAAAGGTCACTTTTTCCCCTAAAGGGACAGACAAGATGGTAAACCAGGATTGAATGAATTATGACAGTTCACTGAGCGATCATTATATCGGCTTATTATACCTTTAAAAGATCAAGCATTGGGCAATAAGAGGGATCAGTTTGGAATAATGACCTGAGATTATTGACTGTCTGTATCGAAAATTTAGCAATTTTATAGTTAAAAGAAATCCCGCTTCGTACTTGGGCTCCTACTACAGAATACGACCAAGTACAGACATCCGACTGTATTTGGGATGCATATGCGTATTTAAGGGAATGCTAATGCCCACTCTGTGTTTCTTCCCGCCCTCACAATTTTCCGACTCTTTAAGGCACGATTAACTAATTTTCCACAGCGTTATTACCTCGAGTATTAGCTTCCTCCCCGAATCACTAACCAAGACACCGAATATTAGGCATAAACATCAAAGAATCATTAAAGTGCCCGGACCGTTTTATATCATTCTATACTAAAAGAATACATTCACACTACTTTTATAGCAGGCGCGTACCTAACGGTGAGCTTCCATCCGCTTAGGATAACACATGTTATGAAAAATTTTAAATTTAAAAATATAAACTCGCGCATGGTGGTTTCAGCGTTGCTTTCATGGTAAACCCTCATTCGAGGAAAATCTCCTATTTACAGAAATAAAAAAGGTCCCCCAGACGAGGGCGCTTACATTCTTCCGACCCATACCGCTTTTTCTCCCGAAAAGAGCATGAGGAGGAGCGGGAGGCATAAAGGGTAGGATTAGGACGGGATAGGGATGCCTAGAGGCAAATTAATACGACTTCCGTGTAATGTGGCGGTTACAGCGCGAATTGGCCCCTTCTGGTTCCTCCTCATCCCAGCCTCACACGAAATATAAAACCCGAAACTACGCCAGACTCACCCATCACGGGGACTCCCACAATTATTCCGAACAGTCATATTGACAGCATGAACAAAATTACCAGTTCTAAATCTTCTTTTGAGTGGTCCTCATTTGTCCATCATGTTCTACGGCCACGACTATGTGCTCGCACTAGCCGTCCATTTGACGACCCAAGAATGTTGAAACTTAATGTCAGCACGAGGTATATACAGGGGTAGTGCACTTGTATTCAAATACAGTGCTAGTCTTCGCACCCTGACGTTCCCTCTCCCTCGATACCCCTAGGGTGTATGCGGCCGCCATGGTTCGGAAACAGGGGTGGCTGGTCTCCTCGGGAAACAAGGGGTAGTAGAACAAAGGATTCCTGGTAGCCAGGGGCGCATAAACAACACCCCTCCCCATACAGGGACTCCACTAACGGACTGTAGTGCAACGGCGTGAAATCAAAGTGCCGCGGCTGTTTGGAAACGACTGAGAATTCCTCGTCACTGATTTCAACCGGGCCCTGTGAGGTACTTGTAATTAGCACAGCTTCAAAGCGAGTTAGAAGAACTAGAAGCGGATTTATCGGTGCGTTAAAACCCTACGACTGGCCAATTAGGTCGTTAGACCCAGGATCACTTCGTTCCAAGGCAAGGGAGTGAATGATCTGTCTTTTTTGACGTGTCTGGACTGGCTACAGAATAAAAAAGGCTGCTGCATAAATTACCGACACACCAATATAATTACATCCTCTGTACAATTGGATTACCAGTATAAAAATGCAACTACATGAATAGCGTCTGACATTTCAATTTGAAACCCAATAAATAAATTAAGGGGCATTTTGGAATCCATGGCGACTAATTTTAGGGTTATTTAAGATCAATTTTCTAAAAACACGTTCAACCCACATTGGGCCGTGAAAAGTAGAAGAATGCAGCATTCTACGGACTTTCAAGGGGCTTTCTAAATTTAGATAAGAAGGTTGATGAAATAACTACTTTGATACTAATTTGATTCGCTATTAAAATTACAGACGAAGTTTCTTGTAAGCGACAGTGCATAAGAGTGACAAATACGCACTTTCAAGCATGAACATGATGGATGATTCCTTTGAAAATTTCGAACATAAAACTAAGAAAAAAGTTACGGTCAGATGACTGATGTCCTTTCACATTTCCCTTTCTCTAGCGGACTCATAAAGGATTACAAGCGTTCTCCCTTTACACTTGTCACTGTTTCCTTCGCCACGTACCTTTCCTCATCACGACACGACACGACATGTATCTTTTCTCATCACGGCACGACTTAGGCAGCACACACAGCTTTGTATGAATCTCATTTTTCTCATTCCTTTGCGTTTCCGAACACTCCTCTCTCCTTGCGCCCCTTATTATATTTTTCTGACACGTTGGTCAACAGTTGGACAGTTTTAGCATTGTAAGTACCCTTAATTCGATAATTTTATTTTACCTTCAACACGCCAGATCCTTTTGCGACTATTTATTTTCATTACTTCCCCAAGCTATATTTACCAACGTTTATGAGCTGTTCTCTGTTCCACACAATAGATGGTCAGCGTGACCCTTGACTCAGCGTTCACAAGAGGTCAAAACAATCGTTTTTCATTTTGACCAACTTATTTCTCCTCAACAAATATTTTATTCGCCAATCTATCTTTTGCACTCACCGTTGGTCCCAGATATTTTCATTTGTACCCTTATTAATAATTCTTGCCACATGACTGTACTATGAAAGGATTAAATTCGCTACTAAATTCACCCATTAAACTGCCCGCATCCTAAATATTAAGGTAATAATAAAATAAATACGAGGTAAAAAATACACGATAAAAAGGAACTTCAATTATCAAATTAAGGAAATACGTTAAAATCTTCAATATACATTGAGCTAACGGAAAACGAGTGTTAGAAGTCATGGCAAAAGGCCAACTTCAAATTTCATCGTAACTAACTTTATACAACGCGCAATAACCCTTGGGTGACGGAAAACCTCTAAACTGAGCATCCATCCATGAAATGCGCATCGATTACCCAAAATGGATACTTTTCACCAATACTGTCCACTCTTCGAATTTCACGGGTACGCTACCTCACACCGTGTATCCCGACCGAAACATTTAACGCGTCGAAATTCAAATTAAAATCTCGCTCCGGAACCGCAAACCCATCCCTAGCTATATTGATCCCCGCGCACGTATTCGAGAAAAGCATCGCGGGCATCCTTTGATGAAAACCCGAAAATTCTCTGGCTAATTCAGCCATGGGTGCGGCATTAACCACATTGGAGAGTCTCTCTTATGCTCCCGTGATCGTCCAATCCTTCATTACGCCCCACGATATACAGAGGGCGATTTTTCGGCCCCACCACCGCCATCGCTTTAGGCTCTAACAACGATGAGGAGGACCTCCCGTGAATGATTCATGAGTGTCCCAGAGAATATCACCGTAGGACCGCTATATTCAGACCCTGTCGCCAAAGTCGTTTTACGATGCAAAGAATGGGTGTTACTCTTTAGCCATCTTCCCGAATTGTTAAAACAAGAGAACTAGCGCTGTTATTCGCCAATGCTGGCCTCGTTTTGATCATTCGCTCTGCAAATGATACATAAATCACATTAAAAAATTTTCCATTTTATATTTTCTTCTTAAGGGCAGGATATATTTCACAGTAATTATAAATGGTTATTCTAGCAGTAGAATAACCTTTTTTGGTGAAATCTAATTGGATTCACTGTAACCCTGAGGAGGTAAGCATACAACTACCAAACTCTGGCGATGTGTTAATTATATAAAATTTCCCAAGATCTTGTTATTTTATGGAAGAGATAAAGGCTTATAAATTCCTTAGAATTTCACCAGAGATTACATCCTTTAAAACGTGGGTTTTGATAAGAATGCTGAGAGTAAACTAAGATGAGAGGAACGCGAGCATGTAAGAGTTGAATATGTCAGAAGAGGAGAGAACATCGAAAGGTGAAACTTCAAATAAATTACATAAAGTGGAACTTCGAATAAGTTATTGATGACTTAGAAGAACAAATTCAAGGCCAAAGTGGATGAGAAAGGAAATAAGAACGCCTATTAGGTAATATACGAGGGAAAGGGAATTCTAATGAACTTAAAGGCAAATAGTATAGTGAAGTTAAAATGTGAGACGTTAGGTAGGACAACTCATGGCCCAATAGTTTCGTTATCATTATAATTGGAATGGACAGAAAACTATCTATTCTCTACAACGGTAATTAAGATGAGATCAAAATTATCCCATTAAAATTGAGCTCCTACTTATGGAAAACTGACTCTGTCGCGTGATATACCCGCATCCCATCTCCCGACCGACTTCTATTTTGGTAACCAATTTCAATCCGCTGCATTTTCATCTCCCGGGGAGGAAGACTTTTATGCTCGATTGGGCGCCCTTTCGGAACCCGGAGAAGGCATTTGCGGGTGCCCCGCCCGACTCATTCTTTTTTCTTCCCCGGAAGAGCACAGGGAATGGAGAAAGGGGCAGAGGGACAGGAAAGGATGAAGCGGGAGGGAGCGGAGGGGTTAGGGACTTGAGCTAGAGGGCCGGAGACGATAGGACCCAGAGAATAAGGGAGGGGAAGAAAAAAAAGTTATTTGAATTTGGACGTGATCGGAATCCTTGCGGGCGTGACGTCGGGGCGCGGTTCGATTTTTCACCGCCAGAGGGGTTGGGGGGACGTGCACGAGGACGGAGAAGGGGCGACTTCGAGACAGCGCCATCGGAAATGGGTGCGGAGGGGTTTTATACGAAGTATAAGAAAACAATGGAATTTCGGTGTTTTTTCCTCCATAGGGCTCCCCGTTGGGCTTTGCTCCTCCCTTACCCCTTCGGCCTAGAGACAAGACATCGGAATCGCATCACGTTTGGAGGCATATACGGGAAAGGGGGTTACGGCATCGAGAGAGTTTGATGGAGTACTCTTTTCCTTCCCTCATCGACTGAAGGGGGAAAAAAGGATGAAATAAAATGCCGCACTCATGGGGGCATGAACACCGCCTTTATTATTTTTTATGCGCCCGCTCCATCTGGAGCTATTTGTATCAATGCACGCCAAAAGAAATCGACATAAAGACTACAGCACATTACGGTAATTATGCCCCACATCGATACTAGACAGACACATATCCGTATTTTTAACTTTTTGTTCCGTGTTGATGAATTGTAACGACTTCTCCCAAGTCACTAACACACACAGTTGTTTACAACATATTTAACACTAGATCTCCATGACCAGCGCTAAAAGTCAAAAGGGCTGGATTCCGTGAGATCTCAGAAAACATCGTTTTGCCCTTTTGATTGTATTTTCCTGAGAAAATTCGAACTACATACCAAAATCTTAAAAATGTACAAGGTCTTATCATCTCAAATCCTCCTAATCTGACCCTTTCCTACATTATAAGGCGGAATAATTTTACTAACAATACAGGCAGATGACTCACAACTAATGTCTAAAGTATTTTAGAAATGAAATTACAAAATTGTAAATGAAAAGTATAATTTAGTTTTTAGTTTAGTTAGTAGCTTAAAAATAGCTTGCTTACTTACGTAGCTTACTTAGTAGCTTAAAAATAGTTTTTATTCGATTCAAGGCGGGATAAAAATGATATCATTAAATACACCATATGAGATCATGGTGAAAAAACTAATGATTTACACGAAATAAGCAGCCGTGTAGACGTAGTAGAATAACGTAATAATTCATATCGAATATAGAGCACAATTTTACTTATGAATTAACTTTACTGTTTTTAGCTACATTTTCTAGTATTCCTGACATAAATAAAATACTTGTACTAGTAAAATATATGTTGATTAAATTTTGCAGGAAGGAAAAAGTATTTTGATTCCAGTTATTTGTATTTTTAAATCATTCACTTTTAAGCTGTGAGAAATAAAATCGTATACATCTCTTTCCAAGAAATCATCTTTAGAGAACCAAATAAAATGCATTAAAAAAAGAGTATTCGCCAAAATCCTACCACGTCAATATCTCAAGTGCAAATATATTAGTTCTCTTTGAAACATACTTACCTATTCGAGTAATGGATAGTAACAAATTATGTTCAAAAGTGATCATGTAACTGTTGGATTTAATATTTTATCGCCATAGCAAAAGCCTAAAAACAAGGGTACCCGCAAAGAGAACCTTGAACATATTTCCTCTTCCTTTGGCGCGATCCCTTTGGAATATCACCGGCGCACCTGGTCGATACGTATATATGTACCTCAGAAAACTATAGAGGGCCCCGACCACAGGGAGAGGAAAACCCTGGAAACCATCAGCCGCGGTTGCTCCAACTCCGCAGAATGCTTTAGGCTGTCCCCGTTTATCGATAAAGGGTATTTCCAGGAAAAAAAAGGACGCTCCATTTTTCTATTATGTCCCGGCCAGTCACCACCTCACCCATATTCACCCTTTACAGCTTACAGCTCTTATTCCTCAGCTCATATCCGTAGTCCGTCCCACACGTCTCCATCCTCTATTCTTTAATCCCTCACAAGCCAGGCACCTCATATGCCGTCAAATAAATACTCTATTCTCCCTGCAGGACCACGTGAACTCATCACTACACTTGTCCTTTCTCATTCAGAGGATATACCAATACTAATGGTCACCCACAATGGCTGATACACCTCAAACAACGCGGGCCGATTAAACCTTGACCGAAAAGGGCATGGTGTTTCAGTCCTCATTCTCTTATCCTTTGTATCAAAATATAGAAAAACAAATAATCCATTCATATTTAATTCAAATAAAATATGAGGAGTAAATAAGTGCTTAAACATCAATTCCCTGAAATATGCTGCCAAAATAGTCAATTCTTCAGACGCCAGCAACAACTAAAAGGAAATAGCGTTTTCTAGGAAAACAAAATATCTCATCAGTAGGACGTGTTCATGGAATAATATGAAAATAGATAACATCAAATACATTTCCATATTAAGTAAAAACAAAATTGAAATAAAATATTCAATTTTCTAAAGAAGAAATGGTAAATACACCCGCTGAGTATTGGCATAGAGTAATACTCTGTGGTGTTGGTAAATTCCAAGGGCGTGTAAAATACATCATTAGCAATGAATTGAAACAGTTTTCACGGGGAAAATTGTCTAATCATTGCAATTGGACAATAATGTGGCACTCATTCATGCGTACCGGGGCAATGAGTAACTCGAATAACACGAGAACTCGAATTAAACCCTTACCTCTACTGGCGAAACATGAAATGAATTATAGCGAGTTTGAGTGGTGGCAAGTGGCACACAGGGAAAAATTAATCGATTTCTATTTTTAAAACTGTGAAAAAAGTGCTTTTTTCACCAATTAACTCTCCAGAGATTAATCTCTTTCCTTCAGCTGATAAAATCAGACAAGATAATAACGGAAAAACGTAGTATCGATACGGCGTACAAGCCATAATGAATCTTTCAAATGGTAAGTATTGAATAATGTAGGCAAAAATTATAAATGAGGACTCCAAGGAAATTATAAACAATAAACAATGAACATGTAATCATCAAGAAAAGAGAAAAAACTCAGTTTACCCCTAAGCACAATTTTTTGTTTTCACGTGTGTTGAAGGCAGCGCAAAACAATCAAGCATCTGACGTAATGCGACTTCAGCAAGGGAAATTACTTCACAGTGAAATACTGTACTAGCGGTAACTCTAAGCGGAAGGGGGGAAGTAAAACAATTTCAACCACGAAGGTGTGGATTATAGAGAGATATGAATTAGTCTGGAGACGAGAATGGAGGCCACGAAAGCCAGCAATAGACTTTAAAAAAGTAAGAGGAAACAGAGGCAACCTGATGACGAAACACCGCCTGTGTGCCTCATAAATATTTTCCATTCCCCATAATGGTACAAGAGGATCCATATAATCGGGAGAAATACGGCGCCATTACGCGCATTTGATGGGAGGAAGGCCGTCTTATTAACATCCCCACACCTACCGCGAGAGGTAAGGCTATCAGACGGGCATTACGCACCCGAGGGATACGCCGAGGAGACCGCGATGGCTGTCGACGGTCGGAGTACATCACCTTTATGTGGGGCCTCGGTCCATTCGGGCGGCCATTCCGACATCCCAATAGTGTTCCTTCCACAACACCCACCCATCCATCGCATCCCCAACCCTATAAGGCCTTCAGGGAACCGCCTCAGGATGCTCTTCACCTTTGCTGATGCCCAATGCGCAAGCAGGGATAACTCAGGATAACTGGTTCAGACTACGCGGTGTTGAAATTTCAACGACCCTTTGCGAAATAAATTTTGAGTACCACAGATCGCATTAATTGTATAATTTTTCGTTTCTTGGCATTGCATCGTATATCGAGCTGCGGTGCAACGCACTGAAAGATACATCGCAAAGTTTATAGCGAATTACATCACTTATCAAACTCCATCGTATTGTTCTACATCGCTTGCAGTGCACTGCCTTGCATTGCATCGCATCACACAAAACCATTACATCGCACTGCCTGGAATTACAACTCATGTCAATGAGTGGTGTACACGTATCAATGTATTTTACTGCTCTTATCTTATTTTATTTTAAAAGTAAATTATTCACTTAATTCATTTTAAGAACATCTATTTGGTGATTTCACGGATATAAGGTAAAATGAAACACAAGGCAAGCGTCAAAAATGTTTTAATTCAAATACATAATTAACTTTATTTACAAAAAGGTTTCCACCGCTAATAACATACGTGAATATGCTTGTATACGCATGTACAAATGCATCGCAATGCGATACCTGTGGTATATTGCAGTCCAACCTTCGCAACATCGAGGTGAGCGGGATTGGGGCCCGTACGGGCGATACGAATCCCCGTATACGACACTCTACGCGCAAACAAGGGATATACCGCGCTACACTTCAACCCCCTTCCGGCCGTTTCAATATCCCATCGCTCTTTGTCTCTTGCCCTCCCTCTCTTCACTCTTTCTTCTGTCCTTATTGGGCGCGCAGTCGTTACGTGTTCGCTTCCCTTCTAAGAGTAGATCCTGCATGCAATACCTACCTAGCTGCCGGCCAACGTACCCAGGGATTTTACGCCGTGAGTCCTTCCCATTTATGTTTGGATAATCCTTCAACTCGCCGTCCATACTAAAAGGAAGTGCACCAGTGCGCAGGAATAGACGACACGGATGAAAGACCGATGGAGTGATGTCCACACACATACAAAAAAAGACTGCCGTTGAAAGAAGTCTGACTATTTAGACGGAAAGTAATATCACGGAACATTTTAAAGGAATTCTAGTAGTTTGAATCGGCACTGCGCTCGAGATTCGGAGAGCCAATTTACAAAAGAAAATTGTCAGCTACGGGAAACCATGAAAATTTTCCCGGTACTGGAAAACAACGACCCAGATTGGCAAAAAAAAAATTAATAAAATATTTGCATGAATTCACCAATGGGTTTCATTTACGTTTCTGGCCAGATGTGGTTATGGTCTTTAAATAAAAGGATGCATCGTTGCACTCTTCTATTCTAAAGAAAACTTTATAACGCGACGTGTTTTGACTTGGTGAACTGTTATCGGGTCAAATAAAATAGTTCCGTTAATTTTCTGTGGAATATACAGGGAATAATTCAGAAGGGAATAATTGAGGATACTTTGGTTTGGGTATAAACAAGAGAAGTGGTTCTTGATATAAACTTACATTGATTACACGCATTCATACGCAAGGCTATTAACATAAACTTGTGCAGTAGACGATTCTCGCATCAATTTAGTTGTGTACAGTTTTCGAAAATTGTCCTGCATGTCATCGATGCTCTAAAGAAAAAATATTTATGCTAAACGTTACATATATGAGTGTCGGTTCCCGTATTCTTATGCTAATATAAGGTAACTCATTGGATATTTTACGCTTACTTCAGAAGGATTGCTAGAATATCTAATTAACTTCCGTCAAAATTAAGTACAGCATACACACAAAGAATAATACAATCGTACATATATTTCCGCGGAATAGCAGGTACTCAGTGCTCCTCGCCAAGTCGAGTCTGGCGCTAATTTCCCCGTAGGGGATCCTCGATTAAATTTTAATTACCACCGCCTCTGACGAAGAAAGAGAACTCCGCGCACAGGCTGGAAAGACAAGGAAGAGAGATTTGGGAGGCGGAAGGAGGGGTTGAGTTGACAAAAGGCGCGAGAGATACCTCGTGTGTCGCGCGCGACCCTTCAACAACCGATCTCGTGGGGACGACACCTTAATATCCTCCTCCACTGCCGCTCCAGCGGCTCCCCACTCGCGAATAAGCGCTCCGAGAGAGACAGAAAGACAGAGATAGGCGAAACGGGATGAAGTCTGTCAGTGCGTTCGCACATATTGGGACTCAACTCACAACGCTGCAGACGCCGCGTTTTCTATCCTATGCTTACGGGCAAGGCGAACAATATTCAGGAGAAACGTAAGGCATTACCTAATTTCAAGACACCAAAGGCTCGTATACACCTCAAAATTTTTTTTGCAAAACAAATGAAATACAATCTTTTATAATATTCACTGATGTCAATCTCAAAAAAGATCCAAGCCAATATAGGGGCCGAGAAATTTTATATTTCTCCATAATAATGCCGTGAGACGCATTCTCCACTTAAGCTCAAAAATATGCATGCACATATTAGAACTTTGTTGTGCAACTCAGGTATGCAAACAAGTTCATCCTTGCAAGATATATTTTAATAAGAAATTTTAACCAACTAGACGACCTCATGATCGAACTATTTATCTCATTTAACAACAAAGATTAAGATAACTTTCTGTCGGGGAAATATATATTTGAACGCATAACATTCGCCTATCTAATATTATAAATTCATGTTCATTATCTAGTTCGTCGCTGAATCTTGGTTGTTGCAAAATGCCTGTACACGTTCTACAACAAAAACTAAGATCTCTTAGTGTTGACGGAAAAAAATATTTGAACGTGTAACATTCGCCCATCTCACATCATAAATATCGCCGCTGAATCCTGGCTGTTGCAAAATGCTTAGACGCGTTCTTGCCATATTTTCCAAAACCGTTCCTCCGTGGAATCCAAGCTATCATGCCCGCATTACGAAAATGAAGCTGCTGAGGACCTTATACTTGACAGGGCTCACAAGTTTAGCGAGACACCAGAAAGGGAGACCTCGTGTGTGCATATACGCGTTTCCGACTCATGATGACTGAAGACAACGTCGAAGGCGCACGATTTCCCTCGTCGGCGACGCGTTTAGATGTCTCGAGCGAACTTCCGCCGCGAGAGAGGGCAAACGGGAGAATTCGCTGTCTCTGGGAGAGATGAGACAAAAGGACAAAACGAGATAGAGCTAGAGAGAAAGGGAGAGGCAAGACATAGGGAGTGCGGGATGGATTTATCTTTCCCCAACAACTCTTCCCCCACCATATGTTTCTCCTCGTATCACGAGACACTTGTCACCGTCAGCGCGGGGCGTCTGAACCAAAACGGGGAGGCGTTGAAGATTATTATGATGGGGCCGAGATATCTGGTTCGTGTGAGAGGCGCAGAAAGGGGTGCCTTTTCCCCGTGCGTAAGAGCGGAGGGGAAATTAAAAACGAGCCGTTTGAGGGCGGGGGTTGCGTCATCTGCCATGGGACTTGACGCGGAAAACCCTCTCTCGTCCCGGTTTCCTCACTGGCATGGCATAACGCGCGTTCACATGCGTTCTTCGAATGAGCGGGCAGGTCGGCTTCCGCCACACGGTGCAAAGGAAAATGCTGAGGGAGATAGGCGCGAATATGTGGAGGGCCGAGTCTGGAAGCGGAAGATTTCAACGTTCTCGAAGCAGGAGCTGAGTACCTTCTCTCGCAGTTAAGCACACGGCCAGGTAGACATTAATCGTCTAAGGGCTTGATACAATTTTTAGAAGACGCACATAACGTATTTCATTAAGAATATGAAGATATTGATAAGGACGCACTAAAACATAGAACGAAATTCGTAGATGTACCCAAGATATTTGTTTTGTTGTTCAATCCTGAAATTGGTTGACTACAGCCTTCTAAAGCCCTCCACACTTCCCTATCTAGTTCCAGTTCCCTTACCTCCTGGTATCTCGTCCTATGTACTTTCCACTTAATTTGGTCCATGAACTTATTCCTGGGTCTTCCTCTGGGGAATTTTCCCTCTATTATTTATCGCCACAAATTACAAATGCTACTTTTCTCAGCACTCAAATTTTCATTTTAGGAAAAGAAGAGAGCGTATAAAGGGCTATTTGGCGAAGATCAAAGCCGGATCGAGGTAATTCGAAATTAAGTTTTATTCTGAACTAAAATCTGTACTTAACCAACAGTAGCAACTTGAATTTGATTAGATATGCCCCTCCTATAAATTTTCTACCAACACAATCAATCTGTCCTATCTTTGCATGCCAACTGTTCCGGAATGGATACTAAAATGAACAAATATTTTTTAACTAGTTATAGGCAATTATAATGAGGTAAGAGGATCAAGAAACAGTTGGCATCGACTAAGTAACAAATAATAAAATCCATCGCTCTGCAAAAAGTATTATTCTGTAGTTTTTAGAAACGGGAGATGAATCATAGTCTCATAAAACACAGTCCGCAAGGTTCCATGCAAATTTCTTTTGCCTCTGAACTTGGCATTAAACTCCAGTTGGCCTTATTGTTACGCAAGCAGTAATTACTCTCAATGATTTTTAAGAACAATATCATACCTAATCAATCTGCGCGTGGAGTATCGAAATTTAATATTGGGCAGGGAATTTGAGATAAATAATAGCGTAGACTAAATTATGGCTCCGGAGGTTACATAACCACTTATGAATAAAATAATCATAACAAAAATATTAGGTAATGATTCATACCAAGATTACTCGTAAATATATTGTTCTTCTATCAAACTTAGCCAAAAAACTACACATTTAAATCCATTCGTACTTAGATAAAAATTGTGCAATTTGCACATTGGCACAGAATCATTCCCAGGTTAAGGAACAGCAAGCTGGAACAGAATGGGCATTTACTGTTCCGATAAATGAAAAATTTTATCTGCTAAGCAAAGTCTGCTACTCTGCCTAATTACACGGGTT